>JAMJFZ010001264.1:14240000-14840000 GCA_026225945.1 Cricetomys ansorgei | reverse complement strand
TTCAGTTTGCATTTTCCCAAAGGCCAATGGCACCAAATACCTATTTATATACCTGTTATCCTTCGGTGAAGCGTCTGTCTTCTAGTCTTTTGCCTGTGTTTTAATTGAGTTATTTTCTTATTGAGTCTAATTCTTTACACATTCTGGTCACAGCTTGTCATTTGTTTGAGCAAAATGTTATGGACTAACTTGTGTACCCCAACCCCATCTTCATGCATGCTGAAGTCCCCACCCACAGTATCTTAGAAAATAAACATATTTGAAGACAAGTAGTTTAAACAGATAACTAAAGTTAAATGAGATTTTATGGGTCAGTTCTAATTCAAAATAACTTATCTTTTCAGAAAGAGGAAGGGACACTAAGGACATAGGCACACAGAGAAAAGACCTGTGAAGGCACAGCAAGGTGGCGGCTAGCCATCTGCAAGCTCGGGGGATGCCAAATCTGCCAGTATTTTGACAGTGGACTCCAGCCACCTAGGGCCTGTGCTACTTTGTTATGGCAGCCCTAGCAAGCTAACAGACACAGAAAAGCTTTGGGGTTTGTCCAGTTTGTCTCATTTTCTTTTATGGATTGTGCTTTTGGTGTCATTCCAAGACCTTATTGCTCAAGCCCATATCCACAGATTTTCTTCTGTATTTTATTCTAAGAGTTTTAAAGCTATATTTAGATTTTATAATACATCTGAGTTCATTTTTGCTTAAGGTGCTTAGGATGAGATATTTTGTTTGCTTTTGCATGCCAAAGTCTAACTGTCCTGATTATGTGAACAATCAGTTGGCCTATATGTGTGTGCTTTCATTTTTATACTCAATATGGATCTTTTGTTTTGTGGTAACCCCTTACTAATGTCACAGAGCCTTGCTTTGATTCCTCCATCCCTTTCAGAATTGTTTGGATATATTAAGTGTTTTGCTTTTCATGTAAATTTTTAAATCAGCTTTTTTATCTCTATACACACACACACACACACACACACACACACACACACACACACACCCTACTTTTCTTTTTTAATGGAAAGTACATTTAATCTACTGATTAATTTGGAGAGAACTATCTGCTGTGTTGTCTTCTGATTCACAAACACTACAGGCAGGTCTCTGTTTAAATTCTCCTGGCAGCTCTCTCATGAGTGTTTTACAGTTATCAGCATAGAGATCCATCCTGTGCTATTTTAGTTTAGATTCTAATAGCCACATATGGCTAATAAAGGCTGTTTTAGATGCAAGTGTGACACTGGAAACCCGGAGAAGCAACCCCAGCTGTGTAAGTGACTCCATGTAAGTGCCATCAGACTGTGCCAGTAGCACAGCTGGCAGGACTGTGGGGAGGGCGGAGCTCTGAGGAAAGAGTTGATGTAATGAAGAGACAATCGAGAACAGAGAACAGAGGAGATGTGTCCAGGAAACAGAGAGACCTGAGGAAAGAACACATCTCCAAACTGCCTTGATCTCTGAGACTTTCCATCTCCATGTCAGGTCTCTTTCACTGCCTCTCTTTTCTAGACTTAATCTCAATGCTCTTCGCTTCTTGAAACTAGATAATTAAAGATCAAGGTTCCTAGGACCATATGATCTTCAAAAAGAGAGAAAAAATAAAGATGGTTGCAGTAACGAAAAAAACCCAAACAGTTAGCAGATAATGACTGGATATACTGCTGGAAAATCATCTGTAGATGATGAAACAGAACAGCAGTTCCAAAACAAACCAGCAAGCACAGCCAGTTCAAAGACTTATTCTGAATTCTGGAATTCAAAATGGACTTGAGCCATAACAACAACACTTAAAAAAATGTTTTCTATCCAAACAACCCCTTTTAACTCCGCATGGTTATGAATCTTGGTTTTTAAATTTGTTTTTGTATGTGTATGTATGTGGGAAGGGGCAGGTATGTGCACGTGAGTGCATTTTGCCTGCAGAGGCCAGAGGTGTGGATTCCCCTGGAGCTGGAAGGTGCTTATGAGCCACCTGAGATGGGTGCTGGGAATTGAACTCAGATCCTCTGCAAGAGCAATAAATGTTATTCACCACTGGGTCTTCTCTTCAACCCTTTAGCAATGCTTTTAAATGCTTATTGCCAGATCACAAGTGTCAACTAATAATGTGGATAAAACTTAAAAGTGGTATTGAGGCTGGGTAAGTGCAAGCGACCAGATTACCAAATCCCAACTTCCTATTACAGAAACAGCAGTAGTAGCATCTCTAGCCAAGTACTGTTTAGAGATTCTAGTGTCCATAAAAACCACCCAAGGCAGGCTGGGACTGCAGCTCAGTAGCAGGGTCTATGCCTAGCACGCATGAGGCCCTACGTTCAAATTCCAGAACTGATAAAACAAAACAAAACAAAAAATCACTTAAGATTAGGCTTTTGAGTATGTTAGATAAGATATAAAAAGCCCTCCCATTACAAACTCAGAGCTGGTGGGAGAGCTAAACGGGTAAAGATGCCTGCAGCCTGAGATTCAATTTAATCTGAGTTGGATCCTGGAATTCTCCTAAAGATGGAAGGAGAGAACCAGCTCCAGAATTGTCCTCCAACCTCTACATATATGCCACACTCCCACACACACCTCCTTCCTTCATACATACACAATGAATGAATAAATCTTAAGAAACAAATAAATGAAAGCCAAAGAAAACAGTTTATTTACTAAGGAAGAACACTTAGAAAAATAAAAGCAGGACTGAGGACAACACTGTGCTCTAACAAAAGTTAAATCTACCTACAATTATATTCTTAGCAAAAACTGCACTCATGTAATAGGACAAATCTAATGTTTTCTAGTAAAAATTGAATTTATCATCAGATGATATATGAAATTCTAAAAAATATAACTTATAAGGAAAGAATCAGAAGGAAAATTTGAAATGAAAGAAATACCAATAAAAAATGAGCAATCTTGGTAAATACAATCAAATACTAATGAATGTAGAAAAGAATGAAAATAATGATTTCTAATATTTGAATCTTTAAAAAAAGATTGACTAAAAATATTAAGCAAAATGCCTTGGGAATGAGTGGGAAATGGAAAAACTGAAGTTAAATCATTTCAAGGACCTTGTACCGTTTGGGAGGCTGCAAAGGAAGTAAGTCACAGTCTTGTAACCAAGGTAATGTTTATTAAATGATTAAAGAAAACCATGTAGGGCTGGAGAAATGGCTCAGTGGGTAGGAGTGTTTCTTGGCTGGTGTGAGGCCTGGGTCTGAACCCTCAGCACTCATGTAAGAGACTGGGCACGGTCACTTGTGCCTGTTGTCCCCTCAGTAACTGTAGAGATGGCTAGAATCAAGAGGATCTCTGGGAACTGCTGGCTGCCAGCCCAGCTCCAGGCTCAGTGAGAGAGCCAACTCAGAGACACAGGGCGGAGGAGAGTGATGGAGCAGAGCATCCTACATCCTCTGTGACCTCTATATTGGTATTACATAGGCATAGGAACCCATGCACACACACATAAGTGCATGCAACACAAACACACACACCACACACACACACTCACATACACACACACACTTAAAACAAAACCACTAGGAAGACAAAAATGTGCATGAGTGATCCTTCATTGTGGTGGACATCACTCCATATAGCAGACAGGAGCATTTCACACTGTCTCGATAACTGGAGAAGATAATGGCATTCGGAAGGTAGAAGGAAAGATGCCACACCACCCTGCTAAGTCTACCAAATGCTACACAATGACAGCCCTGGTCAAAATGCCAATACAACATGCTACAGTTTGAATATATTCAGTTGTCTACCTTAATGTGATAGGTTGTAGGCTTAGTGCCCAGAATGGGAGTGATGGGCGGTAGTGTGAAACCTCTAAGAGATGGGACCTAGGAAAGGTCCTTAGTTCAATAGTGTTCCACGGAAGGAATTATGGAATCCTAGGTTCTCTGGTTTCCATTCTGGCTTTGTAAATCTTGTGTTAGGCCCTTGCCAGAAACTAACACAGCCATCTAGACTTTCAGTCTTGAATTTTAGCTTCCAAATATGAGATTAATAAGCTCTTTTTTTCTTTATAAAACTGACCTACCTCAGGTATTTCATTATAGTAGTGGAAAATGGATTAACACTAGTACCTACAATGGGAAATACTGTGTACACCTAACAAAGAATAGAAGGTAAACAACTCAATACAGAAATTAAACAACTCAATAAAAATCACTTGTTGATCTCATTTGAATAAGATTTTTGCCTCCATACCACATACGGAGATCTTGAGTATTATAGTTTGAGGTGAGTTTCAGGACACATGATTTTGATAGCACCAAGGTGACTGATTCAATCAATGGCCCATCAGTCAGATACTTAATGGGATCCAAGAGACCCCTACTAAAGTGCAGAGCTCTGGAGGAACAGATGTTCAGGATTCAGAAAAAAGAGTTTCCATGCACACATCATCAGCCACTTCCAAATAAGAACCTGGAAAATTAGCAGGGAAAAGCAAGATTAGTAACTACAGAAGCGGGAAGAGTGCTTTCCTGTTGCATTTTTTTCTTGAAATACTAATAAAAATACAATGTCTCAGAACTTGCATTAATAAAGTAATCCAACCACAGCCTACATGGTGGAGAGGTCTGTTTGCAGAAACTCAGTCCATACTTTGACCTTCTTCCCTTGAGCAATGGCCTCTACCCACCATTTCTGACATCTGGGATAAGGCCTTCATAGAGCTTTATAGGGAGGCTTTTCTGTGGTCCAGAAAGACTGAAAATAATGCACACTGGTTCTTCTTCCTACAGATTATGCACAAAAAAAGATTCTAAAGGAGGAATAAGGAAAGCTGGGGGACAGCTCAGAGATTAACAGCATCTGCTGCTCTTGCAGAGGACCCCGGTTTAGTTCCCAGCACCCACATGGTGGCTCACAACTATCTGTAACTTCAGTTCCAGAGGATCCAGCACCCTCTTCTGGCTCCCTAGGCACCAGAAACACATGTGATACATATACATACAGACATACATGCAAACACTCAAACATAAAACAACAAACACTTCTCTATGGGCTGAAGGGAGGGCTCAACACAGACAGCAAGTGACTCAAAACCACTATTACTCTAGCTCCAGGGTTTCCAACACTCCTGGCCCTTGTATTCCCCACCTCCTACCCCACCTCCACACACATAATTTAACAATTAGTAAGTACATCTTTAAGAACCATTAGTCTGAAGTTTGGGTTTGCTGCTGTCTCTCATCCCAATCAGGTCGCTCCCTCAGGCCACCTCCACCTGCTCATTTGTTCTAGCGAGAGAAACTGGAGAGTGTCTTTTCATTAAATCAGGGCTTCACCAATGAGCAAGCAAAATAAAACTGAAACTAGGGCAAATAGGTAAATTAAGTTTAATACTCATGTACACAGATTAAATACATATTACTAAAGCACACATAATACTCTACCCAATAAAGCCTGGTCTCCTTACCAGCCTTCTATGTAAGGCCACTGCAGCTGTACAGAGTACATCCACACACAGCGACTTCATGTGGCTTCAGTTACCCCTGGTCAACTGTGGTCAAAAAATATTAAATGCAACACCCAGAAATAATTAGATTGTATTAGACAATCTTCACTAGAGTACACTGTTACAATTATTCTATTTTATCATATTGTTATTAGTGTGTCAAACTAAACTTTATTATGGGTATGCATATCTAGAAAAAAGTAATATACAGTTATATGGATGGATGGTTCAGTACGTGCATGTGCGCGCACACACTGGTTTGGCACTAGCTGAAGTTTCCAATGCCCACTAGAGGTCTTCAAACACAACCCAGCAAATAAGGGGGTAAAATATGTACTGCAAAATTTAGCAACTATACATTTCAGAATCCAGTTTTTATCAGTAGTAACTAAAACTTCTATTTTTAGAAAAAGTTTATATAATGGCAAACTTCATTATTTTTAAATTTAAAATCCCTTATATTAAGATCTGAGATAAATAAGAAACAAACAACAAAAAGAAACTACTGAACATATGCCTACCTGTGAAACCTGGATGCTCATCTTGCATTACCGACAATGGAATGCATAGGTGTTTTCATGATACAAAATTTTAAAGTCAAACCAAATGAGCATTAATCTGATAAGCTCCCAGAAACAACAGAGATGTTCTGGTTCTGCTGGCTTTTATTCAAAAATTATAATCTCAGGACAACTTAAAGATGTAGCCAGGGAGAGCACTATGGTACATTTTGAAGGACACATGTCTAGAGCAGGCTCTAAGGTCACCAGATGGAGATGGGGTAAAATGGTTAAAGTTCTGTCTCTTCCAGGTTGCAGATCTCCAGAGCAAAAGTTAGCAATAGCCACACTTGTATTTCCTTAAAAATTCCTTGTGGGTTTGGATTTTTTGCTGCACTCTTAACCCAAGGTTCTAGAGCAGTCCTCAACTGAGGGAAGGGATGGCACAGCACCACTCATCAACAACGGTGGACCAGAGCTCGCTCAGGATGCCGAGTACCCAGATGGCACATTTTCAGATAGGCTATCAAAAAACTCGGCCAGACGGACAGGAACAGGATGGGAAGAAGGGACTGTGGAGAAGAGAATCAATTCTCAGGATAGAATGAGGGAGAATGAGACAGGAGAGAGAAGCGAGTAGCTGGAGAGCTCTGTCTGACAACACTGGTGCCAACAAACACTCTCTCCAGGTACCACAGTTGATGCAACACCTATGGCTCCTCATGGCAATCCTGCACAGGCCTGAAAGCCTGACACAAGGAAGCTGGAGCAAGGGTTATTACCACTCAGATCAGATCATCACTCCAAAGCTTCTCACATCAGGCTGGTAGGGACTTTACTTGTGTGGGTCACATGGAGATCGAATCCATGAAATCCATGAAATTCTCTCATCTTTCTCCCAGAAACAGAAGTTCATCATACGAGCACAGATGAAATCACAATTTGACTCTTTAAAAAAACAAACCCTATTTTAATTATAAAAATGGACTCTCACAAAAAGGAAAGTACATCATATCTGCAGGCTCCACGAATTCAGTAGATCATGTAAGGGAAATACTTGGGGAATTACTGCATCTGGACTGGGAGTGTATGGACTCTGATTCCTGCCACTATTCTCTAAACTACATGGCATAACAACTATCTATACAGAACTTTCTTTTATGCATTTTAAGTAGAGATGCTAACTAAAGTATACAGGAAGATATGCCCAGTTCCATGCAAACATGGTACATTAAGTAAGGCACTTGACCACATGTAGACTTTGGTACCTGGTCCCTACAGAGATGCCTGGAATGAGTCCCCTCAGATACCGAGAAGCAACTATACATAAATTAAAAACCAGGAGATTCCTTTCCTGTGCTTTCAGTTGTCCCTAGCTCCAGGAACAATTAGAATCCTTTTGGAAAGTTTTATAACATTAGGAAAAACTGATAAGCAGATGGTATGTGCTGTGTAGCTACAAAAGTAAGTAGCCTGGTAACAATTTGTATGCAGTTAGTTCAAACCCCAGCTCCTTCTTTTATTACAGACATATACATAACACACTTATTAGATGTATGACACTGGTCAAGATCCCTAACATACATATGCAGTTGTTTATCTATAGCTAGACATAATAAATGGGGTAAGCTGATTCACAGGGTTGCTGTGGACCAAATTAGTCAGGATTTTTAAGAGCTCAGAACAGAGTAGATAGATATTAGGCCAACACTTAGTTCCATACACATACTCATCATGTCCACACATAAACATAAAAAAATTCATCTTAAACTCACAGCAAGGGAGGTGATATTTAATGTCTTTACTGTAATGGTCTGCATTTCAAGAGTAAAAGATAAATATTTCCATAATGAGAATTTGCTTAAGTTTTGCAAGGTCACATGGTTCCTGCAAACCAGGTACTTAGAAGACAAGAGTTGGAAAGATGGCCATGAATCGAGGTCAGCTTAGGCTACAGAGATTCCTTGACTGTGTGTATCAGTTACTTTCCTGCTGCTGTGATTAAATGCCCCAGCCAAGGCAACTTAAGAAAGAACATCTACTTTGGCTTACAGCTGCATCATGGTCAGAATGGAGGCCAGCAGGAGCAGGAGGCAGAGAGCACACATCTAAATGTAAGCACAAAGCAGAGAGCTGGAACTGGAAGTGGGGCGGGCTCATAAGCTCTCAAAGTTGGGTTCCTGTGACACTTCCTCCAGCAAGGCTGCACCTACCTCCTAAAACTCACCAATCAGCATCACCAGCTGGGACCATGTGTTCAAAAACACATGGCTGTAGGGACATTCTCATTAAAAACCACCACACCAAGTATTTCTTAAAGTTTCAACAATTTCAGTGTATATCTAAAACTAAATGATTTACAACAAATTTAAAAATAAGTGACCATTTTTTGAAAAATCAAATAAAACTGTGATAAACTGATGCAACGACATAGAGCTGTATGAACTGATGGAGTGTGATGTCATTAACACAGCACTGAACTAGAAGGGTGAGCTGCATATTGACATAATTAAAAACACATACACCAGCACACCCACAGTCACATATGCTAGACAGATGGCACAGTGGGTGAAGCACTTGCCACACACACATGAAGACCAGAGTATAGATCCCCAGTATCCAATGTAAAAGTCAAGTAGGTCTTCTGACTTCCTGGAATCCCAGAACTCGGGAGGCAGAGACCAAGAATCCCTGCAGCAGGCCAGCTAGCCAGACTAGCCAGGATGGAGTTCTTAGTTCAGTGGATCTACCTCAATAGAGGACAACAATTCAAGACAATGTCAACTTCAGGTATCCACACACATGTGCCCCCACACACTTGAACACACATATCCAAATATGCAACATACAAATGCAAAAAAATTAAAATTAAGAGACATACAAGTAACTAGTGGTTAAATACAGATAGTGATGAAAGTCAGTATAGAAGAAAGGAGTCTCACTGTTAACTCTTTTTAAAGGTTAATTATTATTTTTATTTATGTGTATGTGTGTGTGAATGCATGCCACATGTGTATGGACACCTAGGAGCCTGAGGAGGGTATCCGATCCCTTGGAGCTGGAATTACAGGTGGCTGCATGCTGGTAGACATGGGTGCAGGGAGCCGAATTTAGGTCCTCTGAAAACACAAGAGCGCTTAACTGCTAAGCCATCTCTCTAGCCTCTCATTTTTAAATTATTATTATTTAATTTTGAAAGCATTAAAGGAAGGGGGAGCAACTATGTTAAAAAATTTGTTCTACTAACATGCAAAATTATTTTTAAATTACTGTGTGTGTGTGTGTGTGTGCACGCATGTGAACAAGAGAAACTGATGATGTAGTTTATCAACAATTAAGTTACGCTATCCAAAGTATAGGCAGATTCTAGATCTTCGTAAGCTTTAAGCATGCTATATCTGGCACCAGCCAAACGAAAGCACACAGATTTCAGTGTTAGAGTGTCCTAAGACACTCTAAAAGTGTCTATATATCTAAAAGACAGTAATATTCATATAAGAAAATTCAACTCAATAAATCACATCTTCCCCAGTCAGTAATCCTGACACTTTGAAGATTGACAAGAAGATTATGTGACTCTGCAGAACACTGTTCACAGGCCACGAACTATCCCTATGTCAAACTACACCGACGACAGGCTCCTCTCAGTGATCTTTGCCTATTTCCACTCCAGCAAGAATTTATATAGGAGGCAGATGAAAATCAGCCATCTCTTTGTGGTGTTATTATAGGGGCTCAAAAATATATTTGACAATTGTAAAATAATATATAAATCTCAAAAGAGTGTATGTGCTAATCATCTAGAGTTTACATCTTAGTAACAGAGTTTTCACATCTTTTGTGAGACATTAACCCTAGCACTGTGGCGTGCCTGTTCTGTGTAGCTGTACAACTCTCTCACATGAGAATGTTCTGTCCTTGGTTCAACATGTAGAGCATGACGATGGCAGTGATGATGACAGACAGCACCAGGGCAGAAAGCACTGAACAAAACAAGTGCCTCTTCCTGAGGGCTTCCTGCGTGCCCAGGCACTGTGCTCAAAGTTCACATATCATCCCATGAAGCAAGAGCTACTCCATTTCACAGGTGAAGTAACTGACACTTTGAGATGCTAACAAATTTGAATCCCACTGTCCTGAGTCCAAAAAGTAGTGCTTTCAATCACAGTTTACCCACAACAAAGGATACCTTTCCAAAAAGAAAACATGAACATGAAAACTCAGCATGCAGAGACCATATGTTGAATTTTACCCGTGTCTGCATCTTACGTTCTAAGAGAACATAATAAAAAGCTTAAAACTTCATCAATTACCTCAACCAACAACTATGTAGTGCCAGGCACTGTGAAAGATGCTGTTTACAGTTAAGTCACCCAGTGGAGCTGATCCAGGATGAGGGGACAATGAACTCGGGAAAGACATGGGGAAGGGCTTCTTTACGTACCAAGGAGGAGGTCCTTCCCTGAGGATGCAAGTATAATATGATATTGTACATAAAATGTAATAGCTTTTATTAACATTTTGTCTTTGATGTATAAACTATAAAAGTAACTACTGCATTTCCTAACTCAATTTCTAAAGCAAACAAGACAATCAGGCTCTGACGGTACAGGCCTTTACTTAGGAGGCTGCAGCAGGACAGTATCTAAGTAAACCTGTCTGGCCTATAAGGGTGAGCTCAGAACTACTTTGGTTAACCTTTAGCAAGAACCATCTCAAAATAAAATTAAAGAGAGAAAAATGGTTGAGGATATAGCTCAGTGGTAGATTACTTGCCTAACTTACATGAGGTCCTAGGTTCGATTCCCAGTACAAGCAAACCACAGAATGAAAACGAGTCTAATTCTTATCATAGTGGAATCAATAGTTTAGGAGTACACGTAATGCTGGTGATTCAGATATTCACTAATGAAGTTAAATAATTTTCTAGTGTCTAGTTTAATACAAACAACCACAATGATCAATGCCATTGCTTCTACTGGTGGGATCAAGGCAATTTCTTCATCAGCAAGTGAGGGATAAAAAAGTCATGAGGTGGCCGTACAATACAATGCTGATGGACGGTCAGAAATGATCAGACTGTCAATGCCACATGCAGACATCTCAATGCCAAACCAATGACACCAACGTGGAAAGCAGACATCAGTTTGGAGTCCTAGGTATTGGAGGTTTGGTCTCTAATCCACAGTGCTTGCTGGAGGTGGGTGGAACCTTTAAGAGTCAGGACCTGGTGGAAGAAAGGCCATCCGGATGCCCCTAAAAAAAGTATGGGGTTAGTGGTCCCTCCTTTTTCTATTTGTTTCTCAGCCACCATGATGTACCATGATGTTAATTATCCCTGCCACACATGATATACGTACTGTGCCACCAAAGCCCAAAGCAACACGGCCAAGTTACTATTGGCAGAAACTTCTGGAACTGTGATTTAAAATTAGCCTTTTCTCGTTCTAACTTGATTATCTCAGGTATCTGTCACAGTGATTAGAGTAGGCACATTACTATGACATCTATTTTGCAAAATTTTAAGATTATAAATGAATCTACTATGACACAAAGTGACTCAAATGGGTCTGGGGAGATGCCTCAGTTGGCAGGGTGCAGGCTGCACAAACATGAGGAGCTGAGTTTGGTTCCAGGATGCATGGAAGTAACAGCTTACTCCCTTTGTTTTGTTTTTCATGTGCTGCTAGCTGAACCCAGGGCCTTGTGCATATGAGGCAGTACTGAGCTGCGTTCTCCGGTACTCACTGTGACTTTAGAATGAATTCACAGCCCTCTGCATCCACTAACTGATCTGCAGACTGAAATCAGGGAAATGCTGCACTGAGCATGTATTTTCTCTTGTGATTATTACGAATGTGGGACTCATGCTGTGTTTGGAATTATCTAAGCCAGTTTCAAATGCTCAGGAAGATAGGTAGGTTATACACAGACTCTGCCATTTTAAATAAAAGACTATGAGCACCTTGGATGCTGATATCTGCAGGGGTCCTGGAACCAGTCACCAGAGGAATAAATATAAAAATGATTGCATTATTGTTTGCTAATGAGGCATACTACAACTCTGTTTACTAAAATCCTCTATGATGGTTTATTTACAACTCCAATTTTTAGTTTTCACAGAATCAGCAACCCAAACATACAAGGGCCTCTAGACAACACCATCAGATGAGTCTTCCCCTCTGCTTTGTAAGGGGATTTGGGGACAGACCCTGGAAGAGACAGCTCAATGAAAGGTGACATAGAAGGGTAGACTGAGATCTCAATTACTCTTCATTAAAATAACCAAAATTACAAGAGTAATGATGAAACATCCACACTGTAAGCACAATCATATTTATCTACCTACCCATACTACATTTCTAAGCAATTTATTAAAACTCAATGAAGTGATGTGTTTTGGAGCTCTAGATTCTACTAGTAACAAAAAGCCACTGTGCTTTGTTCAGCACACAGCTGTGTTTGGGCTGGGACTCAGTGGTAGAGTACTTGCCTAGCCTGTGCAAGGCCCTGGGTTCCATCCCCAGTCTCACACAATAAACAAATGATATAACCATTTTATATGCCAAGAAGGATCAACAAGAACAGAAACTGACAAGTGTTAAATAGCATAGATAAAGATTTTAATAATAGCTTCATTGGATCAGGCAGGATTACAGAATACTGGTGAACTTGGATGGTAGGCAGTAGCCATCAATCTACTCCAAGCAGGCAATCATTAAGGAGAAGCTGTTTCATTTACACTACACTGGCTTCCAAAGGTCTACCTTTGCTGAAGTGTAGGTGTGTGCAGTATTATGTAGGACCGAAGAGGACATCGGATCCTTGGAGCTGGAGTTACATGCTGTTGTGAGTTGTCCACTGTGGGTTCTGGAACAGAACTCAGGGCCTCTGGAAGAGCTGCAAGGCTCTTCATCTCTGAGCCATCTCTCCAGTCCCTCACACTGTCTTATAACACAGCAAAAACCCCTGGAACTATCCTACCTATCTCCCTCATTTATAGGGGGTTTATTTGGACCAAGATGGGGGGGAGAGATGTCTAGCACCTCATTTTTCAAGTAGTTTAGGGACCTAATCAGCTCTGAACTAAGGGCACCTGGAGCCTTACTAATAAGGGCTGCCCTGGCTGCTTAAGGGCAGAGTCAGACGAACTTGGCAAGGACTTCTAGAGATCTGAAGCTAAGCCACAGCCAAATCATTCAAAGAAATCTGAGTACATATATAAAAACTGTGACAAGAAGTTCAGCACTCTTGTTATAAGTACACACTTTAGTGAGTTACAAGAGATTTCTCAAAGGAGGGCTTCAGTTCACATCTCAGATCTAACTGGTAACTAATAAGTATATGAGGGAAAGATTAAACATTTAAAGGTATTTTATGTTTCTGGAAACTTTTAAAGACATGTTTTTAAAAAGAAAACCAAGATGGTTTAAATTTTAAAATAGGAACTCAGTCCTACGTTAACATAAGCAGACACAAATTAAATAAACTTCTCTTTGGAGCCCAAGATTCCCACAACCAAGTATTTGTCACCAGTGCAGTAGAGCTGAAATGCAGAACCCCCCAAATGCAATTCTTTGGTTGTAATATCCAATACCTTCCAGCTTCCCAAGCCAGAACCCTTCCAGGCATGTCCAACGTGCAGCCTGGGATAGCTATGGATGCCCAACACAAGATCATACTCTTACTTAAAGCATCCATGAGTTATCTTTGCAGTTGACTGAATGGTTCTACAGCATAAACTTTATAGATGACAACAGGCAGCCATATCAGAAGGCTGGATACCCATGCCTGCCCCTACCCTCTACTCAAGGAATTATAGGTGCAACACTTCCTCATGCTTTGATTCCTGACACCCAGGAGTTCCAGCCACCACTGCCTCTTCTCTGAGATAATGTGATGGCTTCAGTCTTAACACTACCATCTATCTTTCTAGGCTTTTACTTTTATTAGCACAAACTGTTCAAAAAGTGCCCATCCTCACCAGCCATCAAAGAAATGCAAGTCAAAACTACACTGAAATTTCATCTTAGCCCAGTCAGAATGTCAGAGCTGAAGAAAACAAGTAACAAATGCTGGCAAGGGTGTGGATAACAGGGTTCCTTGTATACTGCTGGGGAATATAAACTCTTCAGCCTCCATGGGAATCAGTGTGGAGGTTTCTCAAAAACTGAAAATATGGGTCTAGACAGATGGCTCAGTGGTTAAGAGCATTTGTTACTCTTCCAGAGGACCCAGGTTTAGTTAACAGCACCCACACGGCAGCTCACAATCATCTGTTAACTCCAGTTCTAGGGAGTCTGATGCTTCCCTTCTGTCCTCCAGGGAAATCTGCACACACTTGGTACACAGACACACATGCAGGCAAAACACTCATACACATAAAATAATTGAGAACAAAATGTATCACATAACCCAATCGTGCTACTTCTGGAATTTACTGAGAGGACTCTAAGCCAACATATCAGATACTTGTACATCAATGTTCACAATGGCTAAGTTAGGGAATCAATTAAGTATCTAACAACAGAGAACTGGGTAAAGAATTGTGTGCGTGCGTGTGTGTGTGTGTGTGTGTGTGTATGTGTATGCGCACGCATGTATATTCAGTCATAAAGAATGAAGTTGCATCATTTGCAGGAAAATGGATGAAACTGGAGGCAATTGTATAAAAAGAATTATACTACTCTTAAAAGTCAGGTATGTTTTTTCTTATTTTTGGCTCCTAGATGCTATATGGTTATACACAATTATAAATGTATATTCAAATGAAAGTTAAGTCAAACTACCTAGGGGAACAAAAGGAATAATTGAGAGGGTCAAAAGCAGGAGGCTGGGGGAAGGAAGGGATATGGGAAGTACAACACCTGTATGAAACTTCCGATATAAACTGAGATTTAAAAACCAAGTAAGAAAAAAGGAGAGGGGAGGGGAGAAAAACAAAAAGATAATTACATGGAATTACCAAATAAACTCAAGAGAATCATGGATGTATTTATTATCGTGCTGATGATTTCACAGTCATGTATTATGTCACACTTATTAAGGTATACAACATATTTGTTTGGTTTTTTTTATGTTTTTGAGCAGGGTATTATTTGTATCCCAGGTTGGCTTCAAACTTGTGGCAATTCTCCTGCCTCAGCCTCCAGGGTGCTAGGATTAAAGTCTGAGTAGCATATCTGGTTAAATCATACATAGACATACATATACATACATATACATATACAATTTACATATAGGTTCTAGAGGTCTAGAAAAATGTTTTACACAAAAACAAACTTACAAAAATTTTTCACATTATAACTTTTCTTGGGATCTTCTGTATGTATATTCACACTACACCAAAGTATCTGTGTATTGTGATTATTAAATGCTTGTTAAAGCTGTGAGGTCTGGACTGTCTTACTGTATATCCATACCCAGGACATAGAGTAGTGCTTACATAAAATGTGTTCAATTCACTGAATTTATGTTTAATTTTGAAAGTACTTACTTATGTGTACATGTATGTTACATGTATGCAGCTGCTGTGGAGGCCAGAAGAGGGTGTTGGGTGACTTGGAGCTAGACTTAGAACAGGTGCTTGTGAGCCGTGATGTGGGGGGTTCTGGGATCTAAACTGAGTCTTTTGGAGGAGTAGCAAGATCTTGTAACTGCAGACCATCTCTACAGCCCCTTATGTTTATTTTTTCCCAAAATAAATACACCACTATTGTTTTCAGTCTTAAATAACAGAATCAAAGGTTTGGAGTAAGTGCTGAATCAGGACATGGAGGAATCAGGAGTGAAACCAGTGAAGCAGAGCAGGTACTAAGCCTAGTCTGTGAACTTCTGCAAGACAATTCGGAATGCAGAGAGAAGAAAACAAAGGGAAGAAACTGAGTATAGTAGGTTCTTCATGGAGGTGTCCTTAGAGATGCATGTTGCCAATCACCATAATAAAAAAAGAGGAGGGTGCATCCAGAGGCTCCAGTGAGGACAGTGTGGTTAAGGGACGCTATGACTCCTAAATCGTCCTAACCAAACGGTTTTAGAGTTCATTCCAACAACAGAGTGAAGCTTCTGTTCTCCCCACAGGCGCCAATCTTACATGGGTATAGGCCCAACATTTGCTTCTTCAATATTCCTTAAGCTGTTCTGATTATATTGAGGAAAAGCTTTGGTCAGTATCATTCCGGTTGCTATGATACACAAGTCTGGACAGGAGCATGCTGGTCTAGACGGCTGGAGGAGGGCTACACTCCTGTCCAGACTGACTCTAGATTAGGAAGTGGCTGCTGCATTATCTAATAACCCCCGACAGATTGGCAAGCACACCACAAACAGCCCGAATCAAGAATTCACAGTTCTTCAAATTCTTGCAGCAATCTGCAGAATGTAAACAACACAGATAATTCAGAGTTCTAGAAACTTGGAATAAAGGATCGCTCCAATAACAACTGGTAATACTGCAAAGATCTTCAAATTTTTGCAAGGCTAGCTATCTACGCAAATTTTGGTTCTCTGCCCACACATTATAATAAACCCAGTATACTGAAAACCATTATAACCACTTTGCTATAATAGCCAAAGATCTTATTCCATGCTTTTGGAACAAACATACAAGTGTATGACGAAAAACAAAATGTGTGAAGAGAGAAATCTTAAATTATTATAATGAAAACAGTACTTAAGAAATCTAAATGCTTTATCAAATCTGTTTTTAGAAACATGAAGCATTAAAATATGTTTCAAATTCTGAAAAGCTCACTAGTTTCTCAAAAATGAAACTTTCTCATCAAAACATAAGGCATTATTCAGCATGACATCACATGTAAATATATTAATCATAGTTACTCTATGGGACTCTAAAAAGAATTTTCTATATAATTTTCTTCTTCACATGAAACACATCCACACCACACAAGTTACATGGACATTAAGTACACCTTTTAGAAATATTATGAGATGTGTAGAAAAACCAAAGATTTTCATGTCTTTATGCTATCTGCTGCTGTAAGTCAGTGATAAATGACAGGAGCCAACATTCTGAAACACAGCAAGTCAGATTGTATGTGTATGTGAGTGAACACGGATATGTGCATGGGGTGTGTAAGTGATGTGTAGAAGAGGTGTGTGACCGAACATTTACGTGTGTGGGAGTGAGCATGTACATGTATGCATGTGGAGGACAGAGGTGTGTATGTCTCTGCTTCCCCAACAGTGGAATTGCAGGAGCATGTTACAGGGTCCAGTTCCCTCCACTCCCACCCATGTGGTCCAAAGCCCCTAATAGTCTGTATACAGAGAAGGTGAAGGTAGGGGGCTGTACAGTTTGAAAGCAAAACTCCAGAGTAACTAAGCTTTTCTATATAAAAGCCAATAAAATCAAATATTAAGCAGACCTGGTACATGGACTAGCTAAGATATCTCTGGCTCATTAATAAAGAAATCTTTTCAACTAATTTGGTTCTTGATTGGCAGCCAATAAAACGCCTTTGCTCGCTGCAATTCTGACCCAGTCCTTTCCCTCTGTGCAGGAGACATATGTGAAGAGGGTGCGAACCGCATGTTTCTACCAGAAGGAAACAGTGATCTGGCAATCATCATGGAATGGTTCCGAGAGGGGAAATGAAAACATTGTCCATGTTTTTATTCCAGAACATTTTCAAGAGCATAAACTCCTGTCCTCACAAGTACAGTCTCTTGCTTTTCCTCCCCTCAGCAAACTCATTTTCTTCATGCACGCCTTTCTGAACCACAGTTCTGCCTCACTTCCGGAAGCAATATTGGGTTTCAGGGTATCACTAAATCATTTCCAAATCCCCCTCTTTAGAAAACAATAACCCTTATTAAAAAAAAAAAAAAAAGAACACTGCAGGTTGTAGAGGTCCCCATTTGACACACCCACTCCTGTCAGCATGTCCCAGGGGACAGTCTGGGCGCAACCCTAGTGCTACCCCTTACTAACTGTGAGTCCTTGGGGAAGTAAGCTACCTAAACTCCCTGTATACCTCCATCTGTAAACTAGAATGAAGTTCCCACAACAGCAATGCATTAAGACTAAAATTGGCTATTACATGTAGAATGTATATTATATAGAGAATATGAATCCTGGAACTAAACAAATATGGTAAATGGACGAATGACAGGAGCCGGGTTTCTTTCCACTGAAGACAGGGTGACAACACAGTGGAACGCTAGAAGGAAACATCAGGTACTACAGTAAAGAGACTATTATGAGCTCATGTTTAGGCTAAAACAAATAGAGCTGAATACAAAACTATTTACATAGCTGGACTGTTGGCTCACACCTCTGGTTTCAGCACTCAAGAGGCAGAGGCAGGCAAATCTCTATGAGTTTGAGGCTAGGCTGGTCTACATAGCAAGACCTTGTCTCAAAACAACAACAACAACAGCAAAATTACAGGCATGTGTATTTACATGGGTCAGTAACACACACACACACACACACACACACACACACACACACACTTCTAAGTTTACCAGCTGAGAGAGGACCTGGAAGCAATGACACTCCAATAACAGGGAACACACTAGATCACAACTCTCTCTTTTTGTTTGTTCACTGGGAAGTGAAACCTGGGGATTATGAATGGGAGTCAAGTGCTCTAACACTAAGCTCTAGCTCTCAGATACCATACCAGTAAAAAGAACCAATGCTCATTAAGAAATGCCCCATATTAGCCAGGTGGTGGCGGTGGCACACTCTAATCACAGCAGAGCAGGTGGATCTCTGTGAGTTTGAGGCCAGCCTGGTCTACAAAGTGAGTTCCAGGACAGCCAGAGTTACAACAGAGAAACTATGACTTATTTTAAAAATAAATAAATAAATAAATAAATAAATAAAGCCCAATATTGGGTTGTGGCAAAGAATTTCAAGATAAGACTAAGTATATTGTAGTACCAGAAAATATTAAAAATAAAATGTCTAAATGTTGTAAAAACAAAAACAATTGGACCTATCAAAAGATTGTAATTGATGGCCACAAGTGATTGTTAACCATCAATCCATACTAATAAAAAACTGAATAAGCAAATTGGGGTAGAGTAGCACAATTCAGAAAGCATACTTAGTATATGTGACATCCAAGGCTGAAAATCCAACCACCACCAAAAACTTTAATAGGGCCAAAGATGCAAATTGCCACAAAAGAATCCCAAATTACTTACACAGTTACCCCTGTCCTAAAAGAGAATGAAGCTTAACTGCCCATCCCCTGTGCGGAATGTTCTTCCAAAGAGTGTATGTAACAGGAAAAATTGGGAAACACAGCCATAGTGTGCTATAGAATACACAGGCCTGGCAAACTCTGACTGCCAGATGATAAAGGCTGGCTGTTAGTCACAAGCTCCCGTAACAGCACAGGCACCCTGATCTCCGAGACTCCAATCTAACCTTGAGAAAAATCATCAGATAGACCTTATCATCTGAAAGACTCAGAAAATACTCCTCCAAACTGTCAAGGTCATAAAAAACAAAAAAAGAAAACAAACAAAAACACCACCACTACCACCACCACCACTACCACCAAACCAGAAAAGTATGCAAAATTGTTACAGGCCAGAACATTCTACTTAACCAAAAATGATGATGAACTTTAATACAATACACTAGATGTAACCCTGGAACAGAGAAGAAAGAGTAGAAGGGAAAGAATAAAATCTAAGTGGCATTTAGTTAATAGCACTGGGCCTTGAGGGATGGCTCAGCTGTTAAAAGCTAGGCTCACAACCAAAAATAGTAGCAACAGAGCAGTGCTGGTACTTGGTTGTAAGGGATTTATTATGGTAACTTAACAAAAGGGGGAACTGGGAGTGGAGAGGCTGGGGATAAAGTACTTAAAATGGTTATCTGCTTCCTGTGAGGACCTAGATTAAAGTCCTAGAGCTCAAAAGTTTTTTTCTTTTTAATACAAGTTTATGTTTTAATTATAATCAAACAATTTAATAATTTAACTTTTTATAATGTTTTAAATTTCAAAGTTTTAAATATTAGCCAGAGAAACACCAAAGTGCTCCTCTTCCTAAACAGTTATTATGAAGCAGGTTGAGTTCTCAGGTGCAGGGTGCAATTCAGGAGACCCAGGGCCTCGTTCGCATGAGGCTATATACTCTGGGTCAAGCCTGGAGCCTGAAATGCATAGTTTCTGCAGGTTATGTTGCCAAAAATGTGCATCCTTATTCCCTGGAAAATGAAATGTTACTTTCCTGATGTTCTCTGGAAGCCTGCCAACAGCGGCAGAACTTCACTCATTAAAAAACTGCCCAATGATTTTTTTTATACCACTTCTCATACGAGCAATATAAACTGTTACAGAGATAGTTCTAAATTTTAAATCAAATATTGCCTCATAACATGATAAAAACCATTTAAAGAACTCAACACAAACAATACAGACGAACAGCAAAAATAGCAACGCTGCCCAGCAATTTACAGAAACATCCAATTTTGGTTTGGGCGAGAAAAAAAAAAAAGATTGTCAAACCTCACATAACCACAGTTTTACTGGAAGGGGGAAAAAAAAATCTCTGCATCCAAAATCAAAACATCTTATATGATTAACAAACTCCTGGATGCTGTCGACAGCACTAACCAGAGACACAAGACCTCAGAAGTCAACATAGTGATGGTGATGCAAAATGACAGTCAGGCTAAAATGCACCCGAAAAGCAAACAGCACTATGTGCAAAAGGTTCTCTGGTATTGCAGACAACAAAATAAACCAAGGAGCAAAGAAATGAGAGTACTTCTTAACAAGCTCTAGAGCTCCAACACTTCCTTCTACCCATCTCAACTGCCTCCCAGGAATAAAAGGACAGAGGAGTGGGGCCTTACACAGAAGGAGAAGTGAGGCCTAAATAAGCACCTCACCCGAGACACAGTACCAACACTCTAACTTTGCAAACCAGTGAGTTTATTGGGCTTACTTATTTACAGTAGTGTGGGTGACCTCAAAGCAGCAATACCACCAAAGCCTCACCACAGCATGAACTAGAGTAGCTGACCACATGGAGCCTCCTCTTCAGTTAACTTCTCCCTCTATATACGCTAGCACAGTGGTTCTCAACCTGTGGGCTGTGACCCCTTTGGTGGTAGAATAGCCCTTTCACAAAGCTCACCTAAGACCATCTGCATATACAATACACAACAGCAAAATTACAGCTATGAAGTAGCAACAAAAATAATTTTGTGGTTGGGGGTCACCACAACATGAGGAAGTGTATCAAAGGGTCACAGCATTAGGAAGGTTAAGAACAATTTAGGTTAAGAACAATTAAGAACTGAGCAATTCAGGCAGAAATACACACAGCTGCAGGGATATGCAGGAGGGGGTACCTGAGACTGCAGGTGAGGCTCTGATTGCACACCCCATCCTTTCATGAGGGAAAGTCAACAGGCCCCAATCTCCAGGGTTGCTTCCCATGAAGATAGTGATTAATGACTGTTATGCTCTAAGGTCAGCCTTCTACACAAGGGTAAACCACCCACTCCTCAGACCCTGAAATGATACAGGAATCTCAAAATGAGTAAGGGCAGGGTGGTGGTTAGAATCTGATGACCACTGAGGTACTTTCACATCCCGCCACCGTATATGTGGCACTACTCCTAACTCTTTGATAGAACACACTCAGTGACCTGTAATTCCAAACCTAATGCCACAACTTCCACAAACAGATGTATTCACAGCATAGGGCATTCACTCAAACATAACACTGCAATGGGAATTTTAATCCATGAGTCATAAATTCTTGTAGACACTCAAAATGAAAAGCTTAGAGAAGACCTCTGGCCTTTGACAACTCAGGCCAAAGATGCCTCTTTCCTTGGTCTGCTCCTTCTGCCCTGTGTCCTTCCTTCTCTGCTGTTAACCCACCCGCCCCTCCAACTCAGCCAGCCTACCACTTCCCGAGAAAGTAGACAGGCCAAGAGGACAGCTTTCTACCAGACACACCTCAATCTGTGGAAATCTAACTCCACATCTGGTTTGCTCAACCTCTCTCTCCATCCAGGTCGTCAATGCCCCAAACATCCCTATCATCAATCTAATTCATATCATTGCCTTTCACTCTTGGTCTGGTGTGCCATCTTCCAGGAGACTTGGAATTTTCATCTGAAAGACTAGGCCTGACCATCTACTTACCACACCTACTTACTCTCCCATGGGCCCTGCCTCCTGGTAGCTCACTATCTTCCATTCTGTTCAAACATCTTCAGTGGTTCCCTTCTCTCTAGTGCATCTGATTTATACTCTGGGAACTATATGGCAAGCTGTATTCTGGTCTAATTTAGCTCAATACAAGAAAACCCAGGATCTGCAGCTAAGAAGATCTGAAATTCACTCTCAGCTCAATTTCTGCTTTCATTGTGACCTTAAGCCTACATTGACCTCTATGTGCTTCAGCTTCCATATCTTTGAGGGGCCTAGTGCATAAGGGCATGAAGACATTAAAGTAAGAACACCTAGAAAGCCACTCCTGACACACTAAGTACTCAGTATACAGGATTTGCCAACATATTCAATTTATGCCATTATTCTCCCAAACAAATAATATCCTTTAGTTTGATCCATACTTGAACAAGCTCTTCTCACTCCCCGAAGATCCTCTTTGACCAGTACTGGAACAAGCCCTTCTTGCTCACCTCCTAGAAGGCCCTCATATAGCAGGACACTTGTAAGAAGTTTTGTTATTGTGGTTTCTTTAAAAACACAAATGGCATTCGGAGTATGTCTCTGTTCCCCTCCCAGGTGTGGTGGATGATTATGAGTTTGATTTGGAATACTCATTGCTGGTGGCTATAATTTGGTTATGTGCAGCTGTTTTGCCATGTGTAGCTTGTCCTTATAATTGTGTACAGCTCGGATTTCTGCAAACTTTTGTTAGAGTATATAAGGGTTGAATCACCGTGAGCTGGGATGGTTTGTTGGTGGGTTCGTTGGCAATTATATAGAAGAATATCGGTTGAGTAGGTGGATAGTAAACTGAGATGCTAGTCTGGCTCACTGTCAGCTCCTGCTCTCCAAGCGTAGCACAGCCTCACCAGCTGTGAAGACATCTACCTTTCCCTCTTTATCTATCAAGGCCGCCTGCTCGAGTGGTGAAGGTTTCTTTCTTTCTATCCTTCCTTTCTCTTTCCCTAAATTGAGGGTAGAAGATTGTAGCGAACTGCTGCAACCTCATCTGCAGTAGTTGCCTCTAATACAATATTCTTCTATTTCATCTACTAAAGGTAAACCACACTTTAAGGAACTTCTACCCTCTCTCCTCTAAAGACTCTTTCCTTATAGTGTGATGGACTGTAATCATTTTTATGTAAACATAGAGTAGAACCGAGAATGACAGAATTTAATACTTACAAAATGCTCCTTATTACCTAATGCTGTGATTAAACTAGTACTATCCCCACTACTATCTAACCTTCTTGAGGGGATCTGCTTGGAGTCAACCATGGTTCACTTAAGAGTTCAACAAAAGCCCAAGAGACCAACAGAAGGACAGAAGAACTTGAAATTGGAAGGAAACAGCAGGACCAAACTTCTTACCACTCAACTATAGAAGATGTCACCATCTTCTCTTACCATCAAAATAATTAGTATTCTTTGCTAACCAGTCCAAGAAAATAACGCCACAGGCAGCAGTGACACACACTTAGCTAGACTCAATGGCTTCTCCTAGTCACTACTACCTCCTTAGGCTTTGGCTGTACCTCACTGCCCCTTTGCCACATGAAGAAACGAGGAGAAGGACCCCTTTGTGCCTGGAAAAGACATCTCAGAAGAAACCATCCTATGGAGATCTCCATCTCTGGAATTCTCACTTCCAGAAATGGTTTTCTGTTGTTTAAGCCATTTAATGTATGGCTACTTTGCTGCACTGTTGCAAACAAATATAACTGCCCAGAAATAGATCCACACAAATACAGCCAGCTGTATTCACAAAGGAGCAAAGTTAATACAAAAAAAAAAAAACAATTTTTCTATCAAATAGTTCTAGATCAAGACTTCCACTCCCACCCACCAATCTACACAGAGATCTTATACCTCTCACAAAACTTCATTCAAAGTAGATCACAGATATAAAATGCAAAGCCACAAAACTTCTAGAAGGTAACATACAAGAAACTCCAGGTCTGACACAGTTAAGAGAATGAAAAGGCAAGAGAAAGAGGGAAAAACCTTTGAAAATCCGTGTCCAGTAACAGGCATGTATCCCAAATAAATAGAGAACTCTTAAAATTTAACAGTAACAAAAGCAAGCAATCCAATTTTATTGTTTGTTTGAAATAGGGTCTTGCTATGTGTGCTGGCTAGTTTTATGTCAACTTGACACAAACTATAGTCACCTGAGAGGAGAGAATCTCAACTGAGAAAATGCCTCCGTAGGATCAGGTTGTATGCAGGCCTGTAAGATATTTTCTTAATTAGTGATCAATGGGGGAGGGCACAGCTCATTGTGGGTGTTGGTACTATACCTGGGCTGGTGGTCCAGGGTTCTATAAGAGGGCAGGCTGAGCAAGCCATGGAGAGCAAGTAAGAAAGAAGCACCCCTTCATGGCCTCTGCATCAGCTCCAGACTCCAGGATCCTGCCCTGTTTGAGTTCCTGTCCTGAATTCCTTTGAAGATGAACAGCAATATGGAAGTGTAAGCCAAAGAAACCCTTTCCTCCCAAAGGCTGGCCTGAAACTTGCATCCTCCTGCTTCAACCTACTGAATGCTAAGATTATGATGTAATTAAAAAAAAAAAAAAAAACTTTAGTGTATCTTACCAAAAAAGACACAGAGAAAGCAACATGCATACTGGAAGGTATGCTCTGCATGTTGCTAGGATTTGCAAATAAAAACATGTATCAGCATGCACACAGTAAAGTGGGCCCTAATCCAAAACAGTGGAACACCAATTTCTGATTTAGATGTGAAGAAACAGGAACTCTCATTCACGGCTAGTAGGAATGCAAACAGCCCCTCTGGAAGATACTGCAGTTCCTTTCAAAGCTAAAAGTAGGCCCATCATACAAATCCAGCAGTAGTACTCCTTGCTATTTACTCAAGTAAGGTGAAAACTTCTATGTATGTAAGAACCTGAATATGAATTACTTATTGCATTCCTATTTATGATGCCAAAGCTTGGAAGCCACCAAAATATTTTTCAACAGGTGAATGAGTAAATCATTGAGGTTCAACCAAATATGGGACTATTAATCAATAAAATAAGAAATGAACTATCATGTCACAAAAAAAAAAAAAGGATGACTCTAAGTCACACAGCTAAGTGAAGGAAGCCAGTCTAGAAGGCCATGTTATATAATTCCAGTTATATGACATTTTGGAAAAGAAAAAAATACAAAAATAATATGCATAACATGTAGTATGCACATGTGTGTTTGCATACCTGTATATGTATCAGGAACTGGGCTGTGAGGAAAGGGAGGACAAAATGAATAAATGAATAGGGGATTTTTCAGGACAGTGAAAACTATTCTGTAAGATAGGAACGTTTGCCACAGATCTGTGCAACACAGTTCCCTTCAATGTAAACTGTGGACTTTGGTAGTAACAATATAGCAATCCTAGTTCATCTATTTTAACATACTAATGCAAGGTGGAAAATGGAAGGCTAGAGTTGAGCTTCCACCTGTGGTGTTCTAGAGTATAGGCTTTAAGAACGAGTATGAAAAGGATGAGAGAAGGCATGTTAGGTGCTCCAGGTCTTAAAACTACTCAAGTGAACACACTCAGAAACACATGCTAGAACAGAGTCCCTGAATAAAGGTCCCTGGAAGAGATTCTCAGTACAATAAAAACAGGTTTTTAAAGGCTACCCACAAGCACAGGTAGATAACGATAACATCTAACCTTGCTTGGGTGTTTGGGGGTGGGGAGGATGAGGTGAAACTAAAAATCAAGTCAGGCATGGAGGGCACATGTCTACAATCCCAGCACTTGGGAGTCTGAGACAGGATGAGAGCAAGTTTGAAGCCAGTCTGTACTACATACATAGTCCAGGGTAGCATACATACATGGTAAGATCATGTCTCTACACCCAAAACCAAACAAAAATCCAAAATAAGCTTGCTGCTCATTGTGATATGGGGTTCCAATCTATGACAACCACTAGGTCTGGGAAATTCCAAACTATAAAATTAACATAAAAGTCTATCTCAGAACAGAAAGAACAAAAAGATTTCTGGAGGAGGCAAAAGCAAAAGTGTGTCTTTGGAAAGACAAACTCTACCTACCTGAGTCACAGATTCTTACAGGAAAAAATAAAATAAAACAAAATAAAATAAAAAGCTACCACAATTAAAAGCTAGCATAGGAGCTGGGCAGTGGTGGCATATAACTTTAATCCCAGCACTGGGGAGGCAGAGTCAGATCTCTCTGAGTCCAAGGCCAGCCTGGTTTACAAAAGGAGTTCCAGGACAGTTCTTAGTTCACTAAGAAACCCTGTTTCGAAAAAACCAAAATATTAAAAAGAAAATTAAAATTAAAAAAAGAAAATGTTAAATCTAAAAAGCCAGCACATGGAATAAAACCAACAAAGATTAAACCTGCCAACACTTAAAACTATAGAATGACACTTCAAAAGAAAATGTTAAAGAGTAATTGAAAAAAAATCAAACATGAAAGGAGTCAAAACTCAAGAAATTATGCAAAAGGTATGCACAAACTTGAAAATTTTTTTAAAAAGGAACTTCCAGAAACATAAACATTACAATGTAATAAACAATGATCCAAAACCACACCCTTCCTAGGACCCTATATTGAAGTATTAATTCAAAATCTGTGGAGATGAGGCTGAAGAGATGGCTCAGTGGTTAAGGGCACTGATTGCTTTTCCAGTGCTCCTGGGGTTTGATTCCCAGAACTCACATAACAACTCACAACATTCTGTGACTCCACTTCCAGGGACTCTGACTGCCTCTTCTGGCCTCCTTGAGGACCATGTACACACAGCTTATGTTTCACAGACATACATGCAGACAAAACATGCATACACAAAATAATAAAATTTAAAAATAGGAAAAAGCAAAGAACACAGAATAATAGAAATGAGATGGGGGAAGGGAAAGAGTAAAGAATATATCACAATTTTCTAGTGCTAATGAAACATGTTATTTGCCAGATTAGAGAAAAGTAAATATTTCTATTTTAAAATGCCACACAATATTGTGAAACTTCAGGACACCAGGTGAAGAAGGAAATTTCAAAGTCAATCAGGGAGAAAAACCAGATTACCTACAAGCTAGAGATAAACTGACAGCAGACTTCTTAGCAATACACAGAATCTTAAACGAAAGGTCCCAGCAAATTACAATGCAAAGACAAAATAAGGATATTTGCGGGTGGAGCTAAATTTCTCTCACATGGTTCCTCACTTTACAAACTGAAAAAATGAAAAAGAGAAAACCCACTACCAAATATTCAACACTAGTGCAGGAAGGAACAAGATGCCAGGGGAAACAGCAAGCTAAGAAACTGAGGCGGCATGAGGGCTGTACCAGTGGTTTCTGCAGAAAAGAGAGGTCCTGGGGCATTCAACCTGAGCAACCTGCGCAACCTGCAGCAACCTGGGGCATTCATGAACAGCACAGAACCAAAGTAAGACACAGCACACACAAACAGGACAGAGGGAGTAACAAGAGTAACCATGCACACAGGGATTTTATGGGCAGCCATCAAAACTATAAAAATAAAAGCTGTAACGCTGAGGGGGTGGGGAGGAGAGAATTCAGTAAGAAATATTGCTGACTACCAACCAACAGCTTCCCAAGGGCAGAAAGACAAGACTGGCACTAATGAATTTGGGATGCTTTATAGAATAAAGTAAATGTGTTCCAATTTCTTTTCAAAAACATTTCATTTATCTATTGTGGGAGGAGGACACATGCCATGGTATGCTTATGGAGGTCAGAGGGCAGCCTGCCAAAGGTCAGTTCTCTTTCCACCATGGAGACTTCAGGAATCAAGCTCAAGTCATCAGGCTGGATGACAAGAGCCTTTACCTGCTGAGCCACCTGACCAGACCTGCATATTCTTAACTTGCACTCACCTGTATCTTAGATTATTGAACATTATCTATCTCATTTTCCAATATGCCTCTTACTCAGAAAAGTTGCCAATTATCTTTGCCCAGTTCAACCTCCATAGGAGGAGTGACTGTGTGTGTGTATACTGTATATGTATATATATGTTCGTATGTGCATGGGCATGTGTGTCTTCTTTGGTCATGTGCCCCTTATTTTTTTTAAGTCAGAGTTTATTACTAAACTCAGAGCTCACAGACTGGGTTAGACCGATTGGGTCTGCCAGCCAGCTCCAGGGATCCTGTGTATCAACCTGCCAACACTGGGCTCACAGGCGTGTGCTGCTGCTTGGGGCTTCTATGGGGGTACTGGAGGAATCTGAACTCGGATCCTCTTGGCAAGTACTTTACCAATTGGATTATCTACCCAGTCACACATATTCTCCTCTGAATGACTTCACAGTTCTTGACACACGCAGGTCCAATTTTTAAGTACTAAGTCAAGATCAGCATTTCCAGGAAGCTAACTTATCTTCGTTTAAATTTCTATACTCTAAAGCTTTGTTTTTGTCCTCTATGAGCTCAACTTTTACCTTTAGAAATGCTCCTTAGATGTCCTTTGTATTCATATTTTGCTTCCTTATATCAGAGCATAGCTGCTCAGGACCAGAAAGAACACAGCGGGCCCTCCTAAACAATCTAGCATAGCTGTGCCGCTTATTTTTTTCTGTAAGGATGAAGCAACCTCAAGTGCATTTTTTTCTTCCAAAGCTCAAAGAAAATAAATTTTGTAAAATATGCACATATAAATATAACTAACTATATCGCACATATAAAAATAAGCCAAGTATATAAGGCCATTGTTTTCATCTTTGACATTACAAAAGTGGATTTTTTAAATAGTCATTTTTCTAGCCTTTTCATTTCTGCCAATTTTAAAAGGAGTCCATATGCTCAGGGCTAAAAATGAACAAGGTTAAGCCAAAGGAAGTCAGACATCATTAGCACAGCGACGACTTTAATAAGAACGGAAAATGTGGCTCATATACTGATTAATGCACTTAAGTATCCCACAATTACCTTTTTTGCTGTAGTATCAGCAGAATAAGTAGGGATAAAATTTATGAATTAAAAAGAAAAGAGGCAAAAATATTTATGAGATTTTTATAAGATCTAAATAAATAGATAATTGTACTCACAGATGAGAAGATCAATGATAGTAAGATCCTAATTCTCCATAAATTGATCTACAGATCCCACACAATTCCAATCAGAAGTACCAGCAGGCTATGCGTGTGATAGAATATTGCAAAATGATACTCATTTTTTTTAATGAGTGCATGCACAAGCTGGCAAAACTTGACTGAGCGCGAATCAGCTGTACCAGTAGGGATGTGGCCATTAGGAGGGGCTGAGTGCTGACCCTGAGACTGCTCTATACTACCCTGCCACCTTCCTAAGTTTATAATTATTTTTAATTTAAAAAAAACCCACAAAATTCTTGCAAGCTTTTATGTTTAGCTTTAAAACTGATACTAAAATGTGTATTAAAAATCCAAGGATGTAAACAAACAGGGCAATTCTAAAAAGCAGAACTATGCTGGAAGACACATACTACCTGATTTTAAGACTTTCAAGATGACAGTGAATGAGACAGTGAGGTATCTGTCCAAGTCCAGAGCACAGATGTGTATAGCTAGCTGATTTCCCCTAAGCTGCCATGCAACTCATCGGTGATCTGTTTACACCCAGTTTCAGAAGGCATTCCGTGTTGACAGAAATTGGAAGAGTGGCTGTGGGCAGAGGATGGAGTGGGGCAGCACTATCACGTGGTTTAACTGGGGGAGACACAACAGAATTTCCTAGCCTATGGGAATGTTCTACCTTAATTAAGAGACTGGGTCACACAGCTGTATATATTTGTCAAAAACACGTAACAAAGATATATAATCTGCATTTCACTAAAGGCAAACTGTAATTTTTAAAAGATTTATCTATTTATTTGTGTGTGTGTGTGTGTGTGCATGTGTGCATACCTGCCCAAGTTTATGTACATCATGGGCATGCAGGTGCCCTCAGAGGCCAGAGGGTATCAGATCACCTGGAAGTGGGGCTAGAGATGATTATGAGCTGCCTGATGTGGTGCTGGGAACTGAACCCAGGTCCTCTGCCAGAGCAGTAAGTGCTCTCACCTGATGAGCCAGCTCTCCAGCCCCATGTAGTTTTTAAAAATATGTAACAGTAAACAAATCTGCAAAATATTTGTGTCTAAAAACTGGAAGAAAATATATCACATTAGAGTATTTATCTATTTTAAAATATTTTATTTTTTGTTTACTTTATACAAGATATTTATGCTATAATCAAAACATGAAACATTTTTATGCCAGAATAAAAACATCTCACCTGGGCCCGGGAGGTCCACTAACTCCTTATAGAAATTACCCTCTAAATCTGTAGCACTATTCAAAGAGGCCAGAACCTTTCACATCTTCCTAATAATCCTTCAGTCAGAGACAGGAACTGACTTCACCAGCCCTTGAACATAGCCTTACAGGGGTTGGGGTGCCAGCCCCTTCCCATTACTCTTTGCCTGTCTTGGCTGCTGAACACGCCTCTCTCTCCTGCCACACACTACCACAGCCATGACACTCTGCACCTCCACAGGCCCAGAGCAACCAGGCTAAGTGGCTGGGGATGGAGATCTTTGGAACTGTCATCCAAATGAAGCCTTTTCCTTCATTAAGTTGGTTCTCTAAGGTGTTTTGTTACAGTGACAAAGCTAAAACATGTATCCTTAGCTTACTCCAAATAACCCTGGAGCAATCCCAGTACCCCTGAAACTCCCTGAGATTCATTTTGGTCCAGGAAGTCAAAACTATTTTCAGAACAATACAAAAATGTCATTTGACACCATGACTGTGCTGACGTGCCTTAGCACAAATCAAGGAAGTAGACGCACAAAAGCTAGCAGTCACTATATTCTTCACTGCTACACGCTTAGAGAAGAAAAAAAACTTGTTTTTAATCAAAGAATGTCCTTGTTGGAGTACAAATGTTATAAATCTTATTAAATCTTGACCCTGGAATACATGCCATTTTCATGTTCCTTGTGATGAAACTCGAAGTATACACAAGACACATCCGCAGCACCACAGCTCCTCTGAGATTGTGAGCTGCAAGCTGAACTAGCTACTTTCCACAGTATACCAGTTTAACTCAAAGTGACTACAGATAAACTGTGGTTGTTCATGACTGGGTAGATGACAGACGTTTTCTGGAAAATGAATTAAATGTATCTGTCAAATCGATGAAACAACTGATAGCATTTGTGGAGCCGATGCATCTAGTACTTCCACGCAGAATCAGACTCCTGGGAAACAGTTCAAGACTTTTCTAATGAGAGAACATAAAAAGCCTGTTTGGGGAATTTGAAGAGGACCTGGATAACAAAGAAAACCTGTACTTTTCCAAATGGCCAAAGCATGATTTAAAAAAGAAAAAAAAAGTCACGGATGTAGAGGTATTGACCTTTGCATGCAGATTGACCACCATTCTCCAGCTTTAACCTTTAAAAGTCACCACTTCTCAAGTGGGAGAGTATCAGAGGAGAATATCCACAAGTACCTGAAAAGTCTACTCTCTTTTTCAACCACACATATAAGACATCAGATTTCCTTCACACACTTCAGCCAAACATCGCAACAGATCAAAGAACTGAGATTCTGTGTTATATTTAACCAGAGAGTAAACCCATTTTTCAAAATGTAGAGCAATGTCGTGTTCAAACTTTTTGTTTAAAAAAGTTATTTTTCATTACCATGTTATTTATGTTAATGTGGCAGGTTTATTACTAGCAATATCTTTTAATATCTCAGGTATACTTATTAATATGGTAAGCAGCAATGGCTGTCACTAATATACAACTGCTAGGACTCTCTAGCAGCATTTCTGTCCTTCTCTCAGACCCATTCTATTCTCATGACTGTCAGAACATCCAGCACTCCTTTCCCCACACTCCTGCCTTCCATGCTGGTCAATCCTCTCCTTTAGTCCCCAAGCCTCTCTCATCATTACACTCACCTGGAGGGCTGCCAGCTCTCTTCTCTGCCTTCTCCAGGCTACCTAAATCTTACTGGTTCTTTGAAACCACAAGAAAAATGGACAGAGCCTTGAATACTAGGCTAATATTAGATTAAGCATGTATCCTTTAATTGATAAGCAGTAAAGAGCATCTTCAGGCAAAAAAAGGTGGAAGATTTGCACCAAAATAAATAAATAAATAAGTAAAATCTTACATCTCCAAATTCCTAAGAAGAGCTTAAGCAACAATAACAACCAAAATGTCTTACTGGAAACCAGTTGTGCAGTTTGAGGACAAAGGCAGCCAGCACTGTTCACTGGGGAACTCTAACCTATAATCTCAGATTGAGCAGCTGCAAGTGAAGCTTGCTTGAACCAAATCTACAGCAGAAGGAAAACACGATTCTATCTCTTGATTCTACCTCTTGAAGTTTTCCCCCCTATTGGTGACCAAAGGTCCTTTTCCTAAAAACCCAATTAATCATATTTTCAAACAGCAACATGTAAGAAAAGCCAATGGTATATTTATTAGAGTTGAGAATCCCTTACCAAGTACTTTGAACCAAAATAGTTTGAATTTCTCCAAACACTGGAATATTACACATAGTGAAATCTTGGGGACAAAACCAAGTCTACACATGACTTCTCCTTTCATATGCAGCCTGCAGATAACCTAGAGGAAATGTTACTCAATGTTTTCTCGGCACACCTGCACTCAGGCTGCAAACCTCCTGTGGGATTGAATTCTCACTTGCGGCATCAGTCAGTGCTGCACAGCTTTGGATTCTGTGGAGTACTCTGGATTAGAGCTATCAAACCCATTTTTAGCCACTAAATCTTTAGTGACAGTGACTTTCCATGTATATAGTTGCTCTGAGCCTTGCTTAATATACAGAAAAGACATTAAGCCTACTGACTTAATTTGGGCCTTAAGCTCTGTAATGCCTAAGTCATTCTGGGCCCACTAATGCCAGATCTGGGACTAACCCAACACTACTCCTCTGCTGTGATTTCTGCCTGTCTGCAACAATGACCTCTTTCCTCCCACTCATTAGCTGTCATTCCTCTTGTGTCACTGTACTTATTCATTCTGGATACTTACTGGGACTCTGCATCAGTACTCTTCTAGACCCTCAATATATACCACTGAATCAAGCAAAACTGTTCTGGATTTATGCTTTAGTAAGACATGACAAGCAACACATGCTAGAATGAGAAAATCAGAAAAATAAGCAGAACTCAACTTTCTATGAAGTTAAGCAAAAGAGAGCCTGGGGCTTGCATGGACTTCTCTAAATGCTGAGAGCTGCTAGGGCATGCAGAGTGATCTATGTGGAGGGGCATCATGCTGCTGTCAGGAGCCATTTCACAGGAACATTCCGATCAGACGCTTAGATCACAGGAGAAAGGGACCTTCGTCTAAATTGAGTACTTCGTTGGGATATCTGTTTTCATTCTAAATAATTATTAACTTTTGGTGCCAAAATTTTTAATTCTAATTTATTTGTATTTCTAATAAAGTCCCCCAAATATTCCAGTTCTATCAAATCTAGATCTTTTCCAAAAAGATAGACAGTGGGTAAAAGGTAAGGGACAGACTTATTAAAAGTGAGCTTGCAGATACTAACTATAAGAGGAAGTTTTTGATTATATTTATCATGTACTTTGAGACATTAAGGAAACGAAAAGACAAACCACATAGATGCTAGGAAGGGAAACAAAGATTCTAAATAGAAACAGGAAGGGCAAAAGCACAGCTTAGTGTAAGAGTAGCAGGAAAAATATGTAGTAATACTAACAGTAATTGGCCATGACAGTCCTAACACTTCCCCAAACATCACCATCCCAGCTGAAGGACCCAAGGCACAGAGAGAGGGATGAAGTAACTGCCTGGTGTCACGGAGCTAGCAGGTGAAACAGCAGGCACCCTGGCTCTAGAACCCTACCTTTTAAATTGCCATGATGTCACAAAGAGGTCAGCTGTGGACAGTATGGGCATCTAGGGAATCTTGCTAGAATGAGGTTCACTGTGATAAAATGAGGAAACCAATAAAGTTTTGGCCTCAAACTTGGATAACTGAAAGCAGGTATACATTTTACATTCCTATAAATACTATGTACCAAACCTTGTCATTTTTGCCACTCATGGTCTGTAATACATCTGCTTTTATATTATACTTGTTCAACATATGATGGCTGTTCAATCCTTTTTCACAAGAGAATTTACTAATTACTCAATATAAAATCATGCATTTGATGTGCATTTACAGAGACTACATGGACCAAGCAAAGACTGGAGGCAAACATCCCTTCAAGGAATGAGATCTATACCCAAGTCTAAAAATCTGATTTTGTTTGCTTTCTTTTTTTAAAAGCTTGCTAGAGAAATTACCCCAAAACCTGTTTCCCTGTTCCTTTCCACTTTAGACAGCCCCTGATGCTGGGGAAGGCAGCCCCACTGACTTTGGGTGAGACTCTTTCATGTTTGTGATTATTTCCTCTGGTCTCTGGTCTCTAGACTTTGTCTTCCACAGAATTAAAAATGAGCAGAACTCCAGCTAGCTACAGTCCAGTTATCCTCGGCTGTTCCTTTCAGTCTTCCATTCTTCATCGGAAGTAAGAATTAACAACAGTTTTCACCAGATGTTGTGATCTGAAATCCTAGTATACAGACGCAGCCTGGGCTAAGAGTGCCTGTTTCAAAAACAGCAAACAAAAACCTAACAAAACCCTGAGATTTTTATAAAGTTCTATCTTTGGAAATGCTAACTATAATGGAAAAATTAGTCTTTGTTGACAATCAGGATGCTTTGAAAGACGCTGTCACAAGTAAGCCAACACACAGTTCTCTAAACACACACACACACATATGAATTCTTCACTCTACTAAGTCTCAATGTTTCTCCTGTCTGATTTCCTATCTATTCCAAATCTTACATAGATGGCTACATTAAGTATAGCTAGCTTAACTACACAAAAGTTTAACTACACTGTGTTACTTCTGAGACAATGACTTTCAACCACAGGTAGATTAAAAATATAGTGTCAGCATTTTTCAAAACATGTCCTACAAGACACCGGTCCTAAGGAGAAGCAATAGGCATCACAGAGAAAAAGAATCCCATAACCAAGCTAAACTTAAAGTTTAGCAGGTTTCTTTAATATGGGACTCCTACGTCTTTACTATTGTTGTTGTAGCTCATGTTTGTGGAGGCAAAAGTACAACTCTAGGGAGTCAGTTTTCCCCTTCCACCTTTATGTGGAATCAACCTCAGGCTGTCAAGCTTTAAGGCAAGCACTTTTTACCTGCTGAGCCGTCTCACTGCCCCTCAAGTCTTTACTGTACCCATAGTTTGGCTTTCTCTGAAGCATCCAACCATGCTTAGATATCACCTGTGCACAGACTGTGATAAATGCCTAAAAGTCTAATCCAGGAGTCAGAGATGGCCCCAAGGACTCAAGCCATAGCATACTGTCAAAATTGGGGCCTAATAGGTGATAAGATCAGGGCAAGACCAAGGACTAGAACTCAAGAGAACACAGGGTTCAGCACAAAGCTGGTGAAAGCCATGAGACTGCATGATAGGTTTCCAGCAATAAACCTTGAGAAGGAAAGACTTTAAGGGTAGGAATAATATGAACTAAACTGGAAACAGGCCATGTCTGTGCAAAGACACATGTGCAGATATTAAATGCAGATAGTATGATCTGCAAAGAACATCCCAATTTCTCCAAGACAGTTCTTCCGAATGACAAACCTATGATCATGGACCTCATTAGAGAATGTAAAGAATACTTACATCCATGGCAACCTTTTGACATAGTCAATCATAAGACATAGACACAAAGATACAAATAGACACAACACAGTCATCTAGAAAGTTCACACTTAAGAACTATGTAATAGAATTATAAAAAGGGCACACAACACACACACACACACCATAACATGTTAGCCAGCTTATGATTTTGTGTTGGGCCACATTCATAGCTATTCTGAATCACATGGGGCCAATGGCTGGACATGCCTGTTGGGTCATTTCACATGGGAAACAACAACAACAACAATACCCCCCCCACACACACACACAACATAAAACTTCTTAAATTCAGAGTACTTCCTAAGCCTCCCAGGGGCCTACCCATGTGCCAGTTTCAAAGTACCTAGATAGTCCTGGTACAAACACTTCATGGCTGATGATGGTCTGCTGAGCTATGTTGCACTTAAAAGGTACTATAATTTCTCTTTTTTAATCTGTATGTCAAGTACTCTCAGATGGTACAGATTAAAATGCACAATAGCACTGGCCTAAGAAAGAAGAAAATAATTTTTATGTTGTGTAAAATTCAAGTCATTTACTTAGCACTGGAAAGCAGAAGGATTTGTGATGATAAGAACAGCCTCACACAAAGTAATCCTGAGATGCCAGGTGCTTTTTATAAGCTGCACAGGGACCCCAGATAGTCAACATCCTGGCTCAGCACTCTGTAACTAAGCTACAAATACAGTAACTGTGTTATTGCAGTGGGTGGAAGAGTTTCCAAAATAAAAAATCCCTTAAAACACCAACCTTCCAAGAATTACTATAATTAGGTTGAACTTATTTATTTACTTAATAGAACCATTCCACTTTTAGCACCTCTCACTGACTAAGGAGCATAGCTCATACACTGGCTTTTGGAAACAAGATGCTGTCAGCAGCACGTGGGTCTGAAACATCTAACAGCAAAACAAATGTGGAAAATGTGTATCTTCACCGCATGACTTGGTTGTAGAAAAGGAAGCTTCAGCTTTGTGTTGTTTAGCAGGCAGGAGGTATGATTCCAAACACCACACACAAATTCTCTGCTTTGGGTCTCTGGTAATGAAAGAGTTGGGCAGGCAGGAATCGAGTATCTATTATCTGATATCTACTGGCAGGCTACAAAAGCCAGTGGGGCCTGGCTGCGCATCAGAAGTGAGGAGTTACCAAAAGAGCCACACTAACTCAGTGTCAACGTGCACCTCAGTTTCTTCCCCGGAAATTCAGTATGACATGATCTGTCCATATCCATGATTACAGAGACAGTGCTTCCTAGGGATGGTGAATACAGTCTCCAACTATTCAGTTTACCTTTGCCATTTACCAACTTAAATCTCCCAATGCTTGCTTCTCCAACTGCATCTACCTCCCAAGATAGTTGTAGAGCTAGGGAGGAAACTTACAGAAAGTGCCTGCCAGATAATAAGCACTCCATATATTTTAGCTAGCATCATCACTAATGGCTGACAAGATTAATCACTGTCATACTTCTACTACATTTAGATGTCCTTAGAAGAATTACAGACTCGAATTTTCTTTTTAGTCAGGTAGGTTTACTACACCTGGGATTGTTTTGAGACAGTCTTATTCTGTAACCCACACTCGCTTAGAAATTACCATGTAGCACAAGCTGGCCCTGAACTAACTGGTGGCCAGCATTCTCCTCCTGCCTCAGTTTCCCAAGCAATGAAACTATAGGCACATGCTACCACTGACTTTTTGGGGTGTTGTTGTTGTTTGCTTGTTTGTTTTAAATATAGTAAATACATGGCTAATTATTCCTATCAGGAACCTACCAGGACTTGCCTGTAATCTCAGCACAAAATCATCCTTGGCTACATTACAATTTCAAAGTCAGCCTGGACAACATGAGACCCATCTCAAGAACTAGAAACATACATACATACACACACATATGCACATAGACTTACTATATACACTCCCACTTAAGATACATGATATTTAACTTTTCATCTACTATACTTGGACTTCCCGGACAGTTACTGGCTCTTTGGATTTGGATACATTTCTGTCTTCTTAGTCAAGACCAAATTCCAGAGCACCATCAATCTTACCAGGACTATCCCAACAGCTCCTGACTGCCCTTTCCCTCCAATACACTCCGCACAGCATGGTAGGAAGAACTTTTTAAAGTCCAAATATTTATTTGTGTGTGTGTGTGTGTGTGTTTGTCACACATCATGTAACCCCTATGGTAGTCAGAGGACAACTCTATGGAGTTGCACTTTCCATATATTCTGCAGGTCTAACTCACGTAAGCCTGAGCCTCAGCCCAGAAGTCCAAATCTAAATTGAACACAGACATGGATATTTACACTTGTACCATTCAGGGGTCAAAGGTGGAGGATTAAGAGTTCCAGGCCAGCCTTGGATACACAGCAAGATCCTTGTACATTGAATAACAGATCAACCAGGAAAAGAAATGAAAGGGGGCTTGGAAAGACAGCTCGGCAGTTAAGAGTACCTGCTGCTCTTCCAGACTCAAATTTGGTTCCCTGCACCCATGTTTGGTGGATCACAATTGCCTGTAACTTCAGCTTCAAGAGATTTGATGCCCTCTTCTGGTCCCTGTGCACACACACGCGCATGCGCGTACACATACATGTGTACGTACACGTACACACATACACACTCACATTTGAAGAAAGGATAAATACATATCTAATTTCATGTCCCTAGTATGGCTCCCGTAAGTCTCATAGCTAAAAGGTCTATAGGAACCAGGATCCACAGCCATCCTCTCCGGCTGCTCAGGCTACAGTCTCTCTCAGATTCATACTGGCTTCTCTGGCCTTTGAATCATGCTCCCTCTATGTGGCATCACCCCCTCTTTCCACTGCCCTGGGCAATGCCTTGTCATCTTCCAGATCTTGGCTAGAAGTCTAGAGACCAGAGCAGGCCAAATCAGGTCCTCCTGTACCATGCTCTCTCTATAGCACCAAACACAACTGTAATAAAACGACTGAAACTGCTGTTTAATGTTGTCCAAATAAATCTGGGTCCATTCCTATCTTTAGTTGCCACAACTCAAGTTCACCAACACATGCCTGGTAAGTTATACACTGCAGTTATGCTCAATACACCTCTGTCTATAGGGGAAAGTGGTGTTGCTATGTGAGGGAGACAAAAAGACTCTCAAAAGACTAAAGCCCATCACCTGCGGCACTGTATCAGCTCTCTAACTTATTTATTCCATTGAAGCAAGAATAAAAACCTAGTGCTTTAACATGGGCAACATAAAGTGATGACTAAACTTTTCCACGTAATACTAAGTTTTCTCTGTGCGTCCTCAGGTGTGCTGTGACACAGGAGTCCAACTTCAGTTACCAGTAAGTAGATACCCAACTAAATCAAGACTGCTGCCACATTTGGCACCATCCACCTTCCCTTCTTGGCAGACTCCTCGAGGCCAAGAGTTGAGCTGGCCGGGGAAGAGTGATTTATCCTCCCACATTTAGAAGTGGTCCCTCTGCAACAGAAACGCTGTATGGCTAATGAGCTTTGAATTCTAACCTTGTCAAACCAGTACCCTTCCAAGGTACCCGAGTCACACACACACAAAAAAGAAAGGTCTGATTGCTGTGTGTCACTGACAAAGGCAAACACCACTGTCGAATTATTTTTGAAGAAAAAAACAAAGTTGCTTTCTTGCCTCTAAAACCAGATCTCTTTCTACAAAACAAAGTGACTACTTGGAAAATTACAAGGAACTGACAGGCAGATGTTAAGAGGTTAAAGGCTAAAACACAGGCAGATGTTAAGAGGCTAAAGGCTAAGGCTGCCGGAGGAGCCTTAGGGTAGTAGTAGCTTTAGACCAGAACCAGCAGGCCCGGGCAGGCAGCGGCTCCCAGCCACGGGCCGACGATCCCAGGTCCCAGAGAGGCACGCAGGTTTGACAAACGCCAAGCTCCAGCCGCCCGGTTCGTCACACAGACCCTGCCAGGGCAACAAGAGCTCAGCCGGGCTCTGCACTCCCAGGAGCGTGGCGGCTTCGGCGCAGCCCTTCCCGGGACTGCGCGCAGCAGAGGCCGGGGTCGGACACCGCGTCCCGGGTAGGGCTCCGGTGAGGACGCCGAGGCTGCGGTCCAACGCCTGACCCTTTGTTCGGTCCCGGCGGCGCAGGCCCGGGCTCGGCGGCCCCTGCCCTCACCTTGTAGACGTCGCCGTAGGTGCCGCTGCCGATGCGCTGGATCAGCTCGAAGTCCTCCTGCGGGTTCCGGCGGGACAGGTCGAAGCCGGGGTTCATGGCGGGCCCCGGGTGCCCCCCGCCTCCCTCCCGGCCCGGGGAGGGGGGGCGCTCAGGGGGCCGCACACAGTGAGCGCCCGCGGCCGGCCCTGCTCCGCCGCCGGTCACAATCGCCCGGCTGCACGCCGCGGCCGCCGCCGACCACGACAAGCCGCCCGGCGTCCCCGCCCCCCGCCGCCGCGCGGAGCCGGGTCACACCCACCAGGAGAGGAGCGCGCCCGCAGCCCCTCGCTCCGGGTGCAGCTCCAACATGGCTTCCGCCCGCCGCTCCGCCTGCCCTCCCGCTCCCGGCCCGCGCGCCACTGCGCAGCCGCCATCCCGGAGGCCGCGCGCTCCCGGCGGGCCCCGCGCGCCCCCGACCCGCGTGCCTGTCGGGGGCGCGCGGGGTGCCCCAGGCTCCCGAGAACAAAGTTGAACGCGTAGCCCCGGCACTGAGCAGACACTAGCTGCGATGTGCAGCACCGGATCCCCAACTTTTTAGGAGCAGGTTCGCGCAGGCCATAACCGAGAGCCCCGACCCTTCTCTTAGGTTTAGGGGGAGGCGGTCCCCAAGAGAAAGGTGAGAAAAGCCCTCCAGGGAAGTGACACTTGGGTTCCTGGAGTTGGCATGACAGGGGTGCGGTGAGGACCTGGACAGAGCCGGGGTGGGGGTGGGGGTGCCTAGAGGGCTTGGGAGAGAAGCTGTGCGGAAACCAAAGCCGAGATTGACCTCTGTCCAGGGAGACGGCTGGATTATCAGAGCCCGGGGCGGGGACTGTGCAAACTGTCTGGCAACCCCGGTTGCAGAGGGTGGGGTCTGTACTGGATCCATTCCCACACCTGAAATGTAAACACGTGACCACGTCGAAGCTGCGTAGCTTCGACCTTAACCTGCTCAACGCTCCACCCAGCTTAAGATCCAGCATTACTAAAAACTTTTTCCAAACTTTGAAGACATCGTCCCTGATTGCTAAAAATTATCTAAGAAAGGACACAGGCTCAAGTTGGGTTCTCTATAAACGACTACACATTTCCAAGAGTTGTAACCAAGTCGCTGACAGCAACTCCAGCGATACGACATTGGATTTTTGCTTCAAAAATGCTTTCCTAATCTCCGTACCTCCTAAGGACTAATACTCCCTAATGCCTAGTGGCTTCTCAGAAACTAGGTCTCATCAAACCTGTTAAGGAATAGTTGAACAGACTAATTAGAGAGAACGGCTTCATATTTTTGAAACTTTTCAATCATGTTGCTCACAATAAATTACATAGTTACTAAATTCTCAAATCGTTTACTCCAAACGGAATGCGGTGGCACATTCCTGCCATCCCAGCACTTGGGAAACTGAGATAAGAGCCCCACCACAATGGCAACACCAGCCTTGACAGAGTGTGGGGGTAGGGGCGGGGTTGTTCCTGGAGTGTCAATTGGCTAAAAGATGTTGGGAAATGGTCCTCTCTGTACCACATAAACAGGCTTCCAGTTCTATGATGTTTAATTATCCTAAAGCAGCGGAATGTGACAACGTTGCTTATATTTCTGCCCCAGGTGTGCACATCATGGGATTAATTCAGGGTAAACCTTAAGGGTATCCTGAGCTACTCCCGACCATGCATGTTTTTCCCAGCTTCTTTCTGCCTGTTGAAGGCACTAGCAGGGGCTGAGGAGCAAGCTCGCCTTCTGCCTGTCCTGTGGGTGGAGAACTGTTTGTCTTCTTTAGCCCAAACATGCAGATAATTAGCCTGGGATTCAGATAAGCAGATCTAAGTAAGTATCCCAAATTGGGACCAGCTCTGTTCTATTTCTCTGTTTTTCTCATGCTTAAAAGGCTAAGTTTCCAGGACTGAATCGCTTGCACCAGAAAGTTCTAATGGTTTCACTGTTTTGTTTGCTGGGATTATCATCTGTTCAGATAACCGAGTGTTTGCATCGTTAATAGACTTCTTTCAAAGGGAAAAGACATTTCATCAGGGTTGGAACAGGCTTTAAAGTTTTGTTTGTTCCATTTTGGCAGGCCTTCACTCCTTTTTGCAGAGAGACAGATTTTCGTGTAAGGGCCGATTTACCATATGGGTTAGGCCATAAATTTAAAAAAAAAAAAGTCTTTTGTAAGTAACTGCTTATAATGAATAAAAATACTTTGTTCCTTTGGGGATTTATCCATGTAGCTGAATACAATGCTATTTGTTCCCTACCTAATAAGCCTCGACTTTGCTAGAACACTAATGATCACACACTTGCTTTGAATAAGAGAATGGACTCCCTTCTACAATTAGAAACATCCCTAGAAGTCATCTGGGTGCTCAGTGTGGTGGTGCATGCCTTTAGAGTCCCAGTAATAGAAAGGCAGAGGCAGGTGGATCTCTGAATTTGAGGCCAGATTGGTCTACATAGTAAGTTCCAGAACAGCCAGGGCTACACAGAGAAACCTTGTCTCAGAAGAAGAGGAGGTAGGGGGAGAAGAAGAAGGGGGGGAAGGAAGAAGGAGAAGAAGGAGGAAATAAGAAAGGGGGAAGGAGGAAGAGAAGACAAGGAGGAGGAAGAGGAGGTCATCTGGGCCTTTCAATTCAGAAATGGCTCCTGTGGGCACCACTCTTACTTAGATTTACTGTTGCTTGAATACTTCCTATAGAAGGAAACTCCCTTCCATCCACCTTATCTTTAGATAAATACTGCCAGTGAAAGTTCGTAATAACAGGAAGAAAATATCTTCCAGTACCTAGTGCTTGCAAGGAGCCAAGAACTCAGCCGAGTATTTCCCATGTATTATCTTATTTAATTCACGCAGCAACCTTTTAGCTCAGGTCACGTTATCTCCTTTGTATGGCATCAGAGGCTAATTAAACTACTCAAGGTCATATAGGAAGGCTTAGTTTTTAGCAGAGGCAACTCAATAGTAAAGAGTAGATTCTTAGCCACCAGTCTGTTTATATACCATAGGCTACCAAACCGGGCTTTTTTCTTACATTAAGTCATACATAATTTGTGTAATGCTTTTTTTTTTTTTAAAGTTAAATTGATCTGCAATGGACTTAAGCAATGAATATTAGATTCTGGTGGTAATAGAACACAGAAAAGAAGAGCCAAACACTTGCTTCCCAGCAGTTTGTAGCATCATAACCCAATTAATAAATGGGCTTAAGAAATAAACAGACAAAAGAAATACACATGGCCAATAAACATTTGAAAAAAATGTCCATCCTCACCAGTCATCAGAGAAATAAATGCAAGTCCAAGCTACACAGAGATCCCATCTTACCCCAGTGAGAATGTCAGTCGGTAAGAAAACAACAAATGCTGGTGGGACTGTGGACAAAAGGGAGCCCTTATGTGCTGCTGGTTGGAATGTAAACCAGTCCGACCTCTATGAAAACTGGTATGGAGGTTTCTCAAGAAACCAGCAGTAGATCTACCATATGGCCCAGCTATGCCCCTCGTGGGTACTTACCCAAAGACTCCAAATCAGCATATCACAGAGATGGCCTCACATCGATGTTTAGTGCTGCTCAATTCACAATAACTGAGTTCTGGAGCCAACCTAGGTGTTCATCTAGAGAGAAATAGATAAGACAAACGTGGTATATATACACAATGGAATTTTTTCAGCCATAAAGAAGACAATGTCATTTGTAGGAGAATGGATGCAACTAGAGACAAAGCCAGTCTCAGACAGACAATATGTTTTCTCTCGTTTGTAGTTTCTACATTGTGTATAGTCACATAAAATCGTGTGTATATATATTAAATGAAAGTGAACATGAAATTGCCAGCATATCCAGGCCACCCTTCAGTTAGCCAATCCCTCCTGGAGTCCTGGCTTAGAAATTCCCTGATTGCTGCACATGTTCCCATTTTTACTGATTACTTTTGTGGTTTACTGACTTTAGCCCTCCCAAATGAACATAACTGCTACTCACATTTTGATACACTAGTTACCCTGCAAAAGGGATACCTAAGCAAGGCTTAGATCAGAAAAGGATGGCAGGAGCTGGGAGATATCTCAGGGATTAAGAATACATATTGTCTTCCAGGGGATTCTAGTTCAGCCACCAGCACCCATGTAGGGTGGCTCACAAACACCCAAATTTCTAGCTCCAGAGTACCTGATACATTCATGTGAACATACCCATACACAGATATGCATATTTAAATTATTTTCAGAGACTACAACCAGGCCATTCACTGGGAAGGAAAATCATAGACATGTATGTGAAATAATATACCACAAGTAATTGTGTTTATTGTGTGTGTGTGTGTGTGTGTGTGTGTGTCTCCACACGTGAGTACAGATGGTTGGGGAGGCCAGAAGAAGCTGCTGGTTCCCACTGAAGCTGTAGTTACAGGCAGTTGTGAACATGGAACAGGGAACCAAACTTAGGTCCCCTAGAAGACCAGCATATGCTCTTAATTACTGAGCCATCTCTCCAGTCTATTCGAGTGTGTTTAGAAGGTGGGCATAGGGAGAGAAAAGGGCAATGAGTCTAACAAGTCTGACTTGTGTGTCTGTGAAGTAGTGTCTCTCAGAGGCCCCACTGGCCTCACACTCACTCTATAACCGAGGATAACCTTGAACTTTTAATCCTGCCTCCATCTCAAGTGCTGGAATTAGAAGTTTGTAGTCTATTAATTCCATGTGGTGCTTGGGAATGAAGCCAGGACTTTGACATGCTAGGCAAGCACTCAGCTGAGTAACAGCCTCAGCTTATTTTTTCTAACGGAAAAAAAAAATCCTTATACTTTTCAAGTCTTAAGTATAATTAGCAAGTAATGGACATATTTACAGTGCATGATATATAGAGAAATATAGATACAGATATTTATTTATTCTGAAATAATTGTCACAGACCAGCTGGAAAATTTTTTGGTTTTGTTTTAAGAGAAAGAACTAATTTATGAAGAAGTCTGTAACACGTTAGGTTTTCACAGACTTAAGCAGCAGCGGAGAAGCCCAGGAGGTGTGGCCTAGCTCTGAGCCAGGCACTGCCTTTGGATCTTGTGTCTGTCTCCTTTCCTGAAGGACCTCAGGAAATTATTTCCTACTAAGGCTGTTAGGAGGTGTCAAAGAGAAAATAAACATAAAGCTAGTGTCTGGCATTCCAGTTAGCCCACAAAGCACTAAAACCATTTTTTTGGGTTTAAATGTGGTAAGAATGTCTTCCCACCAGAATTTGATTGTAGGAGTCTATTGCTCAAGATACTACACACTGGCCACAGAATATAGAGAAATCAAGTTTACACTGACCATGACTGCTGTCTGTCTGCCATACTACTGGAAGGTGCTGTGCAGGCTGCTGGGGAGTGGGGTGAGGAGAGTCACTAGTATTATCCAGCTGTGAGTTCTGTAAGATGTAGTAACAACTGACGACACGGCAAGATGTGCTCCAGGGTGCAATAATGACATGAATGTTATGGGGGAACCAAATGCATTCTGATTGGATTTAATGCCTGCTCCACAGTAACAAACACACATCGAACACCATAAACATGGACCAGAATCCACAGTTGGGAGGCTCATAGGCTTCAGGAGTGAGCCTACTACTGTTATTTTGCCAAATAGAAATAGTATCATATTGCTCTCTAAATTCCTATCTCTTGTCTCATGAATTTGAGAAGCTCTCAGACCTCATCAGGGAAATTTCTTTGTGGTTAACATAGAAATTCACAACTGGCCAAAGTGCAGAGAATGATGCTCCTGACCACAAATGGGACATCTTTAACACATCCCTTCCCTCAAGGCTCAGGGACCTTCTTGGAAGAGGGGAAAGAAAGTTTATAAAGGACAGAGGTTGAGGAGTATCAGAGCAAAACAATGTCTTCTGGACGTGACAGGCCCACTACTCTCCTGAACCGATAACCTCTGTGGTTGCCTGTACACAAGCTGCAAAGAATCAAAATGACTTAGCATGAAGGGGTTGGGGGTAGGGTGAGGGAGATGATAGCTCCCAAGTTCCCATCCCCAGCTGAAGAGCTACGGACATCTGATGCTTCTGGGAGAGGAAGAGTCAGCCTTCCAGGAGGATATGGCCCCTGGTGGACTACGCTTCGGTGGGTGGCCCCACACCCATGAGTAGATGGGCAGCACAGATTGGACTGTTGGGTTGCTGAGAAAAAAAGAGGACCGGAAGCTGTGAGGGGATGAGGTGGACTAAGGAGGAGCTGGGAATGAATATAACCAAAATACATTTCTGCATGTATGAAATTCTCAAAGAATTAATATATTTTTAATTTTAATGTGGATAGGCATTTTGCCTGCAAGTATGTCTGTGCACCAAGGAGGCCAAGAAGAGGGCGTCAGATCCCCTGGGACTGGGGTTACCGATGGCTGTGAACCACCATATGGGTGCTAGAATTGAACCTGGGTCCTTTGGAAGATCAGCCAGTTCTCTTGATGGCTGAACTATCTCTCTATTCCCTAAAATACTTTTTAAAGTGACCTACAGAGTTAAAAATCTATTTTAAAGAGAGACAGCAAGGTGTGGTGCCCATACTCCCACTACTCGGGAGGCAGAAGCAGAAATGTCTGCGTGTGTGGTGAGGCCGAGTGGATAACAAGACCGGTCGCAAGAGTGTGAGTGCAGGAGCGCATGAACAGCCAGGGGGGACAGCCATGAGGTGAGAGGTGTGATTTAGGAAACAGCTGCATCACATACCAGAGACCCCGAATTAAGGCCCCGAGGACTGAGGCCAGGGAGACATCAAAGAACCTGGGAGAGAACTGGAAGCTAGAATTCATAGGCTTGGGGAGGAGAGAGGACAGCCAGGGCTTGGGTAGAAGGCAGACTTCTGGCTTGGGCAATGAGGAAGGCCGGTATTGGCACTTGCTGACGGGGAACTGGTGTTGCCTGGGTGAGGTTCTGACAGCAGATCAAAGTGGACAATGGTGCTTCATATCTGTTGAGCTGGGGATGCCCAACTGGAAACGGCAAGTGAGAAATGTGTGGGTCTGAAACCTAGAAAAGATCTCAGAGCAAATGACAAGTCATTTGGAAAGACTTACTGAAAATTAGAAAGACTCGTAGGGTGCCAAACACTCTGTAAGATTCAAATGACGTGACAGGACAAGGACCCTGCACTTAAGCTGGGAATGTGGACACATTCTCACCTTGCTAGACACTCCCAGGGGAACAGGGCCAGGAGGTACTAGATGCTGCTTGGTCATAAAGTAGTTCTTTTTCAAACTAGTACATTTAAATTTTTTCCCTTAAAGCATCATACCTAACATTTATTTACACGAGCTAGAGTGTGACTGAAGATCATCCAGGAACTGAAGAGCTGTACTTAGGGATAGAACACTTCCTTAGCATGCCTGCAGCTCTGTGTTCTGTCAATAACACTGAAATTATTACTAGGCTGGGCATGGTGGCTCATGCCTGTAATCCCAACACTCAGGAAGGCTGAGGCAGAAAAATCACCCATAAGTTCGAAGCCAAGGCAGGTTGTATAGTTTTAGGCCAGTCCAGGGAACTGAGTGAGCCTGTATCTCAAAACAAAAAATTTAAAAGCATTTATTTGCAGGCCAGGCAAATCTCTGCCTGAAAGTGGGTAGAGCTGGAGTCTGTTGTTTCTCAGCCTTTGCTTTGTTATTCTAAGCAATTGAGCTTAGATTTACATACCTCCTAACTCAGGACCTCAAAGAAGGTTTTGTTAGCATTTTGGGTGGAACAGTTTCCCTGTGTGGGATGGTCATCATGTATTATAATATCTCTGCATCCCACAAGTCAGTACTGCTCCCAGGTATTGACATCACATGCAGACACATTTCCAAATGCCTTGGGTTTGGCTGAGGAGTACATGTATCTGTATTGAGAATATTTCTCTCTTGTTTCTCTTGGGAGAATTATCACCCACACCAAACCACTTATCAGAGTTTTCTATCTCATATCATGAAGTTTTGATACATAAAATATTGTCCCTTATGTTTCCAATATTTACCACCCAGGTAATGTTTCTGTGTCACCTGTGAATTTATATATGATTTCACTTGCCCTTTATACATGGTTCCTGGGATTATATAGGAGAACACTGAATCTGGTCTTTGCAAGTTACAGAAGACTTTGAGAGGGAGGAATATCTAAGCAGTATTTAAAAGACAATTAGAGAATTAGCCATGTAGTAGTCCCCTGGTTTGCTATGGTTTAGGTGTGGCTTGTTCTCCCCAAAGAGCCTTGTGTTAGAGACTTTTTTGCCCAGGAAAGTGATATGAGCAGTGACAAACCCTTAGTATAAGAATTGGGGCAGAGCACAAAGTCCTTGGGACATTGAAAGTGTATCCTTAGAAGCTCTGAGGGATACTCACCTCTCTGCCTTTCTGCTGTTTGTTTTGGGATTTTTTTATTTTTTAAAAGGAGGAGACTGTTATACTTTTTAATTCATGATTTATTATAGCTAGTATATTTGGTGGGTAGCTTATTATAAGCAATATCTTAAAAGGTATTTTCCTTTATCTGTTTGTGGATTACTCATTGTGTAAACCAGGCTGGTTCAAATGCTGGACTGTTGCTGTTAGGCTGCTGTTGGGGTTCACCACAGAAGACAGGGAGGCATTTTTCATAGGTGGAAGCCCTGCCAGACCTCAGCAGAGGGAACCACCATCCTGGCCAGTGCCATACTCAATCTGCAGTGGGGCGCCGAGCATCTCAGCTCAGGTGTTTTCAATTCTCTCAGAACTCCTCAGGTGTTTTACTGATAGCACATACAGATCATGACCAATCAGACATCCCCCAAATAAATCCAACACCGGCAACCAATACAAAACGCCCTAGACAGCCCCTCACCCAACAGTACATAAAACAATTATTTTTTATATAACTAAAAATAAACTTCTCCAACACTGGATGTTCCTGTTTCTGCTTCCTGGGTGTTGGGATTACAGGCAGGTAATGCCACGTGTGGCAAAATGCAATTTTTTTTTTCACATTGTTTTTTGTTAGCATATAAAGTAATGACTTTCATTATGGCATTTTCATACACACTTTGTTTTTGTTGGTCTTTCACCCCTATTCTCTCCCCTACCTTCCTGCCCACTGCTGCTTGCCCCCGCCCCCCCCCCCATTCCTGAGTAATAGCTCCTGTTTTGCTTTCAAGTCACAAATGTTTTATTATCTGGCTTCCTACATGTGTAGCTAGATCATTACCGTCTACACATGTTCCCACCGTTTGCCATGGGGCCCTCACCAGAGCCAGTGCTATGTTGTTTGGATTTTCCACCTTATACTCTAAAGTAACTAGATCTATTTCCTTTATAAAGTTATCCTGGCTTGGGTATTTTGTTAGAGTATTAGAAAACTAGGGGAAAGAACCAGTGTTGTTCTGTTTGAGGTAACAGGCAAGGCGGGAGTGCTAAGCAGGAAGAGGTTCATGAAAAGGCACAGGCAGGGGATGTAGTGAAGTTGGTCAAATGCTTGCCTACCACAAAGTCCTGGGTCCAGTCTGGACTGCATGAAGCGAGATGACTCAGGCTTATAATCCAAGAACTGAGAAGGTCAAGACGAGATCAGAAGTAAAAAATAAATAAATAAATAAAAGTAGAAAATGTTAGTCATGAAAAATAAATTTGGGTTTTCTGAGAACTGAAGAGAATTATTAATGGGTTTCAATATAGCCGTAGCATGATTTTGTTTGTGCCCATCCAAGATTGGAGAATGAATTGGAGGCAGATGGCATGAGGAGAAAATGTGATGGGGACATTGTAACAGGAGATCACAGGAGGCCAGGTGCAGGGAAACAATGGCTGAATTAATGTATGGTATATCAATATGTCCCAATAGGAGCCTCTCAAGTAGTGAATTATGATGAATTCTCATAGCAAAATGTACAGTGTGGATAGAAAATGGGCTCCTAGAGAACCTTAGAGACTTCACGGAAGGCCAGGAAGGTGGATCCCTGTAGATGTGGGCCTGAAGTAGTGTGGCAGCCATTGCCTTGTACCATCTGGGGCTCCTTTTAAAGGAGCACCTGCTTTGAGGAGTGGGCTAGCTCATAGTCTGCAGCCACCATGCTTTTGAAATTCACCACAGCATCTGTGCAGAGGTCTCCCTGCTCCCAGCCAGTCTGAGCATGCCCATTCTTGCCCAGTTCGCATTCCTTTCTCAGTATTGGAACAGATAAGTATCTTTCACTGCTAATTCAATTTACCATCTTCTCTACTGTTGCAAATGATATCAGTGTGCTGGGTGTGGTGGCGCACTCCTGTAATCGGGAAGTGGAGGCAGGTGGATCAGAAGTTCAGAGGCATCTTCAACCACATAGTAAGTCTGAGGCTAGGCTACATTAGACTGTCTCTAAAAAAGGAAAAAACAAACCAGAACAAACAATTGATGAATCAAGCATGCTATGCCAAAGAGAGACCAAGAAAGAGGGAGACAGGAAGACATCTTGAGAGTTGTCTTGATGGAGGTCAGGACTGACTTCATCATCTGTCATTGCCTCTCACCCTGTCTTCTCTGAAACTTCTTTTAGCCATTCACTTGCATCACGATCTCCATGCAGCTCATCTGCACTCCCCTAGTTGGACAAATTAGTTAATATCTCTCTAAACTCTGGGACTAAGAATTGAGCCCAGCCGGGTAGTGATGGAGCATGCCTTTAATCCCAGCACTCAGAAGGCAGAGGCAGGCAGATCTCTGTGACTTTGAAGCCAGCCTGGTCTACGGAGTGAGTTCCAGGACAGCCAGAGTTACGACAGACAAACTCTGTCTCATAGAGTTAAAAAAAAAAAAAAAAAAGAAAAGAAAAGAAAGAAAGAAATCGATCCCAGAGTTCCACATTCATTCTCAGCAATGTTGACCATGTGGGGATTATAACTTCGTATTATCTGACTGATAGATTGTAGCTTCAATTTTAATTCATTGCTTTCTAGCCTCAACAACCTGAGCCCAGCAGTTTAATGTACAATGTTAATTGTTATAATTGTATCAATGTAACTATGACTAATGTCATTCTCAACTCCAGCCTGCTCCCTGTTCCTAACCAAGGAAAAAGCTCCAGGGCTGGGGTAACTCTCAACAGTAGAATACTGGCCTAGCATGCACACAGCTCTGGGTCCATTCCACAGCATCTCAAAAGAATAGCAAAAACAGAATAAACAAACAAACAAAAAGCTTAACAGATTCCGCCATCCCTCTGTGAGCACTAAATCCCATCATCACAGTCTGTTTTTCTTTCTAACCCAACGCTGTCATAAGGCACCGAGACAAGAAAAGATGGCCTTGCACATCTAGTGTTCCTGCTCTGCACATGATTTATCAGGGCAGAGATAATTCTCTTATCAGCAAGCAGATAAGACATCAGCACCATCAAATCTGAGAACTGAGTACCTTTACCTCATACTACTGACAAGAGAGACTTCTGAAAGACAATTTGCCTAGACAAAGGCCATTTATCTTCTCAAAAATCAATATTTCAAGGGATCCTTGTTGGCCTACATAGTAGGTAACCGATGACTCTTTTGGAGGTAACTAAGCCTTGAGGATGAAAGCTATGTAGAAAACTGACGACAAAGTATTGTGAAGTATAGACTGACCACAGGCTGGGTAAGAGAGAGCCTGACAGATGATGGGAGAGATGATCTTTTTTGTAAAACTCTTGATTATTACCAATCCTAGTAGTCAGGAGTTCTAGGCAAGAGGATTGCAAGTTTGTAGGCAGCCTGGGCTGTGTAGCAAGGACCAGTCTCAAGGGAAAAAATAAAATCTGACTGTTTATCCCATGGTAGATTAGACCATATACATTTCATTACTCATTTAACATAGAATTCGCCTTACGTGCCTCCAAGGATGTACTTGCATCCTGGAGCAAACCCAAGATAGAGACCGAGGCAACTGTTGGCCTGGACCAAGCTGAGCCCAAACTAGTAAGTTACAGAATTGTGTTTCCAAAGCAGATGATCGCGCCCTGTGCCTCAGCATGTGTTCCTGTTGTGCTTTCCACAGAAGCTGTGTTTACTGCTGTTAATCCCTGAGGATGTATGCGCGCGCACACACACACACACACACACACACACATACACTTAAACACCTATAGCAAAGCAAGCTATTCATAGATCTTAAAGTAGCCCATTCATTGAGGACTCCGGATAGGAGTTTCTAAAAATGAATGTCCAGGTAAGTGATTCTAACACTATTCCAGGCATTTCCTATTAATTTTCTGCTCCCTGCTCATTGAAGCAAGGTGAATGAGAAGGTAATCCATTTCTCAAACTGACCCAGATCTCTGTCTTAGAAAACTGATCCAATTTGCTGGGTCTGAGCTCATAGCGGAGCTCATCTGGGTCAACGCATGCTGCTTGGTATTAGAACCAGACTTTCAGTTTGGGGTCTAATCCACTGGTTTCTTAGAGACACACTGTGTTCAATTAGGATCCATCTGGCGTCATGAACTCTCCCAGCTGAGTATCTGATACGATCAGAAGTTTCAACATGTGGTGGTAGAGTAAGTGTTCTTCTCATGGTAATTAGAAACAAAAGGAATGATTCTCATGAAAATTCTCCTACTGCTCTGTGTCCGGTATACAAATGGGTAAGCTCCTGTATGAAATGTGTCAGCAGGAGCTGGAGAGATGGCTCCACAATTTCAAGTGCTGCTATCACTGAAGAGCCAGAATCTGTTACCAGAACCTACGTGGCAGCTCACAACCTCTTGGAAATCTAGTTCCAGGTCATCTGATGCCCTTTGCTGACCTCTGCAGACTCCTGCACATATACGGTGCATATAAACTCACAAAGGTGCACACACAAAAATAGTAATAGGAATCTCAACACAAAAAGATTAGTTAGGTGTGGTGACACATGCCCTTAATCACAGGACTCAGGAGACCGAAGCAGGCAGATTTCTATGAGCTCCCAGCCAACCTCATCTATATTGCAAGCTCTGTGCCAAGCAGGGCTCCATAGTGAGACCCTGGCTCAAAAATAAATAAATGTAAATAAATCTTTGGAATGTGTCAAATAGTCTTTCTTAGATTTAAATATGGATTTGCATATAGGTAGCCTATGTCTGTCTCCATATCTAAAAACATTTCTGTGAATTAGTGATACCCCAAGTATAATGCTCTTACATTGTTGAAGTCAATATCTAGGGTTCATGGGTCCTCTCACCTAAGGAAGGCATCCTGCTGTTACCCTACATAGACCCAAAATACCATCTGCACATCTGAATTCTATCTTCTATGTCAGGATGCAAGCTTCTTAATTAGTCTCTCTGGCCCCATTCCCATCTGCTTTTGCTAATACCACACCTGGCCAATAAATGGGCTTCTACAATTCCAAACAATCAGAATAATGAAAGTCCTTGGAGAAAGGGAAGAAATGTGAGTTCCCATTAAGAAGCATGTTGCATTTGAGAAGATGAGAGGACATTCCAGGAGGAGCTAGGATAGCAGCAGCTTCAGATATAACATGTAAGAGGATACATCTGAGTCATACAAATGAAGATGGTGGTTGTCCTCTGCTTGAAGTCTGACAATGGAGAGCAACGTTGAGCAAACTTGCTTTTAAGTAAGGGGTGGTTGAAATGACTAGAGAGGGCCTTTGGTTTTCAGAGATTCAAGGTAAAAATGACAATATCAAAATGGAAAAAAGAAATGTTAATATGAAAGAAAAAAATTGTCACTCCAATTTGTGACAAAAAAGAAAGTTTGCTGTGGAATGATTTCGTTAAAGGAGGAATTGTGTTTTTCCCCTAGGCAAATGTTTTCTAGATTTCCTCAATATGAAATTTAGGGAAAAGATAGTGGACATCTGAACATAGAAGAGAAATAAGAGGAACAGAGAATGATCTGGATCTAGACAGGAGTTGAGTTGTCCTAAAGTATTAAGGAAAAATGAGGAAATGACAGAATAAAAATACAGAGTTGAGCACTGTCATGCTACAGAGATGTGTGGGTCTACACTTGAGACTGAAGAGATTAGAATCGAATTCAGTGTGGCCATGTCTTAGTCACTGATCTATTGCTGTGAAGAGACACCATGACCAAGGTAACTTTTATTAAATAAATCATTTAACTGGGGGCTGGCTTACAGTTGCAAAGCTGAGTCCGTTGTCATCATGGTGGAGAGCATGACAGCACATGGGCAGACATGGTGCTGGAGAAGTAGCTGAGAGTTCTGCATCCTGATCCACAGGCAGCAGAAAGAGAGACTGGGTCTGGCATGGGCTTTTGGAACCCAAAGCCCACCCTCAGTGACACATTTCCTACAACATGGCTGTACCTGCTCAAAACAAAGCCATACTTCTATTTCTTGTAATCCTTCCAAACAGTTCCACTCCCTAGTGACTGAGCATTCAAATATATGAGCCTTTGGTAGCCATTCTTATTCAAACCGCCACACCCCATATAGAACAAATGGGTTCCTCTTTGATTTTTTTTTGAGGGTAAAGATAAGAATGTCTATTTTTCAACAACTGTATCCTTATATATGACTGTATTAGTTACTTTTCTGAAGTTATGATAAAACACCATAACCAAAAGTAACTTATGGAAGAGTTTATTTTGACTTATGGTTCCAGAGAGATGAGTCTATCATGGCAGGGAAGCATGGCAGCAGGAACAGGAAGCTGAGATCTCACATCTTTAACCACAAGCACGAAGCAGAGAGAGCGACTGGAAGTGGGATAGGCTATAGAACTCTCAAAGGCTGCCCCCAGTGACATACTTCCACCAGCAGGGCCCCACCTCTTAAGCCTTCCCAAACAGTGTAACCAGCTGGTACAAGTGTCTGAATGTCAGAGCCTGGGTTGGACATTTTTCACTTAAACCAGTACTGGCAACACTGATAAGACCCTAAGATTAAGTTGGATTCCAGAATTTATTAGAGTCACAGGAAGAATGACAGAGAGCATCCTGGCAGTTCTTTTGAGCCGTCAAAATGTTATCCAGTTGTGTCTAAAAAGTCATAGCCTGGAAATAGCTTTCTTCTGTGGCATAGTTTGCATAGCTCTTTAAAATTTATAAATATTTGCACATTTTTATCTCATAAATTATTACCATCCATAATTTACAGGTGGGGAATTGAAGCTTAAAGAAGTAAAAGCCAAAAGCAGATTATAATTATCATTAGTTCTGGTCAGTTAAGGATCTACTGATCCATGATTACTGAGTTTTGTTATAGTACATACTTGGGATACAAAAATGAGTAACGTGTTCATCTAGTCCTCACATACTCTGATAATCAATCCTTTCTTTGCTCCTCTTCAATTCTTTCCAGAGGTTTGATGTCTCCCATTAGCTGAAGCTGGATAATTAATTCAGGATGAGCCCAACACAGATCACCTCCATACTCAGCCAGTTCACAGAGACTGCAGAGCACATTGACAGCTCCAATCCTTTCGTGTAACCATCAGAATTCCAAAGATGACCTAGGAACTTTTATACACTACGAGGTCTTAAAAGTTGATAGAACCACACTGGAAGACAATTTAGCAAGATCTGTTAAGATGCTTTTATCTTACAATCTAGCAATTTTACTTCTCCACTCGACCCTAAAAGGAAACAACCTCCCTTGGATGCAAAGAAGGCATGGGAATGTTCAATGAAGCAGGGTCTTCAACAGAAAAATTACCCAAATCGTGTAAATTTCCACCAACAGAATGAATGAGGAAATTGTTGTGTGGTTATAAAGTTTAGTTAAACCAGAAAGCATGCCCTAGGCCCTGGGTTCCGTTCAAAGCGCTGAGAATAAGTAAATAAGTTAGTGAGAACCAGAACTTGAATATGCATACATCTAAAACAAAATAACAGTGATGAGTGGAAATAGAGAGTGGTTGGAAGGTATGCCTCAGATGCTAACACCTGAGGTAGCGTTCGACATCCCATGTGTGATCAACGTTTCTAAACGGGCATGGCAGCACTCTCCTCACGTAGGATTGATGGTACTTTTGCTGACGAAGCAAGGATCACAACAGAGCACGCAGAGGGCAAAGCCAAATCCGTGGTGTTTCTGTTTAACAAGTGGGCCTGAAGCAAATACGACAGTAAGTTAATATTTCACAGAGCTGTGTGCAGAGAACAAACGAGTTTATTATCCTCTATGCTTTTTAAGCTTGAAACATTTCATTTAAAAATGTAGATGAGCCCCAGGCTCTGGAATTCCAGACCTGTGTAGAATTTTCTTTCCTTCTTTTTAAACTGAAGGGCATTAGGGATTGAACATGCTGGGCGAGCAGCTTGCCACTAAGATCTATCTCCAGCTTTCTTTCTACTTTTTATGTTGAGACAGGGTCTTTCCAGGTTGGCCAGAATGGCCTCAAACTTACTCTGTAGCCCAGGAGGCTTTAACTTTGTGATTCTCCTGCCTCAGCTCCTTGAGTAGTTAGACGCCTCCAGGCCTTGCTTGTGCAGAAGTTTCTTTCCTCCTTTCCTCCCTCTTTTCCTCCCTCCCTCCCTTCCTTGTTTCCTTCCTTTATTCCTTCCTTTCTCTCTTTACTGGCTCAAGCTTCAGTATTTATTGAGAACTTCTATAATGACTTTGCCGGTGTACACTGTGTTCTCCTCTTTAAAAGCCCCTGTGTGTTTGGAGTCCTCCTGTGCAGTATGTCCATAGGCCATGCTTCTTTCGTGATATTTAAATGCCTTCTTTACAAGAGTATTTGGCTTCATTATACATGTGCGTTTTTCTGGCTACAGGATAAGAATCTTAGGAGCTAGGATGGTATCTTCAACTTCTTTAATGCTTTTTCAATGTACAGTAACACCTAACCAATTTCTAAAGAAAATCTATATAATAACTAATATAACCCTTCCTATAAAATCTTTATGTAAATGGTTGAAAATATGGGCTATATTACTTTGGTTTTTCCAGGGAAAGAATGAGTTGAAATAAAAAAAAAAAAGCAGGCATATATAATACACATTTTGAATAATCAGTTCTTAAACAATTAAATGTGAAAGAAGTCTTATAGGAAGTCACTTTATAGAGCCAGTGGCTTAGTGGGTGTAGTAGTTTGAATGAGAACGGCCCCAGAGATTCTTATGTTTGAATACTTATCCCCAGTTGGTGTGACTCTTTGGGAAGGATTAGGAGTGTGGCCTTGTCAGAGAGAGTGTGCTGGGGTGATGGTGGGAAGGTGGGGGGCAGGCTTTGATCCTTCAAAAGCCTCCTGCCATCCCAGTGTGCTCTTTCTGTCAGGCTTGCAGTTTGAGATGTGAACTCCCAGATGCTGCTCCAGTCACCTGCCTGCTACATGCTACCTCTGCTCTGCCACCATGGACTCTAATTCTCTAAAACTGTAAGCCCAAAATAAACTCAATTAGTTTCCTTGGTCATGATGTCCTGTCACAGCAGTAGAAATGTAACTAAGACAGAGGGTAAAGGCACTTGCTTCTAAGTGTGAAAACCTAGGTTTGGTCCTGGGACCCTATATGGTAGAAGGAGAGAACCAGTTCCTACAGGTTGTCCTCTGACTTCCACACAGGAGCACTGGTGACTAACCCCATATATACATAATAATTAACACTAAAAAATAAGATTAAAGAACCAAACTAAGTTTATGACTATAGAAGTGGGTTTTTTTTTTTTATCATGGCTAATTTGTTTTGTTTTCTGTGGTGTAATTGAACCCAGAACCTTGTACATACTAGGCAAGTACTCTACCACTAAGCTACAATACTAATCCAGTTTTCAGTAGTTAGATGCTCTCAGGCTGAATTTATAAATTATTTTGGAAAAATAATTTGTTTACTTTTATGTGCACTTACGCATGTGCATCTGTGTAGACACCAGAGACAGCAGTTGAGTTTGTCTGTCACTCTCTAATGCATATTTTGAGACAAGGTTTCTTGTTGACCTTGGAGCTCCCCACTTAGGCTAGAATAGCTGACCAGTGAGCCCCTGGGATTCCGCTCCCCACCCAGTGCTGGGTTACAGACCTGTGCTGCCATGTGGGTGCTGGGAATCTGAACTTGGGCTGTGTGTGTCCTTGTGCTTGTGGAGCAAGCACTTCACTCAGAGTCATCTCCGCAGCCCCAGGGGGAGATCTTCTGATATGTTACTTAACCACATATAAACACTTCTTGAGTTGTTCTGTCATGTCTCTGGAACTAAACATGCGAATGTTGGTTGGTCTAAAGCATTTAAAAACCAAAAATGAGTTTTGGATGGAATAAAAGAACTACTTTTAGCTTAACTTACGCTTGATATCAAGTGTCAGATAAGTCTATGCCAGTTCAGACAGAAGCTAAAGAGCACAGGAAATCCCAAGATGTCTCAAGTACATCGTCTCTCCTTAGAATTGAAGGTGGGCCATACAAGGAGATAATTTTATGAACAAGTGAAATTATTTAGCAAAATTAATTATGGTCTAGGTAAAAATTGCCACATTAGGCTGACAGATGGCTCTGGCGTAGTGGTAAGCAAGCCTCTGACCTGCGTTTGAACTCCAGAACCCGTGGTGGAAGGAGAGAACTGATCCTTGAAAGTTGTCCTCTTGGAGCTGTAGAGATGGCTCAGCAGAGAAGAGAGCACTTGCTGCTCTTCCAGAGAACTCACGTTCAGTTCCCAGCATCCATGTTAGAAGGTTCACAACTACCTGTAACTCCAGCTCTACGGGATCTGACATCCTCTCGGGACCTCATGGGCACCTGCACACAGCCCATGCACATACACATAATGAATAATAAATTATTTTTTTTAAAAAAGAAAGTTGTCCTCTGAACTCCACACATGAGCACTCATACACACATGCATAATAATAAACTAATAAGTATATTTTTAAAAATCACTGCCATTTAGTCCCTAGACATTCCCCTAATGGACCTTTGTGATGTTTTATTGAAGCAAGCCACCAGCACCTCATGGTTCATTGGCCTAGGTGCTACAATACCCAAGAGATAACCATTCATGGTGACGATGATAACTGGTACTCCACTTTGGGAAACTGGCAGCTCTAGGAAAGCTGGAGCATCCTCTAGGAAATCTGTGCATACTGATCAGCCAACCACTGATGTATTCATAGTAGCCAACATTTGGAAGGAGCCCATGTGTCCATCAATAGTAGAATAGATAAATAATTTACTATAAGTATGTTCAATACAGTTCTCTACATAAATAAGAACGGGTGAGCTACTACTTCATCAGGGTTAGGTTCTTAACATAATATGGACGAATAAGGCTACACACAAAAGGATGCTTTTGTTTGTTTTCTATTTATTTAGTGGGCCGGGCAGAGGACAACTTCATGGAGTCAACTCTTTCTTTCCACCTCTATGTAGGTTCTGGGGATTGAATCAGAATATTAGACTTTTGCAGCAACTGCCTTTTACCCACTCAGTCCCCTGGTGTGTTCGATTAAAGTCATCTGGTACATTTCATCGGTTGGCGCATTTGTTTAAAGTTTTAAAGCAAAAATCATCACTTTACTGTGGTAGGTGTCAGGATTGTGCTTACCTGGCAGAATGTAATAATTGGGAGGAACCTTAGAGGGCCTTCCTTGAGCTTCATGGTGCTCGCAGGGGAGTATTTTCTTTGTGAAAATTCATTGATATACCATTGTGACTTGCGCCTTTTTTTCTTGTTAAGTTCAACAAAAACATTTCTAAAGAAATGTTATCATGCTAATAATTGTATAACAGTCACAACACAGACACACAGTTTATAACCAAGTAGACTCTGTTCATCTAAATATGCCAGATCTATTAATAGTGTATAAATGGAAACCCAAACATACAAAACAGAAAATTACTCATAGCACAAAAGCACCTCTCACTTTACAATGCAACACATCAAATTTATGGAAGGAGCAAGGATAACATCATAACACATCCATTTTTCAATTTTGTAAATTTATCATAAGGAAAGATATAAAGGCACACTGCTTTTTTTGTGAATGTGCTCATTTTGAACAATATTTCTGCTAGAAAAGCACTAAGATCAGCCCAAATACCCAGCTAGTGGGTTACAATTTTCATAAATTACGATACCCCAGTACAAGACAACAGTAGCTATCCATAGCTGTTGTGCTGGAGTGGTGAATGGGTGTTCTGGGCAGGTCTGATGGGATAAATCTCCACGTCCTCTGAACATCCTTTTTATTTTATTAATATTTGGATTGGCTAGATATTTTTTTTGCTGTGCATAACAGACACTAGCTTAAATAAGAGATATTTACAGAGCCACACAGCAATAGCTTACAGAATTTAAGGAGTTAAACTGTACGACTAAGAGGAAGGAGGAGGAACCGAGGTGCTTACAGGGATCTCCGAGATGAAAGTTGCTTAACTGTGCCTCTACTACGTCTGCTTCCTGGTGGAAGGCTTGAAATGCCACCTGCCCCCACCTCGATTGGGCCTCCAGTCAAGACTGAAATTATTAAAAGAGAAAGTTTGATGATCCGTATAGGAACCACCTAGAGTTGAGGAGAGGGCTGGAGTTGTAAACAGAAGGACGGGGAGCAGAGACGCTGAGAAGAGCAAGGCAACAGTGGCGTGAAATCTGACTGCTTTTCCAGTTCTTCAATTTTATTAACTGTTCCTCCCAGTGGGTATGTTGAGTCTATTCTCTCCATATCTCCCTATCTCCATATCACACTCTTCTCTACTCCTGATAATTCCCTTTGTTCCCTAGGCAGTTTCACGTCTACTTTCCTACCATATATGACACATAATTTTATTACATCACCTTTTTGATAAGTAGAACATGACTAGCTTTTTTTCGTGCATTAAATATACGTATTGCAGAAAAATCTCAAGATTCAGAAGCATGTAGAGTAGAAAGTTTTGAATGAGATTCTAAATGTGCAATTATTTATGCACGTGGCTCAAGCATCTTTTTATTATTATTATTTTTAATTTGTATGTGGGGAGCTGGAGATACGGCTCAGCAATTAAGAACACTGGCTCCTCTTCCAGAGGACCAGGATTTGATTTCCAGCACTCATATGACAGCTTATAACCATGTGTAACTCCAGTTCCAGTATATCCAATGCCCTCTTCCGGTCTTCTTGAACACCAAACATACAATAGGATTTTTGGACATACATGAAGGCAAAATACCTTCATACATAAAATAAAATTTAAAAAATTTAAAAAGTGTGTGTGTGTGTGTTTATCCATAGATGCCAGAAGAGACCAATAAAGCTTGTGGAACTGGAGTAACAGGTTGGTTCTGAGTTGCCACACCTGGGTGCTGGGAGCCCAACTCAGATCTTCTTGTAAGAACAGCAAATTCTCTCAGCTGATAAGCCATCACTTCAGCCCAGCTCAAGCATCTTAAACTTCTAGCCCCATGTTGCCAAGAACTCTCTCTAGTACTTGTAGTTTATTGTCTTTCCATTGCAACAGACCCTTGCTGCCTCAAGCACTAGCAACTCTGCTAATTTCTCAGTAAAAAACTGTACCTTGTTTCAGTTTGTCTTTAATAATAACATTGGAAAATTTCCCATTTAGTGGCCACAACTTATAATTAAGCACATCCCATGGGCATTAATCCTTCCTAGAAATATTCATGCGTTCGTTTAATTTTTATTGGGTGCCTGTTGTAAGGATGTGGAAGTGCTTTGCTCTCAAAATGCTCATAGTCAAGTTATTGAGACAAGTTCAATACATTGTGACCTGAGAAAATACTTAAAATCTAGAGTCAAGAAGAAGTTTTGTTGATAACGGAAGACTTCAATAATTCTGTCTTGCTAAAGCATCAAGTAGAGAGGTGCAGGATAAGAGAGGACAGAACGAGACTAGCCAGGTGAGCACAAACCACCTCCCATTGGCATACTTGGACCGGTTATGAAGGCTGGTCTCAAATCTCTGAGGATAATGGAAAGCCTAGATGCATTTTCAATGACTCACAGAGAGACGAGTAGCTTTGTGGTTTTGGAAGCTCCCTTTGCACATGGTGGACAGAAAGCACTACAGAGGGGGGTGCTTTTTCGGATGTGAAGTGTCTCCTAAAAGGCTTGTGTGTTGAAGGCTTGGTCCAGCCCTCTCCTAGTAAATCCAATCACTGAGAGATTATTGGATCCTAAGGGCTTTGACTTAATCAATACTTTAACCCCTTGATGGATTCATAATTTGATGGGATTATTGGAAAATAGTGAAAATTGTAGGAAGTGGGGTCCAGCTAAAGCAGGCCACGAGGGTATGTTTTGTAGGGCTTATCTTGTGGCTTCCTGGCCACCAAGAGCTTTACTACAGCACACGTTCTTGCCGTTATGTTCCGCATCACAGCTGAGCATGGACTGAAACCTCTGAAACCATGGACCAAAATAAACTCTCCTCCTCTAGACTGCCTCTCTGAGGAATTTGTCACAGCGATGGAAAGTCTGACTAATGCGGGTGTTACTTGACAGAGCCACCCAGTTGGGAAGTGGTAGCCGTATTTCTGGAAAGGGACCAGACCATCCTGATGCTGCAGAGCGGTAGAAAGGGTACTGAGAAATGTCTAAGTTTGAGAAGCTTCCCTTGCCTTAGCCTAGGCCTGTTTAAAGGGTCAGCAGATGGACTCTGAAATACACCGTTTACCACTGAAAAAAGAAAAAAAGCTAAATTGGAGATTTCAGTGTGAAAGCCAAGTTAAATGCTGTGTACACCCCTATTTCAAGGCAGTTATCCTTGAGGCAAAACCGGGGTGCCACATGGAATCTCCATCATAGATAACTCATTCCCGTTGCTGCTAGAAGGGCTGCAAACAGATATTCTCAGCTGTCAGCCACCAGTGGCTCAAAAATGGTGCTTGCTTTCCTGGAGATGCCCATATCTAATGACTCGTTAGAGTGGGGAATAGAAACTCTGGTTTCCCCATACCCAGCATGAGCTATTTTGAAACGGGAGTTGTTGTACCGTCCCTTAAATAGAGTGGCTGTATATAGAGACTCCAGTGTTCATGTCACCTGTGTCACTTCATCAAAGCAGGAAACATCTGGATAACAATGACTGGTATTAAGGAGCTAGATCACTGGGGATTAATATGTTGCTTATAAATGAGAAAAACCAAGAACAAGCCTAGTCCCTGACATGGGTAATTTAAATGGCACTTATGGAGATAAACAGAACGAGAAGGTTGGAAGAAATATGAGTTTAGTTTGAGGAACAATAGGCAGTCAACTCTGAGTTTAAATGTGGAGTTCAAGAGTGTGCCCTGGAGCACAGAGAGAAACATGTGCTCATCAGCATCCGCTGAGGGGAAGTTTCCAGGCCCTCAAGGCCGATAGAGAAGGAATTACAGGAACAGAAGCCGGTTTATTAACAGCAGAATGGCTTCTATTATCTTCCAAGACTCTGGGAAGTATACAAGAGCAAGGATGCATAAAAGGAATCATCAAATATGCAAGGAAAATGTGGTAATGAAAGCTATGATTGGCTGGAGAATTGGCTCAGTGGTTAAGGGCACTGTTTGCTCTTCCAGAGGACCTGAGTTTGATTCCCAGCTCCCACATGGCTGCTCACAACCATCTCAGGTTTCCAGAGGAGCTGGCAGCTTCTTCTGGCTTATGCAGGCACAGACATGTACATGGTGCACAGATAAATATGTAGACAAAACAAAAGAAATAAATAAATAATTTAAATGTTAGGCATAGTGGTCAGCCCTTGGATGGCAGAGGCAGTTGTATCTCTGAGTTCTGGGCCAACCTGATCTACATAGGGAGTTTCAGGCCAGCCAGCCAGCCAGCCAGCCAGCCAAGGTTACACAGTGAGACTGTCTCAAAAAAAAAAAAAGGTGCTACATGTCAGTAATTCTAGTACTGGAAAGACTCAAACAGCAGGAAATTTGAGATGGGGTCATTGGAGATAGTGAGATCTCTGAGGGCTTTTATTTTGCCTGCGAAGTGTGGACACCATTGCCCGTTGGTACGGAGCAGTGACTGGTGGCTGGGATGGGATGTAATATGAAACTAGGTTCATGAGTATCAAGCATTAAAAAAAAAAATCAGCAGGGCTGAGGACATGGCTGGGCAAGTAAAGTGCTTTCTGTACAAATATGAGGTTCTGAATTTAGATTCCTAGGACCCACACTAAGAGCTGGGTACAGGGGAGCACTGGGTACCGTGCTGAGGGATGGAGGCAGGCAGATCCCAGGGGCTCACTAGCTAGCTGGTTTAACCTTAGACAGACAGACAGGTTTAATGAGAGACTCTGTTTCAAAAAATAATGTAGAATGATAGAGAAAGATCCTTAACACTGACCTCTGGCCTACACACACACACACACACACACACACACACACACACACACACACACATACACAAATTTATATATATATACATATATATATGTATATATATATACATACATATAGCCCACATATACATGTACATGCATGCACATACAATAATAGTAAGAACCCAACAATGAAATGCTGTTTAAGGAAACAGGAATGCTTGCCAGTAAGAACCCCAGTGAGCAGGTACATCCCAGAGGGAGGATAAGAATAGAGGCTGGACCATCAGAAGCAAAGTAAGGACTCTGTCACCATAAAAGGAGAGACTACAAGCTAGTCTGGGAATGAAAAGGCACCTAGGTTCTTCTAAGGAGAAAGCTGTATAAATGGAAAAGAGAAAAAACATCCTCTGATGAATCATGATTTCCATCGGCTTCCCCAGCCCTGGTTCTTTTCCTTTGATGTTTATAAAGGGACATGTGATTACACGGGAAAGGTGAAGCATATAATGTATAATAAGCCAGGGATGCAAGAGAGGGAAAGACAGAAGGAAGAGCCTGGGAGCCTAGGAAATGGGGAGGAAGAACAGGAACACAGCTGGGAGCAAACAGCCTGGGGCTAGGGCTTCCTCTAGCTCTGTTCCGAGTTAGGTTCTTGGTCCTAGAAGCTTTCTGTGGATCACACACATTGTCTCTGAAGCTCTGTCTCCAGCATCTACAACAGACGCTGGCATAGTACAGGTGTGAAATAAACATTTGGTGAATGAACACAGTGCACAGTTGCTGACTGTTTAGATGGGTAGTGTGCAAACTTTTCTCTCTCTTTTCAACCCCCTCCTTTGTGAAGTTTTCAGGGAATGTTTGGACCTGCTGGGGCCTCTTCAGAATAGGAACAATCTTATTACTGCCTGTGAGGACTGGCCGCCCACCTTCGCATCAGGATTGTGGCTCTCTGTTCTCGCTGGAAAAGGAGGCACAGCTTGCTTAGCAAGAACCTCAGAGAGAATTGTACAATCTGGACTGTGTTTTCATTCTCTTTCAACCTCATTTCCCAAGTTAGAGAAAGAATAATTTAAGGAATCTTAGGAATATGAAACTTCTCTGGAACGATCTTTATTGAGCTGCATTTGGAACCAGCTGAAGTTCTGAAGGGCTTCCAAGCTAGGCAAGAATAAAGGAAAATGAAATATAACCTAAAAATGGTCTTTGTCAACGGCTGAGAAAGATAGCTAAAACAGCTGTGTGTTTTTGTTTTTTTCTTTTCCTGGCTTATAATTGTTATAGGATTGTTTTAGATTGTGTTGGAATAGAAAAAGAAAGGATAGAAGAATGTGGTGTTTTGTAGGTCCTGTGATGTGGTTAGCTATCTTCGAGCTCCATAACTTACACAGCTGTTGTACATATGTTGACTTATCCTATTAGGATGCCACTGAACTATAAGTTTGTTCTTGGTGATCTGTGTGTGACTCATCTCTCCAGGGCTTTATCTGATGGTAAAGGACCATTTTGCTCACTCTTCATTTATCCAGAATGCAAGAAAGAACTGTATGTCATCTATCAGATGGGCAGGGAACACTTCACTGTACTAAAAATTGTTCAGCAGTGGTATCCCCAGCTTGCCCTTTCTCTGTGAACATTGGTTTTGAAATCTTTACCTACAAACTGCCAAGACTGGCTTGGCTAGTTACCAAACCAGCACCTAACAGACAGATAGGAGGAGGCGAACTATACACTTAACACTCTCCTTCCTGCCCCACTGGATGTAACTGCCTCCACAACTGAGCTGGATGTGACAGAGGAACTGGAATTGATTGGCTGCCGGGCAGTCACGGTGGGTGTTGAATCCAAAGTAGAGTACCAAATTGCTGCACCGTGGCCTGGCCCAGGGCATTCTCAGCTGAGTCACTGCTTCTCCAGGAATGCAGCTCCTCTGGAATGCAACACAGAGGCCCAGATGTCTCACACAGACCAGGAGCTCACATAAAGTAGTCACTTAAAGTAGTGAGACCTACACTGAGGCTCAAAGGCAGTGGTTCTCAACCTTCCTAATGCTGCGACCCTTTAATACAGTTCCTCATGTTGTGGTGACCCCCCCAACCATAAAATTATTTTTGTTGCTCCTTCATAGCTGTAATTTTGCTACTGTTATGAATTGTAATGCAAATATCTGATATGTAGGTGATCTTAGGTGACCAAGTGAAAGGGTCATTTGACCCTTACCGCCATGAAGTCACGACCCACAGGTTGAGAATCACAGTTCTAAGGGCTCCTGAAACACAAATTTCTCCTCTATCACTCTGTCTACTCCCAATCAGCATCTTCCTTAGGAGCAACTGCTGACTTCAACTTGCAGGGTGTCATTTTCTTTTTCTCATATACTTATGTATCTGCATTAATAACCTGTATCTAGCTGCATGTGTATGCATTTATATGTATGTATGTGTGAAAATGTTGTTTTGCTTTTTGCTTTGACCCAAGTGAAAATGTTGTTTTGCTTTTTGCTTTGACCCAAGTAATAGCATAGTGTAGACTGTTCTTCAGCTTGCTTTGGGAGGGAAGTCTCATGTATCCTAGGATGGCCTCAAACTCACTACATAGCTAATGACCTGGAACTTCTGATCTTCCTTCTTTAACTCTTAAGTGCTGGGGTTACTACTGTGTCCACCATGTCCAATTTTATTCAGTGTGGGAAGTAGGGCTGAGTGTGTGTAGGGGGGTAGACCCTAATGTTTCTTGTAGGCTAGTCACTCCCTCTACCAACTGAACCACATCTCTAGCTCTCAACTATGTTTTTTAAAAAGCAAAAATCTATCCATGTGTCTTGGAGATTTTTCTGTTATTGTGTTCTAATTCTTTTTAACCACTGCATGCTTTTACATGACTCAGATACACCACTGACTGTTTATCTGCACCTCTTTTGATGATCACATAGGTGGCTTTTCTTATGGCTGCAGAGAGTACTAGAGTGAATAATCTTGTATCTATTAACCCTTTGCTTTAAGCGACTACCTCTCTAAGGTGGGTCCCAAGGTGCAGTGTTACCGAGTCAAAAGATAGATACGTATAAAAGGGGAACTTCTGTCCCAGTTATTTTCCAAGAAGGACAGCTGGTTTATATTCCCAGAAGCACCTGCTGTCTCATACCCTTGTCAACACTTGATGTCAATCTTTATTGCCAGTCCAGTGTATGAAAAATGGTATCTCCGTGTTTATTTGCATTTCATATTTTGCATTTATATTTTACTGTGGCCCTATCACCCTTCTGGCATCATTTTGACTTCTCTTGTGCTTGACACATCTCGGGGTCTCAGTAAACACTGGAAATGTTCATGCCTTCACTTACTCTTGTTTCTTTGAGAGGAAAAGGTCTAAAGCATGCTGACAATGACCTGGGAACACAGAGGCACTTATAGACTACTGAGAACAGTGGACATTTGCATAAATCTTTGCTATTCATATGTGCACTTCTCTATAAGCTAGGCTTAGGTTACCCCTCTCCTAAGTTTGTACCTGAGATTCCTTTATGGTCATGCAATTAGCTTCTAGGTGAATGTCTATTGTAGCCTTTGGTGAACGGACAGGAGGAGGCCAAGGCTGAATGAAATGCACGCACAATTTACTAACTTAAGTTCAGTTCGCTATTGTAGGAAGTCTTTTTTATTTGGTTCAGGGATGGCTCTGTTTTTCTATTTGTGTTCAATATTGTGGCCAAATTTACAGAACTTTTTTTTCAGATCAAAGCACTTTAAAATTTGAGATAGGATCTCACTACATTGCCTATGCTGGCCTTGAACTCACAGAGATCTGCCTTCCTCTGATTCTCTAGTGCTGGGATTAAAGGCATTTGCTACCACTGCCCAGCATAAGCCAGAACATTTTTTAATTTTCAGGGTAAGTACTATTTAGTTTTGATGTGTTTTAATATTTTAAAATTCATTCTTGAATTTAATTTATTAGTAATTTCATTGGTAATTTTATTAGTAATAGAACCTTTTCAGCTCTGTCCCTGAGTGTGGTCTGTAATTCCTTTTTTCATTGTCCTTAGCTTCAGGTATGAGAGTTGTGTTAGAATCCTAATGAGTTGGACAGCACTTCCTTTCTTCTCAATTTCACATAATAGTTTCTGTGTGATAGCTATTATCTCTTAATTGAAAGTTTAATAGAATTCATCTGGGCCTTGTATCTATTGACTGTAACTATTTCAGTTTTTTTTTTTAACCTACTGCTATTCTGCATTTTATTTCTTCTTCTTTTTCCTCCCGTCTTTCTTCTTCATCTTTCATGTGTATCTGTTTGTGTGTTTGTCTGCGTGAGCATGCGTGCAAGTGTGCGTATCCATCTTAGCATTTGTTCCCCTTCTTTCTTTGTGCTTTTTTTTTTTCCTCAAAATTTCAATGACTATGTTTTTAATTTCTTAATTTTCGATTGGCTTTTTGTCATAGTCGTTTCTGATTGTATTGTTTCTGAATTTCTGTATTGTTTCTAAATACTTCAACTTAATTTCTTTTTTGTTTTGTTGTTGTTTCTGTTTTGCTTTTTACGTTAGCTTTAGATGTTCTTTTCCTTTGGGAGGCAGGTCCTTGCTGGGTAGCCCGGCACATCTTGAACTCGCCATCCTCCTGCCCACACCTTCCGAGTGCTAGGGTTACGGTCGCATACGATGTGTCGTCCTTCGTGTTTTGTAGATGTTATTCCTGAGCTTAACTTCTTTGGAGCTATTTTTAAAGAGATGTTTGTTTATTTGTATTTTATGCGTATGTGTGCATTCTTGAATATATATATGTGCACCAAATGTGTGAAAGAGCAGTGGAAGTCAGAAGAGAGCATCAGATCGCCTAGAACTAGAGTTTCAGAAGACATGAGCCTCCATATGGGCTCTGGAGACGGAAACCGGGTCCTTTGCAAGAGCAGTGAGTGCTCTTAACTGCTGCCACTTTCCATCCTCTCCTTTGGAACTATTAATCAGCTTCATTTTCAAGGAGCACCTTTCAAACATGTCAGCATTATCTTTTTGTCTGATATGAGTTCTTCTTCATGTTGTTGCTGCTATTTTTGGTTGATTGTTGTTTTTTTTTGAGATGGGGGCTCTCTGTATGGTCCTGGCTGTCCCGGAATTATCTATCTAGACCAGGCCTGCCTCAGACTCAAAGAGCTCCTCCTACCTCTGCCTTGTGAGTGCTGGGATTAAAGTGTGCCACTGCTTCATGAGCCCAGGCTGAATGCCTCTGTTTACTTTTGGCAGAATCCAGCAGGTCTATACCGCCAGCCTACTTACCATATTGTTTCTGTTCTGTTTCTGGGCTGGAGGGATATTTTGGAGTGTGAACATGCCTGACTTTGCTTCCCATTTTATATTTCATCTGCTGTCACTGTTGTTTTGGATCAGAGTGGTCCTTGAAGTGCTTCTTGGCTGGAAGGCCACTCGCATTTGCTTCTGTATTCTTTTGTCATCCAGCTTTCTTTCTGTAGTCAGCTCTGCTGTTTCTTGGTCATCACATGCAGTAGCTTTTCCCTCTGGCCTCATTTCCTCTCTTCTGCAGCAGCCCCCAACAGTGCAGACTGCTCCTGCTCTTACCTTTGTCCTTTGGCTGACATGATGTTCCACCACCACGGTTCATGACCTCTTCTGACTTTTGCTTCTTCTTCCCTTCCTTTCGCAAGGCCTAGCCTTTTGCTGTCAGGCTTGACCCTCTTTTTCAGTGAATTTTATGTATTTTCATATCTTCAGTAATCTCTAGGGCAAATCCCCATCCCCGGAATGCTTTCCCTGCTGAGTCAAAAAGCTTCAGATCTGTTTGTGGTGCATTCCACTCATGCTGTCCTACCAGATTCCTCCCGTTTGAACATTTCCAATTCTATCATCGATGTCATCTTCCTCCCAGTTTCTAAGCTAAAAACCGTATCCTTCCTCAAGGCCTTCTGCTTTCTCAGGGCCAGTTAATTAACCAGCTTATTGACACTCTTTCTCTCAGTTCCTGTTATGCCGTTGCATTCTTCACACACCTGCTGTGATCTCTTATTTGGACCATTTCAGTGTTCTCCCAGCGAGCAGGACATGTTAAACGTGGCAATATCTTGATATGCTTGCATTTACCTTAACTTGTCAATATTAATAGTTTTCTTTCCTGTTTCTAAGAAAGACAAATCCTTTCTCATATGGTTAAAATGCTGTAACTCATGTGTTTGTGCTGATCTGGGCAATAGGTTCAGTCAGGAAAGGCAATGTTGTTTTATATTAGAAAGAGGAAGATGCGCTTCAAAAGAAAATTGTCTGAGCACTTAGAGGGTGGGCAACCCAGGGAGGGAGGGTAGTATTCCAAATAGGGGAGGAAACACAAGCGAAATAAAATACAGCCCTGAGCTTGTGTGTATGTTTATAGTGGAGGCTATTAAAAGGCTGAGAACCAGACAGAGGACGAGACGGAAAGGCTTCCAGTCATTTGAGGTATTTATTACATGTGCACTGTAAGTGGGAGGTAGGGTCACATGATCACAGTTGTGGCCCAGGCTTTTACTTTGGAATATTTACTTCTGTGTGCAGGCGTGTATGTGTGTGTGTGTGTGTGTGTGTGTGTGTGTGTGTGCGCGCGCGCATACATGCAGGTGCTGGTGGAGCCACCTGATATGGTTACTAGAAACTGAAATGTGGGTACTAGGAACCAAACTCTGGTCTTCTGCAAGAGCTGCAAGCACTCTTACCTGCTGAGTCATCTCTCTGTCTCTGGCTTTTATCTTTAGACAGCATCTTTCTCAAGTAGAACTTAAGTAAAAGGAGGGTGGACATGGGCTATAGGCTCTGACGGAAGTAACTTCCATGGGCTGCTTGTGACACCCAGGGGGATTTCTATAGATGCAGTAAGGGGCAGCTCTAAGAAGTGGGCTCTTAGAATTGTCAGATGTGTTTATCAGGTGGAGAGGTAGAACCAAAGTGAAGATCAAGGACTCCATCATCCCAGCTGGACAGGGTCTCCTAACAGGAGTTCAGCAATGCAGACAGGAACAGAAGAGAGAATTGAAAGAGCATGAATGAAGAAGTTGAGCTTTTAACTCCTCATTTTACCGTCCTCTTACTTGTGATACCCCAGTTGGCCTTTTGGGGGTTCATCTGAGATGCCAGTTTCTCTCAAGATTTTCCTTTACAGGACTGAAGTCAGCTGAGTTTGCAGAGTGCTTGCCTAGCATTCATGGAGACCTAGGTTGGATTCCCAATGCTGTTGTCCTTGGCTCTATAGTGAGTTCGAGGCCAGCCTGAACTGTGTAATATCGTGTCTCTAGATCCTTTAGGGCATCCTGGAAGACCTCTAGTTCTTTGGCAGCTGTAACTTGTGGTTTACACGCACTTTGTGGTTTCACAGCTTCATATCCCTCTTTGGTACAAACCTCTGACAATGGCTCTGCTCATTTCTGTGTCTCCTCCATCAGCAGAGATTCTGTTCAGAATAGGGCCTTACCGAGGAAATAATGATTGAACTGAATCTGCACTTTCACAGAAAAAGTACAGACCATGGGAATAAATAGGAATCTTAAATAATGAAGTAGTTCAAGGAATTTGAATATTTCAAAGCTCTAGCTACACAAAAGCTGAATAATGCATGCAAATATTTGAGGAGAAGAACAAAAGCCTATCTAATAATCCAGCACACTGTTCTTTATTCGGGTCCATAAAAGGAGATCCCATGCTTAGTCTTGGTGGTAAACTCTGTTTCATGAGCTTTGAAATGCAGATTTGGTCCATTACATCACAATCAAAATTAAAAATTAAAAAGAAGCATTATCCAAAAAGCCAGTTCCAGATTTATGCCTTTTCAAAGGAAGTGTCATTTGGAAAGAAGTTGATTCACACCATGAAGTATGTGGCATTTCTTTCAGTTTCCACCCTCTTCTGTAGTAGGAGTGGGCTTGTGTGATGTGTAGACATGTGCTTAATCAAATTCAGCTTGACTTCTCAAGTTAAGGGAATGCATATGAAGTATTTCTGAGATAAGCAGAGGCACATTCTTTTTTTAGCTCATGAATCTCCCAGGCTGCTGTGTTGGTCTTATCCCCTTATTTGAAAATTTGGCTTTGGTTTATAATCTACTGATTCTTGTTCACTCAGAAGAGACAGGAAGACAGTAAGGGAAGACAGGGAGCTGAAGAGCTGAATGGTATTTGAGAGCTCAGACCTCTGTTTTCCAAATAATGGTGCCTTAGGGAAGAGTACCACACCATTGTCTGACAGCGCACACAGTTACTCAGTTACTCACCTGGGAAGGGAGCAGAGTTTGGACCACAGCCTTCTGTTCCTGAGTGGGGCGATGCTGTGAACTCACGGGAACTCTCAGGAGAACATGGCATAGGCTCTCATCTGATTTGGTGACTGAAGTGTAGAGTCAACCCAGATACTTGGTGGCCACTTTGAGAATTAATAAAAAACAAAGACAGCAGCCATAATAAACATCTACGAGCCTGCCCTGAACCTTGTTTTTGAAATAATGTAAGACAGGGAGAAGACTGGCAGATCTATTGTGTTTGACAGAGGATCTGAGTGAGGACAGGACAGCTGTTGGGGGTCTGCAGATACAACCAGAATTAGAGGATGGTAAAAAGCCTAATAGAATTTTCTTAATTCGAAAATTTGAAGAAAACAAAGCGGGGGCAAATTTCTAATTCATTGTAAATAACAGGAGGAACTAAAAATGAGGGTCCTGTCACACATTTCTACACTAAGAAGCCAGATTTGAAAGGATCTGATACAACATAGTGGGATACCAAGATTCATTTTTAAGAAGACCCTCCATTTTAAAAAATGTATATTTGTTTAGTGTGTGTGTGTGTGTGTGTGTGTGTGTGTGACACATACACCCGTGTACCTGAGTGTCAGAAGAACATGGGATCCTCTGGAACCGCATTAACCGCATTACCGATGGTTGTGAGCCGCGACATGGATGCAGGTAACTGAACTGGCATCCTCTGCCAGAGCAGTACGCGCTGATAATCGCTGAGCCATCTCTCTAGTCCCAAGAAAAACCTTGCTTTTAAGAGTTGATTTTAGGAGTACAGATTTTTAAAGAACCAGCTCCTTTATTGTGTTTGTTGGTTTTGTTTTTGTCTTTTGAGATGGGCTTTCTCTGTGTAGCACTGGCTGTCCTGGAACTTGCTCTGCCTCTGCCTCTGGAGTGCTGGGATTATAGGAGTGTGCCACCACCTCCTGGTTTCTTTAATGTTTCTTGTCTCCGCCCCGCAGCCTCGCCCCGTCTCTTTTTCTGAGAAGCTTAGCTTAGCATCCTGTGAAAGAAATATATATGGTTACTTTTATTATGTATTAAAGTTGAAAGAAAATCTGATTTTAGTAAGAAAAGTCATAGTTGGCACAGAAAAATATAGACATTCAAAGAACCTCATATCAAGTATTATGTAATGTGTGGTTATTTTTATGTTGATTTTTTTAGATGCATATTTTTTAAGATTTATTTTTATTATCTCTTAATTATGTGTATTTGCATGTGTCTAAGTGTGGGCATGTGCACATGAGCCCAGGTGCCTGCAGAGCCTGGAGCCATCAGATGGGGTTGGAGTTACAGGCTTGTGGGCATCCTGGCATGGGTGCTGGGAACCCAAGTTGAGTCCTCTCTAAGAGCTGCAAACATTCTTAGCTGCTGAACCACTTCTCCAGCCCTGAGATGTAGATTTTTAAGATATGAATTTTAAAATATTTATTTTACTTTTAGCTGACAAATAACCCTGTGCGTTTATGAGGCGCCATGCGATACGCCAACACACACATTCACTGTGGAGCAGCCTAATAAAGCCAGTTGACACGTCTATCACCCAGTATTCTTACCATTTCTTTAGGATGAGAAGACTTAAAACCAAGATACAGAATTTTAAAACTGTAAATGAAAGAAACACGAGCGATGTATTTGTGGTAGAATTTTATAGTAATTGGTAGGCATTCACATATGCACATTTAGAGACAAATACCTGTGTGTATACAATTATGTGCTTCATAGCCTGTGCTTATATAATAAGCCTTTATATGTTGCAGTTCTTATCTTTGATACAGAAGGAAAATGCTACATAAAAAATGTGCAGTCTTCAGTTCACAAGAGGGGGGAAAAAACCCCACAGTTCCTTTGCATTTCTGTTGCTGCTTCCTGTCAGAGCAACAGCAGTGACTCATAATACTGTAATGTAATACTCATGGTTTCAGCATCACAGGGCAAATTCCAGTGACTGGAAAAAAAAATGAAATGGCACTCTTGCTTTTAAAAATATAAAATTTCAATAAAAGCCTGTTCTTCAGAGAATTTGGGGTCACAGATATTAAGTACTCTAATCTCCATGCTGCTAAAACCCTGACAGAGTTGACCTTCCTTAAAGAAACGCAGAATGTAACTGAATTTTACTTTCATCTTACATAAAAAATGTGAAGTCTCCCTCTACCTTTTTCTGTCTTAAGCCAGCTCACTCTCTACACTCAAACAGATTGTTTTCACCACATAAGTTGAAAGACATTTTTTTAAACGTTAGCTTTGTTTGGTACAAGTTTACATTTTAAATTATTTTAAAAAGATGTATTTACTTATTTATTTGTATGTGTGTTTGTATGCGTGAGTTTATTTGTACCATGTGTGTGCAGGAGCCTACGGAGGCCAGAATAGGGCAATGGATCCCCTGGAACTGGAATTGCAGGCAGTTGTGAGTGGTCATGTGGATGCCAAGAACCAAATCTGGACCTTCTGCAAGAACAGAAAGTGCTCTTAAAGCCTGAGCCATCTCTCTCCAGCCCCCAAATAGAGTTTTAAAGTTGAAAAAAGAATCCTGAAGCCTTCAGTGTTTAGGTTTAGATGAAGAAAGAGTAAACTGACATAGGCACAGAGGAATAAATAGTCTTAAGTTAACAGGTGCCTTAGGAAGGGGGCCAAAATTAGACAAATAGATTACGTGAGTATGGGATGGCAGGTATGTGCTACCTCCCTTTTGAAGTTAATGTAGTTCCAGTCTACTGATTTAATAATAATATTCAATGGAGAACTTGGCCTATAACTCAGTGGTAGAGCACTTGTCTAGCCTGTGCTAGCAAGCCCTGGGTTTAGGTTCAAACACCAGAAAAACAAAACAAACGGAAAGGCTAATGGAATCTAAGAATGAAGATATGTCTACACTGGAAGTAGGTAAAAGAGGATCAGAAGTTCAAGGTCATCCTCAGCTATACATTGAGTTTAAGGTCAGCCTGGGATACATGAGACCCTGTCTCATACAAACAAAAGCAAATCAAGGAACAAATTAGGACAATCAGTTACCCATCTAATAATACCTATCCAACATGAACAAATTATATTTGTTAAAGGTAGAAAATTGGTTAGATTTTATTTTTCATTAGCCACCTAAAGAACCGTCAATAAATTGAGTTCACTACTCAGTTCCATAGCCATTATTTAAATTATACCTCAAGGTAGATAATAACTTCCAATTGATGCTGCAGAAAGCAAGCTATTAAGAAATATTATATTCAGTTTACATAAGCTTTATCTTGTTCCCATGAATTTTTTTTCCAGTGACAAATTGATGCTTCCATTGATAAATTAAAAACCACAACCCCGTAGTTCTGGATGAACTTTCACCGAGTTTCATTGCTGCAAATGAAAAACCAAGAAAAGTCTAGATTCATAGCTCTCCTTCCCTCAAGGATTAAAGGGCTCAGAGATTTTGAGATTTACTTTATGGTATTCAGTTCTTTTGCTGTTGCTCATTTCCTTCTTGATAAGATTCCATTTTTCCTTTCTTTTCCTCTTTACTCTTCCTTGACACAGCCCCTATATAGTAGCCTTCCCAAACCACTGCTTCCATGAATTCCTCCTTGTGACATAGCCAAAAAAATTGGAGCCAAATTGGTCATTTTTGCTCCTAGTAATTCTTTACTGCTCACTCCACTTCTGACTTAATAGGTTTCATATTTGGCATCAGATTTTCTTGGCTTTCATTCTGATATAGAAGAGTCAGTCTGTCCCTGTTTCTTTGAACCAAGGTTAAGCCATAATGCAATTTTATAATAGTAAGTAATCTATCTCACCACATCTTTGGTTCTAGTCATGAGGAAGCTTTGGGTAAGGTGGGGAAGAGTATGAAGTATCTTGTATGTCAAAAGGATATTGAATCATGAAAATTCCAGTTTCTTCATGTGGTGGTTTGAATGAGAATGGGCCCCACAGGCTAATATGTTTTAATGGTAGAACTGATTGAGAAGGATTAGGAAGTATGGTCTTGTTGGAGGAGGTATGTTACTAGGGTTTCAAAAGCCCAAGCCAGGCCTAGCCTGTGTGTCTCTGTCTGTCTCTGCCTCTCTGCCTCTCTGTGCCTCTGTCTCTCTGTCTGTCCCCCTGCCCCTCTCTCTGCCAGCCTGAGGATCAGGTTGTAAGCTCTCAGCCCCATGCTTCCTTGATGTCATGATTCCCATCATCAGGATAATGTACTAACCGTCTGAAACTGTAAGCAAGCCCTCAGTCAAATGCTTTCTTTTTATAAGAGTTGCCTTGCTCATGGTGTCTCTTCGCAGCAATAGAAAAATAATTAAGACACTTCCCAAAGCCACAAGGGATCGATCCTATGACGCTCAGATGCCATATACATACTGTAACAGCCTCTATTGATCTGAAATCTCTCTTGTCATCCATTTCCATCCTAAGTCAGCAGTTGCATCTTCTTTCAAAGACCAACATGTTCTGAATAATCCCATAAATATCAAATTGTGGGTCTAGAGTGATGGCTCAGCAGATAAGAGTACTGGCTGCTGTTCCAGACGACTTGGGTTCAGTTCCCAGCACTGACATGTAACTCTAGTTCCAGGGGCTTTAACATTCTTCAGGTACAAAGGGTACTAGGTACACATGTGGTACGCAGACATACATGAAGACAAAACACATAACACACATAATCTTCTTAAATGTAGATTATGCCTGGTGTAGTGCTGAATACTGTTAATCCCAGCACTTAGGAGGCAGAGGCAAGAGGATCACAACAAGTTAAAACAATCAAACAAGCAAAACAAAACAAAACAAATCCAACGGACTGAAATACTGGTTAGGAGCCATAGAGAGAGGAAGGTGATTAGGTTTAAATTTCCATGGATTTAGACATCTAAATCCTCAATACTGATACTTCATATTTTCAAAGAAGATACAGAGGTAAAGTGAGAGCTTGTTTCTTCCTTGGGATGGCATGGGAAGCCTGTGACAGCTCCAGGATCAGAGTGGGACTCTTACCACTTTGGATTTCAACAGAAAAGAATCTTTGATGCCCACCCACAATGACACAAAAACAGAAGAGTTAACTTCTGTTCTCATGGGGAACCAGCCTTTCACTTGCTGAGTCCTCCTCTTCACTTTGCTCCAGTTGCGTGCATTCAAACTCAGCAGGTCTGTGTGGGAAGTGAGACCAGTCTGCATCTAGAGAGGATGCCAAGCCTGCCCGGCCTTGAACATGCTAAGTAACAAGGGCCATAGGGAAGAATGGACATATAGTACCAGTTCCTTAACTGACATTGTGACATGGTGCTTGCTGGGTATCTGGCACTGCTGTCGTATCAATTCATTTCACCCTCACAAGAGTCTAGAAACGGACAGCATTTGGGTGTGTGTGTGTGTGTGTGTGTGTGTGTGTGTGTGTGTGTGTATGTAGGTCCATGTGTAGAGCCCATGATGGTGCCTCTGACAACTTGTGGGTCAGTTCTCTTCTTCTGCTTTTACATGGGATCTAGGGATAGAACTCGGGTCGCCACCAGGTTTGTGTGGCATGGCTCTTTCTCCACTGAGCCGTCTTGTCAGCCAAAGGTAGGGTAGCTGAAGAAGGCTTTTAACCGAGAGCTAAAATCAGAGATGCTAGCTGTGGGAAGAGTTGGTGAAAGGATATTCCAGGTGAGTACCAGATTTGCAAAAGCCAAAGGGTTGAAAGGAGTGAGAGGTGAGAGAGCGTGGCAGGATCCTGGGGATTCACAGGCATCTACTGGAAATGGGAACAAATTCCTGTTAGGATTAGAGCTGAGAGTAACAGATCAGAAACAAAATAGGCTTTGACAGGTTGGTCGGCTCTCATCTGGCAAATTATGTTGAATCATGACATACCAATGTCACGGCTTGAGGGCTGCCCAGCCTCTGAACCTGGAAAATAATTTGAAGGCAAGCCTCAGTGTTGTTCATCTGGCCTTATTTGGATTAAAGAACCCATCACTGAGGCTGGGGAGATGGCTCACTCGCTAAAGTGCTTGCAGCTCAAGATGAAGACTGGAGTTCAATCCCTAGAACACATGGAAAAGCAAGGTGTAGTGGTGCATGCTTGCAGTCCCATTTGTTGGGAGGCAGAGATGGATGAATCCCTGGGCCTTGCTCTCGACTGAGAGACCCTTTCTCAGAACACAGAGCGGGCAGCCCCTGAGGACTGACACACCAGGTTGACCTTTGGACTCCCAAGTGTGTGCACACGTGTGTGCATGTACATTCCGGCAAGTTCACTTCCTATGCAGACACCCATCTCTGGCCTGTGATGACTTTGCCTAAAGAAAGCTTTGTCAAGGTTACTGTGATGAAGAGCAAGGTCCAGGAGGAAACAGAGCTGCCTCAAGCATGTGTTCCTCAGAGCCTTCTCTGATCTGGGAATCCTGCAGCCGCTCCGAAGCAAGGGAGGGGCTCCTACCCAGGACTGAGCAGCACATTTTCTAATGTTCCTGAGTGCTTCCATCTAGTCTTGTGTGTGCTGCTCTAACAAAATACCTGGGTGACTTATACATAACATAAACAAGTTTCTTACATTTTAGAGGCTGGGATGTCTAAGATCAAAGCTTTGATAGGCTTCCTATGTCCTCACATAATGATGTGAGCAGAGATGTCACACACACCCTCCACCCCTTTTGGAAAAATCCTATCTTTAATGACCCTACTCTCCTATTCAAGGCTCTGCTTCTCGCCCGTTACTTTGGCCCGTAAGTTTAGATACGAGCTGTGGGGAAACGTGTTCAGCCATTTTAGATGGCTTCTACAGTTTCTACAGAAAACTGTTTATTAATCTAGGAATATCAATGTCTGCCCTTTGAGGCTCAAGGACCTAATGAAGGTCCTTGTCATCTCCCTTGGATCACTGTCTAGAGTCTGCTCTTTACAACATCTGGTCTTTACCCACAGTTCACAGCCCAGAGTTGCCAAGGAAGCCCAGCTAGAACTCATACGCTCTCTCCTCTTGCCTTATTTCTGTCCCTTGCTTAAAATGGATCTGCAATCATGCTGAATGGACCAGAATTTTTTGTTGTTTAATACATTTCATGGTCTGACCATTGTCTAAATCACCATGCTCATCTCCTGCTTCCCTCTCCTACCTTGACCCCATAGCTACACTACCTGCTCTTCACTGAAATTTCCATGTTCTCTTATCTTTTCTCTGCCTTCTCATGTGGGGAATCCTACTTGCTGCCTTCCTCACTTGATGCCTGTCTATACTTCAGAATGTACTTAATTTTTTTCCTACTGGAAGAAGCTTCCCCAGGTTTAATCACTTTTATTTGATCCTATCCCTCATTGAACCCAGTGTTCATGTCATGCCTCTGTTTTAACAGCTGCTTCTCCCGTCTTCCCTATAACCTTGAGCTAAGACTAGAACACTGTGTCTTTCATTGTTCAACAGTACCTAGTTCCTGACATCTTCAGACAGGTTGACGGAGTTCCTGGGTTTGTAGTTCCCATGTTCTGACCTGAGTTCTCACGATCTCTCACTGATTACAAAGAGCCCCGCTATTTTCTACTTCCTGTGTATCATTCACCTTACCTATGTTTTCAAGGGATAGAAAATGATTTGCTTACATTAAATTTATAATCATATTTCTACCTCATTTATCAGAATTGTAATGATCTCCAATGAGGGGTGTGTGTGTGTGTGTGTGTGTGTGCTGGGAATGTCTAGCATGTCCTAGATAAGCCTTCTAAGAAATGTTTAATAACCCATAGCTCAATCTAAGCACTCATGTGTTACTATGAATCAGGACAGCAAATTATAGAGTTTTAGGTCTTGAAAAGATTTTAGAAGGATCAGATTCAATGTTTTATTTTTTAGACAATGACATGAATGCTCAGAGGTAGGCTAAGTGAATGCCCTAAACTCATATTAATAGTGGTTGGGTCATTGCTTGGAAGTCTCCATCCTCCTAGCCCTGGCTCCTTTCCTACAGTGGCCAATCTTCAATCAAACGATTCCTAATGATATTCTGCTATACTCATAGATCAGTGCCTTGTCCAGTCATCATCAGAGAGGCTTCCTCCAGCACCAGGAGGGAGCAGGTGCAGAGACCCACAGCCAGACATTATGCGGAGAGAGAGAGTCTAAATTGGAGGTTTCCATTGGGTCTCTCCCCTTGGAGCCCAGGAACCCCATGGAGGAGGGAGCAGAAAGATCTAAGGACTCAAAGGAGATGGAGGACACCAGGAGAAAGCAGTTCACTGAATTAATTAAGCAGGTTGCATATAGGCTCGTAGAGACTGAAGCAGCAAGCATGGGGCCTGGCTGGGTCTGCACCGGGTCCTCCGTGTATATGTTGTGGCTGTTAGCTAGCCTTGTCTCATTGTATTTTGTCTTGTCCTATTTGGGTGTCTCTTGGAGGCCTGCTCTTTTCTGATGGGAAATGAAGGAGGAGAGGATGGGGGAAGAGAGAAATGGGGGAGCTGGGAGGAGTGGAGGGAGGGGAAACTGGTTGGGATGTATTGTATGAGAGAACAACTTATTTGCAAAAACAATTTTTTTTGATCTTGTGATGCTGCTCAGGGTGGTCTTGGCTTCATGGGCTCAGATCTTTCTCCTGTTTTAGACTCCTGGCTACAAGTACAGCAGTGTAGGAGCTCCCCTATCCTATTTTGATGCCACGGACTAAACAGATTGTGCCCTGGTTGTTTCATTTGCCAACCCGAGGCTTTAATTTTCTTTCTGAAACAATAATTTGGCTTCTAGCAAATGAATTAATATTTTTTACTTTAATTTATTAACATATTTACTTTGTGTATGTGTACGGGTATGTGCATGCCACAGGGTGGAGGTTCAGTTTGAACATTCGGGTTGTGGGGACTGAACTCGGGTTGTCAGGCTTATTTGCAAGCACCTCCACCCACTGAGCCATCTCATCAGCCCGGATCATTTTCCTGTTTGGAGGTTTGCTGAAGTATGAACCTTAGGGTTTCTTTAAAATTCTGAGGGGACTCAAGAAGGAACAGAGTCCCCCAAAGTTCCTCACTTTGTCTCTCAGGAGGAAACTTGTTCAGCAAAGAGTGGTTAATTCCCACCAGGACTTGCATTTCCAATAGCAAGACATGGCGTTTGCCTTTAAGGATGGACAGAAGGCCAGTTACTCTGTAAACATGGTTTTCCTGAGGTGTGAGAAAGCTTGCTAGCAGAGCTCAAGAACAATGCATGCTGTTTGCCTCGGGTATTTTGGCTGTTAGATTTCGTTAATAACACCATGGTCAAATATTACAAAGATGAGCACATCCTTCATTTTATTAGGTGAGAATCTAAACAGATGAATACGGAATATCTCAACAGAGACACCATCTACCTAACACCCTGCTCCGTTACATCGCAGTTCAGGGACATTTACTCTGTGTAACGTCACTTTCTTCTTCCCTCTTTCATCTGGTGTTTTCTCCCTTCTTTCCTCTCTTCATCCTCTCCAAGTTGAAAGTCTCAGTGCGCATTTTGTTCAAGTGCTTGCACCCATGATCAACAGTGCTGACTCACTGGCTTTTCATCTGTGACCTCTTAGATATGTGGCATTAAGTAATCAGTTCTGCACTAGAACTTTCTGGGAGCTCACACTGGAGCTTTCTGAAGCTATGCTTGCTTCACCAGCCCTCCTGATCCGATTTTTATAAGATATTTTTAAAAAATTGTTTGTATGTCAGTGTGTGGATATGTGCATGTGCGTTCCGGTACCCTGGGAGGTCAGAAGTGTCAGATTCCCTGGAGAGGCACGGATGGTTCTGAGCCACCCCATGTGGATGCTTAGGATGGAACTCAGGTCCTCTTCAAGAGGAACCAGTATGCTTTGAGCCATTTCTCTAGCCCCAACTCCTGATCTTATATTTATTTATTTATTTGTTTATTTTTGAGACAGGGTCTTACTAAGTTTCTCTAGCTGGCCTAGAACTTGCTATATACATCAGACTGGCCCCAAAGTCCTAGAACTACGTCTCCCTCTGCCTTCTGAGTGCTGGGATTAAAGGTGTGTGCCTCCACACATAGATCCAACTCCTGATTTTATAATCAGCCCATTCCTGCCCCAATCTCTTGGTAAATTCAGGGGTCAGTGGGCTTCCCAGGAGCCAAATTTATGTCATAAGACTTTGCTGCCTCTCAGATCAGGCTGTAGGCGCTCTCCATGGCTAATAGACTCCGCTTCCCATCTTTATTAAATTCTAGTTCTTGATGACTGTTAAATAATATGCCATTGTAGAGAAAGATCAGATAGGATTTGGAGGTGTAGCTTAGTGCTGGGCATGAGCTTAAGTGCTCATGGCTGTGTGTTAAGTTCTCAGCACCAATAGAGTTAAGCTCAATTAAATTAGTAAAATTTTTAAAAAGCCATGATTTCTTTACTCTTTTGTCAATGAATTTTTAAAACTGTCGTTAAAACAACCTTTTTGTTGTTATTGTTTGTTTTGAGACAGAGTCTCACCGTATGGGTCAGGCTAGTCTTGAACTCACAGTGTGGTCCTGACCTAGAAGTGATCCTCCTGTCTCAGCCTCTTGAATTCTGGGATTGTAAGCCTGCTGCACCACACTTGCTATTTTCCATCTTACATGCAGTGCAGAAGGATCTTTTATGTACATTCTCCTAGGTATGGCATCACTGGGTTTTGTCTCAAGTCTTCAGAAAAGACTTCTTAGGTTTACAGTAAAGCAATCTGACTAGTTACTTAAAAGAGAAGAATAGGGGGCTGGAAGATGGCACAGAGCGCTGCTTGTCCAGGGGACCTGTGTCCAACTCCTTGCCTTGGTGGCTCACAACTGGTTGTTAACTCCAGCCCTGGTGGATCTGAGCCCTCTTCAGGCTTTTTGTTGTGGGGGGGGGGTACTGCACATGCATGGTGTGCGGACACACATGCAAACACAACACCCATAAACATAAAAATCAATTAATTAAAAAATTAATGCATAAAACAAAAAATAGGCAGGTCAAGTAATTTCTGGAATAAAGAGAGTCTCAGAAACTGGATGCAGAATGTGAGGCATCCTAGGGGAATCAGTCAGGCAGCACATAATACCATTTCGGTTAATATTGGTGGCTCCATAATATTAAAATGGAACTTTTAGCCCTCACAGTGTATCACTCATGTGCAATGCATTACGTGTTTATGGTGACACCAGTGTAAGCAAATCTAAACTGCAAAGGCTAAAAGTATAGTATGTGCAGTGATATACAGGATAGGATACTAGTAATAATAAATTACTTCGTTACTGTCTATGTATTTATTATACTATATATTTTATGATCATTTTAACATATTCTTTCTACTTACTAAAAAACAAGCTTACTATAAAACAGTGTGCTGTGGTATCCTGGGAGCATCTTCAGACATGTTTTGCTTACCGTGTCTCTTACATGCATCAAGAGTAAAGAGGTCAATCTTGCACCATTTCAGTTGTGTGAGTGTGCTTTATGATGTCTGCACAATGACACAGGTGCCTAACTTTGCTCTTCTCAGAATGTGTCGCTGCTGTCAAGCCACTAAACACTCTGCTATGGGTCTCTCCCTTCCACTGTCTTCTGTGGCGCTGGAGACAGCTCAGGGGCTTATTAATACAATACACGTGCTTTGCCATTGAATGACGCTCCCAGCCTTAGTGTCCCATTTGTTAGGGAACTGTGGGGATTGGTAGAGTGAGCATACAAATACACCGAGCAATCACTAAGCACCACAGATTTACACCTGCATGTATGATGTTGCTTTTGTGTTTCTTCTACGAATACTTCCAGAATTGTCATTTTTATCTTGTGAAAAATTCCCCTCCTTTGGAATTCCATCCTATCTGTCTCTGTTGTCTGATATAGTGTGAATTGTGTTTGCCAAGGTTTGTTTACATATCTGCCCAAAGGCTGAGTGCTTTGTGAGGGAGGGGTTCATGTCTCATTTGTGTCCCAGGGTGTGGTGCACAGTCTCGGTAGATCAGGAGAGGAGTGAGTGGTCTAAGTTGGAGAAGATCTTTGGGAGTTGGCAGAGGGTTTCCGTGGTAAGTTATCGAAAACTAGATTAAAGTATGGAAAAGGCAGTTTTATCTTTTTGTCTTCAACTTGTTTTAAAAGTTAAAAAAAATCAGTTTCATACATAAGCTGACATGGGGGCGAGGAAGACGGCTCAGTCAGTAAACTGATTGCTGCACAGACGCGAAGACTTGGGTTCCATCCCGAGGACCAGTGTAAAGGCCAGGCAAGGCACAAGCTTGTAGTCCCAGCCCTGGGAGGCAGAGACAGGCACATCCCTAGAGCCTGCTAGACGGCCTCTCCTAATTGGTGAGCCCCTGAGCCCAGTGAGCGAAACAAGAAACAAGATGAGCAGCTCCTGAGAAAGGACACCTGAGGTTGTGCTTTGCCCTCTGCACGTGTATGCATGTGTGCACGTGCACACATGTGCACTCATATGCAAACACACAGGCATGCCCATATTCATACATAAAATTAAAAAAAATATAAAGCTGCCATGAATGGCTAAATAACAGATAAATTGATTATAATATATAGACACTTGCAATGTGTGCTTTGTGTGTTCCAGTTTAGGAAAAAAAGAGTTTGAATTTTGAAAATTTCCAGGAAAACACCTGTGAAAAACCTCCTCTTCCCATTTAGGTTATTAAATTCTTCATCAACCATTAGATCTGCCCAGTCTCTCAATTCTTGTAATCTGGGATGGTGGGATTCTTTTCTGTTGAAATTGCCAATTAAACAATTCCGATAAAACACTTGGAATAGTGTTTGGCAAAAAGCCAAACACCACGCTTCACTATTATTAGTTACTTACACCTGTAGCTCTCTCTATTTATAGTACACACTTCGGTGTGCATGTGAAAGACCCCTTCAGTATAGTTAGATTGTGCAATAGTAACCCAGTTCAGAAAAAAAAAAAAAAGGCATCCTGAAACTTACACTTTAAAGCTAAGGACATAATAGACAATTCTTGAATATTCTTGAGTTGTGTATGGAAGCATGGGGATATTATAAGTATATTTTTAAGAATGTGAAAAGGCCATTGTAAAAATGCCTTTTCCCACTGCAAGGCCTTTATTATGACTAACCTGTCACATACATGAAGGGTGGCTAGTATCGTTTCTCCAAAACACTTTTTCGGTAGTAAATCTGAGGCAGCTGTGGTTAACCAAAGAAGTCTAGTTCCAGTGAAGTCCACCAAAATCAGTATATATTTACATTCTGACTCACACTGTCTGCCAGGCATTAATCATAGGAGAACAAGTAGTATTGCTCAGATTTCACGGTTTAATCTTCCATTCATTGGTTTTTTAAGTTCCTTGCAGTCTGTGGGAAGGTTCACTTTTGGTTGCAGCTTACCATCTGCAATGCTGCGATTTGTCTTCATTTGCCACTTTATGGTGGTTATAAAACCCCCCTGAAAAACTCCTTATTCCCCAGATCTGTTCATAGAAGCCTCGTGGAGCTGAATTCACCCGAATATATTTCACTCTCACACTGGCACTTCGGATCAGAAAGCTCCTTTAATACGTAACTGTCTTAGTGTTAGGTACTATTTTAAAATCATGAAAGAGAGCAGTTTCCGAATATGGGTACTCACTTCCAGGGAAGCATAAACTGGAGTGCTTAATTAAATGAAGGCACTACATTTTTGTTATGCTGTCACTGAATCTTTGAATAACTAGCTGTACGTGAGTTCCGTTGTCTCTGTTGCAGAATATACTCTAGTTCCTGGGAATGGTCATGTCTCCGTAACTAGAACAAATTAAAGCTTGAGGAATTAAAAGCCTTTGGGCCATGAACAGTCCCCCTCTTCCCCCAGAAATGATTGGTTAATTTTCTTAACTAGTTTTGTCTAGCCATTGTGCTGCCATTTAAATATCCCTTCCTCTAAAACAGGTAGAAATGTAATTGTCACTATGATGGTATAAGTGATTATTAGGTCACAGGAGTCCTGTCCTCCCAAGGCCTCTATCACAGAAGTGAATACCTTATAAAAGGGAGGAGCCAAAACTTCCCATTGCAGAAGGATGCAGTGGGAAGGCCCTTGCTAGATGCTAGTACCAATTCCAAGGACTTCACAGCTTTCAGAATGATGATCCACATACACTTCTATTGTTTATAAATTACCCGGGCTGTTGTTTTTTTCATACCAGCAGAAAATGGACTAAGACACATTAGAGAATTTATAATTCTTCTCCTTGAGTGAACAATACTGAGGTATCATCTATCTATCTATCTATCAATCATCTATCTAATCTCTATCTATTTAATCTCTGTTATCTATCATCTATCTATCTAGTATCTATCTATCTATCTATCACCTATAATTTGTATTAAAACTATTGTTCTAAGAAATACCTGGATATTTGTCTTGAGTTTCTTCATTTAGATCACAAACATTTGCTGAAGAGACAATACCATTTACTGAGTAATTTATTTGTGGAAATTTTTTTTTTTTCTGTATTGAGATATAACTGACAACCAATTGTGTTGAAACTGGATGTGGAGGGCATAGATGATAGCTCAGTCACTTGTCCCAACAAAACGAGGATCTGAGTTTGATCCCCAGAACTTACATAAAAATGCCAAACTTTAGTGGTACACACTTGTAATCTAAGTACGGGGGAGACAGGACTGTTCTTAGAACCTGTTGGCCAGCCAGCCTAGCCTACTTGATGAGTTCTAGGCCATTGAGATATTCTCTGTCTCTCTCCCTCTCCCCCCAACCTCAAGAAAAGTACCTGAGGAATGACACCTGTAATTGTCCCCCGGTCTCTGCATGCAGGTTCACACACATGAACACATACATAGTACACATAAATGTTTATGTATGTAGTTGGTGGGCTTCAGACTCCTAGCTAAGGGAAAAACCCACCAACTGTATGTGACTTGCTGTTTTGATGGATGGATATATTTTGAGAAATAATCACCACAGCCAGGTAAATTAACTTATCATTTCATACTTTCCCTCTTTTAGGGTTTTTTATTCAGCTTGAACAGAGATGGAAGAGTGCCCTGGCAGTTAGGAGCCCAGGACCATACAGCTCTGAGGTGGGAAGGTGTCCCCATTGTTGCAGCTCTGAAGGGAAATATCCTCAGCTAAGCTGGTGTTCTTCTTGCTTCTGGCTGAGCTGAAGTGTACTCGGTGGCTGTCTCCACTTGGAGGAAGGCAGCAGCTGAAGCTGCACTCTCCTCCCCCGCCCCAACTCTATAGGGTCCAGAAGGATTATATATATAGTGTGTGTGTGTGTATGTGTGTGTAAAACTTCCCAGGGTGGCCTGTGATTGGTGGGATTTTTTTGCCCTTATTTGGCAATTCTGGAGAGGGTTGAGGGGCCCAGCTTAGGGCCATTTGTATTAGTTGGGGCTGCTTCTGTGCTGCTTTTCCAGGTTGGGGGACCCCGCAGCCATCTGGGAGTGGGATCCCTGATAGTCCCAGGGAGGACCTTTTTTATGGGGGTCTCAAGTGCCAGAGCTTCCCGGCCTTGCAGAGCCAGACTTCCCAAAAGGGGAAATATGCTGGCTCCCCCAGTGGTCCTCGGCACCATTTGGGGTTCAGGGTGGTCCCTTCACTGGGGTTCCCAACAGGACCAGCAGGAGAAGAAGGCAAGCAGCAGTCCTGACAGCAGCTGGCAGCTGGAGGGGCTCGGCTTGCTGGGGAAAGTCAGATTTGCTCCCTGGCAGAAACACAGCTGTGAGGTGCCATTTGGGGCCAGGAGCAGGCAGCCAGCAGCTCAGTCTTCAACTTGGTCTGCCTGTTGCCATGGCCACCTTCATGAAGCAGTTCTCCACTGGCCAGGCAGCTTGACTCTTTGGCACTTGGAGGAGGGTTGGGCCTGGCAAGGGGGCGGGGCTGAGGTGGCGCTCACTCCAAATGGAGGGGTCTGCAGAGCCCCAGCTGAGGACCACTGAGGGGAGCAGGGCCCAGGCCCTGCTCTGTAAGCATAGGGGGCATGTCAGGGGCTGGGCTCTGTGGGTTGTGTGGGGGCTAATCCAGTAGCAGGAGCCCTGGATTGTGGGTTGTGTGTAGGGGGCGGGGCCCTCCAGACAGGGCAGCCTTGGCTGAAGACTATATAGGGGGGCGGGGCCCTCCCTCCCTAAGTAGGGTTCACCGCTGTGGACTCTGCACACTGTGGAGCCCCTACATCCTCCTCCTTTCTTCCCCCCTCTCCCTCTCCTCCTCTCCCTTGCTTTTGTTCTTTTCTTCTTATGGTAAAAACACTTAAGGTCTACTCTAACCAAATTTCAAGCATACGGTATGATATAGTTAACTGTATCTGATAATTTATTCATCCATGTAACTGAAACTGTGTATCCCAGTTACCAATCTCTCCCTATCTCCTCCTAGTTCTAGCTTCTGGCAACCAATTTTATACTTTTTGCTTCTATGAGAATTACTAGTACAGATCCTGGTTTAACTGAGATCAAGCAGTATTTGTTTTTCTTTGACTGGCATATTTCCCTTAGCACAATGTCCTCTAGTTTCATTCACATTGTTGCAAGCGGCAAGATTTCCTTCCTTTTAAAGCTAAATAATACCGCATAGTGCATACGCATTTCTATCTTTCTTCATTTGTGGATGGGTGTTTGGTTGTTTCCTTTGCTTGGCTATTGTGGATAATGCTAGAGCATCTCCAAGAGATGATGGAGAGATATCTTCAAGATCCTGGTTCATTTTCTGTAAGTATAAGCACAGAAGTGGGAATACTGGATCACAGGTGATTCTATTTTTAATTGTTTTGAGGACCTGCTGCTACTGCTTTCTGTTGAGAGCTGTGCCAGTCGGCACCCCCAGCAGGGTAGTGATCTCTATGCTCATCTCCTTATCCTCTCTTATTTTTTGCCCCATAGAAGCTTTGATCATCACAGCAAATTTCTTGGATGAAGCTCTTCTTCCAAGTCTGGATATGATGAAGTTTCCTTCCAGATTTGTTAGGTAATGTGCCCAGCCCTGCACAGCTGGAAGTATCAAAGCTGATATTATATAATCCCAGCCAATCTGGTAATGGTGTCACCGCATGAGTAGTTGTTCTTTCTGAATTACAGAGAGGAATACTTTTAGGATCCTCTTTATAGCTTGGTTTTTCAGAAGAGCTACAATGCATGGATTAAATGGTGATAAAATACATCCATTTTTAGAATTCAGTGGCAGCTTCCTTCATAGTTCCTTTTTCTGTCATCCGATTTTCTCTCTTTTTTCATTTAAGATTTTGCAAATCCAAGCATGATGGCATAGCCGGGAGTGGTGGCATAGTCAGATGTGGTGGCACAGCCAGATGTGGTGGCACGGCCAGATGTGGTGGCACGGCCAGATGTGGTGGCACATACCTGTCACTCCAGTAGTTGGGGAGAGTACTGGATCTGGAGTTCAGTCTTGAACTTTACAGTGAATTACAGTGTGATTTGAGGGCAGCTGTCTCAAATAACCAAATTAAAAACCGTATTTTCAGAATTTTACTAACCCTCTACCTTTTCTTCTGCTCTTATCCCCCAACATGTTAGCAGAGTTATACAAATAAGTTTATAACTTACCTAAGTAATTATCCAATAACAGGTGACCATCTGTTAAATGATGGTCACCCCACCTCCAAGATCCACTATCCTGAAGTTATTCACCAATAAAACAGATTTTCCAATGATTTGGTGTGATCAATAGTCAAGTTCCCCAAACAGTGAAAAATAAGAAATTGCCCCATGTCTTGTTGACTGCTTTGCACAGCTACTCACGGGAAGTTCCAATGACTTGAGAGAATTCAGCTAGAGTGGCCCTGAAGGACTCGTATTCTGACACTCTTGTTGGTGGAACAAACTATGAATGCAGTGAGCAGACCAATCTATTATTTAAGTGGGAACACATACTAGAATTTCCAGAGAAATCCCAGGCAACTTGTAGCCATTGTAGCCATATATTGTACAGTAGCTACCACGCATGGGCTGGTTTCTAATAACAAGACACTGCTTGAGCTGAACAAGCATGTTTCACTTACTCCTCTTAGAATTGCATAGTGGGTAGCAGCATGGATGCCCAGCCAAACTAACCATGATCTTGATCTTTGGTTGGGTAATGGAAGCCAAGTTTATTTTTTATGATATTTTGATCTATTCTTTGATACTTTTGTACACGCATGTAATGTATTTTGATCCTGCTCACATGCCTATCACCCTCCTCTCACTCTCCTGCTGAGACTCTTCCAAGTCCTCCTCCTAATTTCATGTCTTTGTGTAGGTGTCAATGAGACACACAGAGATACAGAGACAAAGTCACACAGAAGGAAATCTGTATGTTTAGTTAGGGTTGTTTGCATGAACAGGGGTGAGGAGTTATTTGCCTGAGCAGGACAATTTAGTAGTGGCTAAATTGCTAATACAAAACAACTCTGAGATTCTCAAGTGTGGGACTGTCCAAGGACTATAGTGTGTTGAAGCTGACTTGAACCCCAGATCACTCCTAGAGGGTGAGGACGGCAGGTGTTCGTTGCTCCCCACCTTAGTCCTGGCTTAAACCCAGCTAACTTATTAGATTGAAGCAAAGATGCTTTGTCTGCCCCTGCAGGCTGGGGACACAGGCTCAAATGTGTTCCTCTGAGGTGGCCTCAAACAGGGCCAAAAGCCCCTACCTCAAACAATCAGTCCCACTCTTGTGGCCAACCATGCCCCTGACTGTGCCACATAAAAGGCACCCTCAAAGCCCCAATGAAGAAGACACCCACCGAAGCATGTCCTGGGTGGTCACTGTCCACTTGCCGACTCATGGAAGCCCGCCAAGGTCACAGCAGGATGAGGTAAAACCCACAGCCCTGTGGGCCTGTGATCCCTGGCCACACGGGCAGCCACGCCACACCAAGCCTCTTGGCCTGGAGCCGTCACTGGAGGCCCAGAATTCCGGACGAGAGGTGAGCAGTGGCGTGGGGGCCGTGCTGCGGGAAGGTTCCATCACGAGGGACTACACTCAAATTCATGTTTGATGGTGAATTGACACTTGGCCATTGTGAGGAAGTTGTCATCGTTGTTATGAGAACCTGTAAGGTTGTGGAAGGTGAGGGTCCGAATATTTCTCACACTTATTTAAGGATGATCCAAACAACAGCTGGGCACTCCTACCTTTCTTTTTAATGCTAATTGTTTTTGAGCCATTCTTTGTTTTTTTTTTTTTTTTGACACTCTGTGACCGCCAGAAGTGTGGAGCCTTCACAAGTAGCCAGAGTTGATAAGGGCACTCTCATCTTTGACAAACTTACCCAGCCAGCAAGCTGGGGAATGGAGCCCAGAGAACCAGGCCCTTGGATCCATGAAGTTTCACTGGCCACTCCCGATTCACGGTGGAATGTTGACAGCCTTCATCTTGTGTAGATAAACACAGTAACTTCATGAGTGCAATGGCCATGTCATGCGTGAAGCGTCATGGGATTTATTTCAGTAGCTCTAATAGGGGGTTAATAATACATCATGAGTCGAAGACAGAAACAAATTAAACTTGAACTAGCCCTCAGCATGGAGACAGTACTCATTTCGTGTGACCATTTTTCTCCTAAGAACCCTAGGACATATGTAGGAATAAGATCAATTTTAACAATTTAGGAAGACGAGGCTCGGGGGAGGTACATGGCATAGACTAGCCTTGAAAATGAGTCTCTTTGACTTCTAAACCTGCGCTCCTTAACCCTGGCCTGTTTTGCCTCTCAGCACAAGATAAACAGAGTGTCAGGAGAGCCTATGATATGCTGCAAGGCCTCTTATCCCAGTTGTGCAGGCTCCCTAGACAGCCTCCTGATATAAAGATATTACAAAATCACCATCTCTACTGATTTTTTAAACATTGTTTTCTATCGTCTGCCTGTCTCATTTCTTAGTGCTTTCAGCCAAGCGAGAGCATGGTATGGGTTTGCTGAGGCAGCAGATGAAATCAAGGGTTTCGACATAAACTCTAGCAGTAGCAATTGCCTGCGGGCTGCCGTCCCCAACTGATCTTTCTTCTTGCTATTACCTGTCATATTTGGTTACTACAGTCTTTCTGGGGGCTCTTCAATACACTTGCTAGTGTGGAAGTGCTAGTTAAAGCTGAACAGGCCGACATTTGAGTTGACTTGCAGGGAAGGGAAGGAGGTCACTTTGGGCTCAAAGGTACTGCAGCTGTTTCTCTCCAGTTCTCCACAAGGTGTATGTCATTTTGCAAATAAAAGAAATAGTGCTGTAACAATGTTAAGAATGGTCTATTCAAAGCTGCAATGATTGTCCACTTTTACACAACAGAAGACTGGACCCGCTTCCTGTTTCCCTTCAGTACTGCTGAAGAAAGGGCTGAAATATCCTCAATGTAACCCCTTTGGTGCCCAGCTTTGATGCTCTTCTTCCTACACCAAAGGAGCATGCTGCCTGCAGTAGCTCCCTGCCAAACCTTCCAATCCCAGCTCACCACTGTAGTTACTGACGTATGTATATAGTATACACCCTGAGGTCCAGCATCAGATAGCCTGCGGTTCAAAGCCTGATCCTTTTATGTGTGGTAGCACAAAGGGCACGTGTTACATCCATGTTGAAGCATGGTTGGTGACCTCAGTCTTTAGTGTTGAAGTGGTTTTGCTTTTCTCTACTTTAGCGAGGGTAGCTGGTAACTTTCTTTCTCAAATACAGATACGTACACACACATATAGACACATATACGTATATACACACATGTGTATATATAAAATATCATATATATAATATATCAAACGCACATATACATGGCACAGTTTGAAATTTGAGAGCACTGATTTCTATAATCGCCTGTCTCTGGAATAAATCACGTAATTAACAGCCTCTGCCAGAGGCCGCTCCCCACTCCAATTTCATGTAAATCGCAAAGACTCTAATATTTAATCGTTAGGGAGGGTGCTGTGATTGAGTTCCAGGTACACAACCATAAGCATCTTTGCTGTTGTATTTTGCTTTGTTCTTTGAACAGTGTCAATTATCCCAGGCCAGCCTTGAACATACTATGTAGCTGAGAATGCCTCCACCTCCCAAGTGCTTCGATTATAGACATGTACCAGTTGTAGTATTAGGCACAGACAGCGCGACGTCATGAATGCTAGGCAAGCAGCCTACCAACTCAGTTACATCTCCTGCCTCTATATTTGCTTACCATTTTAAGAAATGTTCTAAAATGTTTCTAATGCTTTTAAAATAGGACAATAAAAAAAAAATCCCGAAAATTTTTTTTATCTGTCATGACATCACCCATAAACAGTGATGCTAAACGCTGTTCCTGGAGTAGCAGTGACTTCTGGGTTTGGCATTTGGCCCTCACTTTCATTCAACAGAACTGATATTGGAGATCCAAGCTTTCCCTGGAGATTCCACCAGGAGAAGCAGTATGTGAAGTTTTACAAGAAAGTTTTTGTGTGAAATTGTGTCTCCTGCCAGAGATGTCATATGATTTAGCTAACTTTCTTCCCAGGAACTAGGAAAAATTCCCAAGCCCCAGACAAATGCAGCTGGAATGCTATTCAGAAGTCAACAGCACAGAGCTGATGAGAGACAGAGCTCTCTACACTCCATTTGTTTCTGCTTCAGCTGAGGCTTCCATTTTATTCTCCTTAAGGTGAAAATCATAAGCTTTTATTCCACTGGAGGAAAATGATTGAGACTTCTGGCACTGTGTTACCATTTATACCACAATAAATTTACTTAAGGGAGCAATGGTCGCTGCTGCCTTCCTGCCAGGGCTTGCTAAGGAAGAAAAGCACAGTGGTGACAGCTGATAGGACATTCTGCATCTGCCTCTTCTCCCACCCTCAGCGCTGCAGACTGTCTCCTACCAGGCTGTTGATTAGCGTGTCTGCACAGCCACAGTGCAGTGGTAATTAATGGTCCCCATGTTGAGTCTCAGGAACTACAATACCATGAAGTACCCTTCACAATCATCAAGGAGAAATTAAATTATGTTCAACACAGTTTTAGAGCCGCGTGATTCGTGATTTAAAGCACCTCTATAGGACAGGCAGGGGATGGGTCCTACCGACAACTGTTAAATGAAAAGAATGTGGGAGCTGGATGCTGGCCTTCAATACCAGGCCATGGAAAAACAGTTTTCTCCAATAAAGTGTCACTGGGTCTATCAACCACATTCCAGGACAGGCCCCATGCCCAGGAGTAGTTAGCCTACGCAAAACAACTGAGTGGAATTCTGCGGACTTTTTGTTTGTGTATGCATGTAAACAGGTCTTTTGCCTGTTTGTTTTGATTTTTATTTTTGTTGGGATTTTTGTTTCTTGCCTTTTTGTTTTTGTCTCTTGACTTTTTTTTATTTTTTTAAGAGAGAGAATTTGGGCCATGTAGTGGTGGCACATGACTTTAATCCCAGCATTTGGAAGGCAGAAGCCATTGGATCTCTGTGGGTTTGAGGCCAGCTTGGTCTACCTAGTGAGTTCCAGAACAGCTGGAGCTACAAACAAACAAATGAAAAACAAGAGGGAGGGAGGAAGGAGAGAGAGGGGAGTAAAATAGGGTAGGAAGGGAGGTGGGAATGATCTGAGAGGAGCTGGAGAAGGGAAAAACATGACAGAATATATTGCGTAACAAAGACTTTTTAAAAATTAAAAAACACATCTGGCTCTGGCCCTTTCTGATTTTATGTGTGTGTGTGTGTGTGTGGTGGTGGGGCATGCGTGCAAAGGCATGTATGTAGAGGTCAGTGGAGTTAGTTCTCTACTGCCACTTTCTTGTGTGCTCAGGGGACCAAACTCAGGTTGTCTGGCCTGTGTGACAGCTGCTTTACCCACCAATAAGCTACCATACCTGCCTCTCTGCTTCCAGCTCCTTTCTTATACGGACACTTGGCCTCAAGGGTCCACTCAGGTAATCCAGACAATTGTCCCCACCTCTAGATCCTTAATCTTCTAACAGGCTCCCAGACCTTAGTAAGTCCCCAATCTTAGCACAACTGATACCATGATGAAAGTACCATCCAGGCCATGGAACTCAGTATGTAGACAGTACCACCTGCCAGCACTAAAATAAAGACCTACTCTACCGAAGTCCATAGTTCTGGGAAAGTCTCTAAATGTCCTAACCGTGATTTTTGGCTTTTATAGTTCTACATCTGGCTAACTGTTCTTGTTAACTGAAGTATGCCAACCCAGGACACCGTTTTTGTGCTTAAAAGCTCACCCTGAAAAAAAGCTCAGGGCTACACTGGGATCCTGAACACCCGGTGTAGTTGCCAGCATGCTAATAAAGACATTCTATTGGCTTAAACCCATGTACGAACAATGTTCTCCAGTGGATACCTCACAACAATCTCATCTGAAGGAGGCATTTTCTTTTTTCTCTTTTCAAATGTAACAATTACAGTTTTCAGGGCTTAGAAGCTCATCATGGTTTGATTTTAGAAATGTCTCCCGAAAGCTCATGTGTTTAAGGATTATTTGCCAGTGGGTTTTCATGAGTGATTGGATCATGAGGGCTCTGACTTCATCGATGAGTCCATCCACTGACAGAGTCATCATTGACAGCTTTTGGAAAGCAGAAGGTGGGGCCTAGCCGGAGGAAGTAGGTCACAGGGTTTACTCCTAAAGGGTATCTTGCACCTGACACATTTTGTTCTTTCTCTCTGCCACTTGCCTGCCACAGGTGAGCTGCTTTCATCCCTCACATGTTCTCACCATGATGTTCTGCTTCCCCATACACAGGCGGTCAGCAGACCACGTAAAGATGAACTGAGGCCTCCACATCTACTAGTCACCCTGATACTGTCTTCTCAGTTATCTCGTCACAGCAATGGAACCTAGAGACCTGATGTCTCTGGAGGGTTGCCTTCCACCTACTGCAAGACACCTCGGTGTCTTCCCATGCCCACACGCACACACACACACACACACATGCACACACACACATGCACACACATGCACACATACATTCACACAGGTAGACACACACATGGACACACACATTTATACACATGCGCACACACATACAGACAGACAGACACACATGTACACACATGTATATATACTTGTACATACACAGATGTACAGACACAGACACAGACATGTACACACACATATAGACACACACATGTAGACACACATATACACACACACGTACACACACAAACACACAGATACACATATATACACATATATACACATGTACACACACATACACATACATACACAGATTCTGTGTACACACACACACACACACACACACACACACACACACACACAGAGATTCTGCTTGTATAATGTACTTACCAAACCACAGAGCTAGTAACAAAGATAGTGGAAATTGCTGGCACTTCCTTAGAGAGGACTGTCTGTGTACAAGACAAAGAGCTTACCCTATAATGACATTTTCATCTCATTATTATTCCTTCCCAAATCAAGAATTAGCCCTCAAATGTCAGAGGGGCTCCTTTTGGAGCACAAGGGTAGAAATGACATTTTATGATACGTATGCCCTGCTCCCTCCACATGAACTGCCATTGTACTTCCTGGGCTGTCAGAGTTGTCCAGGAGCTCCTTTTTTACACAATCTACTTTCCCTATCCCAGTTTTATAGTTCCCAACTTTATCACTTCATTATTTTTCCTTTTTTCTTTCTTTTTTTAAAAAATAAATTAGGTGTGTGTGCATGCATGTGTCAGTACACCTATGGGTCAGCTCAGCAAGCTGACAAGGAGGCATATTCACAGGTGCAAACCCTGCCAGACCTCAGCAGAGGCAACCACTATCATGGCAAGTGCCATGCTGGACAGTGGAACCCTGAGAGTATTATCTCAGGTGTTTTTATTGATACCTAAGTTCCTCAGGTGTTCTACTGATAGCACGTGCAGATCATGAGGATTGTACCTAAAGCCAACCCCTGCAGACAATACAAATGCCAAGGCCTAGGCAGCCCCTTTCCCAACAGTGCACAAAACAACCATTCTAAACATAACTAAAAATAAACTTCTACAACATATGCATGTGAAGGTGGGGGTGAGTATGTACATGTGAGTGCAAGTGCCTGCTCAGGTTGTAAGCCACCTGATATGGTGCTGGGAACTGAACCTGGCTCCTCCGTAAGAGCAGTACACATTCAACCCCTAAGCCATCTCTCCAGCCCCTCACCTCTTGGTTACCCTTACTGACCTTATCTCTAACTCCAATGTGGGACTTAAGGGGATGATGGAAAGAGCATCTTTTGTCTGGGAATTACCTCTCTGGTATGTAAAGTTGTTGCACTAGAAAAGGGAGAAAGGAACCAGCATTCGATGCTTCTGTGCTCTGTGCAAGGCTTGGTGCTAGTAGTTTTATGTGTTGGTGTAAAGTCCAAGGACAGTTTCTTGTGTTTTCCTCAATGTTGCAACAATATTGTTAGAATAGTTTAGAAACATACTTTAGGATGTTGGCTGGATTTAGGTAGCCTGTCTAGAATTCTGCTGAAATATTATATCTGCTTTATAGGGTAACTAATGTTTTCTGAAGGGATCCAGGTCAAGTTTACTCAGCTTAGGAATGCTCTTTGGGCCCTGTGTAATTGTGTAATTGTATGTACAAGCAGGAAATGGATTCTGAGAAATGGACAAAGTCAACAGTTAGCAGACCAAGGGCAGAGCTGAGGAAGGCTGAGTTGATTTACTACCATGGCTGAAAGTCACTTCATTTCTCAGTGTTCCCGGTTCATTATCTGCAAAATTATGATGAGAATTCTCATCTCCCAGCACTTTGGGAAGGATCAGAAATAAACTGAAGTATGTACTGCCCAGTTATATAACAAGTATTCAAAAAGTGGTAACTACCATTGTCAGTATCAGTAGATCTGCTAGATTGTCTACCTCCCATTCATGTGTTGACACCCCAACCTCCAGCTGATATTAAGAGGTGGGTAATGGTTAGGTCACTTCACAGGAGATTCAGACCTTTTACCTTATAAAGGACTCTGGAGAGCTCATCTCTTTTGGCATATAAGAGTGTGAAGTGGCAGTGTGTAACCAGGAGGAGGGCTGTCCCCAGAACCTGGCCATGCTTGTCCACTGATCATGAATTTAAAACTGCTATAATGGTTGTGAACCAAATTGTTGTTTCTACGCTTACCATTTATAGCATGCTATTATAGCAGCATGGATGACCAAGACAAGCTCACAGTGAACACCCACTCAGCACCCTATTACTACCTAGCACAATTTCTGGGACATAGGTAGGGCACTGAACATCTTCCTCACATTGAATTAAAGACCCCTTTTCACTTTTTGAAATGTTAAAGTCCTCAGATCGAATGCTTATTTTAATTCTCTTTCCAATGGACTGCATTGCTATTTGGTACATTCCTTTCTAATTTGTGTTTACTTTGGCTGCTGGTCAGCTCTTGGGGCAGAGAAAGGCAGTGTTCAACTTGTGTGACTTTAGGCTAATTATTAACATGATAGATTTGGGTTTTCTTTTCATCCTCTGTGACTTAGAGAAGGAGGAATTCGGGCCTAATGGGAAGGAGAATGACTTTTGTCCACCATCAACACTATAAGCTAACATTAGAGCATGTTGGCCTAAATGCCTTATATGCATAATCTTACCTAATGCTTCCTTCCACTCCATTATGTAGCTATTGTTATTATGTCTGTTTTACAACTAACAATACTGAGCCACAGGGAGGAGCTTGACAGTCTTCTTAGGATTGACTTTGAAGCGGCATCTGAAATGAACCTTCAGAGCCTGGCAGCTGGACATTATACTATAGTACATCTACATGAAAACGTATGTCTTCCTTGCTTTCCTTCCTTCCATCCTTCCATCCCTCCCTTCCTCCTTCCCTTCTTTATTCTTCCTTCCCTCCCTCTCTCTGTCCTTCCCTCCTCATTGCTGGGGATCCAGTCCAAGGCCTTTCATATGTTAAGAATATACCATTGGCTATTATGCCCCCCCCATGCATGTGTGTGCACGCACACGCACACACACACACACACACACTAAATCTTTTTCTTTGTTTTCTGTGATGGGGAGAGCGTTGAGGGTAGAACCCAGGGCCTTAAACACATTAGGCAAACACTCCACCACAGAACCATCCTCATATGTTTTATTAAGGTGCATTAAGGAACTGATTCTGAGAAACAAAAGTTAATTCAGCAAATCTAAATCCTAACTGAGCAATTACTAGAGTTTCATGGATATTCTAGATTGCTCTCTGAAGAAGGAAGGAGGGAAGGAAAGAAAAAAAAGAAGGAAGGGAGGGACAGAGAGACAGCAGGGCTAGACTACAGCATGTCAGGACTCACTTATCATTTGGTGTCTTCCACTTTTCCAAGCTTTCCAAGTTATGTGCCTGGCTGCCTTGGCTTAAGTACTGCAGCCTGATTTCTGCTCTTAGGGAATTCAGTATCTAGTGAATGTCCTGTATCAGCGTGGGTCAGAGCAGGAGAGAGAAATCACAAACTGATCAGAATAAGGGAAGTTTAATATAAGGAATTATTAACCAGAAGTCTATTGTTTAGAAATGGGCGAGGAGACAGGAGGGTAGAATATGACAAATGAAGCCAAGGCATTTTGACCTTCAAGCCAAGAGGGAGGATTTTGTTTGTCCCCAGAGTTGTGCCTGAGCGAGCATGACTTGCCCTATTTATTAGGCAACATCAGATGCTTCAGCGTTTCCTTTCAGATCACCCCAGGCATTCAGTCTATTTAAAAAATCCAAATAACATCTCAGTCAGACAAACATTCCTTGCGAGAGAAATGTTTGAATCTGTCCTTTCCCAGAACTGCCTTTAGGTCTTGGAAGGAGTGCAAACAAGACTGAGTGATGGTTGATACACTATATCCGGAGATTTATGGGAAACCAGAGGTTCTGGAAAGACCACATATAAATCTCAAGGAAAAATTAAACATAATTTGGAATCCAACAAAACACACAGTAGAACTTGAATGCAGGTCAAGTCACAACAGCTGTTTGTTGTCACTCATTTAAACTACAGTAAGAGGATTACTTAAACAAATTCCCTTCCTCCGTAGAACTTTCAAAGTATTTAATGTTTGCATGATGATTAATCTTCAGCTCCAGAGGAAGTTCCCAAAGGGAGAGAAGCATTTTAAATTGCAATAACACAGAGAAAAGGGGAGCTTGCCAAGTCCTCAGTTTTGGAGCCTGCTCTCCAGAGAGTTCTCAAGAATGCTGGTCAAACTGTTGAATATTCAACCAAGGGCAGGATGGCCAGGAGAACTCTGCCCTGGACATTTGGATAATTCAGACCAACTAGGTGGAAGGTGTAGTGGCAATTAAAGGGTCACACCACACCCTGCATTTATGGAATGGACTCTTCCATGAAGTTTATTCCGTCCCTTGTAAGGGTGAAGTCCTTGTTCTCTGAACCCTTCCCCTACTCCTATCTCCATATCCAAGGAGAGTTCTGATAGTTCCTCATAGAAGGCCTTCACTGACCAGGGCACAGCCGAGGCCCTGGGCTCATGCCCTAGCACCATACATGAAAACAAAAAGGCTTCAGTGCAGTTACTGGTGCTCCGGAAAGCATCTGGCTTCAGTGCAGTTACTGGTGCTCCGGAAAGCATCTGGCTGTGGAAAAGGCAGCAGGTTGAAGATCATGCCTGCAGGTCAGAAGTTGGGTGACCTCAACGACTCTTAATCTGATTACACAGAATCTGCTGGGGGGGGGGACACTTTATTAAAGTATATATTTTTTTTATTCTTGGACAGTTTCATGCATGCAATGGACATATCTTGATCCTACCCATCCCCAACCGCCTTCTCCCAGTCTTTACTGTCCCCACCGTGCCCCTTGACACAGGCCCCACCATTAGCACATCCTTCCCCTTCTTTTGCACTCACTGAGTCCGATTAGTGCTGCCTGCTGGAATGGTGACTGGGCTTGTGCAGGACTTGTGAGGTGACCGTTGAGGCAATGACCAGAGGACAGTGTCTCACAGCACTCCTTCCCACCCTCTGGCTCTACTGCTCTTGTGTGAAGTTCCCTAAGCTTCGGAGCTGGTGGGATCGGTGTAGGAGTCCCATTTAGGACTGAGCACACAGTAGTCTCTGATTCTCCACACACTGACCAGTTATGAGCCTCCAGGCTTCTTTGACTAAGGCTGATCTATGTACTAATCTGTAGACATAAACATACATTTTTAGAAAGCATTTTGACAACATGGCCACTGAGCAAAAGAAGAGTAGTAGGCTCCCCTCCCCTCCAGTGTCTGTGATCTCCTGAGCCCAAATGTGCTTTTAAGCAGATTTACAGTACCAGGCATGAAGTCATATGTGGAACTTTAAGGTAACACCTAAATCAAAAGCCAGGCTCGACTGTGTCTGCCTGTAATCTTCGCAGTCAGGAAACTGAGGTTTGGAAGAATGAGGGTTCAAGGTCGATCTGGGCTGTGTAGGGGGACAGTGTCTCAAACAAACACCCACCCCAACAAAACTCTAAGACCACATTCAGGCTAATTAAATCTAAATCTTTGGCAGGTAGGGCCCAGCATATTATGTTAAAAAATAAAATAAAAACCCCCACTTCCCAAGTCCTGTACTTTGAGTGTGGGATAGAAGCTTGGTCCAACTGGAGGGCGGAGGGGCCTTTCAAGATGAGGCCAGACTGGGAAGCCCTGCTGTGGGGTGGGGTCCTTGCCCTTGAAGAGATTAAAGTAAATCTGAGATCCTTGAGCTGTCTGTTGAGATTTGTTACAGGAGGAAGCCAGACCCCTGGATCCTTCCTGACTTCTTGTTTGGAGATGAGATCTTATTTCTTCCTCCATTAAGGTCCTTGCTCTGTAAAGCTGTCCCCCTTCATGCCCTTGACAGAGGCCTGGTCGGTGCCCTGCTCCTAACCTTCAGGACTGTAAGTTAAATGAGCCCTTTCAATTTTTATTTATTTATATTTATTTAATTGTGTGTGTGTGCATATGTGCATGTGGTTTATATGAAGGATGGTGTATATTCCTGTGATGTGTGTGTACGTGTGTGTGTGTGTGACACACACAGACCAGAGGAACATTAGTCATCCTACTGTTAGAGTCTGAGAATCACCCCCAAAAGACCACTGAAAACACATATGCAAAGCACAAGAGCACATTTATTCTGCAGAGCAAACCCGCATGCAGGGGTCAGCCACTTTTCAAAATGGCGACCACCAGATGCTGCTTCCTGGGCCTTTTAAAGAAAACAGGGGAATCTCTCTGATTGGTCAGGACCTGATTGGCTTGTTATATCTGGGGAAGAAGCAAGGGCTTCTGGGAAAGAAAGTACTTGCCGGTAAGCAGAGAGGCGAAGTCAGTGCTGCCCACCACTAGGGGGCTCTGGTCCTCTCATTATGCAGTCATTTTCTTCCCTGGGACAGGATCTCTTAAAGAGTCTGAAGCTATGTTGGTTGCCTGCAAGCCTCAACTATCCTCCTGTCTCCGCCCTCCCCCACTGCATTACTGAGATCACAGGCGTGTGGGGCCACGCCCAACTTTCTAATGGGGATGCTGTGAAACCAAACAGCAAGTACTCATCCTGCTCACAGTTTCTTACTGCTAAGGTATCTCCCCAACCCAAGCCTTATTAATTAATTAATTAGTTAATTAATCTTTTTCTTTTTTTGAAGTGCTTCACCACTTCACCACAGCAAGCTCTCTTCCACTAAACAATACCTCCAGCCTCCTCTTTCTCCTTTTTTTAAAAAATTTTTTTTGAGACAGAGTTTTTCTGTTGTAACTTTGGCTGTCCTGGAACTCACTCTGTAGACTAGGCTGGCCTCGAACTCAAAGAGTTCAGCTGCCTCTGCCTCCCAAGTGGGATTCAAGGTGTGCCCCACCACTATCCAGCGCTTTTTTTTTTTTTTTAAATAAAGTTGGTCTGCTTCAGATGTTTCTTTGTAGCAACAGTAACAACAAACAACAAAGAAGCAAGAAATACAGGTGTGCAACCAAGGCTGAAATCACTTCTTTACTACATGATACAGCAATACCTAGCATTCCAATGCACAAAGCCCTGTTCCCACCCAGCAAGATAAACTCTCCCTGAGAAGGAACCCACATGGGAATATTTATCTGCATTTGGACTAAACTGGAAACACAAAAGGGATCAAGGGAATTTCTCTTCAGAATTTCTAAAATATTATGCTTTTTCCTAGTAATAAGCAGTACTAATTAAATATTTCCTCTCTGAAGCTGGGTGTGGTGGTGCACATGCCTTTAACCCAGCACTTGGGAGGCCAAAGCAGGAAGATCTCTGTGATTTCAAGGCCAGCTTGGTCTACATAGTGAATTCCAGGACAGCCAGAACTATATAGAGAGACCCAGTTTCAAAAAACAAAAACAAACAAAACAACCCCCCCTACCTCTCTCTGCTCTCTCTTTGCACGTTTGTGTGTGTGGCTGTCTCTTAGAAGGCTGTTGAAGCCTGACTTCCAACCATGGTAAATGCATCTCTGTCATTTGGGTAGGGTTAGGCTTCTCAAATCATGTCTCTGCTCTAAGGGAGCTTTTCATGAAGTTGCAAATTCTCTGTGAGTATCCAGAATCTCACCGTCGAGAGCCTGACAGCGGTCAGCCAGTGCCACGATGACTCAACATATCTCATGACTGAGTTGTGACATTCAGGATTAAAGGCATAGATCATAAATCATTCAGACCCTGGCCATAATAACAGTCATCTCATGCCCGTCTCCACTAGGGGGTTATTAACGTGTCCAAGGTATTTTTGGAGAAAAATGAAAGTGATAGTTCTATCTATATTCACTCCTATTTGAAAGGCTGATTTATTTTTAGTGTACTCGCCGGTAAAAATCTGTCAATGTGAGAACATCTCCTCTTTAAAAAAAAAAAAAGGAAAGCATCCGATTTTTAGTCTAATACTAATATTTTGTCGATCAAATGGACTGAGCTGTTGATAGGCTGTACAAATTGCCCAGTTCAAATAAGAAAAATGTAAAGCAGTGTCCATAGAAGGTTAAATTAATGCCTTACTAATTAATATTTTGAGATAAGTTAACTAATGAAAAGAGATGGCAGTGCTCTCCTGAGTGAGAAACAACCATCCCAAAGGTTGTCGGGTATGGCTCCAATACAGAGTAGGGTAGAGCAGGGGTTGGAGAACTTTTTCTTTCTTTTCCTCCTTCTTCTCCTTCTTCCCTTTTTTCTTCTCCTTTTCCTCCTCCTTTTTCTTCTTCAAGATTTATTTCTTTTATGCTTGTACATCTGCATGCCAGAAGAGTGCATCTTATCCCATTATAGATAGTCGTGAGCATGTGATTGCTGGGAACTGAAATCAGGACCTCTGGAAGATCAGCCAGTGCTCTTAATTACAGAGCCACCTCTCCAGCCTTCTATTTTCTTCTTCTTCTTCCTCCTCCTCCTCCTCCTCCTCTTCTTCTTCTTCTTTGTCTTCTTCCTCTTCCTCTTCCTCCTCCTCCTCCTCTTTTCTTCCCCTTCTTCTTCTTAATCTTCCTTTTTTTCTTTTTTAAAAATCTTTCTCTTTTTGAGACACGCTCTCATGTATTCCAGGCTGACCTCAAACTCACTTCATAGGCAAGGATAACCTTAAACTTCTGATTCTCTTGCCTCCACCTGTCCAGTGCTGGTGTCACAGGCATGCTCCAGCACATCGGGTTGACATGGTACTGGTGTTACATTTGAGCATGCTGGGCAAACACTCTAGCGATATGGCCTTATTACCAGACCCACACACTGTTTTTTAAGGGGAAATAGTACATTGTCTAGGTTTTACTACTCAACTCTTGCATTATAGCATTAACATCACTAGAGAGGATATATAAACGATAGGATGTTGTGTTCTGAAAAAAAAGTCTTATTTAAAAAAATAGACTGCAGTACTGGGGATGTAGTTCAGTAAGTAGGGTGTTGGCCTAGCATGCACAAAGTCCTGGGTTCGAGTCCAGCATTGCATAAGCTGAATGTAGTGACATATGCCTGTCATTCTAGCACTGGGGAGGTGGAGGCAGGAGGATGAGACGTTCAAGATTATCCTCAGTTACATAAGGAGTTGAGGCCTAGTTTTAAAAAATACCCCCAAACTCCAATAAACTGCTGATGGATTTGGCTTGTGAGCCATAGCTGGCTCACTCCTGGGATGGAGAAAGCACAACGGTGTTAAGCTGGCTCCCAGGCCGCTGTGAAAGGGTGGCGGTGACCAGTGGGGATTTTGACTCAACCTAAAGAAGCTGGTAAGTGTCAGGGTTCTATATGAGCAAGCAGGTCCCCTGTAGTAGGAAGCAGCATGAGAAAACATTGATGGTATTGGGTAGTAATAGCCATCCTTACTAATTCTTTTTTACTGAGGACTTACTATGTCCTATGTTTTATCTCAAATACTCCTTACAATAACCTCAAGGTAAGTACCAGGACAGGTAGGTATCATTCATATTTTGTAGTTGATGAAATTGAAGCACAGAGAAGTTACACAGCTTTCCGAAAGACACACAGCTGGTGAATATTATACCCGAGATAGGAGCCCCGAAGGTCTGACCTAGGAGACTGCTCTCTGATATCAATACACTGCTACCTTCCTGCAGAGGCCATGGCCAAGTCCAAAGTCATCACAGCTGGAAGGGAATGGAAGGCTTTCTATGTGAATACTGTAGTGTATTCAGGTTACAGGAGTTCCCCATGCTGCTTCAGGGCCAGGAACAGTGCCCTGGGGGCCATTCAGTGTGAGGATATTTGCCTTCTGACCAACCTAGAAGACGGCACTAGTATCCTCCATCTGAGAAAAGGGTTTGTTCATTAGTTGGTCTGTTTGTTTTGTTTTGCAGAGTGCAATAAAGACAATGTCCTCCTTCAGGGAAAAATCGGGCAAGTGTGCTCGCAGACCATTATAAAAGATTTGGGATCTGAGGCTGTAACGGAGCCATTTTATCATGTCCCCTAGAGACTTGGGAAAAAAGAGAAATGGTTGCTAACACGAGTCTCATGTTGCTTGCTGTAATGAAGGTAATAAAGTCTTTTGTCTTTGGTCTAGAAGTCTAGTCTTCCAACAGCATCCACAAATCCGTTCCAATCTGTCTTGTGCAAGGAGGATAGAATCTCAAACCTGCCATGTTTTATGACATATACAGGGGGGCAAAGTGGGTCATGAAATCTGGTCTGCAGACTAAGGCTGGGCAGTTTTGATTTGGTGCTGTGTGTGTGTATTCACTCTCCCCTAATACCCCTCCCCCCCAAAACACACACACACACACACATACAACATACACACACAACACATACAACACACAGCAGATACACAACACATACACACATAATACTATCACCAATTATAAGACTGAGTTTCCCTGATGGGGAAATTGAAGAGGTCAGCGCACCAGGAGTTCCATGGATGAGCCTCCTCGCCCTGGGAAAGCCACCCTCATAGTGGTCATGTATGTCCCCTGTCAGGTCAGTATGTGTCTGCCTTTTGAAATATGGCTTCTCACAGAAATCTGGGCTTGCTGATTCTGTGAGTCTGGCTAGCCAGCAACCCCAAGTCTACCTGTTCCCACCTTCTTACCCCCCCACCCCCAGCTCCCGCCACACACACCGAGGGATCACAAGCCAGTACCAGCATGCCCTACTTTTCACATGTGTTCTGAGGGTTAGACTCAGGTTCTCATGCTTACGGGACAAGCATGTTGTAAGTCGCGTCATCTCCCCAGTCCCCTTGGGTTCTTTTTAACCATTGATGAAAGAGAACCAGAGGCCTGAACAGAAGCTGGAGAGAGGCAAGTCTCTGCAAGTACCTGGCACTCTTGATCACACAACCAACAGGGGCTTTACTTCTCTAAATCCTGAAACTGGCCATGAGGAGCCAAAGATGCACTCTTGGCTCATTGGGATGCTTTTCAATGAACCATAGCTGCAACACAAACTTTTCATTCCAGCAATCTAAAACAGGGGAGGGTTTTCCAAACTGAGCTGCTCATCAGAATCACGCGGCAAAACTGAAACAATAATAAAACCCATTTCTGAGCACCATACACAACTGGGGGAGAGGCTCAGAAATCAGTATTTTACAAACAAAGTCTCTGCGATTGGAGGCAAGCAATTCTTGCAGTGTTCTAATAAGGACTGGATTCCACAGTAGACAAATCTGGCTTCTCTAAATGTTTTCATTTGTTATGCAAGAAGAACCAGGCACTCCTATATGGATAGCAACTAGTCACAAGTGTCTATTTAAAGTAAAATTAATCCAAATTTAATTACATTTAAAATTCAGCTACCCAGCTGCATGAGCTTCATGTCCAGAACTGAATAGCCACATGTGATTGGTGGTTGCAGTATTATACAGCACAGATGGGGAGCATTCCCATCGCCACAGAAACTTAGAATATTTCATCATACCCGAAAGGAAAAATGAAACAGAGACGACTGGGGTTGTACTTAGAAACCTCAGGAACCAATGTGATTTCATTTCATTGGCCAGAGATCAAATAATTTGAGTGCTAATTAGAATAACAACTAAAATGAGTTGACATACATTAAATATATGTGTGTGTGTATATATATATATATATATATATATATATATATATGTATATATGTATATATACATAGTATGTATGTGTATGGCATACGTATGTACTTGCATGGATATGTGTGCACACTTGCCTGCATGTGGAGGGAGAAGATGATGTTCAATGTTTTTCTCAATTTCCTTCCACCATACAGGATCTCTCACTAAACCTGGAGCTCAGTGATTCAGTTAGGTTATGGCCGTGCCCAATTCATAATGTGGCCTTGGATTGGCTTCTTCTCCCCTTCTTCCTCTCCTCAAATACCACATTCCTGCTTTCTGGGATCTTCAAATACATGGCTGTCTGTAAACCTCTGTCTCAGGCTTGGAAGTTGAAGACTCAACTTCCAATTCTTGAAAGGGCATCAAATCCTATCTGACAAATGGATTTGGTTGTTCGGTTCAGGTTCTACTCCTGGCCCAATCTCCTGTGAGAGACAGCGTCTTCTAGAGATATCTAGAAGGTGGTACTTAAACTCTGAAAGGTAGAAGGGAGAAATGGTTATGGGAGGCAAATTGTTGAAGCTCAACAGCTATTCTCCAGAGGGAGTCATAGATCTGCCCCAGGAACATTTCTTTCGAAAAGACAAGCTGTTAAGCCCAAAGATCAACAGGGAACACATTTCAGATGAATGAGGCACTGTCTGTCATACGGTGAGATTGAAGTGAAAACACGTCAAATCTGTAAGAGGAGACATGTCTGGTACAGGGTGGTCCAGGATGCAGAGTATCCAAAGCATGTATTGGGGCTACTATCCTTTGTACCACAATCCTCAAGCACATCGTGTAGGAAGATAACCCTACAAAGCAGCAGAGAACTAGTTACCTCCACATCACAGAAACACAGCAAGCACTCATCCTACCACCATCAAATACTAGACCCAAAGCCGGCGTTGGGGAGGGGGGCTTCCATGAAGGAGACAAGAGCAGTCCTGGCAACCCACTTCTCTCAGTACACCCTGGGGTTCTCCAACCCACTCCCCAGTCCTCCTCCTCAGCTCACCATCCCCTCTGTCAGACAAAAACTCTCTCTAAGGCATGGTGTACTGGCAGATATTTAATAGCAGGCTTTCCAGAAGAAAGCCCCGGTGGCAGTGCTTGCCAGTTTCCATTGTGTGAGTCCTCCCACCATGCCTGATTGAAGCAGCTAGCCTGAGGGTTTTTTATTCACACACACACACACACACACACACACACACACACACACACACACACTGCTGTGCACATGGAAGCCAGGGGCTGACTTGTAGAAATAGGTTCTCTACTTCCAGCATGTAGGTCAGATTGTCAGGCAAGTGGCCTTACCCGCTGAGACATCTGATGGCTCAGCGTAAGGTACAGAACGTGGAACTGGGAGGTGGCACCACTTGGATCCATCGCACCACTGGCAATGAGTGGGAAAAAGGGCAAAGGTGAAAATAAAGACTAGGAAGGATGCTGCATCGTGACTGACAGCCTTCCTACAGTCAGGATGATGTTAGTGACAACCGGAAAGGGCGGAGCTAGGTCTTCAAAGTGACATCCAGACCATGGCCACCCCTGTGTCCCCAGTGTATGTTGCAACCTTAGCCATCTCATTCAGTTTCCAGCTTCACTCTTATTTTAATGTTATTGAGAACTTCTGTTTATTGTGGCTTTAAACTAACCAGAAACTCAGTGGGCAGTGATGGTGCACGCCTTTAATCCCAGCACTTGGGTAGCAGAGGCAGGCGGGTCTCTGTGAGTTTGAGGCCAGCCTGGTCAGGGAGTGGGTTCCAGTGCAGTCAGAGTTAAAACAGAGAAACCCTGTCTCGCAAAAACAAACAAAAGCAAAAGCAAAAACAGAACTCAGTTGGTCAAAAGGTTTTAGGATAACAAGAATGACTTGCATTCTGTATGTAGTGAGGCTTTCCCCACAAACATCTAGACTGTAGAATGCTCACACCCATTCGTACAGACAGATCTACCAACACCCCTTTGTCCCTTGCTTGAGTGTCGAGCTAATGACCCCCACCCAGCATCCTAAGGTCATCCACACCCTGCTTCTCTGGCCCCAGTTCAAGTATTTATTTGGTTTCCTTGGATATCATCCAACAGCTGCATACCTCTTTCCTTGGAGATCTCTAGCTGGCACACAACTCCATTCCCTTGAGGCTATTAGTAAATAATGTGTATCTAACTTGCCACAGGTACTAGCAGGTGGCTTGGCCTGTACTCTTGTCCACAGATCTGCCTTGGGGGCTCGAGGGGATTCATAGAGGTTCTCTGGGGCATGTCTCAGGGGCTTATCCTCTTTGAACATCTTCTACACTGTGTACTGGTGATTCTGTTTGATTTAGCTGGCACGACTCGCCTGTGGTTACTCACCTGAATCTCCCATAACTGATGGCTAACTTTTGCTTTTTCTTGGGGAGCCTTAAGTGCTAAGAACCCAGTTCATTCCACGTAAACCAGATGAACACATTTTAGCCTGTACTGTGTTGAGTGTGTATGTAACCTTCCCCTTACCGTCTCTTCTTATCCATGGCAACTGAAGGAAACAAATGTTTACAAAGTTTTAAGTGCACATTCCTTGTGAACCCAGGACCTATTTAAAGTATAACAGCTCATTTAGTCCACAGATAAATGTGTCATCGTCTTTAAGAAAATTCCCTTTCAGAACTCCGGCCCTGTGTTCTCTTCCAGACACAAAGCAGCCACCAGTTAGGTTCATTCTTTTACATTCTCATTTCCTTCCCATATAATTTTCTCCTTATGAACACCCAACACCACATCACCACCCTTTCTCACAGAGGCTGGGCCAGTTAATGCTACTCAGAACTTGCTACACCCTGACAGAGTAGATCGTCCAAGTCAGGAAAGTTTTTGTGTCTTATGTTGGAGCAACAGCAGGGCTCAAGATCAGTGTGTCCTTCCTGCCTAGTGTGTGGGCCTGGCCCTGCCCAATGACTGTTCCATCCAGAGGAAAGGTCAAAGACCCTGTAGACCAAAAAATGCCTGTAATTCAAGCCCACATCATATAAGAAGAAATTCCAGCTTTTTTTGCTGTCGAGCTTGAGAAGCTGACCAAGCCTGGACCATCTTGACCTTTCTTTCTATCTATCAGATGTCCAGTGAACTTGTGTCCATTTTGTCCAGTAGCCTTCCACAGACGGCTCCATTCTCTGATGTCTCTGGTGAGTTTGGAAGGAGGCCAATCTGGACACAAAAATGAGAGTGCCTGAGGGCAGAAATTCTTCCAGAGTTCTTAGTTGTCAGAAATACGAGTAGCAGCAAATGGTTCTGAAAGAGAAGATGAAAAGGCTCAACATTGAAAGGCTTTGTGGATTAGAGTGTCTGAGACACCAAGCTAAAGATGAGACAGGAGCCACTGTGGAGCGAGCACTGTATTGGAACTGGCTACGATGTGGGCCAGGTTTCAGGGGATTTATCAGATGGCTGCCGATGACCCAAATTTAGGACTCAGTGAAAGCACAGCAACCAGCGTTGTCCACGGAGGTATGTGCTATGTAACAGTAATGTGCCAGGAACAGGCGCTGGTCCTGTGGATGAGGGTGCCCGAACCTTGCCCAGAGAACAAATTATCAAATATAGAATTTAAGAAAGGGCTGTAAAAGATACTTCCACATCAATGTTTCTGTAACACTATAACACCTAATTTACAGGACCAGCCTAGATGTCCAACAACAGAATGGATGAAGAAAATGCATATATACAAAGTGAAATTTATTTCATCCGTAAAGAAGAACAGAGTTACATTGTTCACAGGGAATTTGGAGAGAATCATATCTAGCAAATTCAGCCAGTCTCAGAAAGACAAATAAAGTATTTTTCTCTCATTTGTCAGTCCTAGATTAGATATAGATGCATAAAATCACATATGTATCTATGACATGGAAGTGGAAACAAAACTGTCTTGGCAAAAAAGGGAAACTAACAGGAAGGAGAAGAGCTGGGCAGGGGGCAGTAGGGAAAACATGTTGTTAAATAAGTGTATACTTGCTTGGAAATGTCTTTATATAACACAGTACTGTGACCAGTAACAGTGAAAAGTCAAAGAGTGTGCCTACAATAATAATGGAAATAACTGACTAAAGTCTGTGCACATCCAAAGGGATTTCTTAAAAAAAATAATCTAATTTTTAAAAATTTTATGTGTGTTAGTGTCTACAGACAGTTGTGCTGCCATGTGGGTACTGGGAATTGAACAAGGTCCTCTGGATGAACAACCAGCCCCCTTAACCACTGAGCCATCTCTCCAGCCCCCACCAAAGGGATTCTTAATACACACATGCAAACATGGTAAGTTCTTCTGACTCCCCCACCTGCCTCTTCTGATGATGAGATTACAGCAGGGCCTTGGGTATGCTGGGCAGGCACTCTGTCTTTGAGCTACACCTCCAGGCCCTCTCTGTCTTTTATTAAGACATTTGTTCGACTATGGGACTCAGATGTGTGCATGTGCTAAAAATACATAAGATCCTGGAGCTTAGTGTACTGCAGGTACTTTTAAAATGCATTAATGACTGCCACACACTAAGGCTCATCTTCTGTCATCGTGGCCTTAAAGTGTGGAGAAAAGTACTCAAATGTTCAGAAAGCCCCGCGTTTGTACACCGTGCCTGTGAATGGGTGGCTTTCTCTGCAATAGGTTTCATGTGTTTATTACATTGGGCAAATGTTGGGCATTCATTTGGCCCTAGTAGAGGTAAGAGGTGGCAGGACATTTAGTATGAACCTGGGAAACAATCACTCCTCATCCTCTTCGCTCCCAAAGGTATCTAACTTCTCCTCTATGGTTCCGCTCCGAGCCGCGAGGGCTTCCTCAGCTTGCCTTGTGAGGCTATTGAAGGGTTGCAAGCTCTTTCCGCAGGGATTTTTTCCTAAGGCTCTGGGGCTGCTTTCTGCTTAATTTTAGTTCATTATATCTGAAAAGACAGGGAGTGCTTTATGAGGCAAAAGGCCCAGTCATCGTGGGAAGAATGAGTCATTCTAAGAACCTTGAGAAGGCTGGGAGGGGAGATCAGCTGAAGGGCAGGAAGTTGGGGGTGGACAGTTTATTGAGAACACCATCAAAATGGTCTGCCGTTTATGTTCATCCCTCCCACTAGGGGGCACCCAGCAGCATCCCAGGATAATCACTCTTATTAGTTGAGTTTTAACTGGGGTGGGGGGAGTATGGCTGGGGGTGGGGGACTCTCATAGAAAGGCATTAACTAGCTAACCCAAGCTTCCTGAATGTGTCTCCTGAGTTGAGAGTGTCTGAAGGTCTACCTGTCCATGTGTGTTCAAATCATCAAGTCCAAAAATGTCTGTCACTCCCGTGAGAATTCTCACTCTATAGAAACCTCTGGGGATAGCATTTGTTTTCTAAGACCCAGTGATCTTGAAGTCAGTGACTGGAGTAACTGGCCCCAGGAGAAGCACAATGGTTCATACTTGGGAGTTGTCCTAGGTAGGGTTATCATTGCTGTAACGAAACACCCTGACCAAAGAAACTTGAGGTGAAAGGGGTTTATTTGCTTTCATATGACTGCTCATCATCAAAGGAAACCAAGCAGGGCAGGATCCTGGAGGCAGGAGCTGCTGTGGAGGCCATGGAGGAGTGTTGCTTACTGGCTTGTTCTCTATGGCTTGCTCAGCCTGCTTTCCTATAGAACCCAGGATTACCCACACACCCTTTCTTTTCTAATTTTTTTCTAATCGGAAACAGCTGAGGGCAGAGAAACGTGTTCTCATTGATGTAGTTCTTAAATCCCATGACCTTGAATTCCCAGGACAAACGAATCCTAGACTTCTGGGCTTCTGGGCTTCTGGGGTTTCGGCACTGAACAATTTCAGTGAGTATCCGGGGCACTGGGCGCCTGATGCCTTGGCTATCTCTTGATTACCTTGTTTGGGGCCAGGTTTGGAGCGCTGGTCCGTGCTAGGCTTCTGAAAATCTTTAGTTAGTCCTGAGGCCTTCAATATTGGGAAATCTTTGTCTCATCAAGGTCTCTTCCAAAGCCTAGAACAGGGGTCACGCCCAGCTGTGCTACCACTCCATCCGTGCCTATGCCCTACAGCACAATTCTCCAAAGCGGAGGCTACTTACACTAGTGTCAGCTGCTGGGTTCCCACGTAGACTCCCTAAAGTTAAAAGCAATTGTTTACAAATGCCCCAGTCTCAGGAACCCAATGCCTAAGCCTGCAAGAGCTCTCTTAGGGGAAAGTTGGGAGTTGGTAGACCTCTTTTTAGAAACAGTGTTTTTTGAAAAATTTTTAAGTTGAACATAAAACTTGTACATATTTATGGCTATCATGTGATGTTTCACTATAGGTACTCATTATGCAATAATGTTCAAATCTGGACAGGCATGTCTTTTTCCATAAGCATTTACCACTCCTTTATCCACAAGCATTTAAAATCATTTCCCCTAGCTTTTGGGGCGGGGGCGCTACACAAGTATACCATCATGTACACATAAGGACCCTACAGTGCAACGGAACCTCAGAGCTTATTTCCCCGTCCAACTGACACTCACTACCCACCCCTCCTCTCCTACTGTTCCCAGTCTCTAGCAACCAGCTTTCTGCTTTTGTCTGAGAAGTGCTTCTAGACTCCTTACATGAATGGGGTTGTATAGTATTTGTCTTTCTCTGTGAGGGCTTAATGTCCTCCATGTCTAGTGGGGCAGACCTCTGGACACTTCCCAAACCAGACAGTGCTCCTGATCTGATACAGAACTATTTTTTCCCTAAATACTAACTTCTACCAGAACTTCCTAAATGTTCACAGGGACACTCACAATGAAGGTCACAGGAGGCCATCTCTCTGAATAACCTAATGAGGGGGAGCGATTTGGAAAGTCATTTCTGTTGAATTCCTGAACCACACTGTTGTCCCAAGGCAGAAAACCATCACTGCCAGCCCTTACTGGTGATGACAACAGTGGCCTGGAGCACACACAGTTGAAACTATGGGGAGGAAAGAGATTTCATTTGTGGGGATTAGTGAGACCATGTGAAAGTCTGGTCACCAAATTGCACCTTCCTCTGTAAGGTGCTAGCTGCTGCCAAGTTGTTGTGTTTAGATGGATGGATGTAGCGAAATAATAGCTTGTGATCTATGTATGAGTTTACAGCCTGGAGAGACATAGCACTTGAACACATAGCTTCATTCTGACAAGAGCCATATGAGTTAGATGTCAGAGGTCTCACTATCTAGAGCCAAAACTTTTAGGAGAAATGAAAGGGGCATCAGATCTACGTTGAGTTTTGTCTGGTTCCTGTAGCCTTTGGGGCCAGAAGGTTCACCCTGGACTGTGTTGTAAGTGGGGTTGTGGTGGGGGTGGGGGTGCTCTGTACAGCAGAATTGCAGTGTGTTCCGGGCATGCTGGGAGCTGCAGAAACATTTTCCAGCAAGGATTCGTGTCAGTTTCAAAGTGCTCAAAACAAGCCTTAAAAAATGCTGCCAGAAAAGCTATTATTGCTGCCTTAAATCCTTGTTGGAACAAAATGTGAAACAAAAACGAGTGAAATAGAACAAAGCAAGTTATTGTGTAGCAAACCTCACTGTCCTGTGTACCTGGCCAGCCTGCTGGTGACTCAGGAAGGTCAGGAACCAGGCTGTTGCTTTAAAGCTCCAAGTTTTCGGAGATGGGTTTGGGATGGGGTCTACATCCTTGAAGGGGACGTGGGTGAAGGGTGCACTTCGATGAAACCTCGTTATTTTGCCCACCTTTCTGTCTGTTTTCTACAAATAAGGGGCTTCATCAGATTCAGCCTGGGGATGGCTCCCTTCTCTAATTTATGTTCCCTTCCCAGGCCTTCCTCCATCCTGACTCAGTATGAGCAGACAGGAGTATGGAGGGATGCAGACCTTGAGCATAGAGGCAGAGTTCCCCTGCATGGATTCAAGCAATGGCAAACCCCCAACAACTTCTCTCTTGCCCTCCATCAGGTTTTTGTTGGACCTGGAAAGGAAATGAATTCTAAAGGCAGGAAATGACCCAAAGACCGGAACAATGTGTGCAAATCTAAACTCATGCTTCCGCCACTTTGTTTCAAAGCATTCTAATCTGTGTCCCAGGAAGCCTAGCCCATTGCCAGATGGAGATCTGTTTTCAGACTGACTTCGGGCATCTGCCACTCCCAGCTGGTGACATTCGCACGTTTCAGAAGGCAGCTCTCTCCCCACATCTTCCAACTTCTGGAGAGGTGCAGCCCCAGGAAAGTCCTCGAGTCTCTGGCCGACTGTGCCAACCATCTGATGTACTTCATCTGCAGCCGACGACGTGCTCCTGGACTCCAGCCTAGAATGCCAGCGCACGGAGTCTGTTCTCGAAGATTCGCGGCATCTGAAATCAAAGCATGTCTGTGCTGCCAAAAAAGGCTGGCTCCCTCTCCTGCTTCATAATCCCTTTTTCACCAGGCGTTCCTGAAGAAACCCGATGAGTCAGGGAGGAAGAAAAAACCTGTCTGGAGGAGGCCTGGAGGTGGGCTGGCCTATCTCACCGCCTCTGAAAAGCCCCTCCTGTTTTGCAATCCAGTAAAGCTTGGGGATTCGGTTTTCACTTTTTCCCTGTTTCCTCTCCTGTCAGCTCTTACTTCCAGAGATCGTTCATTTACCACTCCTGTAATTAGCTCTGCAAAAGCTGGAGGCCCTCCGATGTGGAATTAGTCACTGCTGTAAAGAAGTTAAGACTTGACTTTTATCCCCAGGAGCCGGGCGAGAAAAAGTGCCCACTCTGACTTCCGAAAGAGACCATCATTCAATTGCTCTGTTCTGACTTCGTGGCCTGTGTTTTTCCCAGGCTTTTAAGTTTTATGGAAGTCTATACATCAGTCTTCCCGCTGAAAGCTAGGAGCAAGCTGGAGTCTAAACACTGTGAAGTAGCTTGTGGGGTGTCTGCTCCAAACAGCTAAGGACCCCTCACTCTTCCGTCCCCAGGCAATCAGAAAGTCGCTATGGTTTCCTGAAAAATGTGCTGAACTTTCAACATTTTTGAAATGCCAAACAGATTGAAGGATAAAGAGCCTAGCGTATTTGTTGAGATCTGACTTATAGATAAGCTTCTGCAAGGAAGAAGGGAGACAGTCAACTTGAATCTGGTGAGAACGAGACCCCAAGAAGGCACTGCCCTTCTGGCATGAGGCACCTGTCCTGGAGCGCAAAGCCACACTGTGCCACCGTCTCAAATTGTGTTGTGTATTATGGAAGAGGTTTTAAAACTATGTTCTGATAAGCCTGGATTTATTCCTGGAAAGGGAATATGGGCTGTCTTACAAGACAGGCGCTTAATGTCAGTACAGGTCGTACCAACTGTATGTAGCTATTAGTAAAGAATTGCTAAAAGCTTGGAGAGCTCCTGAAAAGCAGGTTGGAACAAACACTGACTTTGTTTCCTTTGCCTGTGGAAAATGAGCCAGGACAAAGCTAGAAATAATGGGCAGAAATCAGCTTTGTAACTATTGTCATCAGCCGAACAAGAGATACAGTTTGCATTCTGATGATGGCAGTGGTGATGAGAAGGTACTGACCCCCCCACTCCCCCAAAATCAAGGATTTTGATTGCAAGCTATGTTTAAGACTCCTTCTCCTCCCTCCCCCGAAAACAAAACTAAACCAAAAACTCAAAAACTGAACTTAGGGCAAGTGGAATAAATACAGTTGGATAGAAAAATCCAGATTAGGTTATTGTGCAGTGGAGGATGGTTAACAATTAGCGAGAAGGGCACCAAATTTAACCTATTTTTGTATTGCTCCCAGTCTTAATTATCCATTAAAAACTGACATAGTTAAGTACAGTTATGACTATTTTAATATATAACAGAGCCAAAGGATCCGTCATGTGCTCTTCAGTACTTATTTAGGATGTGTGGCCATTGAGGATCTAATCTTTTGTGTTCATAAACTGAGAAGGGAAGATACAAGTTTGGCAACCAGACTTGCCAAGGTTATATTTTGCTTAACCACAGGCTTATGGGGGGGTGGTTGCTGGACATTTTCATTAGATGCTGAGAATTTACAAACAAGAAAACAGAGTCAACAGTAGAAGAATGGAGTCCTCATTCACAAACTGGACAGTGCTCTCAGATACCCAGTAAACTCACAGGGGTGCCACAGCGTATTTTCAATGTCTGGGGAAACAGTGGTTGTGGATGTCTGTGTGACACTAAATGAACTTAAGGTACTTCATAGCTCCAGCGTTAGGCTGCACTGCTTTGCCCGCTCAAGTGTCTTATCTCCGAGGGCTCAGGTACCCAGCAGCTGTGTGATAGTGCAACTGTCAAGAAATTGAGTTGAACCAAACCAGACTGGTTCTAAGATTTGAGAAGATGTTTGGTTCTCAATCGGCATGCACATCCTTTTGAAAGCCATGCCCTTTTATTTCTCCATATATATATATTTTTAAACCCTAAGGTTTAATTTCGGGCCGGCGAGGGTGAGATGTCTGTGACTAAAGGATTTGCTGCCCAGCCTAATGGCTGGCGTATAATCCCCAAAGTCTGAATAAAGATGGAAGGAGAAAATTGACTCCCCAAATATGTCCCCTGACCTTTGCATGCACGTAAACACACACACACACACACACACACACACACACACACACACACACTCACACACTGAAATGTAGCTTAGATTCTTGTGTTCTAGAGGTGAACACGTTATCGACTAAACCATTTTCCTAGCACGCACATACCCCTCCCCCACTTTGAGACAGGGCCTCACATGGCCAGGCTGGCCTTAGATACACCATGTAGAGGATAGACTTAAACTGATCCTCTTGTCTCTATCTTCAAAGTGCTGTGCTTACAAGTAAGTGTCACCAAGCTAGGTTTGAATATTCTTTGCTATTGCAGTTGTTTGACAGACTGTAAAACATTGTCTCACATAATACTTCTTAAACTATATCCAGCGGAAGGTTTCTGAAATTTTTTTCTACGCTGTCATGGACTACACAATGACTAATTTTATGTGTCAACTTGTCTGGTTGCCACTAACCAGATATTAGATAAAATACTATTTAGGATGTCTCTCTGAAAGTTATTTTTATTGAAATTAACATTTACACCAGTGGACTTTGAGTAATGTATGCTGTTTTCGCTAACATGGGTGATGGGCCCCGTCTAATCAAGTAAACTTCTTAATAAACTGAAGACTGGCTCTGAGCAAGAAGGAATTCTGCCAGGAGACTACCTTTGGACTCATCTCTTTTCCAGAATTTCCAGTCTACTGGCCTTACCCCAGCACATTCTAAGCTCATTAGGCCTCCCCCATTGCATGCACCAACTCCTTAAAATAAATGTCCAGGGCTTGAGAGATGGTTCAGTTAGTAGAGTGCTCACTGTACAGCCATGAGACCTGAGTTCAGATCCTCAAAAACCATGTAAAAAGTTGGATACAGCAGCCTGTGCTTATAATCCAGCCAGAGGAGGTAGAGACGGGGGCCTCTATGAAGCTTGCTGGCCAACTAGTCTAGATTTATGGAGCTCTTATATAATAAGATGGGGCTGGTGAGCTACCTAGTGGGTAAAACCACTTGACAACCTGACAACCTGACTTGGATCCTTGAAACTCATAGGGTGAAAGAAGAGAACTGAGTCCCCTAAGTTCTCCTTTGACTTCCACACACAGCAATTTTTTTTTTTCTCGACACAACTTCTTCACTAAGAACCGTTCCAGAGAATCAGCAGTGCTGTGTGTCTGTTAAAGGGGAAAATGTTTTCCAGGCCTCTGCTGGAGCTAGAATTACAGATAACTTTGAGCCACCTTATCTGGGTGCAAGGAACTCAACACTGGACTTCTGGAAGAACAGTCAGGACTCTTAACTACCAAGCTGTCTCTCTAGCCCTCATTCAGCCCTTCACACTACAGTATGTGTTTTCAAAGTGCGGTGGTCCCTATTCATAATGAGCTAGAAAGGTAAGGATTTTACTCTTAAAACCCCTCCCGGTGACATGTTTCCTCTATCAAGGCTGTACCTCCTAAAACCTCCCCAAACAGTGCCACCAACCGGGGACCAAGTAATCAAATATCTAAGCCCATGTAGGACATTCTCATTCAAGGATGAAGATTGGGAGTCGGTGACATTGGTTTGAAATAGAATAATACCTGAGATCCTTGGAAACGACTCAGTAAATCCTCTTACCATTCCTTTTAAATTAGCAGAGGACATTTGCATATTTTGGGGTAATTAGGCAATGACCTGTAATCCTTGTCTGGATTACAATTTAGAAAAAAGGAAAGTTGAACAGATTATAATACAGACTCTCACCTGCTATTGGGTTAGTAGAGGATGTGAGGAGGTGGTCAGAAACACATCCTGCTGTACAGCCAGCACTCACCTCATCCTGGGCTAGACGGGTCTGGTTTGCATGAACTCTACATGTGAGAGTCTGAGGCTCTCAGCAAAGCAGCAAAGTACATCTCTCCTACAGAGGGTAGAGGCTCGGGTACCCGCAGCTATGGAACATTATCAGGATAGTAAGATAATGTCTGTGGAAGCCACCTGCACAGAGCCCAGCGCCAGCACTCGCTCAGAATGAAGAAGATTTCCTTTCCTTCTGTGACTTCATAAATGCTCGGAGTGGGTTGGTGTCCAGAGACGCTGTGCCTCAGGCAGACAGTTTCCTGCCACGCGGGTATTCTCCACTCTTAGATATGGAAACTTGGATCCCTGTGGCCTCCACATTACCCCACGCTGGTTGAGATGAGTCGTGGTCAGGGCTGTCATTTAGACTCCTTGTTCACAAAGCACCACAGGGCAGGGAAATAATTTGGCCTGAAGAGACAGGCCACAGAAAATGGTTCTGATCTCAACACAGAAGAGATCCGTGAACACTTGCACCCACAGGGACTCCTGCAATTTCAATTTGGGGCCAGGATTCTATTTCAGAGACACCCAACGTAGGGTTTCTTCCGCAGTGTCTTATCAACTTTTTACAGATGCTTTGCTTGGAACTCTGAGCCTGGAGGCTGACATGGAGACTTTAATCCCAGCTGTTCTACACTCTAGCAATATTTCATCCCATCCGTGGGGTCTCCGTGGAGTCTCCGTGCATGTGATTGTCAAGGACTAGGCAACTCTGCCTTGTGCCCTTGGTCAGAAGGAAGTGCGCCTGGCCAGTCTGCTCTTTCAGCTCTCTCACTGTGCAAGCACACACTGATTTCCACTGTGGGTGGTATGGTGTGAGGAGGGACCATGCTATGCCAACACAACCTTCCCCTCAAACTAGTGTATTTTTGTTTTTTCTTCACCGAAACTTCTAGAAAGAATACACATACTGGCTAACCCTATTTGCCTAATTCCCATTCGTTCCTCACCTCACAGCCAGGTCCGTTCCTAATCTATTAGCCATCAGTACAGCGTGAGGCAGAATCACTCACCTTCCTAGATATCCCTGCCATGGGAGCCACCGCTGACCATCTCTCTTCAAAGACTCCTGCTCGCTTTGTTAACACCAGTGATGAGGAGCTACCCCAGAGCCTCACACTCCTCCATGGAACCACACCCTTAAATGCTGTCTTTTCTTGGTTTCAGTGATAAGAGTTTTCTATTTTTTTTTTAAATTTTTTTATCTGATTGCTTATTTGCTGTCTTTCTGTAGCAAATTCTTATTCTTTATATGTGTGCGTATGTGTATGTTCATGTGTATGTCAACACACATGCATAGGCAGGTAGACTGGCTTTCTGGCCAGTCTCTATCTCCTTGGTGCTGAGATTATAAACTCATACCACCATGCTAAGTATTTTTCTTTTAAAAAATTATTTATTTATTTACTGACTTAATTTTTTTATAATACTTTCATTAATGATTTGAGTTTCATACAATGTAATCTCACTGACATCATCTTCCCATTCCTCCCTGTTCCACCCTCCCACCTGTGTGTCCTTAAAAAAGAAAAAAAAAAAAAGAAAGAAAATTAAGTTGAGCTGTGTGGCAAGAGCTTAGGTTATGGTCATCATCATGCATTTGGAGGCAGAAGGCTGCTCTGGTCATGGACCTTCACCGGGCTCATGTCAGCCTGAGACCAAGCATGACAGAGTTTGACCTGAAGTTGAGTCTCACTGCCTAAACCTGGACACTGAGCAGGCTCTCAAGTATCCTGGAAGCACTGGGGCATCCCACAGACCCCCCAATATCTCACAGGCACCATGGCCTCCCACAGGCCCCCGGACATTCCACGGGGTCCTGGATATCCCAAAATATTTTTCTTTGAAGCACAAAATGTAGGGATAAAGCTCAAGTCCTTGAACTTGTGAGGCGAGCATCTTACTGACTGAGCTATCTCCCTGTCTTGCTTTAACTTACTCTTTACAGGTAAATAAAACTAAAATGATCAAGGTTGGGTTGTAGACGTTCTTCGTCTAGTTTATTCCCTTCCACATGGATTCCCTAGCTTAATTTAAGTCTCTCTGCTGAGCTTTAGCCTTATATAACTGACTTTGTCCCTTAGATCTCTACCCAGAGGGTTCCCAGACGTCTAAAACAGCACATAGCCAGAAACCACACCCTGGAGCTCTTCCCACATTTCTTCATGTTCCTACTTGACCAAGGATCACCACCATCTACAGCTAGGCAGGCCACAACTAGAGTCTCCATGACCTTTCCTTCTGCCTCCATTGAATGCACAGTCTTCTAGCTTCTACTCCACCTCCTGCACCTGAGTTACAGCCTCCTGGGTTCCTGTAAATGCTTCCTCCTGGTCTATCTGCCATTTGTACCTGCACCTTGTACAGTGTGTCCCAGAGCGATTCCATCTGAACTTCATGTTCCTTCCTCTCCATCCTAACTGAAATGTTTAACACGTGTGTATGTCTGTCTCATATTTTAAGATACAGTATTGCAGTAACTGAGTGTGGTTGTGCATGCCTTCAATTCCAGAACGTGGGAGGCAGAGGCAGGCGGATCTCTGTGAGTTTGAGTCCAGCCTAGTCTACAGAGTGAGTTCTAGGACAGTCAGGGCTATATATAGAGACCCTGTCTCAAAACAAACAAACAAACAAACAAACAAACAAACAAACAAACAAACATTGCTTATTCTGACCACAAGACCCCTTCATCCAGCTTTGTCCATATCACACTCTGAAGCACTGTCTTCCTTCCTGCCACCTTGGCTTTCTTTAGCTCTTGTTTTCCTAACATTATTCTTCTTACCAATTGTCCTGGCCCAGAATGTCCTCTTGCAAACTCTACCCTTCTTGCAGTCCTACCTCTGTTGTCTCTTATTCAGTGCTATTGGCCTGATCTCTGATCAGGGCAAATTGCTACCACATGACCCTGGACAGGTCTCCTTTGTGGACTGAGCACAGCTGTAACCTTATATTTTATTGGTATAATTAGTTGGTTAAAATCTATCTCCCACGGAGTGTAAGCTCCATGGGGATGAGGGCTGTACCTGGGTTTCTATGCCTAAAGTTGACATAGTGAGTGCCTAGTATACAGTAGGTGCTCAGTGACTGAGTTTGTTGCATGGATGGATGAATGAAAATAAATTCAGTCTTTTGTCTCCTGCAAATGCCATACCTCTTTTTATTTTTTATTTTTGTTTGTGTGTGTGTGCGGGCATGTGTGTATATGTGGATCCGGAAGCCAGAGGTTGATGTCAGGTCTGAATTCAAGTCCTTCTACTTGTGTGGTGGGTACTTTACCAACTAATTCATCTACCTAACAGTGTCTTCTTTTTTGTCTATTTCATTCATGTCCTGTCCTTCGTCCGGGAGCCAGAACTTCACATTGCAGATAGATTTACACCTCCAGTGCGACTGCAGAGCCTGCTTCCTACTATTTCTATCATAAGTAATGAAACCTATGAGATTCTAAGTAGTCTCTGGGCCTTTCCTTCTTTGTAACATGTCTCTCTCCTGCAATAAGTTTAATATTATCAGGAGTCTACGGATGAGTGGAGACTTTGGAACTCCCCCCCAGAAGTGAATCATTCCCGTCCACCCTACCCAAGCTGTATATCTTACTCCCTCATTAGTCATTCAATGGGCTGTCTTGCACAGGTGTTCAAGGAATCTCTATTTTACTTAATAATGGCTCCAAAGGGCAAGAGTTCTGACACTAGCTATTGAGATATGCCAAAGGGAAGCTGTAAAGGGCTTTCTTGAAGCAAAATTGTGAAAGATCTCTACAGAAAGAAATGAAAGTACACTGAAGTTGCTAAGATCTATGGTAAGAACAAATTTTCTATTCATGAAATTGTGGACAAGGGGGAAAAATCATGCTAGTTCTCAGTAACACCTCAATTTGCAAACCTTACAGCTACAGGACATAATAGACATTTAGTTCTGGGGTTTAGTCTGTCTGCAGTTTCAGGAATCCACTGAAGGTCTAGTTCTGCCAGGGGAATTTACTTATATATTTTGCATGTATGCACACACACACACACACACACACACACACACACACACAGGTCAAAGAACAACCTATGTAAGTTGGTTCTCTTCTAGTATATGGGTACCAGGGATTAAACTCAGACCATTAGGCTTAGTGGCAAGCCCCTTTACCCAGTGAGTCATCTTGTTGGCCCCAAGGGGAAACGATTCTAGTTAATAATGCTTATTAATTCTGGAGGTGTAGCTCAGCGCTGAATTCTTGTCTAAAACGTGTGAGGCCTGGGTTCAAGTCTTAGTGTATGCCTTCCAAATGTTTTTTGATCATAGGTGAATTATTTTCTTAGTATTTTACATGAGTGACTCAATTTAGATATCAGCAATCACATGGATTAATACCATCACGCTAATTCTCCTTTTCTAGGTGAGTGACTTATGCAAGTGAGAGGAAATACCTGATTTCCTTCCCCTGATATGCTACGACACCTCTGTAGTTAGCCAGCGATCATGCAGGCACTTCCAGGCACAGAAATTCACATTCTATGAACTCAATTTTTATCGTAAAGTTTTTCTCCTGTAATGCCAAGGCATTTTTGTCTAGTTCCAGCCTTTAAAATTATACTAAACACCCTGCTCTGACTTCCAGAAGACAGTCATTCAAATATTTTCAAATACTAAAGATAGTATTTTGTGCTCATTAAAATAACATATGCTCATTATGGAGAACTTGTAAAAATGCAGAAGGCTATAAAGGAGATAAAAGAAACCCTTGATAGCCGAGGAGCAGAACTGATGTTAATTGCCAAGAATCTCTTGGCTTGTAGGTGTTTCCTTTTAAGATGTGTATTTTGTCAAAGGCACATGTCAAACTTGGGGCCAACTGAAACACCTAGATCACCAACATGGACTTTTCATCAAGCCAGATTTTTGTCTTTATGTAAAATCCTGTACTCGGGGCCAGGGAGATGGCTCAGCTGGTGAAAACACTCGCCACTTGCTGCTGATAACCTGAATTTGATCCCTTAGACACACATGATGGAAGGAGAGAACTGATTCCTCTAGACTGTCCTATGACCTCCACACACGTGCAATGGCCCTCACAGGTGCGCGCGCGCACACACACAATAATAAATTTTTAAAAAGTAATTAAAAATCTAAACTATTAAATGTAAGACTTTACTTTTTATTTGTATATGTGTGTATGCCTGTAGGTGGGTATATGCACATGCGTGCAGCTGACCATGGAGGCCAGAGGAGGGCATTGGATCCCTGGAACTGGAGTTACAGATAGCTGTGAGATGCCAGATGCGCATGCTGGGAACCAAATCTGGGTTTGGCAAGTGCTCTTAACCACTGAGACATCTCTCCAGCCTCAGTGTGAAGATTTTATATGTGTGCCTTATAAGCGGTGTTTTGTTTCTCCCTTTGTCATATCGAATACTTTTGAATCCAGATTCTGCTATGTAGTAGATATTATGTAACCCACAGTGTACTTTCAGCTTCGTGTACACTATACTCTTGATAGTAGGGCTTCCTAAATCCTTAACACAGACACTGATAAAAGGCAGAGCAGGACTAAGCGCAGTGGTACTCTACTAGGGTTCTTCTTCCAGGTTCACATGCATTCATTCTTCAGCCATTTTTTGTTTTTTAATTGTTTTTTTCAACACAATGCTTTTATTAACTACTTGAGAGTTTCATACAACGTCGTATCTTAATCACACCCTCTTCCTATTCCTTCCTGGATCACCCTCCTACCCCTTTGCCCTCCAGAACAAAATAAATTAAGTCCAGCCTATGTGGTGGGAGCATAGATCATGGGTATCATCTTGGTGTTTGGAGGCAGCAGGCAGCTCTGATCAGAGACATCCACCTAGCCTATAGTAGCCGGAGATTAAGGATGATAAAGTTCAAGCTGAAGCTGGGCTTTACTGCCCAGACGCACAGGCACCTGGCTATCCCTCAGGCACCCGGAAATTCTACATCATCAGCCATTTATGACAGCCAATCATAAACCCACAAATCCCTGTAACCACCTTTTCATTGAACCCACGTTTTCCCACTATATCAATGATGACTTAATGACCTGGGTAAAATTGGAGTTTCATCTATGGAATGTCTCACTGATACAAATGTAGTAACTGGAAAAAAAAACAAAAAAAGCCCTGGGTTTTTTTTTTTTTTTTTTTTTTTTTTAAGCAATCTGAGATTGACTGATTTATTTCCTTTAATTTATGTCTACAAACCATCCTCTAAATGCTCCTTCCAGAACTTCCCTGCAGATCATGCCAGTGTGTATCTTCTGATTCCCACAGCAGTAGACGTGGAATGTGTAGAGAACTGGCCTTGACTAATGTCTAATGGGCTAAAGAAATGGTCACAGGGGTGCATGCCATCTTAGTCCTTCTCCTTTAGGAAGATGGCTCCTGTCAACGTTTAGGAAGCTGGAACGCTTCGGGCTAATGATATAGCCAGTGACAGGGAGGTTGTTGTCTAGATTGCTCCTCCAGATCTCTCAATTGAATAATGCTGCTGAAGGATGACTGCCTATTTTATGTATGATTTTGGATCAGCTACAAGGCTGCCTGACTTTATAGGACAGAGACTGCATATAAATCCTCTTTTTTTTTTGTAAGTCAAATCCTGCCTGAGATGTTACTCAGGGAGTTAGGTTTTCCAAGGCCATCTTGTGGCGAGACATTTTATAAAGTCAAGAATTTCCCAGTGATTTATCTGTTTGTTTGGATTGTAAATACCGGGGTCACTTATAAGTAAGGTAAATATATCACGTCTCTTTGCTTTTAGAAACAGCAAGTGGCCTCACCTTATCTTTACTGAATGGCACCCTGAGAAAATAGGATTGGGAAGATTTTTGGGACTTCAGACAGCCAGTGAGTTAAAACTGGAAGCCCTGCCCTAAGCTGAATTCTCACCTTGCAGTTTTGATTTCATTCAACTTCACTGGTTGGTGTTTTTATTTTTTTGAGTGGCCTCAATCAATAATTAAAAGAGAATTTAATTTGTTCACTTTTCTAAGAGTGCTTTTGTCTATCAGCAGGCAGAGAGAGGGCAGAGAAAGACATAGAGAGCCTGAGAGACAGACAGACAAATATACAGAGAGAGAGAGAGAGAGAGAATGAAACTGATGTTCAGTGTTCTAATTTTTATTCATTCTTAAGACCCAGCCATGGGATGGTGCTACCCTATGTTCAAGATGGCTCTTCCCACTTCAATTAACCCGATCTAGAAACTCCTTTTTAACATGTCCAGAGATTTGTTTCCATGGTTATTCTGAGCCCAATCAAGTTCATTGTCAAGATTAACCATCTTGGTTTGTCATACATCAACGCCATTATGATGCTCAACATTGGTACAACAGGCTCTTCCTGTCTCCACAAAGCAGATTGTGACATCTTGGACTGTGTCTATTCAGGCTGCTTTAGCCAAACACGACGGACTGGGTATTTTATTATGAACAGAAGACATTTATTTCTCCCAGTTTTGCAGTGTGGGAAGCTCAAGAAAGGTACTGGCAGATCTGGTATCTCCTAAAGTTTTACCTTTTGGTTTAGAGGATAGTACTATTTTTGCTGTGTCTTTACAGGGTGGAAGAGGAGAGAACAAAGCAGCTCCCAGGACTGCCTGCTATAAGGGCACTAATCCCATTGGTAAAGGCTCTGTGAGCATGGTCAGATCCTCCCCCAAACACATCAACAGATGAATATAGGGGGTATGTAGATTTTGACTCTTTCGTTCCTAAGAGTCCCTTCTCATGTGAATTCCTTCAGTTTCTTTGGACAGCTTTAATTTCTTAACCAAGATTCTTTCTTTTGCTATTTGTATGCACATGTTTCTATATCATTTATTTGCACGGAGGTAGTCTGTCTACGTTGCCGTGTATAACATGTCTCCAGATCAGATATTGGGCCTTCGCCCAAACTCTAGTCCTCACCCTGATGCTAGTGCTATCTCTGAAATCCCAGAGTCTGACAAAGACCCTCTACAAATAATCAATCTTACCCCCAAAGATTTATTTTATTGTTTATTTATGGGTATGTGTGTATGTCTCTGTGTGTAGCTGCCCATGCAGGGGAGTCCAGAAGAAGGCATTGGATCTTCTGGAGCTGGAGTTATAGGCAGTTGGGAAGCCACCTACCATGGGAGGTAGGAACCAAACTCCAGTCCTTTGCAAGAACAGCAAGTGTGCTTAATCTCTGTGCCATCTCTCCAGACCTACAATCTTTCCCTTCCTTCCTTCAATCTTTTCCTTCCCTCCTTCCTTTCCTCCCTCTCTACAATTTTTTCTACTTCCTTTCTTTGAGAGTGTTACTGGATATTGAACCAACACTTTTCACACATCTCTGAGGCACACCCCTGGCACCTACTCAGTGTTTAATGAATGCTTATTTTTCCACTATGACTATTACCACGATATTGACACAATTGTGATAACCATAAAATGAAACATCCATACGTTTTACTTATGTTGAATTATTTAGTGAGAATTGTGGCTAAGAATGAATAGGCCCTAGCACTGAAAGAACCAGAAAGATTACAATAGTTTTGTACAGGACTGGGGTGGTAACTCTGTTTGATCCCTAGAACCCAGGTGAAAAAAAGAAAAGCAGAATGTAGTGGCACAAGTTTGTAACCCCAGCACTGGGGAGGTTGAGATAGGTGGATGCCTGGGACTTGCAGGCCAGTCAGCTTAGCCCACTTGGAAAGTTTCAGGTAAGTGAGAAACTGTCTTAAAGAAAAAGTGCCCTGAAGAGCAACAGTTGAGGTTATCCACTGGTTTCCATAAGCATGTATACATATGCACTCCCCAATATACATGCATCCGTGCACACATGAGCACACAGGCACACACACACATTCCTTAGTACACATTTTAGTGTTTACTATGTATCAAAGCATCTTATTGTGATACTCTATTAAGAGGAGCTACGCTAACCTTATCTAGCAATCCGAGTACCATTTGATTAACATTCATGTCCTGTCAATGGATGTTTGTTTTAAAATTTGTTTCCTAGGTCTGGAGCGATAGCTCAGCAGTTAATAGCATGTACAGTTTTGCAGAGGATCAGAGTTTGGTTCCCCATGTGTTTACCCATGTTGGGTGACAAACAACTGCTTCTGACTCCAGCTCTGGGGAACCTACTGCCCTTTTCCTTCTACAAAGTTTTTGTCTTTTTATCACTTTATTTTGGAGACAGGGTCAAATGTAGCCCAGGCTGGCCTCAAATCAGCTGTGCAGCCAAGGATGTCCTTGTACTCCTTACTCTCCTGCTTCTACTTCCCAAGCACTGGAATTAGAAGCATGTACTACTGTTGCAGATGTTTATGTGCACTGTTGGAAAAGGGGATGCATAAGCCTTAGCCTTTTGTATTGTCTGCAGGTGTCCGTTTTCTGTGGGGAGGTTTGACTGCATGTGCTATCAGTAGAACACCTGAGGAGTTTTGAAAGAATAAAAACACCTGAGCTCAGATGCTCAGGGAACCATTGTCCTGGCCAGCCCCATACTGGATCGACAGTGGTTCCCTCTGCTGAGATCTGGCAGAGTTTGCCAGATCTCTTTTGGTGAGCCCCCACAGTAGCCTACAACTAAACACTACCCATGCCCAATTCATCACTCTGATTTCCTAGAATAATCTAATTGACAGCCTAAATAATAAAATAAATCTATAGCAACATAATTTGAGGGGCTCTGCAAAATGAAAATGGCAATCTCGTTATTAAGAATTTTAAGGGCTAGGGCTAGAGAGATGGCTCATCAGTTAAAAGCACTGGCTATCCTTTCAAAGGACCAGAATTCAGTTCCTAGATGGCCCTATTAAGCAGCTTGAAACCTCCTGTAACGTCAGTTCCAGGAGATCTGATTGATGCCTCCTTCTGGCTACCTCAGGTACCTGCACTCATGTGCACATACTCCATCTCAATGCACATACACACAATGAAAATAAAATAAAAATTTTTAAAACTCAAAGAATTTCAAGGGCTATAACTGTAGCCCAAAGAGTGCATGCTTAGTGTGCTTTGACCCTAGCCATTATCTCCAAAAAAAAAAAAAGAAAGAAAGAAAGAAAGAAAGAAAGAAAGAAAGAAAGAAAGAAAGGAGGGAAGGAGGAAAGGAAGGAAAATAGAATTTCAGGATGGTGACAGCAGACTTTAAGTAAAGGCTTAAAGTTAGAACGTTGGTGTACTGTTACTGATCCATTTCTTAGACTCCACATCTAAGATATGAAGGGTAACTCTAACATTGTGCTCCCAGAAAGCATGCACAATCTATCCATTACAGGCAAAGCCAGGAGCAACTGTCAGAACTTCTGCTATAGAGAAAAATCTGTGAACAGCAGCAGCATAGACCCTGCCTTACTCAAGGAAAGAATCACGTTAACAGAAGATGAAAGTCTCTAAGAGAAGGTATCTTCCTTAGGACATGAGGATAATAAGACATAGCTGAACCATGTGTGTGCTGCCTTGGATTTAATTTTAAAGTAGATGCTAATTTTTAAAATTAATATTTAAGTTAGCATACTGAGCTGGCTGGCTGGCTTTTGTGGTGTGTAAGACTGTGTCTCTGGGTTTGAGGGATGTGAGAATAAAAAGCGTTAGTCAACCAGGATGAATAGGAAACAGGATGCTCATAACTCCTGGAGCTGTAGCAGCACGAGGCACTCTCTGAGCAGTTTGCACAACCATACAGTCAGCCTTCCATGTGGGAAGTAGGGTCAAGGCAACTGCCACTGTTGCACACTCCGTGGTTCTGGAGAAGCCACCAAAAGGCAGGTCCCCGGAACCCTGCTCTCTCAGCTCACCTTCCTTCTCTTGGACTTTTTCCTACCCACTGTTTATAAAGGTCAGAAGAAGGAATCCCTGGAACTGGAGTAATGGATGGTTGTGGGCCAGTGTGTGGGTGCTGGGAACCCGACCCCAGTGCTCTGCAAGACCAAGTGCTCTCAGCTGCTGAGCCTTCTCTCCAGCTCCTTCGGTATGTGTTTCTACTCCCACCAGTAGTCTGATACTTTTTGTAGCTCATCCTTTGCTTGCACGTAGCCCCTTGGGACTACTGCCAGGGCCTCCTCCATGGATTTTCTCAAGAACCCCAGAAGGGGAGTTGTGATGTCCACTGCAGAGAAAGTTAGTTTAAAGCAACAGCTTACTGTTTGGATTTTTCTACTTAGCTCTCAGAAGCAGAAAAGACAGATTCCCCTCACATGGAGTTTCCCAAATCTCATCATACACTAATTCCTAAGGGCAATCCTGCAAGTTACAGCTCAGCCTCAGGACAGGCTCTGGAATATGGCAGATGCTAATAAGGAAGTTAAAAAAAAAAAAGTCCTAATTTGAGAATTTCTCAAATAAAAAATTCCAGTACTTCAACCCCTAGGAAATCGGTTCCCAATCTTTTGCTCTACCATAATTCATCCCCTCTTGAATTAAGTATGTCTGTTGTTGGCCAGAATTCCATGGACTTAAGAATTTAATAAAGAATTCTATTTCCTTCCTCATTCCCAGAGGCTAGAAGACTTCAGATTTCTTTATTCTGCCAAAGCTGCAGACACTGGGCTAACTTCAGCTACTGATGCGTCCCCTTTGTGGAGACTTTGCCACCAGAGCTACATGCTTATGCTGGTCCAGCCTTGGATCCAGCTCACAGGCTGTTTTTTGAGCTCATGAGAATTCAAACAAACCTTTGATTCAGTTGAATCCAAGAATCACCAGTTTTAAAATATGAAAGAGTGGGAGAATGGAGAGAAAATTTACATTAGTCTCCTAAAACACAGAGAGAATTTTAAAATAATCTTATCCATCTATCTATCTATCCATCTATTGATGAATAATGGTTAATCTAGATTTACCTAGGAAACAAACATCTGGTCATATTTTTGGTTGGTTTAGTTGAGATGAGAAGATGCACCCTAAACATGAGGAGCAGCATTTCAAGAGTTGGGGTTCTGGGCTGAAACATACATACATACATACATACACACAAACACACACACACACACACACACACACACACACACACACACAAAGTTCAAATGCTTAGCCGCTACATTCACTGTTCTCTGTTTTTTGAATGTGAGTGCATCATGACCAGCTTCCCAGTGTTCCTTGCACCATACCTTCCCACCAATGAGTTGTGAGCCAGAAAAAAACCCACCCTTTCTTGAGTTTCCCTTGTCAGATACTTCATTAAAGCAGTAAGAAAGTGCCTAGTGTGCTGTTTCCCTATCTACTTTCCTGCTATGATCTGCTGAACTTTAAGAACAGATCCTGCTATCAATGCAATTTGAGCTCTTCAAGGTCACTGGGCAACACTTCCCAGGGTATTCTCTGCTGGAGCCATGCTCAGAAAATGAAGAACATTGTCAGGTCTTAAGACTTTTGGGGACACTTTCCTTTTAGTGACACTATGTCAACTACTCAGGAGGCTGAGGCAGGATATCCCTTGAGCCCAAGAGTTCAAGATCAACCTGCTTGGGCAACATAATAAGATTCCATTTAAAAAAAAAGAAAGTTGATTATCTTTTCTGATTTGTGGCTATGTAGGCATTTAGTTAATCGGAATACAACCTGTACTTTCCTCTAAAAGCTAATATTCATTGTCTTTCTGAGGATGTGCTTAGATGACAAAGACTATTGAATTTCATAAATGTGGACAAATCACAAATGCATTCTGTGCCTACCTCCACCAATAACTCCCCAGTGGGGAGGGAAACACTTTCTATCGACACAGGCGTCATTTAAAATAGGAATTTAGATCCCTTTTCATGGGATTACATACCACTAAGACTCACAGATCTTATCTAAAAAGGGGTGGGGGACCCCCTCTTGTTTCCTAAGCAAGGCTATGCCTATTGCCTGTATCCTCTTTCTAAGAAGATTTCAAAGCAGCTTTCCAGAAGCTGGCAGAATGAGTCCCTCCTTTCTTAAGGCTCTCATTAGAAAATAAAACTAGATATAATTAACAAACAAACAAACGTATCTGCCTGCTGTTCTGACTTGTTATAATAAGTGTTATTTCTACTTACGAACAGTTTCCTGTCAGCATCCCGCTGTTCTCTTAATAAGACTCCTGTGCCGGGAAGACGATGAGTTGGTAGACCTGACTTGTTATCACCCCTTTCCCTGCGTGTCTGCATTCAGATCCAGTTTACTCTGAGTCTGAGATGAACCAAAAGATCGAAAGTTAACCATTGCTGAGATAGCTGGCAGGGGCCTGTGAGCTTCTAGAGTTGACTGAGTATCATGCTGTCTTTGGGGGCAATGTGAAGTAACCTCATTTCCTCACTGTTGGGCCTAGGTGATCCTGAGGCCCACAGACGAGGGGATCCCTCTTTATCCCTGGGAAAGTTGCTCAGCTGAATGATTTTGTTCTAAGATTCCTGATAAGTTCCAGAGGCTCAGGTGAGCACATGGAGTAGGAGAGGACCAGGATCCTCACTTCTGATCTGTAGGTGTGATAGGAATTGGGGTCCAAATGAAGCCATGAGGGAGTTGCTAAGCCAGTTAAAATGAAACGGACAGGATGAATGCTATGCGATCAAGTTCTAGAAGTCATAGGTTTTATTCTTTGGATTATTTGAGTTATGCTTGTGATGTATTTACTTGTTCACGTGTGGCACATGTGTGCATCACAGAGCATGTAGAGGCCAGAAGTAGACTTGACCAGAGGGGTTGACTTCAGGTGTCTCTCTTGGTTGTATGTTTTAAATTTTATCTAGCTATCTGTCTATCTATCTATCTATCTATCTATCTATCTATCTATCTATCTATCTACCTAACTTAGTGTGTGTGTGTGTGTGTGTGTGTGTGTATGTACATGTGAGCATGCTCATGCCATGTGTAAGTGTAGAGGTCAGAGGGATAACTCTCAGAAGTCAATTGTCTTCTGCTATTTTATGGAATCTGGGTCTTAAACAAAGATCATGAGGCCTACATGAAGGCTCCCTTATCCTCTCAGCTACCTTGCTGACCCACCCTTTTCACCTTATGTTTTGAGATAGAGTCTCTCCCTGAATCTGGAGCTCAATAACTTGACTAAGAGAGTTGGTCAATGAGCTTCAACATCTATCTGCCTGTCTCTACTATTCAATGTTGGCATCACAAATCCCTATAATCTACCTGGTTTTGATGTAGGAGACCTGAACTCATGTCTCCATGGTTATGAGGCAGTACTTTACTGATGGAGGTATCTCCTCATCCTCCTACTTCGGGTTTTAAAAAATTATTTTAATTTTGGAAAAGTCAAAACATATACAAAAAAGCAAAATAGAATAACAAATCCCTATGCTCCCATCAGTCATTTTCAGTATTTCCTCATGGCTTATGTGTTCGTCAGAGTTCTCTAGAGTAGCAGAATTATAGAATGAATCCCTCCCCCCTCGTCTCTCTCTCTGCGCGCACACACACACACACACACACACACACACACACACACTTTATTGGAATGACTTATAGGCTGTGGCTCAGCTGATTGAACACGACTGACTGTGAACAGAAAGTCCAAGAATCCAGTAGTTGCTCAGTCCACAAGGCTGAATGTCTCAGCTGGTCTTCTGTATACACTGGAATCCCAAAGAAGTAGGCTCCAATGCCAGTGAAGGAATGGATGTGCTAGCAAGGTGAGGATGAGCAGGCAAAGAGCAAAAGTTTCCTTCTTCTACGTCCTTATACAGACTTCCAGCAGAAAGCATGGCCCAGATTAAGGGTGTGTCTTCCTGCCTCAAAGGTCTGGACTAGAAGTGGATTCACCCATTCAAATCAAGCAAAAAAATCTCTCACAGGTGTGTCCTCCATTTCTGGATTGTAGTTCTAGATGTAGTCAAGTTGACAACCAAGAATAGCCACGATAGCTTGTTAACCTGTGATCCACTCATACCAGCTTCTTGCTCTTGAATCACTTTTGAAGTGAATCTATGACATTGTAATCACCCATTTCACTCATAAATCTTTTAGTTTTTCTTTCTAAAAAAGTGAAGACTTTTAAAAATATAATTACAGGGGGCTAGAAGTGTAGCTCAATGGTAGGGTTCTTGCTAAGCCTGTATGTAGCCCTGGATTAGAGTCCCAGAACCACACACAACAATAAAGAAAATTAAAAACTAAACTATACATGCTATGATAGCATTAACACACTTAAAAATGAGCAACAATTCCCTCCAACATACAACACTTAAATTTTCATTTATTTTATAAAGAAAAATTAATTTTTTTTTTGCTTGTTTTGGTTTTGGCTTTCAGGATGCCTTGAACGTCCGTTCCTTCAGCCTCTGCCTTCTGGGTGCTAGGATTACAGGCCTGTATGGCCATCCCTGGCCTCAATAGTTTGCTTGATCATGAATTAAGTAATGTCCCATAATACGATAGATTGACATTACTTACTAAGTCTGCTTCGCTTTTTAGAACAGTTTGTTTTGAAGTGATTGCAGCCTTGCAGAGCAACTGTAAGATTACACAGCCCATGGCTGCCTCACACTATCCCCCTCTGTTTGCATCTTACACAAGTGTTCCGTTTTTGGTAAAATTGAGAGGTTAATATGGGTACATTGCTAGTAACTGCCGTGGTCTTCATTCAAAAATTTCCAGTGTGTTTTCTCCCCTAAACAGCTTCTTTCCTGTCCCTGGATCCAACCCAAAGGATTTGGTGCAAGTAGTCATGATGATTCTTTCTACTCTTCTGGTTTGTAACAGTTGCTCAGTCCTGGCTATCATGGAGGCAGTTCTGAAGAGTATTAGCCAAGTGCTTTGAGGAAGTCTCTTAATTTGAATTTGAGGTTTTCTCACGATTAGACTAGGGTTATAGGCTTTGGGGGAATGATTCCTTCTCAGGTGTTGGTTGTATCAATGTGCATATCATTGTATCAGTATGCATATAATTGTATCAATATGCACATTATTGTATTATATTAATGTGTATATCACTGTATCAACGTGCATATCATTGTAACAATGTGTATACCGTTGTATCAATGTATATGTCATATCATAGTGTATGTCATCATGATTTTAGGCCTTTTAAGTCCCTCCTTCTCCCCCCTCTCTCTCTTTTCTCTCTCTGTTTTTTGTCCTCTCTTCTCTCTTCCTAGCCCCTCTCTTATTTTTGTCTCTTTGTCAGTCTCTCTCTGTCTCTATCTCTCTCTCATAGTGAGATAAAGTCTCACTATGTGATCTAAATTGACTTTAAACTCTCAGTCCTCCTGCCTCAGCCTCCCCAGTCTGGGTTTACAGTCTTGTCACAATCACACCAAGCATCTGTCTTTTTAGTACAGGTGGCCGGCTGCATCTCTGGGGTTTGATGTTTTTGTCAGCAAATGGAAGCTTTGGTTCTTGTTTAGGCTGAGTAAGCATAAGGTGCAGCGTTGGCTAGTACATGCCGGAAGACCACGACGTAAAGACTTGATCCTTAGGGGTTAACTTCAGAAGGTGCTGGGCTGTGCAGCCTTGTGAGAGAGACTTAGGTTGTTGGGAGTTGTGATTTTGAGAGGGATGTGGGGGCCCAGTGGTGTTCTATATCCCTGACTGGCTCGTGATGTAAATAATTTGCTTTGCATGTTCTCCTGTCATGAACTGACATTATTGCCAGAGGCACAAATCAGTAGGGTCACCTGCTCTTGGATTGGATCATCATCTTGGTTAGGGTTACTATTGCTGTGGTTAAACCATTACAACCAGAGCAAGTTAGGTAGGAAAGAGTTCATTTCAGCGTGCCTTTCCACATCACTGTTCATCATCCAAGAGTCAGGACAAGAACTCAAGCAGGGCTGGAAGCTGGAGGCAGGAGCTGAGGCAGAGATCATGGAATAGTGCCGCTTACTGGTGTGCTCCGCATGGCTTGATCGGTCTGCTTTCTTATAGAACCCAGAACCACCAGCCCAGGACTGGACCCACCCACAGTGGGCTGGGCCCTCTCCCACCAATCACCAAATGAAGAAAATGCTCTACAGGTTCGCTAGCAGTCTGAGCTTACAGAGGCATTTTCTTAATTCCCTTGTAGAAGTTTCCTCTTCAGGAGAATACGGCTTGTGTGGGTTGACGTAAAAGCCAGGACAGTCCTCTAGAGCCACGGGTCAAAATAAACTCACTCTCTTTATGTGTCAGCTGCCTCAGATCTGTCGTTACAGTAATACAAAGCTGACGAATACAGAGGCTTCTACTTTGAATGAAGGCTGCTTTCCAAGGAGCTGCCACATCATCAATCTGCGTGTGTCAGCAGCCCACAGTATCACAAGACAGGGTTAAATAAAAATCCAGGCTCCCTGGCAGGCAGCATTTGACTTTAGATGATGTTTTTAAAGAAAGTTTTGAGAAAGCATTATCCTTAGCACAAAATATATTCAAACAAATTCGTTCATTGGTTCCTATGACATTGAAAATGTTAGGTAAGAAACTGCAGAGAAATAGATCCTCAAGAGATAGCTATTAATACATATATCATTGTTATTTGAAGGAGAAGTATACCAAAACTTCAGATAATCTGTAGAAGTGGACGTAGGGCATAATTAAAGGCTTCTGACATGGATTTGACTGACTGGAGTCCTCAGGTTTTCACAGGCGGAATGCTAGCATCAGCGAACAACAAAGTAGCCATTGCCTCCCTCTTGAACCCATGCTGTACATTTTACCATGTTTTTGCTTTGGACTGTGATAGATAATGTTATGGTTAAAATACTTGAAGATAGGTGGCTATTGTCTTTCTTAAGATAAAGAGATGTCCTATGACTGGTCAGTTATGGGTAGACATGGCTCCCGGGTACAGTTTCCTTCTTTGCATGGTATTGCCAGATAAGATTCAGGAATCCATCACCAAGGATCAACTTCAGAGGGCATTTTGCTTTGATACCAAACATCTCAGGAAGAATGATTGCAATTAGCATTGGTGATATATCGATAAATCAACATAGCTCCAATCTGCGGTTTGGATGATTTGTACTCTAAACCTAGTTTAATGTCATTGTATCTATGGATCTCTTCAACAGTGAGCCAGGAGTAGGTTCCTACATGCCCTGACTCCTTGGGTTCAGGCAGCATCTCTAATCTACTCAGTGAAGGATCATGGTCAATTGCATTCCAAAAGTGCTGTTCTATTCTCTGATTTCCTGGGGGAGAGTCACATTCAGAGCCTATGTGGTTGAAAGCAGATGGTATTTCGGAGTCCAGCCCTTGGGAGGTACCACTGGTCTACCATTGTCATTGTGGAAGAAGCAACTGCAATGCAATGGATAACGCAGAGAGAAACTCCAAGATTCTCTTAGGAGGAGGAGGAGCCAGCTCTTAAACACATCTTTGAGTCACAGATATGATTTGTATATCTGGGACTAAGGATGCCGACACTGGAGGACCACCATGATGGGTCTCCTCGCTAATGGAGATGTGATTGTTATAGGGGCAAAAGCCGCAGGCTAATGAGGGTGACTTCTTCATACTCCCTGTTTCACTAGCAGGATCCTCCCGCTTTGCGCTTGCTGGGTCGATGGGCAGTGGCGTTTAATGATGCGTCATATGGAGTTGTGCTTCAACCCTGGGAAAGCATTTCAAGAAAACTCTCGTTGGCCTTCTGGATCCTTGGGCCATTAATATTTTTAATAGTGACAATAAAAGCTAGAAGAACTCCAGTCTCAGCAAGGGTTTCTGAGAGCAGAGCAATAACAAGCAAGCAGAGCTCTGGGTGGTAAGGCCTCCGGGCTCTTGCTCTGCTCCTGGATGCCTTTCTGTCCTTGATCTTACCATTCAGTCTCACTTTCTGGGCTCCAGTGGACAGTGCAGCTCGGACTCTCCTTGACCTGATAGGTAAGTCTTGAAAAACAACTGTGTGGGAGTGCAGATGGAAGCAAGAGTTTGAAGAGAAGAGAAAGGGGGGAAATTACATTTTGAAAACAGAAATTACTTCATAACAAGCAGTGACAGAATGCCTGCCCTGTGGAGTTTTGCAGCTAGAAGGAAGATTTATTTGGCATTTGAATTTTTTTTTTCCAGCAAGCACAGGCCATTTGAGGGAGTTGAGAGAAAGGAGAAAAGGAAAGAAATTTAAAGTGCCAAGAATAATCTATGTAGCGCTCCCTCCCCCTTCCTGCTCATGTGAAAAGATTTTTCTATTGGGGTTATTCACACCACATCTGTTTTTCTCCCTGCTTTTTCTGGGTTTCCTGTACCCCCCCTCCCCCAGCAATTGTCTAAAGCCCCATGACAAACCCCATTAGACTGTTGGCCCTCAGAGGCCTAAGAACAATATACAGCCTCTTTCCCCCACACCAGGTTCTATACTTAAGACTGGCTGTCTCACATTTTTATCTGCCTTATCTTGGAGACCTTATGAAACATTTGTGTCTAAGAATAAACTAGTGTTTTAAAAACAAATAGACCAACTTGTTAGAGAGCCTCCCACGCAAGGCATTTCTATTTCCCACCAGGAAACCCAAGGTTGGATGGGAGTCAGCAATAGAATAAGATTTCAAGGTCACCTGCTGGGTTTGGGTTTTCCCCTCTGGAGCCTTTTGCTAGAATCTTGCTTCCCCTGACCCTTCTCACAGCTCCAGAGGTCACCTGGGACAGGGCCAGATGTGGGCACCTTGGGGAAGCCCAGAGGCTGGACAGAGAATGTGGGTGTCCCTCCAGCCCCAGAGACCCAAGGTCCTGGCTAGGATCGGGAGAATCATTAATTTTGTGGGAATCAGGGGCGGAGTTGTTACTTTCCCTTCTCTACAACTCTAGCTTCTGTGTTTTTCCTCTTCCTCCTCCCTTCCCTTCTCTTCCTCTTCCTTCCTTCCTCTTCTCCCTTCTTTCCTTCTCTCCCTCCCTCCTCCTTTCTTTTTGGAGATGGGATCTCAAAAATTGACCTTGAGCTTGATAAGTAGCCAAGCATGAACTTGAACTTCTGATGCTCCTGCTTCAGGCTCTCAAATGCTGGGATTACAGGAATGTGCAACCTCAAATAGGTTTATGCAGTGCTGGGGATGAAAACCAGGGCTCTGTGCATTCTAGGCAAGTACTCTGCTAACTGAACTACACTCCCAGCCCCTTTCCTCTTCTCCTGGAACTACAATAATCTCTGACTCTTTGTTTTGAAGCAGAGGGGGCACAGTATGAAGGATGTAGATGCTTATGTGCTTGTAATTCTGACCCCAAAGTTCAGGGCTGTGATTGTTTCTATCTATCATCTTATTAGGCATCTACGTTCCTAGTCTTTTCCAGGGTGCATGCCCATTGATGGGGAACTCTTTATGGATAGTTAATTTTCTAGAAAATCAGTAGTAACATCTTATTTCTGTCTTGAATAGGTTTCACACTTTGCATCTTGGTTCTACATTTGCTGAGTATGTGGCACGAGATGGAAAGAAGCCCAGATGAGGACCCAGGATTATGGGGCTTATTAAGTCTGTCTGTCTTGTTACCTTGGAAATGTCCTTTAGACTTCAATAGCCTTTTTCTTGTTTGTAAAGTGAGCCTCTTAATGATGATCCAATACTAGAATGATACCTAAAGGTTGGTGTCATAAGAAACATACAACTGATTTAATGAAAAAGGTTTGTAGATGGTAGCCTTTTAAAAGTATGCTGAGGAGCTGGAGAGATGGACCAGTGGCTAAGAGCACTAGCTGCTCTTTAGGGGATCCAGGTTCTATTTCAAGTACCCACATAGTGATTTACAACTGTCTGTACTTCCAGTTCCAGGGAATCCAATGCTTTTTCTTTTTTTGGCTTTTGTGAGCACCAGACACACACATGATGTACAGACATACATTCAGGCAAGATACTCTTGTACATAAAATATAAATGAATCTAAACATAGGATAAATGTTTGAGTATAAGTACCAGCAAGTCTGAGAAACAGCAATGGACGTATAAGTAACTTTCTACCTACTTATTCTCTCTTACCTGTATTAAAGTATGCAAATCAATTATTTTATTGGAGTTTTATTTTCCCACAAATTGTTTTCTTTCTGGAAAGAAAGCTCTTCCTAAATTGCCTCCTCGTCCAGGTTTCTGGATTACACTAGTAACCATTTGTCACCTACACAAGTGCCACGGAGGGGAGCCCCAAAGCCTTGGGTGGTCTAACCCCAAGGACTTGTTAAGAGGCTGGCTGTTGTTTAACAACAGTGACACTGTACTAAAGCCCTTTGTTTCTGAAGGTTAGTTACATAAAAGTGCTATTTATTCATGATAACATAGAGATACGGGAACAGTACCTAAAATCAGTGGAGTGTGAGTGCTGGTTAGGATTCCTTCCGTCACTGGGGCCCCTTGCGGGCCAGGTACTCAACCTCTGGGGCACAGACAGGCAATTATGGTAAGTCATGCGAGGCTAGTACAATTAGGCATGCAGAATGGCCTGGAAAAGCAGTCCAACTATTTGTTAGTATAGATCCCCAGTGGCTTCAGAGATAAGGAATAAGGAGTCAGTCTCATAATTATCCTCCTTTTCCCATTAAATTTTTTATTTATTAGAAACTGCAGCACACATTTTGGCCTATTATAATTTTCCAATTAGCACAGGCTCATTAGTATAGCAAGAATGCGTTTGGAATTTTCAGCCTAACAACCATACAGCAGCACGAGCTCTTCATAAACATCTCACTGAAATGTTCAAGATTACTTCTTCCTTTGCTTTGATGGAAAAATTAACTCTGAGGGCTGGCAAGATGGCGCAGAGGATAAAGGCACTTGCTGCCAAGGTTGATGATATCTGAGTTCGATCCCCAGAATCCACACAGTGGAAAGAGAATCAACATCTGAAAGTTGCCCTCTTACCTTGCATGTGCACCTGCTCCTAGATAAATAAGTGTAAAAAACCCTGATACCCTCTCCCTCTCTCTTATTATCTCACCTAGAACAAATCACCTCATCTGCCTGGTCCTCAGTGTCTGTAACAACTATGAGTTTATCTGTGTAAAGATTATGCACTCTGTACTCTTGAGTAGGAAAATCAGGCAACAAATGACTTGTGCATGCATTAGTTTTGTTATAGTAATGATTGTAAAAGCGAATCTTGGTCACTTATAATGTTAATTTCCCTATTCCACATATGATGACATGACTGTGGATTTGCATTTCAACTCCCTGTATCCATCTATTCTGGGACACAGGGCTAAGAAGTTCCTATCCGCAGCAGAGGAAAAGAGTGAGTGAGCCCAGACATACACAAGGCCTTGGAAGACCCCAGCCCTGCTGCATCCAAGCTGTTTTTGATTTATTCCGTGAGGTTGCTAGTCAAGGCCAGTAACTTTCTGGCTATGCTGAATTACGGTGTGTGCATGTATTCTTCCAACAGACATTCAAGTCATTTTTGGAAACAGGAGGTTCTGCTAATTGTATATGGGAAAGACGAGGAAGCAGTTGGGAAAAAAATATGTCACAATAGATTTACCTGTCAATATAGAGGCACATAGAAAAAGATCTGAAGCTTAGCCACTAAAAGACTCGGGCCAAGAAAACTGAAACACATCTACATGAAATCCTTCTATATGAGTGTTCAAATCACCATTACTCTGAATGTGGTCTTCAAATGTTCAGCAGATAATAGAAAATAGGTAGATAAAATGTGGAATAGCCATACAATGGAGCGCTCAGGTATGAAACGGAGTAAAGTACTATGGCACGCTACGCAGCCGAATGTTGAAATACTGTGTTCAAAGTCTCTGTTAAGAAAGGCCACCAAGGTAATTTGTGTTGTCACAATGTGACAGGACTTAGAAACAAGCTCTGGGCATGTCTGCGAAAGATTATCTCGATGAGGTTAACTCAGGTGGGAACATGGTCTAAAGGTGGTGCGACTGTTCTGTGTGTGGTGGTGGCAGCGTCCAGAACTGAACTAAAAGGACAAAGCGAGCCAAGCATCAGTGTTCATCAGTCTTTGCCGGCTATGGTCTCAGCGTAGCCATCCACTTCAGGATCGTGCTGCCACGACTTCCCTATCATGCTGGACTGTGCTCTCGAACTGTGAGTCAAAAGAGAGCCTGTCTGCCTACATCGCTTTGTCACAACAATGAGAAAAGTAACTAGCACAACTACATATTACACATATACACACACACACATATTTACATAAAGTATTCAAAATATACAAATCCAGAGAGACAGAACATAGGCTAGGGACTGCTAGGGACTGAGGAGTCGGGGGACAGAGTAACTGATGTAGGAATAGGGGTTTCTTTGGTTTCCATAGAGAAGTTCTGAAAACAGATACTAATAACTGGACAACCCTTTGAACCTATTAAAACAATGGAGGTTTAAAAGTCTAAAACTGACAAGCTCCCTATTTTTAAAGTGAGTGTTACAGCATAAGATCTAAATTTCAAAGGAGAAACTTTTCAGAAGTTTGTAGGATTATAAAGAGTTTTTAGTTTTTCATGTCTGTATTGCCATCCTGCCTGAATTCTAAAATAATGAACAAATACATTTCTTACATTCAGAGAGATAGAATGAAGACATCACAGTTAGGGAAAATACAAAAAAAATCAGTTGTACAATGATAGCTCCCTTGACCTTTCATTAGGAAGCAGTTCATGTGCCGTGAGCTCAAGAACTCGCAAGTTAAAATTTGAACCATCCTCGAGTGAAGCACTTAAGGAAATCACCACAGTTCTGTGTAATTAACCCGGAGAAGAACAAGAGCAGTGATAAAAATAATCTGAAAGCAGGAAAGAGTGAAGACAGGCTTCATCAGAGGTGTTGGAGGTCAACAGCACTAGACTCTGTGGGGAGAAGTGGTTTTCCAAAGAGAAAGAGAGTCTGCTGGCAGCACAGTCTCCGTGCTCTCGCTTCTCCGCAATGGAAAAGCCAAAGCCTCAGATGCACCTTGTGATTCTACCATCAGAAAAATTACAAGTTTGATTAAGTATTTTTCTCAAGGCTTTCATTTCTCTTCTGGACCAAATAGGACAGTTAATATCCTGGTCAGGAAATATTGTGTTCTGTCCGGAGTTATGGGTGGAAGAAAAAGATGGCTGGTATAAGGTAGTTCCAGAAGATTAAGACAGAAGCTCAGTATAGAATGCTCCAACTGGCATCAGTGTGGGGAGGCTCTCTGTGGGTAGATGGAGGGAGCTGGTAAGTCTAAGATACTAAGCTAAGAGCTGTAGCCGTCACCCACTCATGCATGTAGCCTACCCTCTTTATAAGAATTCCTTGCAAGACCCCGAATGTGCCACAGACCTCTCTGGGCTTGAAGCTGGCTAGAGAACCTGGTTTTTTTTTTTTTTTTTTTTTTACCTGTTGTCAGTCCTTATCAATGAACAATGTTAAAGGAGAGTAATAATTCACAGGCCAGGAGCTCCAAGAAGTCTTAAATCAGACAGGCATGACACTTACTCCACTGAACATGGTAGCCCTCCACCAACCACAGATTTAGGGTGAAATATAGCAGATGAGAGAGGCCAGCATGCAATCAGTAGAAAATTAGTGCTCAGAAGTCTTGTACTTATGTGTAGGTGTGTGCAAGCACATATTGCTAGAAAGGGCACAGCTTAGGTCCTTTACAAATAGCACATTCTAAATGTAATTGTCTCAACTGCTCCTGTTATTCACAGTTTTGCTCTGAAAGGTCAAATGGAACTGGGAAAAAAATAAAAAACCTGGTGACAACAGAATTGTTTTAAATGTTCTTGGGCCAGCAGCACTTGGGCACTTGAAGCTGCCTATTAATGCTTGCTGCCTACTGTTTGAAGAAGGAAAGGGTGGTGGAGTAGTTCTCTCCTTCAACCCTGGCAAGAAAGTGCAAGGTCTCACCGTGCTCACCGAAAGCAACTTTCCAAAGAACAAAACCAACCCCCCAAAACAGCACTGTGCTGAGCCTATGTTTGCCTGGCATTACCGGGGATGATATTATGCTGATTTCAATCTGTGAAGCAGATCACATGAGTGAGGTAGAATAAGAAGCAGAGTTTGTAATGTGTGTTTTCTCCTTAACCCGCCTGACCCTGTGCCCCAGAGGTTGAATGAACTTTCAAGTCTAACATTGAAGGTACCTTTAGAAGTCTCTTGAGTGATAACTTTCAGTAGCTCCCAGAATTTTCTCAATGTAGTCAAGAGAGTTTTAAAAATAAGCTTTAAAATGTCTCTTTGACCTGCACAAAAGTTATCCAGATAACAATGCAAATTAACTTTTATTTTTATTTCACATTTGAAGTACAAATCTTTTTTTTATTTAGCTGATTGATTGATGATTGATTGATTGGGAGGGGGAGGGCTTGTAAAACAGCCCAGGCTGACCTTGAATCTACAATTCTCCTGCCTCAGCACTAGGAGAGCTGGGATTACAGGCGTGTGCCAATATACCTGGCTAAATCTTTTGTTTTCTTTTAATTAATTTTAATTGTAGTTAAAAGTGTGTAACATAGAGCTAAGTGTTACTCAGTGGTACTTATCTATCAAGCTCGAGGTCCTGGGTTTCAGGTGCAAGACTAAAAGTGCAAAACAAAATAAAACCCAAAACCACGTACAACATAAACTTTATCATCTTAACTCACTTTTATAGAAAGTCTTTGGATTTTAACAATATTTTGGCAAAGGGAAATATACTTGCTGATTTTTAAAAAAAGTATTTTTATCTTATGTGTATGTTTTGTTTGCATGCTGACTATAAACTGCATGTGTGCAATGCCCAAGAAGGCCATAAGGGGGCGTTAGATTCCCCCCGGGAGAGTTACAGATAATCGTGAGCTTCTGGGTAGATACTGGGAATCCAACCTGGGTCCTTTAGGAGTAGAACAAGTGCTCTTAACTTCTGAGCCATCTCTCTAGATTAATTTGTTGATTTTATTCACTCATCTTAAACTATGACCAGTACCTAGTAGATTTGCAACAAATGCATATATTTAATAAACAAATACATAGGTGATATACTATTGGATAAATATTCTACAAATCTGCTACCTAGCCATTCTCATAGCTGAAGAGGCCGTATGACCCAGCCACCCTTCCCTAGGTTTCTTTTGTAACAAATGACTTGTGAGGCTAAAGAAAACTGTGCAGCTCCAGCTGAAGATCAGAATTTTTTGTGCACAAAGCTAATTGGCACAAAAGGATACAATTTGAGATTTCTGAAGACATTTAATACCTGCTGGCTGTGCTTGATTAGATGGAACAGTGTTCCCTTAATCATCAGCCACCTTCAGTACTTACATAATCAAAGCATCGGAGTGTGGGATGCGAGACTCACAGAGGACAGGGAAGGGGCAGCCCGTGTGGGTGGATTGCAGCCAAAGTGGGAACAGGTACACTGAGACGGTCCAGTTAACATTTAAACATCACAGCTAGTAGTTTTCAATTAACACTGCTTGAGGGTCTTTAAAACTCACCCATGTCTGAACCTTTCCAATCAATAAGAACCTTTCCAGGGACGGGAAATGATGGGACCAAATTGCAGGTGTTTCTAAACGCTCCTTAGATGATCGGATGTGCAGCCGGGATCAGGAACTCTGCTTTAGGTCTGCGAATGAGTTCTTTGCTAAATAGAGTGAGATAGAATTGACTCATAAAACCTAACTCCATGGACAGCAGTGACTCTCAAGATTTCTGGGCTTTGGAATCACTCCGACAGCTACAAAAAAACCCACACCTACGTCTGCCTGGACCTGATTCCCACAGGTTGGCCTTGACTGAATCTCTACTGCAGCCTGGACTCTGAGATCTGCAAGACACCCTCCCCTCCGTGATTTATGCAGACAAGGCACAAATGATTAGACCTGGAGAATTTCTAGCCCCAGAGCAGACATAATTATCTTAATCTGCATTTTAAACACAATTTAAACTGTGGTAAAATACACATGTCACAACTTACCATCGTAACCATTTTAAGTGTTTAATTTTGGAGTATTAAGTATGCTCACAGTATTGTGCAACCAATCTAGAACATTCTTTTCATATTTTAAAACTGCAACTCTATACACACTAAACCACAAGTCCTTACCTGGCTCCCCTCCCCTAGGCCCTGAAACCACATTCTACTTCTCATGCACATGACTGACTGCTCTAGGTACTTATGCAAGTGGAATTACATAGTGTCTGCTTTGTAGCCACTGGCTAAATTAGCATAATGCTCTCAGAGTTCATCCTTGCTTCAGGCTGTGCCAGAGTTTCCATTTATCTACCTATCTTTCTTTCTTTCTTTCTTTCTTTCTTTCTTTCTTTCTTTCTTTCTTTCTTTCTTTCTTTCTTTCTTTCTTTCTATCTATCTATCTATCTATCTATCTATCTATCTATCTATCTATCTATTTCTCTCGTATAATACATGCTGACTACTCTGCTCCCCTCTTTCCACTCCACTCAGCTCCCCAATCTCCCCTCTTCCCAAGATCTGACCCCCCAATCTTCCCCTCCTCCTCCTCAGAAAAGAGCAGTCCTCCCAGGGTTACAACTCAGGGCATAAAGAAGATGGAACAAGGCCAGGCACTAGTCCCTACGTTAAAGGTGGACTAGGCAACCCAGCTGGAGGAAAAGGGTCCCAAGAGCAGGTAAAAGGGTCAGAGACACCCCACACTCCAGCTTGTAGGAGTTTTGCAAGAACACCAAACCATCCAACCAGACATTCCTGTAGGTTCCTCATCTGCTGCTTCAGTCTCTGTGAGCCCCTAATAGTGCTGGTCAGTTGACTCCGTGAGCTACGTTCTCTTGGTGTCCTTGAGCCCTCGGGCCCCAGAAATCCTTCCTCACCTTCTTCTGTGGGGTTTCCTGAGCTCTGCACAGATGTTTGGCCTGGGGACTCTGTATCTGCTTCCATCAGCTGCCAAAGGAAGCCTCCCTGATGAAGATTGGCCTAGGCACTGATCTATGCGCGGAGCAGAATATCGTTAGAAAGCATCTCTAGGCTATCCTGTCTCTAGTTGCTGTCTTGTCCTGCAGAATCAGGCATGGGCTCCCTCCTTGACCCAGCGGATCCTGAAGGAAGGATACATTGTAAGTCAAAGGTTTTGTGGCTGGGATGGTGTCCTAGTCCCATCACTAGGTACCTTGCTTGGTTACAGGAGATGGGCCTGTTCAGAGTTGTGCAATAACATAAAAAGAAGTAGGGACTAGAAATCCTTGCAGTCTTCTAGAATTCTTCTCTTCAAATCTGTTTCACAGTGCTCAGAGAGTCTCATATTCCTCCTGTCTCTTTCCCCCCACCATTCTTTCATTAGTATACCACCTTATCTTTCATTTCAGGTTTCCTCCTGTGTCTTCTTTCATTCCTCAGGACTGAATCCAAACTTCCGCAACTGTGTGGGAGGCTATGCTCTCCCCAGCCGGTCGACGAGAAGCAGTGACCGGGAATAAAATGACACTTTCTGAGTGGTGGAAAAGCAGACGCTGGGAACCTTGATATGTTCAGGGCTAGGCCTGGGGAGATGGCTCACTGGGTAAAGTGCTCGCTGTCAAGCAGAAGGACCTGAGTCTGGAACCCAGCACCTATGTGACAAAAGCCAGGTGTGGTAACACTGGTGGAGAGGGAGTGTACTCCTCTATGAATGAATATTCATGATCTGAGCACTACCATGTCAAGGACACCAGTGCCTCAGACCCATAGGAATGGCGAGGCCTTCCTCTGGTCCAGCACAGATGTTGATGGCTTCCTCCTTCTAAATAACGGCAGCCTGATATTGTTGCCCTACAGAGAGCCTTACCACAGCTTCCTCTCAGTTGTATATACTAAACCAGCTTCCTCGTAGAGTGGTATAATATACATACATACATACACACACACACACACACACACACACATGTGTATACATATATGCATATACGTACACATATACAATATTAAAGTCACGTGAGTTCCAGCCTGCTGATGCATCTCCATCTGAGTGCACAGCTCACCCCAAATCCAGCTTTTCTGTATACGTGCCTGCTGTTTCTTTATTCCCCCATGGCTCCAGTCAGGTCAGTTCCCAAGCTGTGCAGGTCATGGCAGACACAGGCCTGTAATACCAGTACTGGCAAGCAGGGATACAAAGATCTTGGGGGATTGCTGGCCAGCTAGTCTAGCCAATCAGAAGTTCAAGGTTCAGAGAGAGACTCTGCCTCAAAAAATAAGGTTGAGAGTGACTGAGGAAGATACTTGCTGTTGACCTTTGCCCCCCCCCCCCAATAAACGAGTAATAAATAAATGTAAAAAGAAGAGAAAAAAGGATCAGCCTATGTATTTGTCTTTTCTATTTTGATTTATTTGAGGGCTCTTCGTTATACTTCACTTGAGCTTTTCATTAAGTTTCAGTTTCTGTTTCATGGTGACTGTTGAAATGTATATTACAGCTGATCTCAGAAACCTAATCCGGGCAACCTAGGGCCCTGCGATCACTTGACTACCAGAACTCCAAATGATCAGTACACCCTTAGGATCCTGCAGCTCCTAGAATCTCCTCCCTTCTTCCTTTGGTGTTTCAAAACATTTTTTTCCTTGGGGCTCAGTGGCTCTTTCAGCCTTTGGTAGATGGCTGAAAGGTGTTGAAGGTGAAGGATACCTTCAACAGGAATTCTGATGGAGGTGATCCTTTGGAGATCTGGAAACCAGCAGGTAGGTCTCACTGGAAGTGTTAATCCATGGCTGCTTCCCCATCCATAAAATCCACCCTGTCATTGCCCCTGAGATAGCATGGAGCTTCCTCATTACTTATATGCGGTAGATTCTCTACTTAGATCCACTACTTTACATCTCTGCTCCTCGTGACAGTGTCCACCTGCTCCTCCTATCGGCTCCTCCTTGTCATTCCTGCCACCGAACGCAGACATTAATCTGTGTACCGACAGTCTCCATTGCACGCATGTGACCTTCTGTGGGCCTCAAGAAGCTGGCTACCGGAAAGACCTTTAATATTCCCCCACTGAGGAAGCTATAGGTATTGCATTGTTGGTTTAACTTGTAACACTGCTCACTCTTCCGTGGAACTGGGCACAACGCAACAGGGAAGATACCACAACCGGCTATCGTAAGTCACCAGGTTGGCAAGATGGTGCTGTTGTGCTTCAAAATCGTGCCAAGCGTACACTGATAAAGCTACTTTCTCTGGGGACTCTAAGAAACAGTGTTTATGGTTCTAATCCTGTGTGTCTCTGACTGAGACGGATTTACATACGATAGGAAAGTGGCCTAGCATGGCTCCATTCATCTCCATAACTTCCCTACCGACGGGATTTATGGTGAAGGTATTGTCTTTTCACAACTGAGGTCTAGTGAGCATAAGCCTTCTGTCACACTAGCAAATTCCACAGTGGTTCCAGCACCAAGAGAAAAACCACACGCCTGGAGTTATGCCTATGTTAGTAACAACAGCAATTAAAACCCTATTGTTTATCAGGGATGGATTCTTAGTCAAAGGCAGTTGAGTCTCCGAGACTCACTGCATTCAGGGATTTAATTAGAATTGACTTGCTAGCTCCACGGAGCAGGTCAAGCAGCTTAACTCCATTATTAGCTTCCTTTATTTATTTATTTATTTATCTATGTAAGCAAAGGAAATTGAAAAAAATTAATATTTTAAAATTTAATATAAAAATATTTATAAATTTTAAAATAGTTTAAAAAGCAAAGGAAATTTATTCCAAATGTTAGAAGTCAACTAAATTGATTGCATGTGGATTATTTTAAAGAAGTCCATATTTCTAATAAGCCCTGCGTAAGAATACTGTGAATCTAAATTCTTATTCTGAGGCATTTCTTCACTAAGAAAGCTCTCAGTACCCACAAATCCCTCTTGCAGCATCCGCTGATGGGTATGGGTTTTGACATGCTTCATGTTTCTGATAGGAATTTTCTTTGGTTATTAGGAGAGGAGACCTGAAGAATTCTTATTCCAGATAGAAGTCCCCTCCCCCAACTCTCTGTGGAAAGAGTTACAGACAGTTGCTATAGCTCAGAGGCAGAACAGGGAGGGGTCATCCCAAGCAAGAAAAAGTGAATTGCTTCTGGTGTTCCAGGATTGTTAGGATAAAGAGAGAGGCATTCAAAAGAGCAGTTTTAACTGTCCACTGTCGGTCAGGCTCGTGGGTGATAGTTCCGTTAGAGACAGTGGCAACCGCTGATGTGCCTGATCAAGATTTCGATAATCCACAGAAACTAGACGTTCTCTGCACATGTGAAATGAGTACATTAAATATATCTGCAGTAAGATCATTAGTCTCACAGTTTTCTGCTTTGTTAAGACTCAACTTTACTTTTAATTATTAAATAAAAGTAATATATATTTATTTATGTATTTGTGGAGACCGGGCCTCATAAAGTAGCCTAGGCTGGGCTCAAACTATCAGTCTTTCTGCCCCAGTCTCCTGAGTGTTGGGATTACAGGACTGTGCTGTCACACTGGAATCAAAATTGTATGTATTTATGATACACACATGCATACATTCTGGAATGGCTAAATCAGGCTGATTATCATATTTATTATCTCACATAGTTTCCGTTTTTTCTGTGATGAGGATATTCAAATGCTATCCATTGGGGAAGCATCGCTATCAGTTCCACTCATTCCCCTATACGGCAGACCTCTCGAACTTAGTCCTCTGTTTAAACTGAAATTTCATATCATCCTCTTTCCCAGTCCCGTTGCTCCCCAGCTCCCAGGCTCCCAGTAAACCCAATTCTGCTCCCTGGGTCTACGAATAGACTTTTCTTTGCTTCACATGTGAGTGCAATCACATAGTATGTGTCTTCTATGTGTTAGCTTTCTGAGTGTATGTGCATGTTCATGTTAGTATATGTACATGCACAGGTGTTTGCTAGTGTGCACACACGCGTGTGGAGCCAGAGGTTCAGTGTCAAGTATCTTTCTCAGCTCTTCTACACTTATATTTGAGACAGGAGCTCTCACTGAACTGGAAGCTCATTGATTTGACTAGACTGTTTTTCCAGTGAGTTCTGGGGATCCTCCCACCACATCCCCAGCCTGGAATCACAGGTGCACATCTCATGTCCAGCTTTAGCAATGGGTGCAAGGCTTCTCACCTGGATCTCCATGCTTGATGACATGCACTTTACTGACTGAGCCATCTCTCTGGCTCCTGTCAGTGTTCTGTTACTGCAACACATATCTGAGATCAATGAACTCAAAAGGAGACAAGGTTTATTTTGACTCAAGGCCCATGATTGGTTGGTTCTGTCGTAGCTCAGCCCATCATAGTGGGAACATGTGAGCTTCATTCACCTAAAAGGGAGAACAGAAGTAACCAGGTCCCACAATCTTCTTTGAGGCTACTCTCCCAATTACTCACAACCTTCCATGAAGCCAATCTTTTTGTTTGTTTGTTTGTTTTTTGTTTTTCAGAGACACAGTTTCTCTGTTGTAACTCTGGCTGTCCTGGAACTCACTCTGTAGACCAGGCTGGCCTTGAACTCACAGAGATCCACCTACCTCTGCCTTCCGAGTGTGCTGGGATTAAAGGTAGGTGCCACCACCACCCAGCAAAGCCATACTTTTAAAAAATTCTCCTGTAGCATTGTGGGCTGGGGACCAAGCTTTTAACATGTGGGTATTTGTAAGACCATTCAAGATCTGAATTGAATGGTTTATTTCACATAGTATAATGTGTTCCAGTTCCTCCATGTTGTTGCAAAGAATAGAATTTCCTTTTCAAGGTTTAATAGTATGCCACTGTGTATATGCCACCTTTCTTTATCCATTCACCTAACACTTAGGTGGAGTCCATGTGGTGGCAATCATGAGTATGCCGCAACGAGCACGGAAATGCAGGTGTCCTTTTTACTTACCGTTTCATTCCCTTTGGATGCGTGCCTAGAGGTAGAATTGCTGCCTCCTATGATAGTTTTGTTTTGAATTTATTGACAGACATCTCTACTCATTTCCATAATGGCCGCATAAACTTCCATTCTCACTGAAAGCATGCAAGGATTCTCTTTTCTCTATGTCCTTGGTGGCAATGACTTTTAAATATATATACTTTAATTGAAATAGAAGTACACCTCTTTCTCCCTCCAGCCCCTCCCAGATACCCTTCCTGGAACCCTTCCCGTGTCCTCCCATCCTCAAGTCGATAGCTTCTCTTCTTTGATTATTACTGTTATGTACATGTCTACGTATGTACATATGTGCCAGCACACACACACACATAACCTGCTCAGTTTGTTTTTGTTGTTTGTACGTGTATGGTTTCAAGACTGACAACTCTGCATTGAGCAACTAATAAGGGGGCTCGTCCCTGGGAGAGGCTAATTCTCCTTCTCCTGGCAGTGAGTGGTTGCCTGTAATTCTTTATCTAGGAGTGGGTGGGACCCTGGGGAATTTCCTCCATTCTGTATTAACGTGTTCATTGACATTGCCATTGTTCCCTCTGGTTTATGCAGCCATTTCTAGGAGAGACTGTTTCACAGCAGACTTCCTGGTATTCTGGCTCTTTCTTTTGACTTCTTGACAATAGTCATTCTAACAGGTGTGCGGCGGTACCTCCTTGTGGGTTTGATTTATATTTCCCTGAGGGTTGGTGCTGTTGAATGTCTTTTTATAGATGTGTGGGTTATCTGAATGTCTTCTTTTGAAAAGTGCCTATTCAGGCCCTTTGTTCCCGTTTATATTGATTGGTTTATGTTTTGACTATTGAGCTCCTTCTGCATCTTGATTATGAACTCCTTGTCAGATGTATGGTTTACAGATATGTTCTCCTTTTCTGTAGATTGTCTCTTTACTTGGTGGATTGTTTCCCTGGCTGTGCAGAACTCACTATATAGAGTAGACTGGCCTCAGACTCACAGAGAGACATCTACTACCTCTGCCTCCCAAGTGCTGGGATTAAAGTGTGGGGCCACCATACCTAGAAAGTCTTATAGTTTTAAGTCTTATGTTTATCTTCAATCAATTTTGAGTTGGTTTAATTCCATTCTTTTACATGTGGACATTCAGATTTTCTAACACTGTTTACAGAAAGATTACATTTTCCCTGTTATGTATGATCTTGGCAGCTTTGCTGAAAATTAATTGACTGCAAATATGTGGACTTATTTCCTTAATTTGGTAGGTCACAGATCTAGAGAGGTAGGCTGTCCAGTTTTAGGAATATTGTTGCCAAATGGCCAGCACCAAAAGATCCTGCAAGTTAAATCACTCCAATATTATGTAAGCCACTCTGTTTCTGCCAGGTAAACTTGGTGGGTACCCCTCTGAGCACTCACCAAATCCACTTGAGTAAGGAAACTGATTTCTTTAGTGGTATCTCCCACCTCCTCCAGGGTACTGAAGACATTCAGTGAAGTATTCTTCATGGATCCTGATACTTCTTTGGTGTTTTTCTCAAAGTTTTAGAAAAGAGAATGTCTTCTAAGTTTATTTTGGGTGTGAGATGTGGACATTCATGGTAATTTCTCTAAATCTCCGGAGTCTTGGTGTTTTCATTTCCTTAGCAATAAGCCTCAGTAGAATACAGACGACCCAACCAACAACTTAACAATCCGCATAAGCTGAGTCCCATGGATCCCAACTCTTTGGTTAGTACACCCATGTTAACAATTGGCACATGCTCTTTTCCCTGGTAGAACATTCAGTATATTCTCTAATCTTTTGCCAATGTTAATTAGAAAACCTTGCAATTCTTTTGTGGTGTGAATCTTTTCTTTCTGAATTTGCTATTTTAAATTGGCTCCTCTGGGCATCCTGACTCCGGAATCTGGAAGTGGTTGTGCTTGGATGGAGTGGAAGGCACAGGGGAAGGGCACTAGGAGACTTAAAACTCCTATATGAAGCAAGTGCTTCATGGGAGGTCATTAGAAGGTCTTTCTTTCGGTAAGAGAAATGCAGTGATGTTGGGTGTACTGAATCTTCCAGGACCTCCCAAATACTCTCCTTCTGATTCCAGTGGCCTTTTCTTCCCAAGGTCATGCCCTGACTTTCATATAAGAGATCTGTGAGAATATAAATTCAACCCTGTATAGAAATTGAGCAACTGTCTGGATTTCATTCTGTATTTGTTTTGGGTCCTGGTAGTTCTGTGACTCTAAGAGATTGCAAATTCTGGACTGGAGAACGTGCTCAGAAGTTGAGCACATTGTTAGGTGCCTGAGGCCCTGAGTTTGAGCCTTAATGCCACAACAAAGCAAAACAAAAATAAGCCAGGGGGGCCTAGAAACACTCTGTCTTTCTAATAAATATTTCATCTGAGAATTTAACATTTTTAACTTATTTTGTGTGAGAGTGGTGTGGAGGCCAGAGGTCATGATTAGGTGTCTTCCTCAATTGCTCTCCACCTTATCTATCTATCTATCTATCTATCTATCTATCTATCTATCTATCTATCCTACCTATCTATCTGACTATGTATCTATGTACCTATTTATCTACCTATCTATTTATCTACCTATCTCTCTGAGATAAGGTCTCTCACTGAACCTGGAACTTATTGATTTGACTAGAGTGGCTGACCAGCAAGCCCCAGGGATCCCATCTCTGCTTCTCCAGAATCAGGGCTAAGACACATGCAAGATTTCTGTATGAGAGTGCTCCAGATCTGAATCAGGTCCTCATGCTTGCATAACAAGCACTTTAAAGACTGACCTCTGTCCTCGGCCTCCTTTAATCCATTTTTATAGCTTCTTCAATTTTAGAGATTTTAATGTTTTCTCTTGATCTTTTGTATTTTTTAGGATTCATTTTATTTTAAATTTATATACACACACAGTGTTAATATATGTATTATATGTTTATCACACATTGTGTATACATATACATATATGTGCGTGTATATATATATATATGCGTGTGTGTGTGTGTATGTATATAGTGTGTGTGTGTATGTATATACAGTGTGTGTGTGTGTGTGTGTGTGTGTGTGTGTGTTTCAGCACCTGTGTGTAAGCTCTCACAGAGGTTGGAGGTGTCTGATACCTCTGGAGCTGGCAGTCCTGAGTCTTCTAATGTGGATAGTAAGAATTGAACTCAGGTCCTCTGCAGGAGCAGTGTATGCTCCTAACTGCTGAGACATCCGTCCAGGGCCTTTGATCTTTTAAAAATAATCTTATTAGTTCTGTGAGAATTTCATACGATACATTTTGATCATATTCATTCCTCTCCCCACAACTCCTCCCAGATCGTCCCCTGCCTACCTTTGTGTTTTTAAAACTTCACTGACATAAATGGAGTCAGCTGTCCCAATCCATAGGTTGTGTGTTCCTCGGTCCACACAATGGTGTATTGTAGCAATCAAAACGAAAGCTCAAACCTTTACTTTGGCAGATGCTTGATCAGGCAAGCAATTGTTTTACCATGTTATATACCATAAATTACAAGTACCCCATCACTTAATGACACCCAAACAGTCACTTCAAACTCAACTAGGTCATGCAGCCAACATAGGCATCCCATGGCTTTGAAGTTTGTTGTTTGCAATTACTTCTGCTCTAGTTTCTTTTATTGGTTGGAGTTTCTTAGTTGCGGTCGATGAATTTCTTCTGCTTACTTTAAGGAGAAGAGAATTTATTAAGGGATAAAGAGTTTGAAGAGTCATTGCAAAGGCTGTTTAGCAGACTCTAGGAAAGCCTTCAGGAATAATCTCTGTGTACTTCCAAACTTAACAAACGGTCAGAGCTACAGCATCTGTTATGATCAGGAATCTAACACAGCCACTGGTTCCAGTCCACGTTTATCTCAGTGCTGAGTCAGTCCAATGGGGACGCAGTTGCTTTGCGGGATCTCTCAGTCACATGCCGGCAACTGAGTACAAAAGGACTGGGAAATACAGATTTTCCTTTCGTCTTTTTTTTCTTTTACTATTGGGGATCAAATGCGGGGCCTCACATATGCCAAACAGGCCTTCTGCCACTGCACCCCAGTCTAAATATAGTTTTAAAATGTTCAAAAGACAGGATCAACGTTTCAAAATGTTCAAAAGACAGGATCGACAGAGTGGGAAATCATCAAAATATTAAAATGGTGTTTAATATATTCTTGGAGCTCTAGGAAAGAGGCTGGAGAATAGAACAGCGGAAAACTATTCCTTAGGTTGAACGATGGGTTCCAAAACAGTATTTTATAATGACTTATAATGAATGCATACACAGGGAAAGATAACCAATAGGTATTTTAACCATCTATCTCTATATAAATATCTACAGCAATGCACTGCTTGCTGTAGTCAGAGGAAGCTGTGAAGCAATTTGTCATTGTGCAAACATAGTCTACTTACACAAACCTAGCTGATCCAGGTCAGTCAGTTGATGTTGATGGCCTCTTGGTGCAGTGAAGGGTTGCACTAGGAACTGGGAGATGGTTCAGTCCATAAAATGTCTGCTGTGCAAGTGTGAGGACCTGAGTTTGGACCCTTATCATCCATGTAAAAGTCAGGCATGGTGGCGTGTGTCTATAACGTCAATGCTAATCGGTGGTAGAGACAGGAAGACCCTGTAGTTCATTAGCCAGCTAGGCTAGCTCAAGTCATGAGCTCCAGCTTCAGTGAGAGAGCCTGTCTAAAAAATCACCACACACACACACACACACACACACACACACACACACACACACACACACACACACACACATACACACACACACACCACACACACACATACCACACATACAACACCACACACACCACACATACACACATATACACATACACATACAACACACACACACCACACACACATGCTTAACTGTAAGTCCTATTAATACTAGTGACAACCTCATATACTTTACATTTATTGCATGTGTGTATGTATGTGTGTGTGTGGTGTGTATGTGTGTGTGTGGTGTGTGGTGTTGTATGTGTGGTGTTGTATGTGTGGTGTGTGTGTATGTGTGTATGTGCATGTGTGTATGTGTGTTTGTGTGGTGTGTGGTGTTGTGTGTGGTGTGTGGTATGTGTGTGTGTGTGTGTGTGTGTGTGTGGTGTGTGTGTGTATGTGTGTGTGTATGTGTATGTGTGTGTATGTATGCATGTATGTGTGTGTATGTGTGGTGTGTGTGGTGTGTGTGTGTATGTGTGTATGTGTGTGTGTATGTGTGTATGTGTGTGTATGTATGCATGTATGTGTGTGTATGTGTGGTGTGTGTGGTGTGTGTGTGTATGTGTGTATGTGTGTATGTGTGTGTGTATGTGTGTATGTGTGTGTGTGTATGTGTGTGTGTATGTGTGGTGTGTGTGGTTGTGTGTATGTGTGTATGTGTGTATATGTGTATATGTGTATGTGTGTATGTGTGTATGTGTGGTGTGTGTGTGTATGTGTGTATATGTGTATGTGTGGTGTGTGTGTGTGTGTGTATGTGTGTATGTGTGTGTATGTGTGTATGTGTGTATATGTGTATGTGTGTATGTGTGTGTGTGTATTCTATGGTGCTGATGGTCATGCTCAATGCACGTTAGGCAAGTACTTCACCACTGAGCTATACCCTAGCCTTACGAATGTATGAATGTAAGAATGTATTCTATTCTGTGTGTAGGAATATATTCTAAAATAACAATGAAAACTCACCTCAGGGATGTAGTAGTCTGCCATCTTTACCAAGGATCATGAGCTGTATGTACATGACTCTGTGCAGGATTTTCATGACTGGTAGCATCACGGGTTTATTTATAGCTGCACCATCACAGTTGCTTGAGTAGTGTGTTGTGCCAGGATGCTACCATGGCTGTGAACTCAGGTCAAAAGAATTTTCCATTCTATGTAAACTTGCGAAGTGACTGTCAAATACACAGTCTGTTGTTGACCAAAATGTTACAGGGTTCATGACTGTCTCTGTACCTGTTTGTCTATTGATCTAATCTTTTATCTATCTATCTATCTATCTATCTATCTATCTATCTATCTATCTATCATCTAGCTATAAGAAATTGGTTTATATGAATTATGGAACAAAGATCTCCAAAGATCTGTGGTTGGCAAGTTGGAGACTTAGCCAGTGGTGTACAGTCATACCTGAATCTGGGAGCAAGCAAAGAACAGTGTTCAACTTGAAGACAATTCAGGTAAAAAGGAAGAAGTTGGTCATTCTACAACTTGAGAAGCTGAGGCAAAAGACTCAGGAGTTAAGGCCAGTTTATTTTTTTATTTCCTCAGTGATTTGGATTGGGCTCATTCACACTGAACAGGACACATAACTAAGTCTACCAATTGAAATGTTCATCGCATCCAGAAATATTCTCAACTGACAGGCCCGAGTAATGTTTAACTAAGTATCTGGGTACCTTGGGGTCTGATCAAGTTGACACATAAGCTTAATCATAGTAATATGCAGCAATGCATTTTGGTGTGAGGTTATAAAATGATTTTCCAACAACTACAAAAGACAGATGTCCATTACAAGTTGCAATCCCTTTATTTAGATATTGACTTAGTTTAAGAACAGTGTAAGTTTCTGTTAGCCATATGTGCATGGATTAAAGGAAGAAGAGGTGGGTTGATCGCTGGTGTTTAAAGCACAGATAATTTAATTTGGGTTTGGAGTAGTTGGGATTACTATTAGGGGTAAAGAAGGAAACAATGGGGGATTGGGGGCTTTAAGAAAGCTTTTTGCTAGTGCACATTTCTGTTCAAATTCTTTAATTCCTCCTTTTCTCTTCCTTTATGTCTCTTTCCCTTTAAGGATTATTGGAGCTTTCACAGGCCTTGTGTATTATTTCAGATCTTCTTATGCATCTACCCACATGCCCGATACAATATCACTTGATAGCACACCTGGCAGGACTCTGAGTTAATGCCTGCTTGTCCAGCTGTTGTTCTAGTTTTCTGGGCATTAGTTCCCACAGTTGACAGCATGAGGTGGGCTCCGTGTGTCATTATGTGCTGTTTTCTACTTCAGATCTAGATTGGAGTGTCCAATGAGCAGAGATTATATGAGGAAACTTTCTTCAAGCCTGAAGCTTGTGAATAATGCATGACTTTCTGACTCATCCAAAGCAATGGTAAACAAAACCCAAACAGTTGGCCACCCCCGCAGCAATCCACAGACAGTGGTCCCAGCCCCTAGCAACTGTGAACAGCAATATTTGAAGGTAGCCGTGGAAATCATTGGTGCTGGTTATCTTTAGCACCGTCCATATGTTTACTGGCACAATGTTAAGTCAGAAAAGTGACTGAGCACATGCAAAGAGAAAAAGATATCCTGATTGCTTATTTCATTTTTTGTTGCTCTAACACATTGTCACAGACTGAGTAATTTATAAAGAATAAAGGTTTTTGGAAGTTTTAAAGGTTAAAATGTTCAAGACCAAACTGCTATAAGTCTGTGCAAATGTGCTATAACTTTGTGCAAATATCTATTTCCTGCAAGGCACAGGAGATCACTTGGGAAGCATAACATTGAGTTTACGTCTCTTTCCCTCTTTTTTTATAGAGCCTTGCCTTGTTTGCATTACGGACCCATCATTCTGGCCTTGCGTAATCTTAACTATCACTCGAAGACCACACCTCCAAATATTCAACTCAGATTCAATTTTCATCTTTTCAATACATCCCAGTGGAGCTTAAACTCCAATGAGTTGAGCGAGGTAGGACTTATTTAAACCGTAATGTAAGGCGTCTGAGTCAGGGCGATGGCAGGTGTTACCGGAATGTCCTTTGCTCACCACACACGGGCTTCTTCGCTGATCCTCTTCCAGCAGTTACTAATAGAAGTGCGATACAGCAATATTCTCAAAACTGGATCATTTGATCCCAGCAGGAAGCTCATTAAGATTCGGAAAGTTCCAAAAGGAGGCGAAGATGATCCCGCTTCCAGGAGATCTGAAGTGGCCTCCGCAGGCACCAGGCACCAGGCAAAACACCATTTAAAGAGAGAGAGAGAGAGAGAGAGAGAGAGAGAGAGAGAGAGAGAGAGAGAGAGGGAGAGAGAGAAGTGTTTTTTGTTTTCATCAGAAATATCCATTTACTCATTGGGTTAACTCTCATTGCCCCCCCCCATGTCTTTTCTAGGTGAAATACGACCCAGGATGGGAACCCATGCTTCCTCTTACCATGCTCTCGATGGACCTGACCTGTGGGCTCCTGACCCTTGCCAAGGTGGGCCACAAGAACTGCTCCAGTTTCCATGTGAGGATTGATCTTTTGGTTCCTATGCCTTTGTGCCCCTGATCACAGATGCCCTTTGAGTCCTCCTCTCACCAGATTGTAATAAATCCTGGTACCAATTAGATTCTCTCCTAAAAAATGGACACACACACACACACACACACACACACACACACACTTTGCATCCAGAAGAGGGTTTCAGGCATCTTTTACTCTCTGACCACAAGGCAACACAATGAAAATGGCACTGCCCAAATCGTGGCAGACTACTCTAAAGAAAGGTGGATTCTCTCAAGCAGGTCCTATCTTCTGCTAGTGAACATACCTGGTAAGCGTCAGAAGACACCATGGTGGCAGATGAGGAAAAGCATCTCTGGATGAGGATGGTCATGATCAAGTGTGTTCCTGGCAAATCAGTTCCATGCTGAGCCATCCATGCCCACAGCCATCTCAGGCATTACCAGCCTCACTGCCAGATTTTATCATGGAGCATGTGAGCCTCATTCTTTCAGGTTCAGTGGTCTTGGCCCAGCTGCAAGAATAACTTCTTCATGAATTGGCAACAGAAACTGTTGTAAAGTTATTAAATGAGGACCAGGGGAGTGGGAACCTCTCTGTGTCTTTCTGCGTGCCTAGCTCTCAGAGGGTTGGTCTGGTTAATCTTGGCAAGTTGCTTGCTTGGGTCTGAAGCCAACTTCTGGGAGCTGGAGCACCTGTCTTGGGTCTGTTACACGTGACAAGTCCTATGAACAACTTAAAATTGCTGAGAACCTCAATACTGTAGCCCATGGGGACAGAATCCCTCCATTAATATGTTGTCACAGAGAAGAATGAATGAGTAGGAAGGAGTCTGAGGTCCAGAGAGGGGCTGTGATTTGTTCAAAGTGACCTGAAAAAGATATTGGTTGAAATGAAAACCTTCCTAAAAGGAATTAAGAGATGGTCATAGTTACCATCTCTCATCATCAGATTTACTTCAGGAAACTATTGTCATTGAAAAGGGGAACGATAACTTTTATCCACTGAATTTGGCATATTGCTGATACATGATTTTACACAATGTGTTGCAGGAAGGTACTTCTTTTGCCAGGTTAATGAAGCAGCAGATTGGGGGATGGGTTGTGTGTGGAAGTCATAGTTTTTGAAAGGCAGCCATTGCTCTTTATGCATGGCAAGTTCTTGGCCCCTGCGATACCTGTCCCTCCAGACAGTTCTAGGCTGATCAACTGGCAGTACAAAAATCCTTTGATTATCCTGAAAATCATTAGCTAACTACATTCTTTTTTTATCATTCCCGTTTCTGTCTCATATACTATTCCATCTCTGGACATAATGCCTTCAATCCTCCGAGGCTCTCCCTTCCCTGTACTCTTTCCTTGTAACTCAGAGATACTGTCACAGGGCTACTCGGTTTTGCAACAGTGTAGTTACTCCTCCTAACACCAAGGGGGAGCTCTGGCTTCATTTTTGTTCCTAAACCTCGGAAAGACAAGCCAGGTCTATCCTCTTCTCTGGGTATTGCTATTTGTTGTTGGTTTTTTTTTTTAATATATATTTTTAAATTACATTTCTTCATTTACTTGTGTGTGTGTGTGTGTTCATGTCACAGAAAATAACTCGTGGTGTTCTCTCTTTCCTCCTTCCTTTTTCCACCATGTGTGTCTGGGCATTGAACTTATTAGGTCTTTAAGCTTAGCAGCAAGTACCTTTAACCTCTGAGCTTCTCAATGACCCTTATGGCTATGTACTTTGACTAAACGTTTAAGAATAAAGTCCATCTTGAGCCACCTCTACTTTTCAGCTTGTTCTCCCTTCACTAAAGATTCTTTTTGAGAAAGGTTCTGCATGGCAGACTCACGCTGATGTGACAGGGCCAGATCCTTCCTGTTTTCCTTCTCGAGAGCCTTCTTTCCCAGCATAAACCAGCGGTCCCCGAAGAGCACTTGATCGCTACTCTGAAGACATTCACTCACGTATCCAGTGAGTACTTATTGAGGTCTACCTTATGTAAGGCGCCCACTGTGATTTGAATGATGAGGTCGCCTCCAAAATCCATGTTGAAACTTGGTCTCCAGTGTCGCCTTTAGGAAATGGTGTCATGGAGGCGTCACTCCTTCACAGGGCTTGCAGGAGGCAGTTGGATGAGGACCTTTCCTATTGCCTTGTGAGGACACAGTGTTCTTCCTTCTTGGAAGATGCTTCAGCAAGGTGCCATCTTGGAAATGCAGAACAGCCCCGACTGGACAACTGTGCTTGTGGTACCTGGACTTGGGGCTTCCCACCCTCCAGAACTATGACTACAAAGCTGTGTTATTTGTAGCTTACCTGATCTGTGCTATTATACTACAGCAGCACAAATGGACTAATATGCTGGCCAACTGTCTACTGTATTGGGTACTGTCCTGCTTTTAAAGTTGAAAGTCCTGAATCTCAGGAACCCCCTTAGCTTTGGACAACTCAGAACAGGTAGCCAACACAATTCTAAGCCAAGTATTGTAAATAATTGACCACTGGCTTCTTGGGTACCCAGTGACTTTTGCTTTTACATCCTTTTCTCACTGGTGAAAGGATGTATGATGGTGTGGAGAGGGCATTCAATTGGACTTGGACCCCATCAGGTCTGTTAGGCATCTGAAGATGTCGGGGGTTACCTGGCAGGCTACTGAGCTTCATTGTCTGCCTCTGAGCAGCACAGAGGTTGGGCTTGCTATACGTTGGCATCTAGGACCCAACCTCTACAATACTGTTTATGAGGGAATGTGATAAACCAAGTCACACACTAAGATTAGCATTCCTAAGCAGCAGGTAGTAGGTAATTAGGTCTGATTGACAGTTGCGGATGATGCTAACGTCTGTGCCAGACACATCTACTGTCTTACTCACTCCTCACAGTTTTCGATGCTCACACTTTCTTTCCTTTCATTAAAGGCTAGGTATTTATGTCTGTAAACTTTATGTGATTTGCATAAACTCAGATAGAAAACTGTAGATCAAAGATCAGGGAGATAGAGAGATGGTTTAGCCAATAAAGTTATTGTGCAAGCCTGAGGACCTGAATTCAGATCCCAAACACCCACATAAAACAGCTGGGGGTGTGGTTCAAACTTGTAATCCTAGTGCTGGTCTTGGGGTGTGTGTGAGACTGAGATAGCAGGACCGTGGGGCTTGCTGGCTAGTCTCGCTGAATCCATGAGCTTCCAGTTCAGTGAGAAACACTGTCTCAAAACACTAGGCGAAATGTGTGTAAGAAAGATACCCGATGTCAACATCTGGCTTCCACAGGCATGTGCACACACATATAAACACACACACACACACACACACACACGCGCGCACACACACACACACACACACACACACACACACACACACAATCAGAACTTAGGAAATCTGACTTCCAAAGTTCAAACTTGAACTGTTGGTCTCATTGGCTAGAGGTGCTGACAACCAAAATGAGAAGGCCATTTCTTTTTCTGCTAAAGGGCCAGAACTAGAAGATACTAGCTACTGGAATGGGAAGTGTGTATTACATGCTGATAAATAGATCCCATGTTTGAGAAAGGTTTTTAGCTCATAGGAAGTCCTCGCTGAAGACACGTGCTAAAGGGTGGTGGAACCCAACTGAGGATTAGAGCCTCCTCATTGCTGTAGTTTGCTGTTGTCCCCTAAAGGGTTTTACAGAAAGGCTTGGTTCCCATGGTAACAGTTTGGGGAGATATTGTGGACTTTTAAGAGGTGGGGTCTAGAAGAAGGTCCTTAGGTCTTTGGGGGATACATCTTTAAATGGGGTCATGAGATTCTGCCTCATTCCTTTCCTGGCTGAAGGCATGAAAGTAACAGATTCTGGAATGGTGTTCTGCCCTTGTTAGTGGCTCAAAGGAATGAGCTGCCAGATCTTAGTCTTGAACCTCCAAACTGTGAGTTAAATAACCCCCTTTCTCTTGATGAGCTTATTGCCTCATCAAGAGAAAGGGGGTTATTAACTATTAATTATTAATAACTACTTATTTCATAGTAGTAACATGAAGCTGACTAATATCCCAGTCTTTACTCTTTCCTTCTAATTTTTTGGTAAATACAGAATATTCTTTCCTCTCACTACAGGATTTGTGGAATACTCTAGGTGCTGTTGGAAGGTGTGGAGGGTCACTACTAACTACTTGTCCTGACTCTTCCTGGACTACAAAAAATTTTTTTTTGAAATTTAGATCCTCTTACCTAGAAGCCTGTGGAAGGGAAAGGTGTGAGAAGATTCCTATTGAGTACATTTCTTTCTTCTCCCTCTTTAGAAAAGGTGATTTGAAACATAAAAAAACAAGGCATCCCGGAATGGTGTTGCATGCCTATAGTCCTAGCCCTTGGGAGACTAAGGCAGAAAAATCAAGTTCAAGGCCACCCTGGGGCATTTCATGAGTTCCATCCAGATCAGCCTGCAATGCATACTGAGGCCGACCTCAAAGGCTGTGGCCTGTCTGTCAGCTGTGGACTTAACTTTTCTTTCTGGCTTCTAATAAAAATAGTACTATTTCATGGTCTGTGTATGTTGGCAGGGAGGAGAAATTAAATGCTGTTAGTCTTTAAGCCCAAACTAATAAACAGCAGGTGCTTTACTGTGACCGCCTATGTGAAAGTATGCAAAAGTAAATTTGTATTCTGTCACCGTGATTGCTTTAGTCGGCAGCATTAAAGAAAATGAAGAGTTCCTGGGAACTCACCATTATTTACTCTAAATTCCCCAGAGAGTAGTGAACAGGAGCATCAGATCCAAACAAGGGCCTGCAACTCTGGCCAAAGAGCCACCAGCTGGGAGCTTCGGCATTCTAAAGCTCAACCCTGACCTACTTTTGCTTCTGTGGCAACACTTGAGGCAGGTCACCTGCCTGCTGGGTCAAGGTCAAGTTCATCAGCCTGGCATTTAAAGTATTTCACTATCTGGTTCCATCTCTCTCTGCTGCGTGGCTGTCTCAACTTCTCTGGCTAGAGCCTGTTTCTATCTTCCTGTGTTCCTTGCTGTTTTGCATATTTTTAATCAGAACATTCATCACAGCACATGGTAATTGTGTTAACTCGGCTGTCTCCTTCATTAGATTGTGTCTTATTTATCCTTGTTAAGACTTTCTAGTTTTAGGGTCTGGCAAATGCTTGTCCCACAGGAAAAGCTTCAAGTACTTCATAAATTTTTACTGGATGACTGAAGGGTGGCTGTTACATCAGTTAATATGTATTATGAACTTACTATGTGCAAAGCACCGTATGGGTGCATTGTGGATATATGTGAGCACAGAGAGGGACAGAAATATGAATGATGGGGACACAGTCCTCAGGACACGTAAAATTGAAGGTCCTCGACCATATCTATAGATGTGCCTGTGAATGGCTGTGAGAGCTTAGGGAAGAAGAGTCATTTGAATTGGGGCTGAGTGGAAGGAGCCAGTTTAGGTGGCATATGAAAAGATTTGGACAGAGTGTTGGAGAATTTACGCTGAGGAAAAGTAAGATTAGGGCATAGTAATTTCCCTGGGACAAAAGGGCCTGAGCATTCTGGTCTTACTATAGCTAGGGAGATTGCCTACTGTTTAAAAATCCAAAATAAATCCCATTAATATCAATAAGTACATTTTCCTAAGTTGCTTATATTTGCATCCTTTAAGCAGGAGTGGTGATTAATCATCTCCAAATTGTTCAAGAATGTGAAACAGGGTGTTCATACGTTTCTAACAGCAGGAAATGCTTGCTGCAAATGAACTATTTACAGTTTACTTTGTGAACATCGTTTCTGCTAGGGCCACACAGGAGGTAACAACACCGACAGGCATTGGCCTTGACTGAACAGTAAAATACTCCAAAGCAGAAGCCTTTCTAGCTGGGAGTGGCGGCATGGACCTTTCTTCCCAGCTATTCAGAGGCTGAGGCAGGAGGATCATGAGTTTAATTGCCTCGAAAGTTTAATGGGTAAGCTTTCAGTTTTGGGCTCTCAACACAAAGCCAGAGGATACCAAATTTTAAAATAGTTTATATTGTTGCTGCATTTTTTAAATACAAAGAAACATAAAAATTTATTGCTTGTCTCTTAGTACTCCTTTAATTTAAGAAAAAAAGTTAACAATCAAATATAAATATTGTTAATGAACCAACGAAGGAGTGTTCTGTAGCCTCCCAATGAGTTTCGAAAACCATGGAGAATATTGGACCCTGTTTGTATGATGGTTTCTCCTATACACGCATTCCTATAATAAGATGTAATTTTCAAATAGGCACAGTAAAAGATTAACAAAAAACAATAATAAATTGGAGCAATTATAATACTATGCTGCAATAAAAGTTATGTGGTTAGAGTATCTCAAAATACTTTATGGTCCAGTGTTTTAGCTGCTTGTTCTGTTGCTATGATAAAGTACTCTGGAAAAAGCAACTCAAGAAAGATGGGTCTATTGTAGCTCACAATTCAAGGTACAGTTCAACATGGCAGCAAAACCATGGCAGCAGAATCTCATGTAGCTGGTCATTTTGTGCTTATAGTAAGGGAATAAGGGAGATGAATGATGCTCCTCATCCCTCCTGTCCCTTTTTCATTCCAGGTAAGACCTGCAGTGGTTTGAATGAAAATGACCCCCATAGGCCCATAGGGAGTGGCACTATTAGGAGGTATGGCCATGTTGGAGGAAGTGTGTCACTGGGGGTTGGGCTTTAAGGTTTCAGAAGCTTAAGCCAGGTGCAGTGTCACTCTCTCTTCCTGCTGTCTGTGGATCTGGATGTAGAACTTTCAGGTCCTTCTCCAGCACCATGTCTGCCTGGGTGTTGTCATGATGGCTGTTGCGATGACAATGGATTAAACCTCTGAACTGTAAGTCAGTTCCAGTTAAATTGTTTTCCTTTATAAAAGTTGCTGTGGTCATGGTGTCTCTTCACAGCAATAAAACCCTAACTAAGACCCGACTCATGAGATGGTGCTGCCCACATTTAGGGTGGGTCCTTCAACCTTAGTTAGCTTAAACAAGAAGATCCCACAGAGGCATGAGTGAGGTTCCTTTCCTAGGTGATTCTAGGTTTTTTCAAGTTGACAATCAATATAAAGCATCATATACAGACAGACTTTTATTCTGTGATTGAATTTGAGGGGCTGAAGCCCTGGGAAGTCAGGCTGAAGATACTGTGGATGTTTGTACTTGGTTAGTTTTAAGTTTCAGGATGGAAGGTTTTGGATTTGCTAGGCTTATATTATGTGACAGCAATGAGCAATTTGCAGATCAAAATTATAGTCTGCAAGAAAAACTTTCAAATTTCAGTTCATGAATCCACCATTCCCGGTGATATTTATAATGGCCTCAGTGGTGTTTTTCACAGTATAAGTCCTGTTAACAGCAGTATCATGGAGGCACAATCGCTACATTGAATGTGGTCACCTTAGACTCTTCAGTGTTCAGAAATTTGTGGATGTTAGAAGAAAGATAACCAGTCAACAACAGCATGTACAGTTCTTCTTGCTGTTTTTACAGGTTAACGTAACTTCACATTCATTTTCTAGTTTCTCATAACCTGGTAAAACAAGTAGAGCATTAAAAATCATTGCTGGGTTGTAGAGGAAGAAATCAAAAGTCAGAAACAAGAAATAGATTGCTCACACTCATAACTGGCGGATGCCATGGAAAGAACTGAAATTCTCACCTTCTGACTTCTTGCCCATTTCTACACCGTGCTAGGCAGGTTTCTGTCACTATGACAAACTAGTTGAGATAACCAAACATCTAAAAAGAGGAAACATTTATTCTGTCTTGTGGTTTCAGAGGGTGGAGTCCAAGGTTGCTTGGCCCCATTGGTTGCTTTTGGCCAGTGGCCAGGCAGAATGATATGCCTGAGGTGTCTGGTGGAGGAAGACTGCTCATCTCACAGCAGGCCGGGGAGGGAGGGAGAGGAAGAGATCAGGCTCAAGGATAGACTTCCAATGACCTGTTTTCTCTAACTAGACCCCACCTTCTAAAGTTAACACCATTTACCAATAGTGCTGTCATAGGGACCAAACCTTTACCATAGGAGCCTTTGGGAGAAACTTAAGATCCAAATGATGACATACAGTATGTGCTCCTGAATAAATGTACCTCATGTAGCATGTGGTAGAGAGGAGCAAAGGTAAATGTGATTTCAGAGTAGATCCACAAGTGCTGGCTAGTCTTATGTCAGCTTGACACACAAGCTAGAATTCTCTGAAAGGAGAAAAGCTTAATTGAGAAAAAAATGCCTCCACAAATCCAGCTGTAAAGCATTTTCTTAATTAGTTATTGATTTGGAAGGGCCCAACCCATTATGGGTGGTGCTATTCCTGGGCTGGTGGTCCTGAGCAAGCCATGGGAGCAAGCCAGTAAGCAGCACCCCTCCACGGCCTCTGTATCAGCTCCTGCCTTCATTGGAATTTCTGTTTGAGTTCCTGTCCTGGCTTCCTTCAATGGTGGACTATAATGTGGAAGTGTAAGCCAAATAAACCCTTTCCTCCTCAAGTTGTTTTTGGTCATGGTGTTTTGTCACAGCAATGGAAACCCTGAGACACCATATAAGGAAGAGCACCAATGTGAAGGTAGATGGAAATGACTCAGAAAGCTTTCCCTTCACACTTAGCAAGCTTGCTAAAATATGTCTATCTGATGTTCAGATAACTGACATAGGTGTGCTAAAAGTAGGATTTAAAAATACCCAAGTAATTAATTAGAAAGCAAAAGCCTCAAGGGGCCTATCTTTACCTCCATTCCCTGGGGACTGTAAATTCTCTCTGGACCCAGCCTTCCTCCCTCATCCCATCCCTCTATCTTGGCTGCCAACACCCAAAGACACTCTATACCCAGAAGCCCACTGGCCTGGAAGTCAGGTAGGTAATCTTCACTGTCCTTCCTGTTCTCCAATTGCAATACCACAGTTTCATCCCCATCCCTATTGCAGGCCACCTGCTGGGCCTCTCCTTCCTCTCTTCCCCAATCCCAGGAGACTACAAAGGCCTTGTTTCCTTGGTGTCCTCCGTTTCCTCTGGCTCTTACTCTCTTTCTTCCTCCTCTTCCACAGGGTTCCCTGAGCCTTGGGTGAGGGATTTGATGAAGACATTCTGTTTAGGGTTGAGTGTTCCAAGGTCTCTCACTCTCTGCCTATAGTCTGGTTGTGGTCTCTGTATTTGCTCCTGTCTGCTACAGGAGGAAGCTTCTCTGGTGATGGCTGAGCAAAGCACTGATTTATGAGTATAGCAGAATCTTGTCATGAGGAATCTTTTTATTGTACTTTTTTTTTTAAGTAGAACAGTAGTATATGATTTTACCCTAGGTCTCTGGGCTATGTAGTCTCAGGTTCTTGGTCACCCAAGCAGTGTCAGGTATGAGTTCCAGCTCAGGGAGTGGGCCTTAAGACAAATCAGATATTGGTTGGTTACTCCCACAAGATTTGTGCTACCATTGTACCATATCTTGCATGCAGGACACCATTGTAGATCAGAAGGTTTGTGGGTTGGTGTTTCTGTTTCTCCTTGGATAGTGTGCAGACTACCTTCTGTACCAAAGCACTTAGGGGTGAAGGCTCTATGTAGGCACCAGGTTGATTTCTCCATGTTCAGTGAGTTGTATAGGTGTTGTCTTCAGCAATGAGGCCTTGTCAGCTTGTGGACAGCTCTAGTTAAGCAATTCGTCCAGGTTATTTTGGAAGTTCTCATGGGATCCCTTTGGTCAACAATTCAATTACATGTAACTCATTCCTGGTACTGGAAGCCTCATTTGGTGACAAGAGATGTTCAGTTGGGGCTCTGTCTCCCCCATTATTTGTTGATTTCATTTACATTGCCTTTGTATATGTATATATTTTAGGAAGTTTTTACTGCATTAGATTTCCATACCATCACTCAAATGGCCCTTAATTTTAGCTATCGCTCCCCAATCCCCACTTTCCCCCCACCCTCCCCACTTGATTCTCCTGTTCCAGCAATCCCAGCTATCTATCCATAAAGATTTATTCTATTTCCCTTTCCTAGGGAGATTCATCCCCCCAATCCCTTACTCTATCCCTACTCTCTGTGGATTAGGGTTAGCATTGAATTAAAAGCTAATATCCACATATAAACAAATACATATCGTCTTCTTGTGTCTGGGTTATATCACACAGGATGACTTTTTTCTGGTTCTATCCATTTAGCTGCATTAATTCAGAATGTCATGCATGCATACAATGAGTTTTGATCAAATCCTCCCTCCAGTTTCCTCTCTTCCAAATATTTCTCATATCCTCCCCCTACAACTTTCTCCTTCCAATTTCATGTTCTCTCTCTCTCTCTCTCTCTCTCTCTCTCTCCCCCCCCCCCATTAAGTTCACTTCATGCTTGTATGCACAGGTGTAGGATCATCTGCTGGACCATGAGGATCCTTTTAGGGACCATGTCTCCGAAGAAAATGTATTCTCCCTTCCCCAGCAGCCATCAATTGCTAATAGCTTCTCAGGTGAGACTTCCTGAATGCCTCCCTGTGCGTGCTGGGATTTTTGGCTGGCTAGACCTTGTACAAATGTTGTGCATGGCGTCCCAGCCGCTGTGAGTTCATGTGTACAATGACCCTGTCATGTCCAGCAAGTAAGGTTTCATGCAGGCATCATCCGCTCCTTTTGGTTCTTATAATCTTTCTGCTCCTCTTCTGCAATAATCTCCGAGACTTATTTTGAGGCAGGTCTCTCACTGAACCGGAAGCACGTTCACTTGGTTAGGCTAGCTGGGCAATGGGCTATAGGGATTTTCCTGTCGTGACCTCCACAAGGTTGAGGTTACAGGCATTTGCTGCCGTGCCTGGGCAGCAGGCTTCTGACCAATTGACTCATCTCCCTGGCTGCTCCGCCCTCCCCCACGGCATGTTTTTGTGTGATCTTTTCTTCCCACTATGTTGTGCTTGACTGGCCTTGAACTTCTGGGCTGCAGTGACCCTCCTGCTTTAGCCCAGCAAACAGATGAAATTTTCTAGAACTTGCTGCCAGTAGCATCGAGATTTGTTGCTCTGAAACCTCTAGCAGGTGTTTTAACAGACTCACTTCTGAGGAGGCAAAGAAAACATTCCTTAAACAGGAGCTATGCAGAGGTCCTGTCAGTGAGAGCTTTTTGTTCTCTCAATTTCCCATCTCCATCCTCAAAACGTAGGCGAGAAGCTACGCCATCCATCCATCCTCCTGAGACCCCACTGTTTGCTCTCCACAGACCTGACTGTTCTCAGTGACTCTCAGAAGAAACATGCAGCAGCCCTTTGAAATGAAATGCTTTTCTGTTGAGCCAGAAAATAATCACATCCTCTCATTTATCCTTTAGGGTACAAATTGATCTGACTTGATTTGTCAGAGAGCCAGAACTGCAGGCAAATAGACGCCAGAGAAATCAACCAATATTTTAAGCCAACAGTAATTGTTCCTCTTGTCGGTTGGCTAAATGACTTGTGTCTGCTCAGAGCGAATCGGAATGCCTGAGGTGACAGAAACACAGAATGTTCCAAAGTGGGCCGTAAAGAGAGTGTTTCTTCATATCTTACCAGGCTTTGTTTTATGTTTTCCTCCTTCCCCTCTTAGCCTTTCTCCTGGGGCTAATGTCATCTGGGAGAGACTAAAGACAATGCATGCATATGACACCGAAGATGAACGTGTGTGGGAATGAGAGGTATCCATTAGCATTGAATTCTAGGATGTACTTAGTTGTACATGAGCTGTTAATAGGTCCAAGAGGCTCCCAGAGAAGAGAGGGATCTCACCAGAGGGAGCGAAGTCCCTTTACTGATGAGTTAACTGTCATTTTCCTTGCCTCATTGCTCCCGTCCCTCTCTTCTTCTCTTCCTGCCTGCTTTCCTCCCTTCCTCCCTTCCCCCTTCCCTTTCTTCTATTCCCTACCCCTCCTCCCTCTCTTTCCACCTTACTTCCTTTGAATGGTTCTGAAAATCAAACCAAGTGCCTCGTGCATGCTAGACATGCACGTTACCACTGAACTGCACTCGGTCGCGCCCATCATTTTAAAATGTAAAAATTTAGCATAATTTAAGCATATGAGAGAACAGAAAAACAACCAACAATCCAATCCACATCCATGTACCAGCCATGTGGTTTGCTAAGAGTTCCTGTGTTTAGAGATTAGCATTTTGTCCCTTCTGCCCTCCCTTTCCCTGTCCACGCGGTAGTGTAGTTCCGTAGTTTATCATTTTATCTCCCGCTTTCTTCTTCTTTTCTTTCCTTTTGGGGAGAACTGACACCATAACATTATAATCCATGTCTCTTGTTCATTAAAATTTCTTTCACTATGCCGAAAGAGTAGGCACTGTTCTGTGTTCTGTTTGGGGCTGGACTTTTCTTATTAGCCCGTGTGTTATATTCTACAAGCGTACTTTAAAGCTTCTGCCCCACGACTCACTATGTAGTTAAGGATGTGTTTGGTACTAGGAATCGAACTCAAGACTTCTTGCCGCTAGACAAGCACTCTAACAATGAGCTGCATATTCAACTCCTATACTTAATTTTTTTTAACACGAACATTTTTTTAAAATAATTGATCCATGTTAATGCTAACGGTTTGTATCACAGCGCAGGAATAGCCCTGATTTACTTAACTTTACTGTTTTATAAGTGTGTTTTCCCTACCTCAGTGAGAATTTTTTCCTACAGGGGGTATACCTAGAGGTGGAACTACTGGAGCACAAGGAAGGATCTTCTACAATGTTACCAGATATTACCAAATTGTCAAAGTGTGCAGCTAAACTTAGTTGACACAGCATCCCCCTGAGGTCAGACTAAAGGCTAGGCTGCAGGGAACTAAGTGCAGGACGGTGTCACAAAAAAGTAGCTGAATTGGGAAAACAGTTGCTTCCAGTAACCTTGCCTGTGATGTTTATAAATGTCCGTAGGGATGTCCACTGGCCTTCCACGTCCAGGTGTTCCAGGTCCTTAGTTTGATCAACTTATGGGTTAAAATTATTAGGAAAAAAAAATTGCACATGACTTGAGCATATACAGATATTTTTCTTACTATTTCTTAAATTATATAGGATAATAACTGTTTTCATAGCATTTACATTGTGTTAAGTATTATAAGCAATCTTGATCTATATGAGTACAAAATATAAAGTATTTAAATACATAAAGTAGGCACTTATATCAACTTCAGTGTGCTGTAAGTATGACTCAATGTTTGCAGAACGATATGCATAGGTTAGATGCAAACACTGTCGTTTTAAAGATTTGTTTTTTTTTTATTTTATGTGTATGAGTGTTTTGCCTGCACATATGTATGTGCACCACTTGTATGCCTGGGGTTTGCAGAGGGAGATAGAGGGTGTCAGATCCTCTGGAATGGAAGATACAGAATGTTGTGAACTGTCATCTGGGTGCTAAGAACTGAACCCTGGCCCTCTGCAAGAGCAGCCAGTGCTCTTAATTGCTGAACCATCTCTCCAGTCCACACTATGCCCTTTTGCAGAGGGAACTTGAGCGCCTGAGGATTTTTGATATCTAGATGATGGGAGTTGTCTTGGAACCAAGTCCTTGCAGAGACAGAGTGAAGAGAATATTTGCATCTTACCTCCACTCACAATCTCTACTAAAAAGGCAGCCTTTGTTTTGAGGGGTGCTCTTACAGTGTTTTGGCTTGTCAGGGGAACTTACAGGATGGCTGAGTCTTCATCGAGACTGTGACTCCACCAAGGCCCATTCCTCTCATTTGAGGAAGCAGGTGGTTCTCTGTATGCATGAGAGTGTGGAACAGTAGGGAGGGGAAGACAGACTGCCAGCCAGCTCTCCCTCCTGGCCTCTAAAGCAGCTAGACCAGACTTAGCAGCTCTCCTTCAGCTTCTGGCATCATTTCTCTTCTCTCAAAATTAGACCTTCCTGTTGGGGATATAGCTCAGTGGTAGAGTATTTGCCTAACATTTGGCATGTCCTGGGTTCCATCTCCAGTGCCACTATACCCAAACCAAATGTAAGCGAAACAATAGCAATAATAATAGCAAAACAATCTCTTATTAGTTATTTTTGTTGTTGCTGTAACAAAATGCCCAGCAAATGCAACCTAAGGAAGCATGGGTTTATTCTGGCTCACATTAGAAGATATAGCTCATTGTAGTAGGGAAGGCATGGCTGCAGGAGCAGCTGGTTCATTGCATCCATAGTCAGGAAGCAGAGAGAGAGATTAATGATGGTGCTCAGCTCTCTTTCTGCTTTCATTCGGTTGGGGACCCCATGCCTTGGGGTATTGCCATCTACATACAGGCTGGGTCTTCCTTCTTCAGTTAAACCTTCCTAGAAACACACTCATAGACACACCCAGAGGTGTGTTTCCATGGTGATTCTAAACCCAATAAAGTTAAAAATATAGGTTAACCACCATAAATTCCCCACACGTCCTTTTCTCTGAATTAGACCTCTGCCACTGGTTGAGGGTTAAGGCAGAGGAATATTACTCCCTTCTCATCGCTACCACCCCGTTTCCTTTCTCTCTTTTCTGGGAAGACTGTATTAGCATTCTTCCAGCCTTAACCCTCAATCATGACACTCATAACAGAGAGAAAATGTGCCCTAACTACAATACAATAAAATGCCTAAAATCCCTGCTGCAGTTCAGACAAAGCACCCTGTGAAATAGAGTCAGTAAAAATTCAAAGAGATCTTTAGTGGGAGCATTTACTGACTTCCTCATATGGAAGATCAGTAACAAAAGCTGTATGCATGATGACATTGCCTTGCATCTGTGGAAGAAAAGGCTTGACTGGAGCCCCAGATTTCTGAACAAGATGGGTCATGTTTAAAGAGACCTCATGTTTTTACCTCCCATCTATTTCTGTTCTCTGTGATTGTTTAACAATGTCTCAAATGTAGTTACTAAAATCCATAGTGATTTGTTACTTTCCAAGGTCCTGTGGGTTGACTGAATGGCTCCTTTCTTGTTTTTACCTGGATCATTATGTGGCTGCATTGAATTAGAGGAACCAAGATGGTTTCCTTCATGGGCCTGGCAGATGGTACTAACTAACTGCTATCTGGATGCCTCTATGGTGGTTTTCCTAATAGGGTGAGCTGGACTGGCTTCCTTTTGTAATGGTCTCTGGGAAGTATTTGAAGAGGGAAAAAGTTGCAAGTCTATCTTGAAACACTGGCTCTGGATCTTAAACACTTCTGTATCACAAGCTGCAAGGCTGGTACAGATTCTAGGTGGAGAAACAAATTCTGCTTTTCGATGGGAATTGTAAACCCTCATGGCCTCTCAGTCTGTGCTACAGCATCTCTTGACAGTTGCTCTGTTTAGATAAGCCAGCAAAGGGGTCTCTTTTCTTTCTTGAGTTAGCCTTTCCATGTTGATCACCTACAGCCCTCTCCCTTTACACAAAAACCCTGTGGTTCAAAATGAACACCAGGATCCCTTGCTTCCTTATCAAGAAACAAAACTTGCAGTGGGTTGAATAAAGATGTTTGACATTTGGGACGCATGTATGGAATAACTATTTTGCTTGCTATATTTGAAGTAGTTGTGTGTTTGGCAGGAAGCATCCTCTCTGAAGGGCTAAGGTGGACCAGGGCAAAACAGAGGATCCTAAAACAAATGAGCTAACTTGAAGCTGCTCAAGGGAAGTGATAAAGGAAACCTACAGCTTTTTAGCTTTACTGTCTTCTGGCTTAGTCCATAGAAGAGGGAGCGGGTAAGTTTACTGAACAGGAAGTCTTTTTTTCCTTTTTCTTCCTTTTCTTCTATTTTTCTCTTCCCTCCCCTCCCCTCCCCTCCCCCTCCCCTCCCCTCCCTCCCCCCTCCCTCCCTCCCCTCCCCTCCCCTCCCCTCCCCCCTCCCCTCCCCTTCTCTTCTCTTCTCTTCTCTTCTCTTCTCTTCTCTTCTCTTCTCTTCTCTTCTTTCTTTCTTTTTGGCAGGGTTTCTCTGCGTAGCCCTGGCTGTCCTGGTACTCATTCTGTAGACCAGACTGGCTTCAATCTCTGAGATCCACCTCCTTTACCTCTACCTCCCGAGTGCCGGGATTAAAGGCATGCACCACCTGGTTAGGAATAAACTGTGCCTAGGACTATTTGTCTCAGGAAATTATATATCACAAGGAAGTACATGAGTCCAGGTTAGTCCATGCTAACATAGTTTTCGTCTAGAACTGTGTTAGACGTGGATGTTGCTATGTTTTATGTATGAAATATGCTCTTCCCACCATAAAAAAAGCTCATGTGTTGAAGACTTGATCCACAGATGGAGACTGGAGAGTGGATCACAAGGGCACTGAGTTCACCAGTGTAGTCCAGTGATGGGTCATTTGCAGCTAGTTTGAGGAAATAGATTGCTGAATTGGGATGTGAAGGTTCTATCCTGTTCCAAGACCCTTCTCTTCCTCTCTGCTTCTTGGCCACCATAAAACAAGCTGTTTCTACCCACCTTTCCCTGCCAGCACAATGATTTTGACTTGTCCCAGGCCTTGCCAGAAGACCAGGGATAGAAACCTCAGAAACAGTGAGCCCCAAATGCCTCTTTCTTCCTTTTAGCTGTTTTCTCAGGTATTTGGTTGTTGTGATGAAAACCAATTAACACGTGACCATCAGGAGAATCTTGGGCCGTTGAATTTTTAACAGACTAACACGGAACTCTTGTGTTCATTTCAGTTTGGGAAACCCTGTCTAGAGAGAACTCCTGATGCTGTCAAGGAGGCGGTCAAAGTTCTACCAAGGCAGAACTACGCTTGGTATCATTCAAGGTTTTCTGATAGCAGAGAGAATCCAGCATTATTTTCTGTAGATATCTACAGCTCATGGCTCTTTTCTTCTAAGTAGTTCTAGACTATTCTTTTTAAACAGTCTGATTGAAATATAGTTCACATACCATCAAATCTACCATTTAAAGTATACAGTTTGATGGGTACAGTTTGACTGACTAAAGTACAGTCACAGATATGTGTAGTAACCATCACAATTAGTTTTAGAACATTTATATCCCCTTAAGAAGACATCCTATCACTTAGATATCACTCCTTAACTTTCCATTTCCTGTAGTCCTACCCTTAAGAAAGTCTTTATCTCTGTGGATACTCTATCCTGGACTTTCATATGAATAAATTCATATGGTATGTGATTCTGAGCCATTTGGGAGGGGCAGGTTATAGACACCTGTTGCAACTGATGGGATCTGGAACCCTCTCCCCAGAACATATATCTATGTCTTTTTCTTTTCACCCAGAAAGTTATAAAGTTTCATGTATTCTCTGAAATCTTGGTCTAGGGAGCTGAAATTAAAAACCATGGTCAACGGTTAGTCAAAATGGGCATTTGCTAGCAGGCTCTGCTTTCTTATGATTGCCCTGTGGTGATTTGGATGAGAATGGCCCCATAATCCATGTTTGAAAGCTTGGTTCCTAGTTGGTGGAACTGTTTAGGAAGGACTGGGAGGTGTGGCTTTGTTGCAGGAGGTGTGTCACTGCGGATGACAAAAGCCACCACTAGACCTAGTTTCTCTCTCTGCCTCCAACTTGCAGATAAGATATAAGCTGCCAGCTACTGCTCCATGTCTTGTCTGCCTGCCTACTGCTATGCTCCCTGCCATAATGGCCATGAGCTCACCCTCTGCAACTGTATTCAAATCCCCAATTAAATACTTTCTTTTATAAGTTGTTTTGGGCATGGTGTCTTTTCATAGCAATAGAAAATTAACTAAGAAAACTCCAGACAGGAGGGGACATTGAGGGATAGGTCACTCAGGGTCATAACTTCTCCAAGAGGGCAAGTAACTTCAGCAATGAGCAAAGGGCAGGCATCAGGTGTTTACAAAGCCAAAGAAACTATGTTTATAACACATAGTTTGCCAAGAAGGGGGCGACGTGAACAGATGTGTCATTTGCAATTATTCCTAAAGATGTTAATTATGCAAATGAATTTCTGATTAGGACGCTAAAAAAAGAAGCCTATATATTATGGGGTGTTGGATGTGTACAATCAAGCATGCTTGCTGACTGTTCTTTTAGGTAGTCACTAATGGTACCAGACTCCTCACCTGCAGCTCTTGTTTGTCCCTGTGCCCCTTTGAGGGTGGAAAGGAGTTCTGTGGGACATTTTCCAACCACAGCGTATAAAACCAGAAGTGGTCTTTGAACCCCTGGAGCATGGATCTGTCCTTGAACTGGGCAAAAAAGAGAGGTTGCAAGAAATGATGTGTTTTGTCACTTACAGAGCAGAGAGCCCACGTCTTCTATATTATCAATTCACTTTCCCTTGTTGTACGGAATCACACAGGTCACATACCAACTCTCAGCTTTCCAGTCAGGATCTACCTTACGTGTATGTGAAGTGAAGTCCAAGTGGACTTCATGTTCATGATGGAACCTGAGTGAGTATGTGCAGCTAGGTGGATACGGAGCGCAGCTAACTAGGATGATACAGGGCTTAGAGTCTGGGTATTTCTGTTTAGCAGAATAACTTCTAATCAGCCATGACTGTTTAAATTAAAAGTAGAAAAAAAGTAAAAATTTATCTCCTTATTTGCAAAGGTCATATTTCAAATGCTCGGTAACTTCTTGTATCTGATAGCTGCCGTATTGGACAAGTGGGACGTTTCGTCAGTGTAGAAAGCCCTTTTGGACAACACTTCTTCACACAGCCATACCTTCTTGATTCTGAATCCCAGTCCCATTGCTTCCACTGGAGCTTATAGGAGTTATTCATGGTTCTCAGACCTCCCTTCCTCATTGGTGGAATAGACAGAAATCACAATATCTAGTTCACTGGCTGCTCTGGAGATTATACATGAAAGAGAGGAACCATGTAGCAAATGAGTAGAAGAGGAAATAGTAAGCACTAAATAAATTTTAGAGCAAACAGCAGGCATCCTGGCACCCTGTTCCAGAAGGCATGGTCTCATTGTACTGACCTTTGAGATTCTTTTTCTCCTGCCAGGCTGCCTGGCACACCCTTGATGTAGGGATTGGTGCCTGGCCTCGTTTCATCCTGCTATGCCATGCCCCGAATGTGCTGTAACTCTAGGTGTGAGCGGAGTGGGGGTTGGGGGCAGTTCTTTTCTGGGGAGAAGGGGGGACGTTAGTAGGTGGTGATGGGGGTAGATCTGGGGGTGGGGTGGGAGGGGATAGGGATGGAAGAAAGGAGGAGGGGAGGAGCCGGGATATATTCTATAAGTTATATGAGAGAAGAAAAATTAAAAATTTAGGTCTCTTCTAAGTACAACAGCACAGTTTGTTCCCCAGAAGAGTAAGGCATTACTGGGGGCCTGGAACTCCAAGAACCCAGCATCTTGATTGGATTATAATAGAAGGAAAGAGGGAATGTGGAGATAGAGGTTGGGGAAGGTGGGAAGAGGGTCTCGGGGGACAAAACTGTGAGATGCGAGATGGGAGAGGAGGCTGTGGAGATGCTGGCTCACGCATGTGTCCAGAACAAGCTCAGCATACACGGTAAGCGCTAAAGACAATAGGGATCAGTCCTTGTGGCCACAGCGGTCTGAGCCCCTCCTCACACCCACTGTCATAACTGCTTGCCTGCTTGTCCACAAGAGGGAGGCAGGGGAATGGAGAGAAAGGGACTCTTTGAAGTCTAACTGGCTCTTCACAAGCGGCTCTGGCCAAAGGCTAGTTGTGGAAGAAGCTGATCAGAACAGGATCGCCTTCTACACAACCCCAGGCCTCGGATGTTCTTGCCCATTGCTTCAGGATCTGTCCCAAAAGTTGTGTTATTCAGAAAAATCTCATTTTATAGCCTTTGGGGGGTTGACAGTAATTTTTACACCTGGCTAATGACTGATGTCAGTCTTCCAGCAGCAGCAGCAGCAGCAACTCAAATAAACAACAACAAAGTACTGCAAAGGGCTGTCATGCGCAGAGGACAGAAGGGGCGAGTGGGGAGTGGTGGCTGGTGTCCAGGCAATTTAGCCACATGGCCAATCTCCCTTCATCCATTGTACTGCCAGGGCTCATAAAGCATTGGGAAAAGATATTAAAAAGTAATTCTCTTGCCTTTGGGGGATTTTGAGTAATTTGGGAGCTAGTGAGCCAAGGGACAAAAAGGGCTTAGGGTGACAGTGTGTGTGTGTGTGTGTGTGTGTGTGTGTGTGTGTGTGTGTGTGTTGGGGGCACTACAATAGGAGCCTGGAGATGTATTTTATTCCTGGTCTCCTATTAATTAGCAGTGCGACTTTGTGTCAGTTCTTGCAATTCTTTGGGTCTCCTCACTCTTATCATGGGTTACTTCAAGCTGATGGACTGGTTGATTTTCAGCTTCTCCGTGTCTTGAATTCTGTGGTCCTAACACAGATGTGGAGACGTAAGTTTATGCTTTGTGGAGTAAAGGTTGTCTGAAAGTACATACACAATATCCGGTTTTATTTATTTTGGAACAATAGCTTTTTTATCATAAGAGCATCCTGTGCAATGTTGGGAATGTACTTGTACTGCAAGATTATTTGTTGTTTATCTAAAAAGCTAAGTGTTTTGTGTGACAGTTACTACCTTCTACTTAGTGACGTCTAAACTTGTTTAGAGGAGAGGGGTCTGAGGGGTGTGGGAATGGTATGGTCTGCCTCTCCATCTTCATACTGGCATGTGGTAGGAAGAAACTGATTAATATGGCTGTTCTGAATCGGCGAGGTACCTTAGCCACAGGGACAACAGTTTCTAAGTCAGGCCTTCAGCTTCTTTGACCTTCATTGCCTAGACATGGAATTCACAGGTTCTTTTCTCTCTCATCTCTCATGGGAGATTTCCCCTCCTAAGCAGAGCTGCTCATGGGAAGGGAGAGGGAGTTCTCTGTGTCTGGTGGTCCCTGCAGACTTTGCCCATTCCAACACTCAGCAGACTCGCAAGCTGGCAGTGTGGGGTGTCTATCACAGGCATGCCGCCATGCTCAGGTCTTAAGACACGGTGTTGGGTGTAAACAGACGCCCTGTCTGTTTAATCGTTTCTCCCCATCTAGTCTAGCTTTTACCAATGAGCTCTGAATTTGGAGATCACGGGATGCTGTTTATAGTAATATGCCATCTCTCCTTTTCTCATTGGGACACTGGATTTCTTTATTTTTTATAACAACATCCTGGCTACTCTTAGGATTCTTTACCAATAGATGCCACAATCACAGTAATTGCAGTTTTTGTAGCCCAGGCCTTCAGCTCTTGCTGTCCCATTGATGCATACAACATAGTACCTCCTGCTTCCTATAATAATAAGCTAATAAGCTTTCCTAAGCAGACCTTATTATATGTGACTATACCACCTAAGAGTTCATTCTTTCCTACAGGAGCAAGTCTAAACTCCATGACATGGCACTCAGAGCCTCTCCTGGCTGTTGGGATGCTCCTTAAATCTCAATGTTTCTCCTGCTCCAAACTTCCAAGTCCCAGGTATTCTCAGTTCACCCAAAGAAGCACTCAGATATTTTCCAAACACTTCCTCCACCTCTCTGGGCCTATTCACCTGCTGGTATTTCTTCTTTTAATGCCCTTCCTCTTCCCTGCTGATGTGTGGTCTTTTGAGTCTTAGCTCAAGTGGGAGTTCCCTAACACCTGGCTCAAGGCCAATCTGCCACAGACTTCCTGCTTACTGTCTCTGTACACTCAGAGACCACCATACCGCGCTGTGACAACGGAGCCAGGTGTCAGTTTCTCTCACACTCTAACAGCTCCTCCAAGGGCAAACGACTGGACCGATTCACCCTTGTAAACGTCTCTTCTGTGTCTGCTGCCTGCTCTTTCTGGATCACAGTGTCTGGTGTGCAGGAACATTCAGTAAGCGATTGTATCATGAAGGAGGATCAGCACGATGCGACCCAGATGTCTAATGTCTAAGCTGTTTTGATTACACGGTACGTGCGGATTGTCAGACAAAATAAATCTTCAGGATGGAAATGGTTGAATTAAAATATTAGTGAGGAACATACTGCAGCCTATAAAAGCTGAATAGATACTGTAATTTGTGAGTGATCTGAAATCTGTATCTCAAGGCACAAATCAGAACAGAGCCACAGCATGCCACACTTGTAATGGGCTAACATTAGCATTAGTATTAGCGCCCACTAATCCTTTTTTCTTTGGGGTAGAGAAGGACTATTTTGGTATCAAGCAGCATGTCATCTACATACACATTACACCTTAAGGATGGGATATTTTTTTTCTTTGTCATATAAGATTCAACAAATCAGCAATATATCCCAACAGGCAAGTACTTCATGGGTGACTATATGACTGATACCAAGGATGTATCAGTAATAATACCAAAGGTATTATTGACTTCTTCTTCTGATGCCTCTTCCAACATTCTATTTCCTTTGATATACATCAGACATAAATTTAGCTCTCAAAGTCTTAGGTCTTGGGAAAGGGCAGAGCTAGACGTGTTCTGGAACGAGTATGTGAGAATCTAGTCTCTGCTCTGTTTTAACCAGCTGTTGGTTCCCAAGGAAGCCACACAACCCCAGCCTCCCCATCTTTGCATGAGAAAAGCCATACTATGTGCTCTCTGAAGGTTATTTCTCTGTTCTGTCATTTTTATTCTATGGGCTTGTTTTGTGGAGACAGATTCAAAGGGCACTTAGTGCAGCTTATGCTGCAAAGTTCCTCATTTACAAAGGCCCTGAGAGGGTCCTATCAACGTCTTGTGCAAGGGGCGGTGTAGTACAATTGATAGAATCCTTACCTTGCATACATGAGGCCCTGAGGTGGATCCCTATCACTGCATAAAACACATGCCTGTTATCCCAGCACTTGGTAGGCTGAGGCAGGAAAGTCAGGAGTTCAAGGTCATCTTTGGCTACATGGTGAGTTTGAGGCCATCTGGGGCTTACATGAGGCCTTGTCGTAAATACAGCTAAACAAAAGACAAAACAAAGCCCCCCAAACCTGTTTCTTTCTATTCCCTTTCTTCACACATCACAATCTCCCGGGTATGGAGTGGCTCAGAAAAGACTTCAGGCATTTTGGGGATCTGTTTATAGGGAGGATGAGTCAGAGATATTTGGGACTTACTGGTATAGTATATCTTTATGTAGTTTATAGCCACTTCAAGGACTGTGACACTTCTGTTAGACACCCTAGTATGGCTATGTCTTCTGGAATGTATATTTACCCCTCCTGCCCTGTGTTGGCTCACCTAGTATTGTGGCATGGAGGGCCAGGGCCACCCTTAGTGTTGTGACATGAGCTTGTCTTACAATGCTTGACCCTAGAAACTAGAGAGGGGAAGAGAAACAAGATTTGAAATGTTAGCTAGACTGTGAGAAACTTCTAATGAGATACACAGGATTATAAATGGATAATTCGGTTCACAGAGATGCTCAAACAATATGTAAATGTTCTGTCAGGAATATACTCATAGTGTAGCATATACAATTATTCACACACTTTTACAGTTTTGATGGTAATTACTCAGCACAGAGTTGACCGGAGTTCCTGTGTTTGCAAGGATTAAAAAACATTTAATAGTTGCACAAACACTAAATCTATGCAATTTTTCTGGTTTTCTACGTTTACAACTGAATCTCAATATACCTGATTCATCTTGTCTTGATGAATTCTAGGAATGTCAGATGAAACGGCATGCAGTATCGATACAATTCATTAGGAAGTCCTGTAGAATAAAGAGATCTAGTTACAAAATGCCTATACTCATCAGCAAGGAAAAGTTATAGCGTAAGAATAATTTAAATGCGCCGTTATGTAGCTCAATATATTATGGTCACAAATTTAAAATGTATTTGACTTGTTCTTGGGTAGGCTTAAATTTCAGATTAATTTTGATCGTACTGAAATTCAAATGCAAGAAATATATATATATATATATATATATATATATATATATATATATATATACATATATATAATTCAAATGCAAGATATATATATATATATATATATATACCTCAAAATGTTAAAAACTCTCTTTTATTACAGCAGAAATTAAAAAGTGTTGCAGCCAGATTCATAAGGACAAAAAGGGGGAATAACTTAATGTTAGCGTGCTCCCCTAGCAAGCATGAAGGCCTGGATTCCATCCCCAGCAACACATGCATGCACACGCACACACACACACACACACACACACACACACACCCTATAAATGTGCATTTTTTACAATGTGTTAGTACTTCATTGTAAGTAAATATTCAACTGTGCTCAGTACAGCTTGTGGATTGGTATCTTTTTTTCCCTACAGCCAAAGGGGCTTCTACAGAAGCTTTGCATCCCAGAAGGCTCTGTTGCTCCTCTGTTGCAACATCCATTGAAGAACAGCCTTTCTCACACTTCATTGTGGGTGTGAGTTCTTTGGGGATGCTGTTACAGTGTGGCCTCTGGAATTCTGCTGTGTGCTGCTTTTGTTGTTTTGAGGTGTGATCTTGTGTTTGGGGACTGACCTTGAAATCTGGATCCTCCTGTCCCATTTCCCAAGGATTACAGGCATGCACCAACATGCTCAGCTTTGGAATTCTGTGTTTTTAACAAACTCCCAGGTAATGCTGACACTGTCAATCTAGGGTGCACACTTGGAGAATAAAAGGTATAAAACAACGATTCTTACCTGGCTGTGCTTCAAACCATTGGTGGTGGGTCCAGGCCTGAGGTTTTGGATTTTTTCTCAGAAGGTCTTAATGAGCCACTTTAGCTGTATTTTATAGATCGGGGGTGGGGGGGGGGGACTCAAAAACCCTCTTCTCATATTACCATTGGTGGAAGTGCAAATTTATTCAGCCATTTTGGAGCTTGAGTCTAATACCATCATAGAAGCAAACTTAAAAGAAGCCAACTGACTGGCCAGTCTGGGAAATGCAGGCCCAGGGAGAATGGGCATGGGCTGGGAGACATTAGGCAGATTTCTAGCCCAAGATGTGTTCTCTATGGTCCAATGGCTCCACTCCTAGGATGCTTGCTTGCTTGCTTGCTTCCTTCCTTCTTTCTCTATTTCTTTTTTATTTCTTCTTTCTTTGTATATGATGTACGTGTGTGCTGGTGGTAGGGTGTTCATGTATGTGGTATGTCAGTTCAAGTGGTTTCTTGCTGTTATGTGTGTCAGAGGACAACCTTGGGTATCAGTCCTCTCCTTCTACCTTGTTTGAAGCAGGGCCTCAGGCTAACGGCTGTGTATAGCAGACAGGCCACACATAAGCTTCCTGAGGTCCTATCTCTTGCTGTAGGAGCTGGGATTACAGATGTGTGCTATCATGTCTAGCTTTCAGGGGCGCCCAAACCCAGGCCCTCCTTACACTTGTGTGGTAAGTACTTTACCCACTGAGCCATCTTTCCAGTTCCACTCCTGTGAATCTGCCCTAGAAACATTACATGAATCAAGGTTATATGTAAGGTTCATTTACATGTCATTTATAGTAGTGAAACTGTAGCAGCCTACATGTCTATGAATTGGTTATACAGATTATGGAACATTTTCCCAAAGGAATAACAATAGGTAATCTAAATTAAGTAATTACTATGTGCTAGGCATTGTTCCATATTATTTATGAGGATTGCATAAATTAGTCTTTACAACAATCATATTTCCATTTTACTTACAGCAAAATTTATGTGTTGACACGGGAAGACATCCAAGGATACAATGAGTCAAAGTCAGGTAGCAGTATACAACATATGATATGTTAAGCATTGCTGTGCAATATACCAATGAAGGAGCAATAACTCTGATTCCGAAGCGCACTCCTGTTAGACAACTGTGGCTCTGGACTTGAAACGGCATGGTATTCAGAAAAGGCTGTTTTCATGCAACTTGGCTAACTGCTAACAGTTCCAGAAGAAGACAAAGAAAAATGCTTACGTCGATTGGTGCTTTGGAGTCTTCCATCGGTCAGCGGGCAGGAGGGTAGTCGCTCTGAGCGGTCTCTCACACTAAAGATGATGTGCAGAGCTGAGCCATAAATCCTCTGTGTCACATTTCTCCTAGGACACCCACTAGGGAGAAATACCCTGGAGCAATGTTTCCAGGCTTCTCAGTTCGTCAGTTGCTTCGCTGCTGTTTGTGTCTTAGTGGCTTCAAACGCCTGGTCTATAGCAGGAGGTTTTTATTTTAATATACACATACGTTTCCCCAACATTTTATTATGGGGATTATCAAACATACAGAAAAGATTAGCAAAAAATTACGTGGAACACTCAATAACCATCATCTGTATTCTGTTTAAAATTTCTCTAGCCACTCATTGATCCACCTCAAGGTAAAATGCATTTCAGAGCAAGTTGCTGATGTCAGCACACTTTCCTCTGAATACTTCAATATGCACATAAAAAACCTATTGTCTAATGTTTCTCATTTTTTCTCTTTTCTTTTGTGGTATTTTTTTTTTGTACACATAAATATGTGCAAAACGTCAGCATGCGATTTGATGAGCTTTGATTAATGCTCGTATCTATGGGACTCAATCTTCTGTCAAGAGAGAACATTATCATACGTGGGAGGACCTCGAGTCTCTGCCCTGTGGCACCTCCATATCAAACCCCTCCAGTCAACCACTATTTTGTTATGCTAACCCCATCCCAACCATAGGTACCCACTGGAGAATGTCACGCCAACAGAATGATTCATAATTTCTTTCGCATAGGGCTTTTTGCATGCAGTATGTTTTTACAGTTCCTTTTTGCTATAGTTTGGATAAGTTCTTTGCTCAGTATTATTATTTGGTATTATTATAAAAACATAGTACAGTTTATTTTCCTTTCTTGTTGACAGCCTGTTTCAGATCTAGCTTCTATGGGTAAAGTGTCTCTGATAACACTTCTGTTTTCTGTAGATACAATTTTATTTCTCTCTTGAGAAAATAATCTAGGAGTGGAATTCCTGGGTCCTAGGGCATGCCTATGTTTAGTTATATAATACTGTCAAATCTTTTCACAACATGGCCAGTTCATTTTACATTACTGTGAAAAGGGTGTGGAGGTTTGAATAAAAATGGCTCCCATTGGCTCACAGGGAGTGGCACCATTAGGAGGTGTGGCCTTGCTGGAGGAAGTGTGCCCTTATTGGAGAAAGTGTGTCACTGGAGGAGGGATTTGAAGTTTCAGATGCTCAAGCCAGGTCCAATTTCAGACTCTCTTGCTGCTGCCTGCCAATCCAGATGCAGAACTCTCGGTTCCTTCTCCAGCACCACGTCTGCCTGCGTGCTGCCTTGCTTCCTGCCATGATGACAGTGGACTAAACCTCTGAACTGTAAGCCAGCCCTAACTAATTATTTTCTTTTATAAGAGCTGCTGTGGTCATGGTGTCTCTTCACAGCAATAAAACCCTAACTAAGACATAGGGTATGAGTGCCCGTCTTCCTCCACATTCTTCTGGACATTGGATGTGATGGCCATTGTATCTTTAGCTGTTTGTGTAGATGTGTCACAGAATATCATATAGTTTTAATTTGCATTTCCATGAATGTGTGTCGGTATATATACATAGATGCATATACATTTTATAAAGTAGATTTCCTTTAGTTCATCTTGAACAGTTTTGCAGTTTCTGGAATGCAAACTGTCTCTCATCTGCCCACCAGATTCACCAGTCATTAACATTTGGTGTATCTGATGTCACACATTGTCTCCCTACTTGTGGCTATGAATGGTCTTTTTTTCTGATCTGTTTGAGTGGGGCTGGAAACATGGAACCTCCCCCTACCACATTCTAGGATGTGTTTCCCCCAGACAAGTGCTCTTTCCTTCAGCACCAACACGTGGCTCTCCAGACCTGACTGTCAGATGCGGCATCTGTAGCCCTGTCCAGTTCATTGGCTATTCGATTCTCAGCAAGAATCATCGAAATTTGTTTCTCCTCTGTGCCCCAGGCCCCAGTCCAAGAACATACAGTGCTCTGTTTGTCGTGTCTCCTCAGAGTCCTCCACACAGCTGCAGTTACTCTGTTTATCCCTGTTTTTCCTGTGCTTGACAGTTAATTGTGTATTCTGCTTGGCGACCTCCGATCGGGTCATATTTTCTTATGATCAGTTTATAGTACAATGCCAACTACTAGAAACAGAAGACATGATGGGAACAGACACTCATCACCTAGCAAAGAACGTAAAGGTGGCTGATTCTGTCAGCGGAGGTTGAATCCAGTACTTGAAAGTTTGATAAGGAATAGATGTTTGTCTCAGATTATGACCCCACATAACACTAATCATTTGCAACACAGAAAACATTGCATTTAAGGAGAAGAGGCCCTGAAAGCACCAGCACGTACTTCAGGCATGAGGCTCTACGTAGAGAGCATTTCCATAAACTAATGGCAAAGAATGCAAAACCTCCTTCAATTATTCATTCACTTATTTATATTAACATAGACATACAGAGTCTGAGTTTAGTCAAAGATTGTAACTCATCGCTGTCGTTATTTTTGATGCTTAACTTCTCCTGGGATGAGTTGAGTCTTTTGAGCGGAAGTCTCTGTCCTTTAGAAGAACCCTCATCACCCATGGAGTGCTTCCCTCCTTTCTGGCATGAAATGTTCTTGGGTTCAATTTGCATATTTCCTGTTTCAGGTCCAGAGTAAGACCTTTGCCCCCAGAGTTTATGCTTCCTTTTAATAAAGGATAGCATTTAGAATTCAAAATCTGGCTTCTCTGTGTACTGTCATTAGGGCCAAGCAGCTTCACCTCATTTATCTATGTGTATCGATGCCCATATATTCACCTATAACAGTTTATGTATCTTCCTATGTAAATACACAATACATATACAAGCATATATAATAAAGGCAGGAGTCCATACTAATACTTCAGTTCCAATTCAACTCCTCGGTAGTTTTTGTTTCTTTGTTTTTGTTTTTTTTTTCCTAGATTTTTCTCCAATGTTTCTAGATGTTTTCTCTGGGGATGTGAAGTTTTTTCCTTCTTATATTTATTTTCCCCTTTTTCTTGAATTTATTTACTTATTTGTTCCATCCTCTAACCACGCCCCCCCTTTCTCCCTCCCACCATCACATCCTGCCTGTGCCTCACCTGCTTCCTGCCTTCATCCCTGGTATTTGAGCCTCCTCTGTGTGGCCCGGCCTGGCACCTGCTTGAGATTACAGCTGCTGCCCTGGCTTCTCACTGCTGGGAAGGGGAGTGACAATGTGGCAAGTTTTAGTAGAAAAACAAACAACTGAACGAAGTTAACCATCCAAACTAATCTGCAGTTCTTCTATTTCCTAGCTCCCGGTTTTTGAATGTTTACCCAAAACAAAGCAAAACATAGCTACAGACAAACAAAAACCAAACAACAAAAACACAACTGCTTGGGATAAGGAATAAGTCAGCTAGTACTGGCTCATGCCTTTAATCCCAGCACAAGAGAGGCAGAGGCAGGCAGAACTCTGAGTTCAAGGCCAGCCTGCTCTACAGAATAGGTTTGACGACAGCCAGGGCTACATAGAGAAACCGTGTCTTAAAAAAATCAAAACAAACAAACAAAAAGCAAAAACAAACAAACAAAAAAGAATAAAGTTGAGTATAGTATTACAATTTTATTTAAGGTTCCAGATTTAAAAAAATGTCTTTTCACTGAAGGGCTACCAGCAGGATATTCCACTCTGGCAGCTCAGATCGACCAGAACTTGACCAGCAAAGGCTGCCACCATGTAAAGAGTGAACATGCTCATGGCCCTCAAAGGGGGTAATCAGTAATAAGGAGTTAGAGCAGAAATACCTATGATTATTTGATGTAGCTAACACAGTGGGTGAGGACCCCAGCCATCTTTAATGTTCGAGAGGTCTCAGCTGTGACAAACCTGCAGGTACCAATGTCAGTTTTCAGCCACTGGCTTGAGCTTCATGGGGCTTGCTCATTAGAGCCTGTCTGTCACTTTAGGAGAGTGAAGCTGCAGTAATCGGTGCTGTTTCTTAAATCAGGGAAATAAATAATCTGTCTTTGGGAAACAATTTGATGGTCCTTTCTGGAAACCATGGGTAGTAGGCACTGGCTCTTTCATTTCAACATTGGCATTTACTTACCCCCTTAGCACTACCTCTGCTCATTAGAAAGCACAAACTCTTCTCTTAGGGTAGATCAGAGTGTAGGAATCTCTGGCACCCTCGGGGTCTGCCTCCATCTTTGGCTAATCGCTTTCCATCTCCTCTGAATTTAGCCTCATTTGCAGGCTTAAGGCTGCCCAAGATCTATGGTAGGATGGATCATTTGTTTTAAACATATGCTACGGATGATTATTAGTGGATGTCTGTGGGGTAAAGGACTTTTGATTCCTTTGAGCCCTCATATGGATCAATAGGAAAGCATGTTGTAACTGATTAGTGATGTCTGCTCTGAGCCTGGGAAGAAGAATTGGATACCTGTATAACAAAATTTCCACCTCTGTCCTAGAATTTAAGCCTTTGTTATAGTTGAATATTAGAGAAGACAGTTTTGGAGGAGGTAGTTAGTAATTATTTTAATTTCAAAGATGACAGGCATGGTACCTTTTTTCTATCGTCCTTATTTATATTGTCAATATTTTGGCACATGTGTGTTCCTGACTGATGATAAGAAAAGAAATGAAGGGAGTGGATATTTGTTGAACAGCTACTAGCTGACAGTTACCATTGTAGTAGTCTTGCAAACATATGTTAGCAAATATTCTAGGCAACCTATAAAACTAGAATATCACTCCTCTTTTTAGTAATCAAGACTCAGAGAAGTAAAATATTTGCCTATGGGTGCCTATGCAATGTCCATGTACCTGTGAGATGACCAGGTACCTGGGTGATGTCTGGGTGCCTGTGTGTTTGGACAGTGAAGTCCAACTTCAGGTTGAACTTTGTCATACTTAATCTCAGGCTAACATACTCCAGGTGGATGTCCATGATCAGAGCTGTCTATTGCCTTCAAAAAACATGGTAATGCCTGTGATTCATGCTTCCACTACACAAGCTGGATTTATTTTTTTATTTTTGGAGGGCACAGGGGTGGGAGAGTGAACAAGGAAGGAATGGGAAGAGGGTATGATTGAGATACATTGTATGAAATTCTCAAGTAGTTAATAAAAGTATTATGTTGAAAAAAAAATGCCTAAACCCTAATACAAAATCTCAAGTCCAAAGAGGATACTCACTTAATGTATTTAATGTATATTTTAATGTATGTGGTTATCAATTGGGCAAGATTTTAAAAAGAATATTTAGAGTATCGATGACTGAGTCTCATCCTAAATAATTACATCAGAATATGCTGGAAAGGGAAGCTAGCTCTGGTGTGTGCGATGGCCCAGCAAATGCCCCAGGTGATTCTAATCTGTAACTGGGCAGAGAACCAAGGAATCCTCCACGGAGGGCTGGGATAACTCACAGTTACACTGAACACAGCTTTTGCTTTCCTCTCCATATCTTGTCCAATTTAATTCTCACACAATTATTCATGGTACAGCCTAGGCTCAGAAAGTCTAAGTACATTGGGGCAAATCTTGCAGCTTGAATGCAAAATCCAAAGCACTTGCTTTCTGCATACCACCAGTTTCTTCCTTTAGGATTCTGTTTTTATCCTTGGTGTTGAACAATCCTAGAATCTCAATCCTGAAATCTGGCCCCAGCTGTTATCTTTGCCTTGACTTGGTCCTCTACCTCCACCAGGAAGTGTCGGAATATTGCTTTCATGGGAACCTGTTGCAAGAGGTGATCTTGAAGCTACTACCTGCTATCCTTGGACTTTATGCAGCTCAGAGAAAGGCGGTTTCTGAGGCTGAGATCCTAGGACAAAGGTCTTTCCTCTGAAGGTTGTCTGTGTCCAGGCCAGGTGTTCAGCCTCCTCTGTGGTGTCCTGATGCTATAAGGAGGTGAGTGGAGTTGTGGTTGGTCTCTCTGACCTGATATGTTGAGGGTACCCTGTACTTCTGCTTTGGTCATTGTGTTACCACACTGAGTTCAGCTCCCATGGCCAGAGCTGCAAATGTTCATGAGATAATTAACAGATGATCAGAACCTTAGAGTTAGAATAAGCCTCCAACTTACTCTAGTTCCAATACCTACCTAAGGCTGATATACTCTATTGAACTAGTATCGGAAATGCATTCAAATGGTTTCAATGCTTCCTGGGGATAGGAACATACCATCTCTTCTTGCAGTAATCGGATTAATTGTTGGTTAGACCTAGCAGCTCAGAAGGTCTTTAAAAATTAAGTTCATAGTCCAGCATAGTGATGCATGCCTTTAATCCCAGCACTTGGGAGGCAGAAGTAGGTGAATCTCTATGAATTTGAGACCAACTTGGTCTACATCATGGGTTATAGGCCAGCCAGAGTTGCATAGTGAGACTACCCCCTCTCTCTCACACACACACAAATTAAACATATATTGCTATCTCTAATTTTCAAATGCCTCAACTGATTGACTTTCCTCCATTTATGAAAGCTGATTTCTATGACGTTAACCTATCAACCAGTAGTTTATGCAAATGAATACAGACTAAGCAAAGCTCATCCCAGGCAAAATTATTGATATGGTTTCTCTCTAGTGGAGACCATATCAATATTTTTAGTTGTTTTAGTACCTTTAATTGTGCTGCCTTCCTGTGGGGACAGCCACTTCTCACTCTTTCTACTGCAACTTTTCTTCCTCTATCAGAAGAGATAAGAGATGGCTGTTGTCAGAGTATGTTTGGAGACATAGCTTCTCTTAGGTTCAGGGGACTGCTAAGACAATGTCACTTCCTCCCAAGGCTTTTATACTTTATGAAGGCTGAAGCTTGCAGGGTTTGGCATAAAGGAAGGAACTAAAAACGAATATTAGTCATCAGGTAGTTTGAGGGAGGATGGAAAATGTAGGGGATGGCTTCTCAGGGCTTCAGACACCACCAGGATGGAGACATCTAACACATCAACTGAGCTTGGTCCAGATCCCCAGCTTTAGGCTGCTACTTGGCCTGAGCTTCTTCCGTACTGATGGAGCATCAGTTGTCTTTCAGAACTTGAGTTTTTTGAGGTCCAAGTGGAATAGAAAGTGACCTCCGGCCATTATGTGCAGTGAAACAAGCCATGCATGGAAAGAATATCACATGTTCTCACTCGTAAGTGGGACCTAAGAGCTGATTTCATAGAGGGAAAGAGTTAACTAGTGCTGGCTAGAAACAGGGAGAGTGGATGTACCCAAATACAGCGGAGTGACTATAGTTCACAATAATATGACTTTTTTTGTTTATTCGTTTGCTTTTAGAACTAGAAGAGTTTGAAGCTGCCCAACACAAAGGACTCAAAATGTTTGAGAGGGAAACGCTAATTATTCTGATTTGATCATTATATATTTTTACATTGTCTAACCAAACTTCCTCAATATGTACAATAGAAAATACAAATGGGAAGAAGGAAGTGGTCCAGTTGCTAACATTAAAAACCCTGGGGGATTTCCATGGCCACTCTGGGTTTGAGTGATGATCTGTTTTAAATTTCTTCTTATGTATGGCACCTCCAACAGAGAAGGCTGTTGTGGAGTGGCTCCTGCGGCCAAGCCAGGAGGCAGCCGTTACTTGGAGAGAAGTTTTTCTTCTCATAACATACGGCTATATGTCTTCATGCAGGTCGTAGACATTTCTTGAAAGGCTTTCTGTTCAAAGCAGACAAGGCCCCAGCCTACCTTCCTTTAGGAAAGATGAAAACATCACAGCCTGCGGTGGTAGAGGGCACCGTGGAAACTAAACTCCTTTGCTCTGAGGAACAGGAGTGAATGTGTGTGTTTTATTTATTATTTACAGCGCAACCTGTCCAGACACCGCATGTTAGGAACTGGTAGGTAACACTGATGGGAGTCTGAACACTGGGGCCTTAAAAGGGCCTTTGAAACTCCAGCCGGCTTTCATTAGCGCTTCCCCGAGCCCCTGGGTGAACTGTTTGCCCAAACTCCCTCCCCTCTCCTCATCACAAATCAACTCCTCAACTCAGTTTGGGCTCCAGGAAGCTGAGAGATTGGAGATTTCAAATGAGCCTTTCAGTCCAGATGTGTCCATAATAGAAACCGCTGGGCAGTGGGGCATAATTAACCACCTCTCCTTCGCTGAGACGGCAGAATGGCATTAATTCTGCCAACTGGGCTCGACGTGAATTGGCTGGAACGTTCTGAGTCGGTTTCCAGCTGCCGCTTATGCTGCTCTGGCTTCCAATAGGATTTGCGTTCCAAATAAAACGAGGCCCGAAATAGATGCCCAGTACACATTCAAAGCTATTTTTAATCAGTGATCACTTGGTTAGCTGTGAAAGATTATTAGCAGGTCACAATGCGTTTCAGACTTCTCTGTGTCCGGTAGACCAGATCTAAGCACACAGTGACTTAGCTTCTCCTGGAGCTTTTACACTTTGCAGATTCTTTACACAAAGGGTAGGAGGAGAGCGGAGTGGGTTGTGGCAGCACAGATGTGCCACAGTTACAAGCTTTAGAGCTGGAGGGCCGTTTATTTTGGCTAAAGCTGTGTTTAAGTAGGTTCGGGTTCCGCCAGAGAATCTTCACGAAAGTCAGAAGTCTAAGGCTTCTAGCCTACAAACAATTACCTTGACACTTGCCTGGAACTATCAAGCCAATCCCTTTGATTTTTTAAAAAAATTGTTTTTATTTTCTAATTATGTGTATGCATGTGTGTCTGGGATGTACGTGCATGTGAGTAAGGTTGCCCATGGAGGTCAGAAGAAGGTGTAAGATTCCCTGGAGCTGGAATTACAGGTGATCGTGAACCATCCCGAATAGATGCTAGGGACTGAACGCTGGTCCTCTGCTAGGGCAGTATAAACTCCTGACTGTGAAGTATCTCTCCAGCACCATCAATCCCTTTTAATTCACAGAAGAATGTGGGGAGAAATGTTGGTTTCATTTTTATTGCTCACTCCTGCCTAGCTGTGGGAATCCAATAGGCAGTGCATATTTCCTTATAGATAATAGTTGCTAGAAGCTTGTGATGTCTGTGAATATTGCTGTCAATATGATGCCCTTGTTATTTTAAAAAAACAATACTACTTCACACTTGTTTAGCATGCTTACCGTTTGCAAGCATCTATAATCTCATTTGCAAAGGACATTTACATATTGTGAATGCACAGATGCAGTTGTGTATTACCTGTTTTACAGAATGTTAATATTACTTGCCCTCCTTTGTTCCTCCTTTCTCTTTCTCTATAATGTGTTTTTTTTTCTCTCAGTCCAATTCTTTGACCATTATATTATTATTATTCTTTTTGCACATAGGTTGGCACCTGTATTTCTGCTGCTCCATAGTCTTGAACCGCAGGACCGCTACTGCTACCATTACCTACTTGATTCTTCAGAAAGTATTCCACAACTTCTGGGTCTTTTTGTCCATTTATTGATTTTACTTATCATTTTCCATCATCCTCAAATATTAATTTATATTTTTCCAGATCTTTTTGCTATGGCTTATTTAGAGTTTAAGTGTGGTGCAGGCTCTTCTCAAAAAGCTTTCTATTCTTTGATTCCATAGGGATTGATCTATCCATTTCAGCAGGAATACTTGATTATCAAATACATGGAGGAAGGAGGTGCAAGTCCAGAGATATGCTTTAAAAAGAAACTGAGCTGGCAAACTCAGTTTCTCAGCTGCCTGGGGCCGTTTGAATTTCAGTGCTGAAAATTCTGTGTCCTAGGAACTTCAGAATGGGACACCTGGGAACTGAGCATGCCAATCCCTAGTGTGACTTTTCTAAGGAAGGAAGAAAATATTATAGCTGACCAGGAGGCAGAGGCTTGGTGCCTCTTGGTTATATCCTGAGGATACCCGGCACTTCCTGTGTATAGGGGCTGGTTTATGAACCCTGTTTCTCTTACTTCCCTTAGCCTTACCCTTCTTTTTACCTTCATGCCTTCTCCCCATCATTCAGAAATCTTGTTCTGGCATTTTGGCCCTAGCAGCCATGACAGACTCCAACCAAGAAGAATCAAGAGAAATATTTCAATTCAGGGTATGGGCTCGGGGAGATGTGATGTAAATACACATGGCCTCAGATCTTTGCTTATTTTAATCAATAAAATTTTTATATGACACATGTCACATTTTACAGACTTCTAAAATACTTGATAAGTCTTCATTGCTAATACCAATCTCTGTTTGGAAATAAAGATACAGTCTGTTCACTTATTTCTTATGGGATAAATTTGTGATTATTGGAAAACATACTGAATACCAGACATAACATAGTTAACCTCACCAACTTTCTCTCTTTTAGGGTGCAGTTTTATTGATGATCTCTTTAAGTCCCTGTGTACTTTTGGGGGTTTGGGACAGAAACCGTGAGGGGAGATACTTAGCGTTGGGGACTGATTTGGAACAGGGACTCCTCAACAGTTGAGGGCCTCTCTCTTCCTGCCATCCTTGCTAGGGTGGTGGTCTAGCAAGGACCACCCTACTCATTGGAGGCTATGTGAGCCATGGCACCCCACCACCCTATGGTAACCAAGTTTATTGTCATCCTAAGAAATGAACTTAACAATGTGCTCATTGAGAGCAATGCCAGTCCCAGTATCAAAGATGGAAAAGTGGGTGCCACTGTTTCTATTTGCGGGAAACAGACTGGTCTTCAGTGTAGCCCAGGGTGCTCTTTAGCGAGTCCTGATGCCTGCTTAACCACTTATTTAATTTCATTGCTCTTCTCAGCTGTCTCCAGATGACATGCCACATCTATGACAGACACACTGGGGATAGGAACACAGAAGGCAATGCCAGTGAGCCTCCTGTTCAGCTCCAGCATGATCTTGCCCACAGCCTTGGTAGCACTGGCAGATAGATACAGGCGTGATGTTCTGGGAAGCCCTGTGACCAGCGCACTATTTCCCAGAGAGGCTGCCCATAGTCTTCTGGGTGGCAGTGATTGCATGGACTGTGGTCCCAAGTCCCTTGATGATGATGAATAGACAGGAGGCTAAGCAGTTGCTAACGCAGGAGGCACTGCTGACAATCTGGAATGAGTTGTCACACTTCTGGTGGTCTACGCCCATCACAGACGTCAGCAGAAGGGACAGAGACGATGACCCTTTTGGCTCTACCCTTCAAGTGGTCCCAGCCTTCTCTGTGGTGGTGAGATTGTCAGTAACTTCCACAACATACTTGGGACCAGTATCACCCCATTTGATGTTGGCAGGATCTCACTCCTAGAAGGTGGAGATGGCCTTCCTGTTGGGGACAAGTTTTCTGTCCTCAGCCTTGACTGTGCTGTGGAACTTGCCATGGGGAGAGTCATGCTGGAACATGTGGACTGTATAGCTGAGGTCAGCGGAGGGGATCACTGATGGCAACAGCACACACTTTGGCAGAGTTGAAGGCAGTCCTGATAACCAGGCACACAACATAGCCGAGTCTGTTCTCTCCGACCTTCGTCTTCTTGTCTCAGGGAGGAGGATGAAAACTGCATGAGAAGATCTGGCTGTCTCTGGAAGGGGGAGGAGCAGAGAGCCACCTTACTAATTTTCTAATGAAAACACCACAATTTATTTTCTTTCTTTGCTCCTCGTGTTTCCTTTTTGCTGGCTCGCCCCCTCCGCAGCATGTCGAATACATTTTCGTCCTCACTCGCGCCCTGACGTCATTACAGTTTGCAAACCTTTCAGTTTAAATCCGAACAAATCTCAGGATTTGTTCTGTTGATTTGAAACTCATTTGATTCTCCTACTGTTATGGCAACATATGCTTGTTGTTGACATTTAAATGATATAAAAAAAGTGGAGGAAAGAAAACTCATCTTCCATGTGCCCCCCCACCTACTCGTGGCAGCCAGTTCCATGACTTACGAGACAACCACCAAGTGTCTGTACAGCCCTGAATGCTGTGCCTATCGTTATATACAAGGGAAGCACCTAATCTCAAACAAGTCTAGAAAGTACGTAGAAAATTAAATGATATAATTCACAGAGGAATAAAGGAAGAGCAGGTTTGCTCTAGAGCATATGGAGGGCTCAGTGTGTAGGGGTCCCTTTCTAGCCCTTAGTGGGAGGGGTCTCTGGATCCACCTTCACTAAGAAACTGTAATATCATCCAGGACACCTTCATCTCTGTACCACAAAACTATAGACCTATCAACTGTGTCTCCTTCCATTCCAACGCTATGGCATGACATCATATCCCAGATTGGAAACAAAGAACTTGGTTTCCTTGATGATCGTGTTTTTTTGGTTTTTTTTGTTTTGTTTTGTTTTTTGTTTTTGAGACAGGGTCTCTCTGCATAGATAGCTCTGGCTATCCTGGAACTCACTTTTAAGTCCAGGCTGGCCTCGAACTAACAGATATCTGCCTGCCTCTGCCTCCCCATTTCTGGGATTAAAAGCATGTGCCACTATACCTGGCTGATGGTCCCTTTTAGATATGTTGTTCTGAGCAGCATACCATGTTCCAGAATATTCTCTTTCTGTCTCTGTATCTCTCTGTCCCTCTGTTCCCACTCTCAGTCTGTCTGTCTATCTCTCTCATCTCATGTAGCTCAGGCTGGCCTGGAGCTTACTATGTAGCTGAGGGAGACCTTGGACTTCTGATCCTTCTGTCTCCATCTTCCAAACGTTGATATTACAAATGTGCACCACCGTGCCTGATTTATGTGGTGGTGGGAATTGAACCTAACACTTTGTGCATGCTAGGCAGGCACTTTCCCAACGGAGCCACATTCCCAGCCCTGGGCCCTCTTATCTCAAAAGCACCATTCTTGACCTGCTTCTAGCGATTGCTTTGTTTTTCTGCTCCACTTTCCACTGAACCACATGAAAAGACATCTTCATTGCTTTGTAATTTCTACCCTTTAATGTCCCTTTAGTTAATTTTGACAGTTCACTGAGGTTTGTCCTATCAAGATCACTGATGACTTCAGGGTTGATTTTCCCAGTACAGAGCCCAGGCAAGCTGATTTTCCAGGAAAGGACTGGGTCTCCTGCAGAGCTCTGTCAAAACACACCAAAGCCTAAGTGGTTAACCGCAAGAGTTGGGCTGCAGACTGACTCCTTAGTCTGCTGGGGGTGAATTGCTTTTCCCTAAAATAACAAATGCAGAGCTGGAAGAGTATGGCTGGAGCCAGGGTTCCCAAGGCACGCCACTTTTTGCCTTCTTGACTGTGCTGGCTAAAAGCCCTCCAGGCCAAGGATTGGAGTACCTGAATCTGAAGTCTATTCTGTGCACCACTCCAGGGAGTCTCCACACCCACCACTGACTGCCCTTACCACCTTCTTCTTCCCCACGATTTGCCACTCCAGTAAGCCTGGAAACAAACTGCCTTTTACCTCTGTGAGCACGGCAACGAAGAAAACACAGTAGTGACACAGAAAGGCCATTTCTTTGTCCTGATAGCATTCAGCCCCTTAGCAGCACTCAACAGAGTGGCCTTTATGTTTTGTGGAAATGCTGTGTGTTCTGTTGGCTTCTGCCACCTCCTCCGAAGGTTCTACCCCCTTCTTACTAGGTGCTTCATGTTACTCTTCATTCAGTCTTCACTCCCACAGACCCTTGTTCCAAGTCCTGTTCCCTTCCCTGCTTGTTCATGACCCCTAGAAGATCTCAGCCTTCCTATTGGCTCTCCGCTTTCCCATGTGTGCAATAGGATATTCTTGTTCCTAAACCTGAGCAACAGAGACATTCAGCAACAACAGTCATTAAGTGAGATTAAAACAAATTGATGGTCTTAACATACACATCAGGTCTCTGCCTTTGCTCTGAAGCTGCCACTGAACACCATTCTGTAGGTCCACCTGTTGTGACATTGTAACTGGAATAACTGTTAGGGAACACAGAACTCAGGAGAAACACGGATGAAGCCTGTTGATTCTTTGTTCCTGAACCTCGAGCTGTCATTGGTCAGTATTTCCTTCAGGAACTTCTCTTCATCTTCTGCCCATCCAATGTCTCAAGGTTCCCATCGGTCCTACTTTATGATACTATCTGGGTGTAAACCCAGACTCTGTCCACTTGTCTCACCCTCTACTGCTAGCCTGGTTTGAGCCATCAGCGCCTCTTTCTTGCATGACTGCAATAGTCTCTCAGCCTGGTTCTTCTCTCTGCTTCCCTATTCCAATTCTTACTTTATCCATTCTCCATAGCAATCTTTGACCATGCGCACCTTATCCCAAGCCCCCTAGCTGTCTTCCTTCCGTGGCTCTTGTCTGTCTTTCCAGCACTTTCAGGCTTTCTATCTTGTGCTTTGTTATCTAGCCACAGAAGCAATGGGTGTCCTTGGACCCACCAGGCTGGCCTTAGGGCCTCCATGTCTGTTTCCCTGAGCTCAGTGCTGCTCATTGCATCCATAGCCTTGAGAGGCATTTCCTTAGAAAGACTTTCTAGGGCCAGAGAGCAAATGAAGTACTCAGCCCCAACTCATCCCTGCTTCCTGGAGCCTCATCACTCCCTGTCCTCTTATTCAAATCGTTTTCTTCTTTTCCCATCCACAGCACCATTCTTGAAGAAGGTCTGACCTGGAAAGCAGTCTGGCATACAAGGTAGAAGCTTTTGCTAGGCAGCTGAACCAGCGCCTCCTCTCAGCTCTGCAACTTGCACAAGGGTTTCTAATCTCTGTCTGCTTGGTTTTCTCATCCATTTCGCATGATTTATTACTTCTTCTGAGGAGTGGGTAGGCTATTACCTGTAAAGTGCTAGACTGTGTTTAAGCCATAATTAGGGCTCACTGAATGTTAGCTGCCATTATGATTTGCCTTCCCCCATGAGAATTCGTGTTTTATGAGCCTTCTAATCCTCCCTCTGACTTCCACCCCCAGACCTGTGCCCTTTCTTTCTCTACTCTGCTCAGTGTCCTGATCCATCAGACAGATGGCCATCAGCAGTCCTTGCCTTTGGTTTCTGGTTGGATTTTCCAATACAAAGCACCAGCAGGAGTAGAGTGGGGAGTGAGTTTGCAGCTCTGTGGTTCTGACTCTTCCCTGTGGGAATCCAAGGAGTTATAGCCTTGGCCATACTTCAAAGTCATGTGCCCACCAGGTGACTTCTCGCCAGGCTCCACTAATAGCCTCTCCTTCCATTCCAGCCATGGAGCCTCTCTGCACCCCAGGCCCTCTTAAACTGCCCCTTTGTTAAACTCCCCTAAAATAGCCAGTCTGGATGTGCCATCTGGTTACTGAAAGGACCTCGAGGGTACTGGGACCTGGTCTGTCTTGTTCACTGTCAATTCCAACTGTCCTGGCATGAAAGAGAGGCTTAATAGAATTCCATATGAATGGAACCCACGAATGGATACACAGCCAGCATTTAACGGATGGGAAGGTGTTAGCCTGGGCAGTGATGGAGAGAAGAAAAAAACATTCCAGGGTGAAGTTGAGCACAAAGTGCAATAGAGACAGCAAGCGGCATTTTGAGTAAGTTGAAAATATAATTATAGCAGATTGTGAGGCATGCATCCGATGAAGGAAGAAGGAGCATTTGCTCCCACAGCTGCTGTCACCAGCACAGTGGAGTTTATAGTCGGTGAGATAATGTCTCGGTCTGCCTGGGCTATGTTCAGGCTGCTGTAACAAAAATACCCTAAACTGCACGCTTAGTAAGTAACAAATTTATTTGAGTTCAGGAGGCTGGAAATACAAGATCAAGGTGCTAATTGTTTTCATGTCTGGTCGGGACCTACTCTCTTGTTGAAAAGTGGTACCATCTCCCCGTCTCCACTCAGTAGGAAGGACAAGGCAATTTAGGGGGCCTCAGGCACTGAGAAGTTTCATGAACCAACCATCTCCCAAAGGCCTCACATACTATTATCCCATTAGGGATAGGTACTCTGGAGTAGGATGGAAGGCACAAGCATTTAGATTATAGGAGATAAGGAAGAAGGAAAGATACTGGGTTATGTATTTACACATATACACATATAAATATATACACACACATACGTATATTTACCAAAATCACAAATTGATGCTATGTCTTTTTTTTTTTTTTTGGAAGCACATTTCTTTATGTGTGTGTGTGTGTGTGTGTGTGTGTGAACATTTGCATGCATGTGCATATGAACATGGAGGCCAGGGAGCAACTGTGGGTATTATTCAAGTGTTATCCACCTTTTCACTAATTTTCTTTTTTTGAGACAGGGTGTCATGTAGCCCCAGCTAGTCTGGAACTTTGTGTGTAGCCTACAATGATCTTGAACTTGCATCTCCTACCCCAGTGCTAGGATTACAGGCATGAGGCTCCTGGTTTATGTGGTACCTGGGACTGAACTGAAGGATTCATGCATGCTGGATAAGCACTCTTATCAACTGAGTTACATCCTTAGCCTTGCATTAACTTTTAAAATACAAAAATTCTTAAATTTTCAGAAAAGGATTCTACTGTTCCATATGTTTTTGTCTTTGTTTTGCTGTGATTATCCCATCCAAGTAGGAAAACACCCTGGGCTGGTCAATTGTGATGATCTGTCTGAAATGACTTATCAAAAGTGTGAGTACACAAATAGAGCCAACCAAAGCCTTTGAATTCAAGTCCATATATTGAATATGAGCCATAGGGATGTAGGATTGGGCTACCAGTGGCTATATTTCCCATCATTTGAACAGAGTCTGCTTTAAATGGGGATAGTGAAGCCAGCATGAATAAAATTCAGCAACAAAGGACAGAAAAGAGATGTAGAGACACAGAAACTGCAGTTAGATATCTATTGTGGTGGACGGAATGAGAATGGCCCCCGTAGACTCATAGATGTGAATGTTTGATCCCTAGTTGGTGGAACTGTTTGGGAAGGGTTAGGAGGCATGGCCTTGTTGGAAGACGTGTGTCACTGGGGTGGGTTTTGAGGTCTCAAAATCCCACACAGTTTTCAGTTAGAGCACTTTTTGCCTCATGTTTGTGGGTCAGATGTGAGCTCCCATTTACTGCCCCAGTGCCATGCCTGCCTGCCTGCTATCCTGCTCTTTGCCATGATGGTCATGGACTCACCCCCTTAAATTGTAAACCCCAAATAAACTCTTTCTTTCTATAAGATGCCTTGGTCATGGTGTCTCTTCACAGCAATTAAGACAACTAGCTTTGGGGAGAGAGTATGGGAAAAGAATGAACCGTGGTTAGTTATTTGAGATTCTTGATCCAGCTATGCCTGAAGTCTTACTCTCGATTTTCCTGTAACAAAACCAAGAAAATTCCCTCCTAGAGGGTTGGTTTTCTGTCCTTTACAACTTGGAAACCATATCGACTTGGTATCAGAAATAGGCCATTGACACTCTGACAGCGAGCTGGCTGGGTCTCACTGTGGCATATGAGGTATTTCCTACTAGGGCCACAAGAGTTGACAATCTTTGTTCTTTTTGAAACATGATTTTAATGGTCACCCCTTGTTTCTTTACACTTAGATCAGATACCTGCTGAGATTAGAGCCTTAGAGGAGTCATTAAAATTTCAAGATTGTTGTCTGCTCGTGCACATCTTTCAAGGAACGAAAAGACTTCAGAATAAATTGGTCCCTCTGAAAGAAGGAAGGAAGTAGTATGTGACTTCATTAAGAGATATCTTTTTCTCGCTCACATCTAAGAGTGATCTATGGCTGTTGTGGATCAGATAATCAGGCACCCCACGGAACTGCAAAGCCAATATCCCACCTGGGCTGAAGCTAGTTTTGGCAGAGACTGGAAGGAGGGAGAGACAAGTGGCAGATATGACTGCCACCTAAAGGATCAGACCCAATCCCTTAAGCCTATCTTCCAGACTGCCAACTGGTAACGAAGGTAAAGAGCCAACCAATGGGGTCCATCCAGGCATAGGGCTTGATTGTTTCTGCCTTAACATCTCAGTCAGAGTCATTTAGGAGTTGTTCAGTTGAGAACTGTTGCTAAGGGACAAATGGGCAAAAAGAATCCAATCAATAGTCAACAACACGGCAAGATTTGTGGTGTTTACTTACAGAAGTATGCTCAAACACACGGTGACTAGGGTTTTAAAAGAATCCTAATCTGGCTTGGCCAGAGAAATGCCCAGGGAAATGTGGAATTTCTAGATTTTGAAGGCAGAAGACCCAAGTTTAGAGGGATGCTGTGAAGTAAGGAAGGGACTCCCTTCTAGTGTTTATTTCAGGGATAGCCTTGGAGAATGGAGAATTTAAGTGTACCTACACATAGTGCAAAGCCTGGGGCAGTCAAGATACAAACCCTTCTCATGCTGTGGTACATGCCATCGTTAGTAAGTGGTATTTTGATAGGAGTCACCTCTTACTCCTCATGGGCAGTGTAATGGCGGTGTTCTAGTTTTCTTTATATTGTGACCCAAAGCAAAGGTTGCTCCTTAAAATTCTGCATATCCTGCTTGACTTTGATCCAAAACATAAGCCCAGGAAATGCCTGGAATATCATTTATTTATCCATCCATCTATCCATCCATCCATCTATCCATCCATCCATTATCTATCTATCTATCTATCTATCTATCTATCTATCTATCTATCTATCTATCTCTGTCATCTATTCATCCATCTATCTATCTATCTATCTATCTATCTATCTATCTATCTATCCTTCTATCTATCATCTCCGTGTGTGTATCCATGCATGGGTGTGTGATGATGCCCTTGGAGGCCAGAAGAGGGATACTGATCCCTTAGAGCTGGCATCTCAGGTAATTGTGACTTGCTGGATGTGAGTGCTTTGAACCAAATTCTTGGTCCTCTGCAAGAGCAGCAAGCACTCTTAACTAGTGAGTCATTGCTCCAGCTCCATATGCGATTTTTAAAAAGCTGTCTAGATGCTTATAGAGTTTTTCTTTATACTAAGATAGTAAAATTTTTTCAATGATACCCTTATGTATATATACTTCTGTCTGTATGTGTGTGTTTTCTTGGAAACCTTGTGGGCTTTTTAAATGTATATACTTGGGGCATGATTTTATAATTTGTGATTTTTTTCAATTATGTCTTTGATTATGGCTTTCATTTCATTTGCTTTGGTTTCTTGTACCCAAAATTTATAAGTTGGACATTCATAAATTGGAGAAGGCAAGTAGCAATATTCTGGCAACCTAAAATCCAGTGGTTAAACAAAAAGGGCAACTATGTAGTTTCTGGGTTGTGACAGATTCTTCCTCTAGGCATCCACACGGTTCCAGAGAAATGTAATGGTCTTCCAATTAAGGAGACTGACGGAAGGGTTTGTCAGCTGCAGTCTTCAGCACAGTTTCATTAGCCTGGTGTTTAATGAAAGTATCCAAATTTTTAAGATCTTGGGTTTATCTCCTCCAGTTTTGTAGGTATTTTGAGCAAAACATTAGAAAGCTGGTATCAGATTCCATTTGACGTTAGAAGCTTTTCGTTGATTTATAAGGCAGTGAGACAAAGCATAGAGGATGTGTGCTTTCAACATCACTTAATTAGTAACAAACTAGCAGCACGGAACATCCTTTGTGCACCAGACTCTGTGTTTGTTAGACTGTAAAGTGGAATAACTGATCCAGTTCCTAAGGATCTAGCATCTAGTGGGCAGGTAGACATGAAAACAACCAGCTAGAGGCAGCAGATAAGTTTACGATATACACAAGACTCTAAGAACAAGGAAAAAGCTTTGTGAGGAAATATAGTTTGCACTTTATGAAGTTGGAAGCAGTTTGCCAACAAAGCGGAGAGGTGGTAACCTGTGCCCTTCTTAACGCCGTGTGAGAGGGCTGAGTCTGCACAGTGGTGTTTCTTTCCAAATTTTTATTCCATCATTGTTGAGTTCCACCTTGTTTTCTTATGGCTGGCAGTTCTGCAAGTACGGGGTCTCATGGCAGCTTTGCCTCCCTCCACTTGCTAGGTATAGGTATAGGTATGGGTGTAGGTATATGTATACATGTAGGTATGCGTATGGGTATGTGTATAGGTATAGGGATTCTATGTTCTTTCACACTTTAGCTCCTTATGTAATCTCACATGTAGTTATGTTATTTTAAAGAGAAAATGATAATTTACAGAAGCACAGAATGTGACTATTTGAAAGGATAATCTAGTCTAACCTCCCCACCTCCTCTTCCATTTGGGGCTGTAAGGGCCACCATGGCAGGAACTGAACAGAAATCATAAAGACTGACTAGCACTGGAAATTTATAAGATGTTTTCGCAAACGTCGTGACATTTCATGTTTACAGAAATCCTATGAGTCTGATATTATTATTATGCCATTTGTACCAGTAAAGAAATTAAATTTTAGGCAAGCCAAATTATTTATTTAAAAATATTATATTTAGTCTCTGGATTGTCAGTCCAGTGTTTCTTCTATTACTCAATGATATTCTTGTTTATCTATTTTGTTCCTTTAACTGAACTGTACTTAAAAACAAAACACTTCCTCAGCTGGCAGTGATTTTAGAAACTTTACGAACTAGTATACAAGTGGTATCTAGCACCCAAATGAATTGTCCTATTTCTTGCAGTCCACACCACACCTGACACTAGTTGTTATCCACGGCTTTGTGCTGTTGTCTGGTTCGCCTTTATATGATTTGTATTGTCTGAGGCAAAGAGATATTCTTCCCGGCTTAATATCCAGTGAATTTCTCTTGCAACCTCTCCTCTGTGACTTCCTTAAGGTCACTGAGGCATCAGCTCTTCCCTGCCTCTCTATGGCAGACTGCGGGATCTCGTCTATCATGCCTTAGGCTGTGATCGTCAGCCACTGCAGCGGAATTTTGCAACAGTCTCATCAACAGTGTGTTGCAATGCCGGCAACCTCTGCTACCAACGCCCTCTTCTCTGCTGCCTCTTAAAAAAAGAAAACAACAAAATCCCACCAAACAATCACTAAGCCCAGCTTAGGCTTTATTGCTCCTAAAACAGAATGGTCGAGTTTGGATAATTTATACAGAGGTTGATTTTTGGAGACTGGAAGCCCAAGATTACATGGCTGGCTACGTATGTCAACTGCCCTGTGCTGTGCAAACCTGCCAGAAAAACAGAAGCACAACAGCGGGGTGGCCGTAGAAGAGGGCAAACCTGGAGCAGCCTGCTTTAGAAATGCTGATCCTTTCAGTGACTAGCCTATACCCTCTGAGAGTGAGCTGTCACTCACAGGAGAAAGGCATCATTCCATGTATGAGGGCCGCCCCCCAATGACCAAGCGCCTCTGGGAAGTACTTCCTGTCTATACCCCCCTGAGGAATTAAGCCTCCAGGTGAGCGTTGGTGTAATAAGCCACATTCGCATCTTAGCAGATGCTTTGAGCGATGGACCATTTAGCTTTTCTTCTGTGTATAGCCAGGATTTCCTCATGGATTTAGTAGAAGCAGACTTTAAAGTTTTCATAGTGAAAGACAGTTTGTCTCTGCAGTAAATCCATCCTGTTGCTCCCTGAATTCTATGTCCCTTTGGTTCCTGCTAATGGGAGTAGGAGGGCTGAATGTCTACCACAGGCTGCCCAGGTGCAGTTGGGCCAGGCTACTCTCTAGTTGGGTCATCTTGGGCAAACCTTTGGGGGGGCTTATCTGTAAATTATGATTGTATTGTACATAAATACCTGGGAGAATTGGATGGAGTGAGAATGCAAATGACCTAGAATAGCGTTAGATACCTAATGGGCACTAAAAATATATTAATTTTGGTCATGATTATTCTTGAAAATATAACTCTTAGACAGAAGTTTTTCTTTGTCACCATTCAGTTGAATGCTATACACTCAAAAACATTTTCTTGTCTTGAAACGTTATGTAAGCTCTTTGTTAATTCTGTATTTTTTGAGTATGTTAATCTCGCTCGCTCTACCCACATCCCCTCTCTGAGGCTGGTCTGCAATTCACTGTGTAATCAAAAATTACCTTGAACTTCCAATCCTCTTGCCTCCAGCTCCCTAGTGTTGGGGATTGGACCTGGGGCTTTTGCATGCTAGGCAAGCACTCTGCCAACTGCGCTGCACCCTTAGATCCACTATCTCCCTTGCTCTATCCCTCAGGAGTCTTGCCTGCTATCCTCGCTGGTGTCTTTAGACTAAGATAACCCCTCTTGGTAATTCCCTTGATAGTTTAAGCCACTTCTCAGTTTCTCAGTCTCTTAAGTCACTTTTTAGTTCCACGGTTGTTTGCTGACTTCACAGGTAATCTGATAAACCAGTTCCTAAGACATGAATTTCCATTTGTATTATGGAGAACTTGGTACCTGTCACATAACAGTGATGGGGTCTGTGGCTCTGTTGGCTCATTTCCCATGTTTCTAAGTTCTTAGGGAAAGTATTCAGGTAAATATTCGTCAGTTTTGCACTCATCACATTAGCTCAGAGGCTGTGGCTGCTTCCTTTCAGTCTTGCCTCTGTTGGTCAAGGAAAGGTCAAGTTCTCCTTCCATAAGCTTAAACATAAGCTTTTTATGTTTAAGAAACTCACCATTTGGGAAATATTTATTTGACAATAACTATAAACAAAATTGACATGAAGATTGTCTATCCTTAAGGAACTCACAATTAAGAAGCTGGCGCTTCTTCCTCTTCTTCTTCTTCTTCTTCTTCTTCTTCTTCTTCTTCTTCTTCTTCTTCTTCTTCTTCTTCTTCTTCTTCTTCTTCTCCTCCTCCTCCTCCTCCTCCTCCTCCTCCTCCTCCTCCTCCTTCTTCTTCTTCTTTATCATCATCATCATCATTTGTGTGTGTGTGTGTGTGTGTGTACCATGCCTCATGTATTAAAGTTAGAGGACAACTTGTGTGCTGTGGGGGCTGATACTCTCCTTTCACCTTTATGTATGCTCTGGAGATCGAACTCACATTTTCAGGCTTGCGTGGCAAGTACCTTTACCTGCTGAGGTGGCTTACCACCTGCTCCATCAACTCCTTACTTTAAAAAAAGTTATTCCTGTGCTTTTATTCTTATTATTGCTAACTTGGTCTCTTATACAAATGAATATAATTGGAATAATTTTTGCCACCAAGGTTATTTTAAGACTTCCTTTAAGATGAAAAAAAAAAAAAAAGGATCCCAAAGAAATGATTTATGGTTTGGGTGAAATTGACTTACTTAGCATTTGCATGTCCCTGTTTTCAAAAGGTGTTTTGTTTGAGATTCAACACCATGTCTACAAATGACAGTGGACTGTGCTTTCTGCATTTGGCTACATAATTGTTATGAATTGCTATTTTAGAAACATCCAGTCAGAAGTTATTTGACAGTTAAATGGATCATAGACGGAAAGAAAGACATAGAAAGAAAAAAAAATCTTAAGAAAATCTAAGACAGTAATAGCCCCCATCTGGAATACCCTTTTCTCTTGCAGGAGCTTCTGCAGTTCCAGTGCAGCAGGACCAGAGGGAGCTGGCTTTGCCGACAATGTGAGCTAATGATCTCTTCTAGTCAGCTTCACACTCCACTGTCTCCCTCCCCAGTCTTTGAGTTGGACCATGGGAGGGCTTCTTGTCAAAAGAGTAACATTGATTCGTAGAATTGTATTGCTAAGGAATTTTACAGATCATTAGACCACAGAGTTCCCACGTTTTGTGAACATAAGAATCCCTTTTCCGTATCAATGTGTCCTGGGGTTCCATAGAGTGCCACTGAAGCAACCAGCATAGTGGCTTGAAAAGGTTTGGTATGACAACACGCCACCGCAGATACAGTAACCATTGCATATGAATTTCAGTGTTATCAATCCCAACAGAATAGTTTCAAACAAATAGTTATGACTGTGTAAGTGTGACGTGTCATTTGTTTCATCTTGTGACCAGCTGGGTATACAAATCCCATGGACATAGAGATCCTTAGAGACCTGTTCCCGGGAACTGTTGATCTGAGAGTCCATGTTTCAACAGATGAGTTAACGGGACTCCAGGATGTAAAGTGACTTTCCAAGACCACAGCTCACTGGGGACAGAGCCCGCGTCATTGTGCTGTATCACAGCAGTCTTCAGCTTTCTTCGGAAAGAGAAAAGTATCAAACACACCGGCTCTGAGGAGACTGTGACGTATACAGCAAACACAGGAGAGCCTGCTCTTCTCTAACAAGAATCCCTTTCAGAGGGTTAGGTTGTGAGTAGAATCCTTACATCATTTGTCCTATTGACACATATTTATTGAGAATTGTTTGATACTGTTTCATTTTTGTTTTGTTTTGAGAGAGGGTCTCACTGTGTAGCCTACCTTCAAACTAGTGTCAATCCTCCTGCCTCTGCTTCCCAAGTGCTAAGATTATATTTGTTAGCCCATGTGCCCGGCTTTGTGTTTGATACTTTTTAACCCACACAGCAAACTTGGAAAATAATAAATTTTGGCCTCAGATAACCCATTCTTCCTGAGAAAAGAAAAAACCATATTAAAATGTTGAAATCTTTGAGATCATGGAGTTTTGGCAGTGTACAGACACAAAAGTCAGCAAGAATGGACATTCTCAACCTCTGCCAAGTTTGGAGAAGCAATTCTGGTGGCTGTGTTGACAAAACAAATGAGAAAAATCACCAGCCAAATAATGCATTATAATACTGGCAGACAGGAGGAGGAGTGTGTGAACCACATTAAAAAGCCATTCAGTGTTAGAATGACTCAACTCAGCGGGAGAAAGATGAAAAGGACAATTGGTATTTCTTGGACAATGTTTAATGTTTATGTACAAGTAGACATCCCAGGGACTTGTGAAGAAGCTCTTCAGCCAGGGTTTCCATGAGTAATTAATACAAGGTTAAAGATGTTGAACTAAATGCTGATCGGGTCCATGTTCCCTGGATGGCCCGTTTCTTCTAGTACCCATTTCATTTACAGAATTTCAGGGGCCAACATTGTCTTAATGACTCTGTGGATGTCTGTGGAGAATCCGAGTTGATGCTGATTCTCATTAAGTTGTGGTTCATATGGAGGTAGATTCTGAGCAGTCCAATCATATCTTTTCTGTGGCTATAGTGATCATGAGGGTTCACCCAGTTAGATCCAACCATGTCTTCAGATAAGGCTGCTGGACTAGATATTACTGTGTATGCTTCCCAAAGATAGAGGATGGATATTACAACTAAGGTTTGTAATCTTCACCCTGATCGAATGATTTGAAACCTCAAGTTTCATAAGGAATCTTAGGAAGGACAGAGACATAAATCTATTCCTGCCACCTGAAGATGTGACTCCACCAGCATGGTCTTTGGGGTCAGCACACCTGGGTCTTAGACAAGCAAAGAGTAGTTATAATTGGTGTTGACAGAAAAGTTGTGCAAACAAACCGCAGAGTGAATTCCACAGCCCCCTCAGCTAAGTACAATAAAACTGGAGTCTGGGGAGTGTTGGCATTTGGAGTTCTCTTGTTCCCATTCCTAAGACTCTAAGTAGTTCCAGGGAGGTAATGGTTTTTACCATAAACAGAAGTCCTTTTTCTTCCCATTGGCCCTCCCCGCGCACTCCAGGCTGGCACATGTCCTGGGAAGGGTTCTGGAAAGTGGGCTGCTCAACAAGGACATTTCCACTGCAGGCAGTTCTGGTGGCCTTGGTGAAGTCCCACTGCATCTCAGGAGGGGCTCTTCTGTCCCTGGCCTGGGACCACTCAAGATCATTCTAGCATGACCCTCATAAGAAACTCCAGGTGAACTGGAGCCAGCTGAACTATAAACATTTTAAAGAAGTGTATAAGACAATTTTGTTCATCACAATCATAGAAAGGCTCACTCTTAGGGAGAAAATAGCTATAGAAGGGTTTGGGCATCAAGGACTGGGGCCCAAATGACAAGTTGAGAAGGTAGGGGAAGAAACAGGACAAGAGAAGCCACTGATGCCAAGAAGAGGCTCAGGGATTCCAGTTAGTTGCTTTAGGTGGGAAACTCTGGGGAGATGCGCCGCGCCGACCTCGTCCAGCAAGGAAGACACGACACGACTGGTTCCTTCTCAAGGCAGTTTAATCAGGAAGTTTATTACAAGAGAGAATTGCAAGGAATGGCCCCGAGCCCCAGGAGCAAGCCGCTTATATACCCTGTGGTTCATGCTGATAGGTCACCTCTGCAGCACCTCATTTGCATAACCGTTTTTGGGCAGTTATGGGTGTGTCTTAAAGGGCCAAGCTGTTCTCAACTGTAGCGCATGTGCAAAGCTATTGTTTACTACCAAGCTGGCTGAAAACCGGCGCCATCTTGGAATGGCGTCCTACAGGGAGAAACATCTAAAACAGGATGTTGGGGAAGTAGCATTTATGGTATGTTGGTTTCCAAAATTCTTGCCCTACTTCTTTAAAAAATCAGAGTTGCATTCTGTTCTAGTCGGTAGTGGGAGCCAGTTCTTATGTGTCGCTATTGAGCCCTTGCATTGTGACCAGTCCTATCCGAGATGTGTGGTAAAGTGTCACATACATACTAGATTTTGAAGACTTCATATGAAAAAGGAAGAATTCAAAGCAAAAACCAAAAGCCAAAAAACTAAGTCACTGATGTCTTTTTACATCAAATATATACCGAAACCGTAATATTTTAGTATATGAGGTTAAAAGGAAACATATTACTGACATTAGTTTGACCTTTTGTTTCTACATTTTAAAATATGTATCAACCATACAGTTTGAGGCTGTATGTATTACACCATTGATCTCCATTGTTCTTTGAAGCTCCATGAGTTCAGCTTGTGTTTATATTGTGCTGGGATTGGTGCAGCTACAGGGTTATACAATCAAACGCTCACATCTTTACCTTATTGGTGGCCGAAGAGGAAGTGGGTCAGACTTAATGTATCTCAGATTTCAAATGAAGGGACAGTGTGGCCTCCACTGTATGTCTATCTTAGTTTATACAGTCAAGCGTGGCTGGATATTCTCCTTCTGTGTATTTGCCAGTCTCTTTACTGTCATGATGAACAGCAATCATAAACCTTTGTGCCTGGTTTTAATTATTGTTCAGGATGAATTCTTAAAAGGAAATTTCTGAATTAAGAAATATTATTTTTTAAGATTTATTTTTTAAATAATTATCTGTATATGTGTCTCTCTGTAGTGCAATGAATTCAGTGCCCTTGGAATCCAAAGGAAGGTATCAGACCTTCTGGAACTGAAATTACAGGCAGTTTTGAGCTGCCCAATAAGTCCTGGGAACAGAACTTGAGTCCTTTGCAGGAGCAGTATATGCCCTTAACTGCTGAGTCACCTCTCCTCTAGCTCAGCATGAACCTTCTTAAAGCATCAGAAATTCACATCCAAATTACCTTTGGTATGTGTCAGTGTGCCAGGAGACCTGAAGACATTTGAAAGGTTTGGAATCTGGGGGAAATTGTGCCACCCTTAAATACGTACAAAGACCAAGTTCCCTTATAGGAACAGAATTTAAATGAGAAACTAATGGGCTAAGTATGGGAAGCGCAGGGGGCGCTTGAGAGAGGACCAGAGCTCTGTGCACATCACAGGTCTTCCCTCATGAGGCTGCCTGAGAGGAAGGAGTCAGAGGAAAAGAAGAAAGGGGTGGAGGTGAACACTTAGAACGGACTAGACATGGTCCGTGTGGTTTTGATAGCTCTTGGGGGCTCAGAACAGCTTGACAATGACCACTCCATAAAGCAGAAATCTCCTGTAAAGCCACTGCAAGCTGGAGACAAACAGATAGCTTCAACGCTTAGTGGTAGCAGCTTTGAGCTGATTTATTTGGGAAGTAGCCTTGGAGCAGCCCTAGTTCTTTGTCTAGACAGAACAGGGTGGGGTGGGCAAGAGTGGGGGTGGGTGCATTTGTAAAAGTGACAGAGTAAAAATGGCCCTTGGGGTCATCACAGTCTGAAGTGCTCCCATGGTTGTATCCTTTGGTGTTCTCCATGGGAGGTGGAGGGAGGGAGGAGTGGCCAGTCACAGCGGTGTAAGGGGACATCCCTGGCAGGGTATCATTGTCTAGCCTCACAAGCAACTATGGAGAGCACAATCGGGCTCTTCAATTCATCTGAATGGTGTTCTTTATTTCACATCTAGGCGAGACAAGACACTCATTCTGAAGACTTAGTAGAAACATAAAAACACTTCAACAGGGTTCAGTCTGTGGTCTGGATCTGAACAAATTCAGTGCAGTTTCTTATGCTGTAACTCCTGCGTCTTTGGGACAGGGCGATGAAAATGAATGTCCTAAATAATGACCCGAGGCGCTGCACGGTATGAAGTGCCTCACAAATCATCAAAGGAAGATTAAATTATATCTTAGACTTACCAAAGCCAAAAAGTGAACTAATAATATATTTTAGGAACTGTTGCTCCAGGAGCTAAAGCTAAAATTGTGGCAGGGTTTAACCCCAGCCTGACCAGAACACCTAAGTCACCAGACAGTCCCATAATTAAAATTATGTTAATTCTCTTTTGTGTATTGGTATTGGTATGAGAAATATTTGTGTGTTAGAAATTCTTTTTTATATGTGTACATATGTGGTATAGTGTGTGTGTGTGTGTGTGTGTGTGTGTGTGTGTGTGTGAACAAGTACACTCTCTGTGTGGGGAGGCATATGCATGTGCATGTGTGTGCAGTGTTCACGTGGAGAAAGATTAGAGAACAACTTGGGATTGGTTCTCTCCGTCCATTAGGTCTTAGCTAGGGTTTCTATTGCTATGATAGGACATTATAACCAAAAGCAAGTTATGTAGAAAAGGGTCTATTTCAGTTTACAATTCTCATCATCAATTCTCCATTACTGAAGAAAGTCAGGGCAGGAACTTAAGTTAGAAACCTGGAGGCAGGAACTGAAGCAGAGGTCATGCAGGAGTGTTGCTTACTGGCTTGCTCCTCTTGGCTTACTCAGCCTGCTTTCTTACACAACTCAGGACCAGCAGCCCAGGGATGGCACTACCAGCCCAGGGATGGCACCACCATCCCAGAGCTAGGCCCTCCCCCATTTATCACAGTCCCCCACAGACTTGCCTGCAGCCAATCTTAGGGAACCATTTTCTCAATTATGGTTCTCTCTTAGATAATTCAAGTATGTTGTCAAGTTGACAAAAACAAACAAACAAAGAAACAGGACATTTAGCTATAACTGACAAATAACAGCAGTCTATTTAAGGTATAGAACATGTTTATTTGTTACACATACATGTGGTAAAATGATTATCACTACTGAACTAGCTGATACATGCTTCACTGCATGAGTCATATTTTCACGTGTGTTTGTGTGTGAATATGTGTGTGTGTGTGTGTGTGTGCTTATGTGTGTTGAAAAGACTTAATAACTACTCTCAACAAATTTCTAGTATACCATGCAATCTTCTTCATCATAGTAACCATGCTGAACATTCAATAGTCGGAATTATACCTTGAGGCTTATTCTCTGATGGCTCAAGGTAAGTTGAATCGAGGAGACTTTTTTGAATAAAAAGAGACATGAAGTCTATGTTTTCATTTTCTGTGCCCTGTCCTTTTTGCTGACAAGTGTCTGTTGCTTACTCCTGTGCTGGCAGGTGGATGAGCATCTGATTTGACAATGCCTTTCAGTGCACATGTCAATAACTTCATGAACCTGGTCTCTGTCTATTTCTACAGAAAGTGAATTGCAGGCTCTTTGTCAGTTCCTTACAACAACTCATCAAAATCAAGTTTTTTATGAAAAAAAAATCCATAAAGCTCCCTCTTTTAAGAGTTGAGGATAGAAAAAGAAGTAAAGTCTGGCATGGTGGTACACACCTTTAATCCCAGGACTCAGGAGACAGGTACACACCTTTAATCCCAGGACTCAGGAGACAGAGACAGGTGTATCTCTGTGAGTTCAAAGCCAGCCTGGTTTACATAGTGAGTTCTAAGACAGCCAGGGCTATGGAGGGCCATGTATGTCTCTAAAAGAAAAGAAAAGAAAAAAAAAAAGAGTGTGGGTCCAGAGTGATGTCATCCGTAGCCCTTCCTTGTCTCTGTGGGAGATGGTTCCAGGATCTCCTACTCACATAGCGCAGCCTGTGGATGTTAAACTCTTTATACGCGACGGCCTGGCGTTGCACACAATCCACTCACACCCCACTTAAGTCTTCGCTAGAGTGCTGACAATAACACTGCAGTGTAAGCGCTATGTAACTTTGCAGTTCCTTTTTTGTTTCAGAAATAATAAAGAAGAAGTCTGTACATGTTTATGTTCAATGCAGTTGCAGCTTAATATCTTTTCAGGACTGGGGTGTAGCTCAGTCAGTAGAGCACTCACCTAGCATATGAAAATCTGTGGTTTCTATGCCCAACACCACAAAGCAAAACAAGTCAGGCAGGCTGTCAAAATGTCTGAATCAGTAAGGTGCTTGCCACATGGGCATGAGGACCTGAGTTCAGAACCTGGCGCTTGACTAAAAGGCTGGGCACTGTGCCGCACACCTATAATTCCAGAGCTGGGAGAGTAGATACAGAAGGATCCCAGAGGTTTGCTTGCTAACTAGTTTTACAATTCAGTGAGCTCTAGGTTCAGAGAGAGACTTTATGTCAAAGCTATGGAGGAAGACATCATGATGTTGACTTCCAGCTTTTAAATATACACACACACACACACAGGTGTATGCACTCAAACACAGAGGTACACACCTATACAAATACAGACACATTCATACACCATACATACATGGATGCGTGCACACATGTGCGTGTGCCTGCACGCAAACATTTTTTAAGTTCCACTTTGCCAATTTGATACAAAAGGATAAGCTGATTGGTTTTTTGCATTCTTTCTGTGACAATCTCTTATATGTGCATTAGCCTTTTGTATTTACTTTGCAGTTTACTTATTTTTAAAACTCTAAGACTCAACTATACTTTACACAAGGAAGGTTGGCTTCAGCAGCTGCTGCTAGTTGTAGCTGTCTGTGTGATCCCAGCCCTAATTACATTGTGCGACTTCCTTCAGTTCATTGTCTCCATGTAAAAATAAATGTGTGTTACATGCCTTCCCCAGGGAAATACTGGAGTCATATGACAGTCTGTAAAACCAAGTCTTTGATGTATTTTTACATCACCATCCCACTGAACCTTTCTGGGGATATTCTAGGAAATGTGAGCTGATATCCAAGCTGATGTGCTCAGATGTGTGAGACTAGAATACCCAGGTGAATTAGAATAATAATTTGGGGACAAAGGGACGATGTGGGAAATAATGAATTCATCTGCTCACATGGTGGTTGAATTTAGAAGAAGAGAGCTGTTCTTACCATCTTGATCTCCAAGAAGGAAGGGAGAAATGGGTGTGGGACACTGACTGTTTCTTTAAATCCTCACTTTACACCCTGCGTTGAAAGGGCGGAACACCATTCCTGTTGAAGAGTAGGCAGTTTTAAACTTTCTTGCAATTGCTTCCCAAGACCTTGAGAAATGATTCAGGATAAAAATTCCCAGGGTATCGGTCAGAGGAGAGAGACAGCTCACTGTCAAAAGCAAAGACAGAGCAGAGGTGCAAGATGGTGGAACTTGACCATGTTACTCAGAAATGTCCTTCTGTGTAGCCAGTAACCCTGTGGGTTTGAGTAAATAAGGAGCCCCAAGTTCCTCCATGGTAAGGACCACCCTGTGCTCATACTTAAAATTTCCAGGCTTCATCACCAATTCACCCTTCAGATGAGGGCGTAATACAGTTACCATCATGTTTCTAAAAGACAAATTTAAAGACTCTGAGTGATGATTGCTGTTCTCTTGTAGGAGATATGCCCACCTAGCCTATAAAATATTTTCCAGCCACACTTTCAACTCACAGTTAGGAATCCACATTGAGGTCTAAGTTACATCATCTCTATGAGCTCAGCCAAGAAGGAAGCCAGGCTGTGTGAGCCAGAGGCTCTCTGTACAATAATTAAAGAAAGTATCCAGTGACAGCCATTCTACCTCTAAACCCCAAAACATGGGGCAGTCTTATTCTGCTACTTGGATTAAGAAACAGTTCAAACGGTCTATGGGGGAAACAGAAGAGTGAGACACAGATTGCCTTATATCTTGAAGTAGCTTGACTTGATTTCAGTAACTAGTGCACAGCCAGATCACCCTGAGTGTGCCTGATCTCATCTGATTTCGGTAACCTGTAACCTATGACCATGATGCTTTAAAAAGTCAGCTATCCATGTCTATCCACCTTCCTTTTCATTTTTCTTTTTCTTTTTTTCTCTGTTGTAGCTCTGGCTGGCCTGGAACTCACAGAGGTCCACCTGCCTTTGCCTCTCGAGTGCTGGGATTAAAGGTGTGCGCCACCACTGCCCAGATCATTTCTACCATCTTCAAACTGAAGCTGATTAGAGGTCAAGTCCTCTATTTCAACATACCAATTCTTCTAGAAAGGCTATCAAGCATTCATTATTTAGTATACACTCTGTATTACTTTAACTGGGGGAACAGAATGGTATTTGTAGGAGAAAGGTTGGGGTGGGTGAAGGTGACATGGAGAAGGCAAGACGAGGTAGACAGTTACACTAGGACTGCCAAAGGCCACATGGCACCACTAAGATGGGTTGTGGTGCTAAGTACATAATTTCCCCTTGCAGTAGGAAGTATTTAGGTATTTTCTCAATCTGGCCGTCATCTGTGATGTAGCATGGATGTCAGATGGCGTTTTGCATGTAAAACAATATCTGATTGGGGTTGTACAGTAAAGCTTAAAAACATGAATGGATTGTTTAAATATAATCCAATGTGTTCAGCCAGTTGGGTTGATGTTCGTTCAGCTAGTCAATCCATTGCACTACTATTCATGTTTTGTCTTTGCTCCTCACACAAGGGTGAGCCAGCTTCTTTCTCAACAGAGATCTGGCAATGACTGTATGACCTTGGGCTGGGTGTATGTTTGTTCTGGGTATCTTGATCTATTGTTTTAGGTACTATGAATGGTTATTTCCTTTTGCTCACATTTCAAGGGGTTTCAGTTTATCTCGGACCACAGTTTCTAGATTCTTACATGGAATTAGAAAGTTCTTGAAAACCATAATGTATCTGAAATATCTTTTGCTTTCTGAGCCCAAAATGGGAAGGACCACCCTTTTATTCCTCTTTTATCTCCAACCTTTCCTGTTGACTATTCTTTAACTCATGTGTTAAGTCAGAGGAGGGGAGACTTTCATGCTCTAGGAGGGCTCAATGTGAAGAAGGAACTGTCTAATGTCTCTTTAAGATTCTCGTGTGAGTTCTCTTTAAAGGAAGCCCACCCCTGGGAAGGGGGTGTGTTGCGGAAGTTTATTTTTAGTTGTGTTTAAAATAATTGTTTTTGTGCACTGTTGGAAAAAGGGATACATAGGCCTTCATATTTCGTATTGCTGTGAGTGTTGGATTTCTGTGGGGGATGTTTGATTGCTTATTATCTGCTCCCAAGGAGTTAGGAATCAATAAAACACCTGAGCTGAGACTCTCAGGGTTCCACTGTCAGGATGGTGCTGCCATGATGGTGGTTCCCTCTGTTGAAGTCTGGCAGAGTTTGCTTATATGAGAATGCCTCAGTGTCTCCTAGCTGAGCTGACACAGCAGCATACAATTACAAATAGCACACCAATGTGAGGCAGGACATCACGACATCCTGCCAGCTAATCCAACAGTGAGACAAGGAAGAAGAAAAAGAAACTCCTGACCTCAAAGAGTCCTGTATACTCTGCTCAGGGAAGCTACCAGAGGACAGAGATTAAGGTATTAATTGAAGGTTCCTGAAGGAAGAGGGGAGAGAGAGAAAAAAAAGAGGAAATAAACCTCTATGAAGAGAAAAGGCTGTAAAATTAATAAATAAATAAGGAAAAAAGCTCTGAATGGAGGACCTTAGAGATAAAGAATTCAGCTGGGATCAGGAAAAAGCAACTTTTTCTAACTGTGTTTCCTGATTATGGAGCCAGGTACATCATCACCAGCTCCCTTTTGCTACTGGTGGTAGAGTACTGTTTCACAAACTGAGTTTTCTGATAGCTGCACTGTATGTGTGCGAAGCTCAAGATGTTGTGTTTGAGATCTATGAAAGGGGATGTATGTTTCCCCTTAGCAGCGATGAAAAAGAACCCCAAACTGCCAGAATTTTGAGTCAGAGATTCTTCCCACTGGCCCAGGACCGCCTGCTGTTGTAGAAGCCCCAGCTTGGAGCCAAAAAGCTACTTAGTTAAACCGAATAGTTTTTGTGTGTTTGTATGTTTGTTTTGTCTTTTGTTTTTTCTGCAAATCTGATTACAAGCAGTCCAGCAATATCTCTATGGTAATGAGAATTCCACACCATGAGGGAACCCTTACTGCAGACAAAGTGACTAGTTGTTTTTCTGTAAACCAGACTCTATATTAAAACCTGGAAAGTGTTTTTCAGGGTCAGCACACAGAAGCTGTCTTCCAGAACTGGCTGAGGTTTATCTCCTGCTGGCAGCCGAACTTGGTACTGTAAGAGTCACCCAGGTGTTACTGTTTTTGAGGGCATGAAGGGGTCTTTGGAGAGCAGCTGAGGTTTGTCATTATGAGAGGCCAGGAAAGCCCTTTAGCAAAGGTGCAACCTCAATAGTAGTTGAAGACCCAGATTGAAGGGGTCATGTAAAGAAGTTAGGCTTGGCACCATGAGGAGAGCCCAGGAGAGGCTATTTGGTGAAAGTGCAGCCCAGTTGCAGTAAGGGACCTCGGCAGTCTCTGAAGATACCAGCACCATGGCACGACCACCAAGAACAGCAGCAGCAGTGAAGTAGAGCAAGCCAGAGCCTGGAGGACAAGCTGTGTGTGCTGCAGAAGGCAGAGTCTGAGAAGTGATCCAAGCCCTATGGAGGAGCCCAGAAGATCGTGAGTGAATTCCAGATAATTGGACATTGATAATGTTTTCTGCTGTTCAAAGACATTGTGAAAAACTTGATAGTCGCTTGGTTTCATTAGGTCCTGTGCATTAGCAACCCTCGTGATTGTTCCTCTTGTAAATAGTTTTGCTGTTAATAGTGGTTATAATATTAATAGTAGTTAATAGTAGTTTTGCTAATAATAGTGCTAATTGTGTTGTAAAGGTAAAGCAAGTTTTTATATAGAAAAGGAGAATTGTGGAAGTTTATTTTTAATTATGTTTAAATGAATTGTTTTTGTGCACTGTTGTTAAAAGGGCTACCCGAGGTCTTGGCAATTTGTATTGTCTACAGGTGTTGGCTTTATGTGGGGGATGCTTGATTGCCTATGATCTGCTCCTGAGGAGTTCGGAATCAATAAAAAACCTGAGCTGAGATGCTCGTGGTTCTACTGTGAGTATGACACTGGCCATGACGATGGTTATATACATGCATATCTCCCCACACACAAACAAGTGTGTGGACATGGCTTGCCTGAGATCATGAAGAAGGAGAGACAGCCTGATTGTTCCTGACATTCCCTGCCCCGTTAGTCCACCAGACACACTGTCCTCCAAGACAGCTGGCCATGGCTTCTTGGGAGAAAAGGATAAAGTCAAGTGTATTCTTGAAGGAAAAAGAAATGGTTTCAGTCCAACATTCTGTTAACTTTTAATCCAAGCCCTTGCCCTTGGGTTAGCAAAACCCACTTAATATAATCGTCATTATTAAAGTCACTACCAAGGAAGCACAATATGAAGAAAGTATACCAACACTAATGTCCATTTGGAGAGAAAACTGCAAACTCATGGAAAAATTTAGATTTACTTCAACCATACGAGTAACCCAGATAGTTCTTTGTTTCTTCTTGTCCTCTCAGGCATTAAAATGAGACCAAGAAGCCAGGGGTAGCTGCATGATGCCTCCTCTAAGCCATGGAAGGTGCTAGGTGACCTGGGTTCCAAACTTTGAGCTTTATTTAGACTCTCCTGCAGTGACTTGTGTTTGAGTTGCCCGTGATGTTAGAAAAGGCAGTGTGATGCAGTGCCACAGGCATGCGCTTCAGAGATGAAGGATCTTAGGTTCACATTCTTCCACTTAGTTGTGCTGTGCCTGGGAACTCCCCAAGTATCTCTTTCGGGTGATGATCAAACAGTGTGTTATAGGTGGGGAGTAATAATGAACATTACTATGGCAGCGTATTGGGTAGCATTTTCTGGAGGAACAGATTTAACACACACACACACACACACACACACACACACACACACACACACACGCTTAGAGAAAAATCTACAGACTCAGAAAATCTACATTTATTTCAACTACACAAACAACAATGACTGTCCCTTATTTCTTTCTGTTCACTCAGGGATTAAATTGAGATTAAGATGCCTGGAATAAAGAAATAAATTATTATGATAAATATTATTTTGCTTAGACTGGCTTCCATGACTGGAGGCTGATTCTAGACCATGGCTGTCTGTAAGCTGGAGTGGCAGAGGATTTGGTTCAGTCCAGGGACCTGGAAGCCAGGTAATGGTGGGGAGGGTATCCCAACGATGCATGCCCAGTCTGAGACTGAAGGCCTAGAAGCTTCTTGAAGAGTCGGTGGTTGGTGTGTGTGTGTACTGGGAGACTGAATGAGCTACAGTCTAACCACCATCAGCATAGACTTCAGGAGTGTTACACATCAGGAGGGAGGAGGGAGCTTGTGTCTACCGGCTGGACACTTCCTCCACTCTTGTCTCACGCAGGACTACTGGGTGGTACTGTTCACATCCAGGGTAGGCCCTTCTCTCTCAATTGCTCTCCCATGTGTCAGTCCTTTCCAGGAATCCCCTCACAGACACTTCCGGAAGTGTGCTTTACTGAGCTCCATGCCATTTTTTTCTCTTTGCTATGACAAAATATCCAACAGGGAAACCCGTGGAGGAAAGAATTGATTTTGGTTTGCTGATTCATAGATTTCAGTCCATAGTGCTTGGTTCCGTTGTCCTGGGCCATGAGGAACATCATGGTGGCAGGAGTATGGGAAGGACAGGGCCATTCATCTCATGCTGGGTAAGAAGCAGAGAGCAAATCGGGCACTTAGGGCCACACATACCCTTTCAAGGTATGCCCTCCAGTGATCTGTATCACCCAATCAGGCTCTGCCTCCTAAAATTTCTCCAACCTCCCGAAGAAGTGCTTCCAACAGATTACTACCATGCTCAACATGTTATCCTGTGGAGGGACATTTTGTATTAAGCCATAATATTCTACTGCTGTCCCCCAAAAACTCATGGCCATATTTTAGTGCAAAGTATAGTTAATCTATGTTCAAGTCCCCATAATCTTTTTTTTCTTTCTTTTTGTTTTTTGTTGGTTTTTTTTTTTTTTTTTTTTTTGAGACAGGGTTTCTCTGTTGTACCCCTGGCTGTCCTGGAACTCACTCTGTGGATCAGGCTGGCCAAGAACTCACAGGATCTGCCTGCCTCTGCCTCCCGAGTGCTGGGATTAAAGGTGTGTGTTACCACTGCAGAGCCACAAGTACCCATAATCTTAATATTTCCAACCTTGTTTCGAAACGCAACTCTGAAGTCTCTACCCAGACTCAATGCAATCTTTTAACTATGAACCCCTGTAAAATTAAAAAGAAAGTCATCTACTTCAAATAATCAGTGTCAGAGTGTACCATTCTTTTGTCAAAGAGAGAAATGGGACATAGAGAAAGGGATGGAATCAAAACAAGAACAAAGCCCAGCAGGGCAAACAATAAACCCTTGGCTCTGCGTCTGGCATCTAGGACTATAGTGACATCATCTCAGCTCCAAAGGGTTTGGGCAGCCCCACCCCCATGGTCTTGCCTTTTAGACCATATGGCCTCTTCTCTTGAGCTGGCTCCACTTGTTACCTGCAGTTTTCCTTGGCATATGTCCTACAATCCTGACATCTCCAGTATCCTGGAGTCTCCTCTGGCAGCTTAGGCTTCTCTCACAGTCTTCACGCCTTGCCTGCTCTGGCAATCCCTACAGGGACTCCAAGCCCACCACACACTGGTTGGCCTCCTGGACTCTCCTTAGAAATCTGTTTGGAAGCCTCTGTGACTCTGCAGCCTTTGCACCTGCATGACTACAAAAGCAAGGCCACACAGATGATGACTCTCTGCTTGAGCAGTAAATGGGCTCCTTGGACCACAGCAGACCAAGCTCTGAGTGTGTGAGCCAGGGAAAAACTTCTCGAGTCAGCTCTGTGAGTACATGGTACCCAAGAGCTCTCAACTCAAAGCAAAACCTTTCAAATGAGTAACAACCTTAATTCTTGAGGTTAATCTAGTTAATTCTAGTTAATCCTCAAGGCATCCTACCTAGACCAAAATAAATGACTTTTTTCTCTTGGGTGTATTATCTTGAACAACTAAGCCCTCCATGTCGTGTCTGCAGCTTTAAATATGCTCCCTTTAGGGGATCGGGTTGAGGGACTCATGTTCCAGCCCCTCTCGTGGCTGCAGTAAAGCATGTGGGGGAAAACAAAAACAAACAAAAAAAACCCCAAACAAACAAAAAACAAAAACCCAGGCTTCTCTTTAAATTACAACAGGTGTTATTGTCATAGTAATAAGATTTGCATTCTGTATATGTTTTTTGGTAAGCCATCATCGTATGACTGGTACACCATGGGCATCTTCAACAAATGGGCTGGGTGCAATAGGCATTGTGGGTAAGATGCTGGACCTCATCAAGAAACTTGTCACCCACGACTGTCACTTGGCAACTATCTGGTGAATAAATGACAGGCAGGATCGATTTGAACCATCTTTTGTTTTTATTTCCTTTCTCTTTTTCCTTCGTCAGCCCCACTCCATGGGAAGGGTTCTGTATCAGAAGTATGACCTAACTGGCAATTTCAAAGGCAGAAAAATTAAAAGAAAAGAAAAAAAAACCCACAAGCTACAGATGTTTTGACGACTAACCTGCAGAATCAAATTTGTGTCAATATTTTTTGGATTACAAAAGAATTGACAGAGCTTGTGAAACAAGAGGAAGTCATGTCTGTAAAGGAAGTCATTTTAAGCAGTCTATCAGGAGGCTCTGGTTTACCCAAGTTAGAAAACCACCTCTTTTGGAAGAAGGAGGCAGTCAGGGTCAGGAGAAAGGGTCTTGGGCTGTTAGGTGTTCTAAGTTCAAGTCCCAGGATTTCCTTTGATGAAACATTTGGATCAGCACTTCATACCTCTGCACCTCAGCTTTTTTAACGGTGAAGTCGTCAAGATTCTTCCGTCAGCTATTTTGTGAATCCTTTTATGTGTTTGCAATTGTGTGATGTATGCATGGGTATGCACCTGTGTCTGTGAGTGTTTGCAATTGTGTGATGTATGCATGGTTATGCACCTGTGTCTGTGGGTGTGCAAGCTCATGACCCAGAAGTCAATGGCAGGTGTCTTCCTCTATTGCTCTCCACTTTATTTTTTGAGACAGGGTTTCTTGTTGTGCCTAGGGCTTACTGATTTGTCTTGCCTGGCAGGTTTGCTTGCCCTGGATCCTCCTCTTTCTTCCTCCCAGCCCTGGACCCACATCGCCACACCTGGCTTTTTACATAGGTGGTGGGGATGTAAACTCAGGTTCTCATGCTTCCACAGCAAACACTTTGCCTTTTGAGCCATCTCCCCAGGCTCTGTAGAAACCAGCGTTTACTGCAGTGCAGCAGTTAAAAGTGGGGTTTTCTGGAGTTAGAAAAGACGAGGTCTCAGGCTGATATTCTCGGGTCTGTGTGATTTTAGAAAAATTCAATCTTTCCGTTTTCCGTTATTTCATCACCCTTAAAACTGGTACAAGGGTAATAGCACTAGCCCGGACTGTCCTATACGCTAAACACACTTAACCTGTTGACAAGGAAAAGCTATTGTTCTTATGCGTTCTGTGCAATACTCTTCTGAAACCATCAGATCCAGGAAGAAAATCAAAGTCCCCGGCAGCCTTAGAGAAAAAACTCAACATTTGCATTCAGCCGTCTCACTCTCACGCAGTTGGAGCATTCATGAAGAAAAGAGGCGTTATCAGCTCTTTGTTAAGTCAAGGCTCGTCGCCCATTTCATTCATTTAAACTGTGAGCCAGCATCACTGTCTGCCTTCTAGCTTCTTGACGGTCCACAGTCTCTAGGGAGGTTTCTTCGTGTTATCGGGCTTACAGTAGAACTGGCAGAATTAGACGGAAGCAGTATCCTATTTACTAGGTCTCTTTTTTCCTGTGCTTTGTGGAAATTTTTATCAGTCTTGGAGCTCGGAAGCCCATGACACTTTAAGTTTGCCCCAACAGCAGCTTTCACAGGACTCATGTTTGATTCAAGATAGATCATTGCTAATATGGGTTCACTTGACCTCTGATTGCCCTTGTTGAATTCATAAATTGAGAAAATCCTCTCTCTCTAAAAAGAGTTTTTGTGCAGTTATTTGACACCACTGAGCAAACAAAACAAGAACAAGAGTGTACCAGTTCCACTTTAAGAAATATTAAACATAACTAACTTAGGCTGAGCCCTCACAGCGGGCCCAGTGGTCCAAGCTCTTTATATACAGTCTGTGAATCTTCCCAATGGCCACCCTAAGTAGATTCTCTTCTAATCCCTATTTAACTGGGGAGAAAACTGAAGGACAGATAGGTTGAAGAATTTGTTACCCAACTAGTTAATGATGAAATTGGGATTTAATCTTTTTGCCTTGTGACTCTAGTCTAGAACAAGACAGGTTAGCTGTAGTTGCTCAATGGCACAAGATACATGTAATAGGTTTTATAGTGTTATTAAATATTGAACGCAGGAAAATTAAATCATAGCAGGCTGTAAATATAATTCAAACTTTTATTAAATGTCAGGATATTGGATCTTTGGATGCATTTTACTTCTGGGCAATTGTCCAGGCTTGAAGCATATATTTAAGTATTTGCTGTCGTGATTTTGCATTGATTTACAATAGTAAACTGGATTACATGGCAGGGAGGGTTAAATTACTGACACACTTCTTGGAGGAGACCTTCTGATCTTGGTGACTGAGTTCAAATGTTACCAGTAACCAGAAGGCCTCTTTGGCCTGGGCTGTTCCTTTCAGTCACTATTCTATTGAAAGTTTATCATTTGAATTGGACCTTCCAAAAGGGAGGTTTTAGGCTCCCCTCCCCTCTGTTCTTTTTGAGACAGGGTTTCCTTGTGTACCCTTGACTGTCCTGGAACTCACTCTGTAGACCAGGCTCAGAGATCCACCTGCTTCTGCCACCCAAGTGCCGAAATTAAAGGCACGCACCACCACTGCCCTGCGGGAGGTCTATTCTTTATTTTTCAACCATGTATATTCCTACTGTAAATAAATGATCTTGGTTTGTGGGGAGGTGTATGGATGCTAGCAAAACTATTTTCTGCTTAGTTTGGAAAACCTAAAATTGCTAACTATGCCAAAATTTTTTTTCTTTCCCAAAGTTCTCTGAATCATTATGAGAGTGGAAAGAAAGAACAGCTTTTTTTCAGCATACCAAGTAATTTCAGAGGCCACGTGTCCTCCAGGAAGTCTCCACTTCACCACGTCTTCCACTCACTTTCCCTTGACTGCACGCTCCGTCTTTTATTAAAGATAGACTCCAAATGGCTCCAACTCCATGCCCACAATTATGAGATCAACCATGGTAGGAAGTATAAGAACCTCTCCTTTGGGGTTAGTTCTCATCAGTGTCCAGCGACATGGACACAGAGGTTGGGTCTGCTATCTATTGTTCCTGAGTTCTTCCTCATTGCCAGAGCTTCAGTGCCCACTGCTAACCAGCAGCCTGCTGCCTGACACCATCATTGTACCTTTCCTATGAGTCTTCTGCTCCTGTGTTCCTCCCTCTGGGCTGAAGTTCTGTGTTTATAAACTTGGGCTATGTCTGATTTCACCACGTCATTTGAGGACTGTGACCTGAGACTGAGTCCGACTCCCCTATACCAGAGGACCAAGGGAGAGTGCCTGGTTGAATGCCCATGCTCCCCAATGGAAACAGTCATGGGAGGGAGTCTCCAAGACAGGACGGAGGGGCTTTGACACTCCTTATTTTAAGAGAAGCCATTTAAACATTACCGAGTAAAGAAGGAACTCTATGACCCGTCTGGGAGGTAGTAAGTTGTTTAAAGAAAAAGGTAGATAGAGGTGCCAGGTTGAAGGGGCTAAAATGGATGAGTGGGGAGCTCAGAGAGCAGAGCACTTCGGACAAAGCAGGGCAGGTTGGGGAACGAATCCTGCAGGTCCTGTGATCCTTTTACCAACAGCAACTGGCACCTGTCAGCCTGCACACAAGACCTCCAGGTTTGCAGCTGGCCTGGCTTGTACTCTAGCTCCTTGTGCCTGTTTCTGCTTGTCCTTTGCTGCCAAGGTCCCAGCAAGCCTCTTGCCTGCTGGACTCTGTGCTCTGTTCCATTTTTCAGTTTAATAGAATTGATGTTGCTCGGTGCTCCCGGGACACATGGCATTGCTCTGTTTGGCTCTGGCAGTGCTTTCAACAGAAGGAGGGAAGAAAGGAAGACTGCCAAGAAGCTAGTTCCTTCAGCTGTGGTCCCACTGTGCCCCCTGCTTCTTGTGAACGACAAGCCTGAAGGATTCTGAGTAGGGTTTTTAAATGAAAATGTTTGATGTTTTCTATCATGGAACATAGGAGATCATTTGTAATTAAAGCCAGCAAGTGTTTATTGAACGCAGTGTTTACCAGCATTGCTTACCTCCCTGACCTTGTCATAAAAGTCACAGAAGAAAAAAAGAATGCAAGGAGGGTCCAGACTTCAAGGACATACTCGCAAGTCACCAACATCTTCTCTTCCCCTCCTCTCCTCTCCCTTCCTTTCTCCTCCCCCTCTCTCTTTCCGTTCTGAAGAGTGAACCCAGGGCCTGGTGCATGCTAGGTAGACGTTCTACCACTGAGTACAATCACAGTTACATTGTGGCTTGAAGCCATCTAATGCATATGGTAATGTAGGTACCATCACACCATGGTTCAGAGCTTTTGATATATCGTGACTCAAATGACTCCAACGAAAAACAAACCACACAAAGAACATTTATTTGAGTCTCACTCTCCACCACCAGGACCCGAACAAATGCTAATTTTTCAACGTTGCTGAAGTATGACAAATTGGAACTGTGCATTCAAGGTGTGTAACTTGATGTTTTGGTGTATGAATACATTATGAAGTGGTCGCCACGGTCAAACTATTGCCATATCCACCACCTCGCAGTTTCCATTTCCTATTCTTCTTGTGGTAAGAAGAATATTTAAGGAAATTTCAAGGCTATGACATATTACTGTCGGCTGTAGTCACCGTGGCGGAACAGAGGGAGAGCAACAAGCGGCAGATGTGGCAGCAGGAACAGAAAGCCAAGAGCTCACGTCTTGAACCCCAAGTGTGAAGAGAGCAAAGAGAGCAAACTGGAGGTGACATAGAGTTTTTAAACCCCTAAAGCCTGCTTCCAGTGACATCCTTCCTCCAACAAGGCCACATATCTTATACCTCCTCCAGATAGTGCCATCAACTGAGGACCAAGTATTCAAACGTCTGAGCCCCTGGAGGACATTCTCATTCAAACTACTACAGGGTTGATCTTAGATTCCACACAGAGACGAGGTAAAGTCATACTTATCTTTCTGAGTCTAACTTATCTAATTTAACATCATGGTCCTGGGTCATCCACACGGAGACATTCAGCTTGACATGACTGCAGGCATCTTAGTTATAACCCCATGCATTGGCTTGGACCCTGGCATGCATTTCAAGATATATAGATTTGTTAAGGTAGCCAGCTGAGTGTGACGTGCCAACCATGACACCCGGACTGAGGTTGGACATGTTAGTAGCTTGGGGGAAACTCAGGCATCTTTGACTGCATCACTGCTGCCTAGCTTAGCATATGAACCCTTTCATCCTGTGTTGGAAGTGTGAAGCTCCATCTATATTTCTGCTTCTTAAGACACATTTGTGTCCATAAATCCCCAATGGATAACTTTATGTCATCCTGGATCCAAGAGTCCTCCTCTTCCTCCTCCTTTTTTTCCTGTTGTGTTTGTTTAGTTGGTTGGTTTCATGGTACCTTCTACCTTCAGTGGTCAGTTCTAATATGCCAGGAACTGGGTATTTCTGAAATAGCATGTTGTCACAAATACAAAGTTTTCTTTCTTTTTAAAGGCTTGGCAACATTCCAGTGTTTGTGTGTATAGTCCCCCCACCCCCACCCCATACCCTTTGGTGTGTGTGTTTTTAAGGGTCACCTAAGGTACTGTGCATGCTAAACAAGCACCCTACCTCTGAACTATAACCCCATCCCTATGCCACATTTTAAAAACAATCTAACTTTAAGTTGAACATCTGTAATGTGAACATTCAGAAGGCCGAGGAGGAGTTCTGAGACTCGGTCTCAAGAAAATAAAAACAAAGAGAACTTCAACTTTTCGTGAATCCTCGAAATTCTAACTAGTAATAAAACTGCTCTCTTTCTCTCTTTCTGACACTCACACTCACACACACACATACACACACACATACACACACACATACACACACACACACACACACCTGCTCTACTGAATCAGATTAAAATATACAGCTAGCAAATAAATAGCTAGTGACTGGCTGGATGATTAACCCATATATCATTGGGAATGTTGTGCTAAACCATAGAAAAGTGGCCTCAGACTAACTGAAAGGTTTAACATCATTTACTTTGTCCTACCAAGAGGCTCTATTTAATTTTCACATCCCCCTGTCTGGTGTCCTTTGATGAAGTATGTAGTCTGCTCTTCAAAAACTTCCCTACTGGTAAAAGACATGCATTTATTTTTAAATACATTCATAATTTCTGGTCTATAGGATTAAACCATGCCCCTGGGAAAGACGTGTATCGCATGGGTACACTTTGTGAAGGTAAACACACAGAGGCATTCTGCTCTCTGTTAATTAATGATAGTCATGCCAAGCTTTTATAGGAAACCAATTTTGCTTTTGAACACCAGAGAGATCTTTGAGCCTAAGAAATGTTTCAATTTAGGAAAACCATAGCTCAGGCAAAAGTACAAATGGAGCAGGTGAATGATGGTTGGTCTAGAAATTTGGATGCAGTTAGTGTCAGCGCATGAATGCTCAGTAAGTACAAATGAGCCCCTGAAAGTATGTTCTTGAAACTACAGAAAACTCTGGAATTTGGAATTTGTTCCAGCATTTTCCCAGGAGTTGGAGTTGAGATGCATGGGCTGGGACTGTGGGAGCTGAGAGAGGCTGGAGCTCTGAGCCGCCCGCTAGGGTAGAACCTTGCCGTGGGCATGTAAAGGCCTCGCTTGGCTGGTGAGGGATCCACGTTCTCTGTTTCCAATGGAGACTGAGTCTGATCTTTTGGAAGAGAGGAAGTTTGAGTGTCCTCTTGTTTTTATTCAGTAGGAAGTTGTTTATGCAACTCACTAACTGTGACATGACCTCCTTGGTATATTTAAAGCAATCTAGGCTGATGTTCTTGGAAGCTTTATTGCACATGCAGATGCCGCTTGTCAGCAGGAACGTGCGGTTTGACAAGGTCAGAGGGGACACATGTGAACACAGTCTATCTGCAAAGCTTGTTAGATAACCCTGGCCAACTTACGCCACAGCCTATTCCAGTGCTACTCTCAGTTCTGCGCCAGCTTTCTCTGGAGAGACATGGTTAGTGACCAAAGGAATAGCAGCAGTCAACAGTTACTTAAAGAGAAGAGAACATTTACTGAGTGAATACCAGGCATCAATTCTGCATAAATAAACCCATGTCCACAAGAGCATGTACAATGAAGTTAATTATAACATCACATATCAGAATTACAAACTGGGAGGGCTAGAGAATATAGCTCAGTTGTTTGAGCGCTTGCCTAGCATGCAGAACACACTAGATTTGATCCCTAGTTATGACTACATTTACCGGAAGTTACGGCACAAGCCTGTAATCCCAGCACTTGGAGATGGGGCAGGAAGCTCAAGGGTTCAATGCCATCCTCTGTTATATCCGATTTGAAGCCAGCCTGAGACTCTGTCTCAGTCATAATCACCTATTGGAAATGAGCTAAGTGAAAGAGAGCAGGTGCAGATTATGATACATTTCTACAGTCAGCAGCTTTCTAAGAGTGAAGATGCCCACCATAGGTCTCTAAGGACAACCATCAAGTATATGATGATGCATGCACATACATGTATCAATGTACTTAGAAACTATGTGTGTGAACCAATGTTACCGGGGAGCAACACTGGGGAAGGTGAGAGGACCCCCCCGCCCCCGCGCCCGCCCCTGGCCATGGCTGTACCGTATTTTTGTATTTGCAAAGAGTGCAATTAATATGTACTATTCATGTAGCTAAAAAGAAGTTCAAATAATTTAAAGGTTTCTCCAGGTAAGCCTGAGACTACACAGTAGCCACAAAAGAACAAACCTGTAACTGCCAAGGAGGCTCTATGGTAGCCCAAGGCTGTCAGGAGAATATTTCATTGGAGTATATTTAGTGTGCACTAGCTTCTGAGACAGGGTGGGACTAGGAGTCTAGGTGCTCACTGGGCCCACCTCTTGTGATGTCAGCTTCATGATATCTTGCCCATTATACTGTCACTTTTATAGTTTTTAGAGTTTACAAAGCACTTTCCATGTCTTGAACAAGACTAGGAACCTGCGAGGGGGCCTATTGACCCCATTTACAGGAAAGCTAATGGAGGTTTAAGGGAGTTAAATTGTATGCTCCAGTGCCACCCGCAGATAGGGTAGAACTGAGCAAGGACTCAGAGAATCTATTCCCAGTGAGGCCATTAATCCCAGGTAAGTCACTGTTTTTCTAGGTTTCAAGTTACTCAGCTGTTAAAAAGGCACACAGCAGTTTCCTAAACAGGAGAGTTCAGAACTGTTTAAAGGAAAACAAGCACCTCCTCCTTACCCATCCCATCCCCAAATCTGAAACAGTCTCCCACCCCCATATGCACAGACCTCTTCTCACATTCATGGTTGAGTGGAAGGGGAAAGGCTCGGTGTTGTGAAGTGGCCTAAGGACTGATTCTGCTCTTGCAACAGAATCAGAATCAAATGGCTGGAAAGAGTCAGAGAGAACACAGTGCATTATTCCTGTCATCTCTGTCATCCTCATCACCTTCATCATCCCCATCACCCTCATTATCCCTGTCATCTCTGATATCCCTGTCATCCCTTGCATCCCCAGTGTGGTCCTTCTCCTTAGGTGGTACAGGTGGGAAATCCTGAAATCTAAGATGGCGAGGGAGAACTCTTTCTCCTGACTCCAGTCTTTTTAGCCTCTTATATTGGGGTTCGGCTTGAATGTAGAATAGATAGATGGTCTGTGCTGTTCTAGCTGGAGCATGGTTTGTTTAAATAAACATGCTAAATGACCTGATTCACTGTGTCACTGGCAATGGGTGAGAATAAAACAAGCCACCCTGCCTCATGACACGGTGGACACCTTCTTTGATTCTCTTATTTTTCTTCTCCTTATATGTGTATATGATGTGTGTGCACGCACGTGTCTGTGGGCTTGTGTAAGGTGTGTGGGCAAGAGTGTGCCACAGACAGCATATGGTTCAGAGGATGGCCCTGGGTATCAGTCTTTGTCTTCCACCTTGCTTGAGACAGGTCTCTTACTATCTGCTGCTCTGTGCTAGGTTAGCAGGCCTGTGAGCTTCTGGAGATTCTTGTCTCTGCTTGCCTCACTATAGGGTTACAGACTCTACTGGGTCTAGCTTTACACGGGTTCTGGGGAATCCAAACTCAGGTCATCATGCTTGTGCAGAGAGAACTTTGTCCACTTAGCTGTCTTCCCAACCGATGGCTGCCACTTTATTGATACCATGTACCGAGCAGCTGACACTGAGTCCTGGGCTAATTAACAAGGCTTCACAAGCCTGTATCCACAAAGCTATGTTTTGAGGTATAGTTTTTATTAGTATTATGATATACTGTGGATATTAAACCAGGAGATGACATCCGTTGAAACAGAAACTTGTACCTCATAGAATCTGAGAGGAGGAGGAGGGAACAGCCCATGGGGGCCTCACAGAGAAATGCATGCAAGTTGGGAAGCTGAAGAAGTAAGCAATGGAAAACAGGCCATCATCTTTCTTGTAGTTTTCCTTCAGAAGGAATGGGTTACTAAGGTAAGCAGGTTTAGGGATTAGCTAATTTGAATCTTCTAGAGCAACAGTTCTCAACCTGTGGGGTTGCTACCTTTTTGGGGTCCCTTTCACAGGGATGACCTAACACCATCTGCATTTCAGATATTTACATTTTGATTCATAGCAGTAGCAAAATTACAGTTATGAAGTAGTAATGAAAATAATTTTATGGTTGGGGGTCAGCACAACACGAGGAACTGTGTTAGAGGGTCTCAGCATTGGGAAGGTTGAGAGCCACTGCTCTAGAGGGCTCTAGCCTTAGGGAATGTTGCCAATTCAGAGAAGCAGTACATCACAGGGCTATACAGTCTTTTAGAAGGGCCCTAGTTAATCCTTTAAAAGCTTCTATCTATCAATTATCTATCTATCTATCTATCGATCTATCTATCTATCTATCATCTATCATCTATCGTGTCTGTATGTGTTTTGTGGTGTGGCAGCACATGTGTGTAGCAATCATGAACAACTTTAGAGAGTCAGTCTTTTTTCCAACCACATGGGTTCTGGAGATGGAACTCAGGCCTCTATGCTGGTGGCAAGCGCCTTCACTTTCACTTGCTGAGATCTTTCGCGGGCTCTGATGCTAATTATTTAGCTAGAACTGACTTCTTTTCTTCACAACCCGATTGTTGCTACACACGTCTTCCACCAACCCTATTCGGATCTCTCCATGTGACCTTTGGTCCGTGGCACAACCTCCCTCCCACAGGTGATGAATGGACTTCTGTCTTATCATAACATCATTAACAACACAAGCCCCAATTTCAGAGCACAGAGACCATAGCAGGCACTGGAAACTTCCACTGTGTTCTTAACACCTTCCACATTCATCCTGGTTCTAAGAACGTTAGCATCTTCAATTTCCCCTTTTTGTTTTTTGGTGTTATTTTTTTCTATGAAGCCTCTCTGTCTAGTTCTCCACATTCTTCTGGATTGATTTACTTAACTCGTTCTATCTCTACCTGTTAACCTCTGTATCTTTCCTTCCACCTCTACAACACAGCTGCTCCCTCAGTGTAGGAAGCAGTGTGTAACTTTCAAAAGACTTGAGTCGTTTTGTGAAGTCCATAAGCAAAAGCCCAAGGCAAACTCTGTGGTCTTGGCAACTTGGGTTCAGGTAAGCAAGGCAATTGCTACACATGCTTTATTCTGTAAAGGTCAGACAAAAATCCATTCTGATTTTACTCAGTGAGTGGAAAGGAAAGACATCTTCACTGTGTTTGATACTGGAAACAGCTCAGGGTTTTGGATGAACCCAAAGAACTCCCTGGACAGATCATGCCTATGACTGTTGTAGACAGAAAAATTTACAAAATCGCCTTTACTCTTCCTATCCTTCGTAGCTATGCAATGACTCCCCTCCCTTCACTGCTGGGGTTCTCAATAAAGAAGACAATATGTCAACAGGTGCTACCTGCATATTTTTCCTCACTCTTTTATTTACACCCCCAGAACTAAGGGCTCAATTTGTTTTACTTTTCTAATAGCTGCTGAACATTCCTGTATTCTTTCACTTTGAAATTCCGTACCTTTGGTTTCTGAGTCTCCCCTGATTCCTGACATCAGACTGCCAGACCATGGTTCTCCCACCACCTCTACCTTTAGAAGCCACCATCCAGTGGACATTTGTGCTTAGATATTCTTCTGCCCTCTAAAACCCTATGGCCAGAGCCTCGGTCTCCTAAGCTGTTCTGCTTGGTTTGTTTGCCTATCCATTTATATAAATTTATCTTTTAGTCAAGAGAGATCGGTCATTGCTTTAGTCGTCTTGTTCTAAGCATTAGACCCCTCAATGCTTACATTTGACCCCTTTTCCCTTTTGACCGACTTACCCAATACTGCTTTCTTATCCACAATGCCTGTGACATCTCTTCTTTTTCTTCTGGGCTGCTGGGATGATTCTTGTCACTCATGCCTGGATGACTCCAGATACTCTGTTACCATTGTCTTTGTCGTCGCCGCAGCTAGTTCATCACCAAGGCCAGATTAATCGCCATCTTTCTTCTTCCATTATGTCACAGTTCCTTTCTCCACTGTTCAATATCTTGATAGTGCTTAAATGTCTGTGGTCTGAATCTAATCAACATTTGCAATTTTATCCAATATTCTTTATCAAAAGTCCTCCGTCCTGGCTGGACCAGGGTGCCAGCTGACCCACAAGTACATCTGGCTCATTACTGTCCCTAGATTCATATGATTTTCTCTTATTGAAATGCTTCTTCTTTACCACAAATTTCCCTCGTGCATCTACAGCCCATCAGCACTACTACGGACACCTATTGTCTGGGAAATACTGATCCAGAAAGAACTTCTGCAAAGCCAATTTGTCACGATTACCCATCTCCCGATTACCCATCTCCCGCCACCTTCTGCTGCGTCTTCAGACCTTTTGACTGTTCCTGTAGGTGGCAGTGGTGTACACACCTACGACAACCTCTCCAGATCCTTTTCCTTCTTTCCTACACATGTGAGGTAAGGGTACAGGGAACAGCTTAGCAACCCATTTGGTTTGTGCTATGCACGCACCCATCTTCTAATGATGCATTAGGCACCATTACCTGTTGCACTAGGTATACATACCTCTGAATATGGAAGGTATACATAGCTCTGCATATGGAAGGTATACATAGCTCTACATATGGAAGGTATACATAGCTCTGCATATGGAAGGTATACATACCTCTGCATATGGAAGGTATACATACCTCTGCATATGAAAGGTATACATAGCTCTGCATATGGAAGGTATACATACCTCTGCATATGGAAGGTATACATAGCTCTGCATATGGAAGGTATACATACCTCTGCATATGGAAGGTATACATACCTCTGCATATGGAAGGTATACATACCTCTGCATATGGAAGGTATGGAGACAGTTATGGTATGAACTGGTTTGGGGTACAAGGCAAAATTGTGTCCGTGAGAAAAATTTTAAGGAAGATCCTTATTACCTTTCTTATGCCTATGACTAATAGGGTGTACATATTAAAATCAGATGCCTCAAGGAAAGAGACATTCACAGTGAGCAAATGTTTATGTAATGCAAACTGTCAGTCAAATTAGAGAATCACTTAAATTATATCCCTGCTAACCAAATTCTTCCTTCTTGTGTACCCTATAAAATGAAGCCCCAAACATTAACTGAAGACTTGAGTATTTTCATTCATGTGGCCTGCTGTTCTCTTGCAGGGCATTCTGCTCTGTTCTGTTGCTTTTCTTGTAATCTGTGTGGACTTTTATTTCAGGCCAAGAACATGGAAACTCTTGGCCTAGACCCTGGCTGCTACTAACACACTGACTTCACCTGGGGAGGAGGGACTCTCTCTTTTCTGTGTTATTTTTCACATTAGTCATGTCCATTAGTGCACATGTACATGCTAAGCTTCAACAAAATACACTCTGCCTTATCCCACTTACCCCCCGCCCCGTTATTACTCCTACATACAAGAGCACTCTTTGAAATGGTGGTCTATATACACTGTTCTTTCTCCTCCCATTCTCCCTCAGATCTACTTCAGTCAAGCTCACACTCCCAACACTCTGTTGAAACCCTTCTAGTTAAGGTGACCAGTGACTTCTGCATTGCTAAGCCCCACACTGAAGTCCCAGCTTCTGACTTGTTGGACTAGTCACTCCCTGACTTTGGGATGCTGACGATTCCTTCCTGTCCGAAATGCTTCCTTCTCTTGGCTCCCAGGACTCTGCACTTTCATATCTCTCTGGCTGCTTCCTTTTGGCTCCTACTTCTTTCCTAGACTTCAATAGATAGTGCTTTTCCATGTCTCAGCTCTTGACCTTTTCTGTCAAGGCTTACTCTCTGGCTGACATCATGCAGTCTCATGGTTGAAGCCTCATCTATATTTGGATTCGCTTGGTTCCAAGTTTCTATCTTTAGCCTGAACTTCTTCCTTTAACTCTAAACTTGCGTATCCATGGCTTGTTTAACATCTGTACTTTGTAGCTAATAGAAATCTTAATGCACCCCATCTGAGCTCATAGTGTCCGCACTTCAACTTCCACTTCCCACGGCCTTTGTCCGTCAATGATAGTATCACCCATTCTCTCTCTCTTTTGTTATTACATTGCAAATCCTTTTGATTTTACTTTCAATACCTCTCCAGAAAACATACGCTTCTCATAATGCCACCTTCATCATAGTCTAAAATCTGTTACCTGTCTATGAAGTAAACAAATAACAGGTACAAGCAGAGGCACCATGCGTATTGGAATCGTGGCTCTGCCAGTAGAGAATGATTGGAACAAATTGGTCACCTCTGTGCATCCCCGGTTTCCTCATTGGGAAGACTGGGATAAAAACAACAATGCTGCCGATACTATTACAAGTACTTCTAAAACAGATTAAGGAAAAGCATACACACGCACACACACACACACACACACACACACACACACACACACACACGCAATATTACCAGCACCTGTCAAATAGCATGACCAATGCATGCCAAGTATTGTCTCTAAACCTACAAAAATTCCATGGCAGTGAATGAAAAGTGGTCTGCAGGATCAGAGAAGTTATGAAAATGGCTATTCTCCTGAGTATAAACGAAGCAGATCTTTAAATACCCAAACCCAAGCCAGGTATGGTGGTGTGTGTATTCGTAATCTCAGCACTTTGGAGGCAGAGGCAAGAGGATCAAGATTTCAAGGCCACCTTCAGATACGTAATGAGTTCAAGGCCAGCCTGGGCAATATAAGATGTCTCAAATATACAAAATAGATGAATAAGTAATGAGAATCCCAATCCTTGCCAAACCAGGATGTAGAACGATTGCATCAACTTCTTTGACTTGCGGCTGTGGCTTGGTCCATTGCGTCTTGGTGCAGCTTTTATCTATCTTACTGATTTACAGACAGACACTTCATTGCTAACACACCTTGATCTTGTACTGCTTACAGTTATGTTGCTTTCCTCTACTTTGAGAATGATTTCTGAAGCATCGCGTCTCCAAACCTTCCAGATCGCAGGAACTGTAAATGGCTTTAATCCCAATCCTGGCTCTATTCTAGGTTGAAGCCCCTCATACTTCTTAAGGATTCTATCTCTGATTTACTATCACTGCTACCTATTACGGCATTTAAAAAAGGGCCCTGTAACTCTGACTCTTTTCTTTTTGTTGGTCTGTCTTGTCCAACTTTGATGTGATAGTTTTTGTTTCATGATATCATATTTTATTTTGTTATACTAAAAAATGAATGAATGAATGAACGAATGGAAACCTAGCCACTAAAGTAAAGGTAAACAACTGAACTGTCATATCTGCTTGGAGAGGGAAAAAAATCAGTTTTCTCCTATAGAGTGACACTGGGTGTATCAACCGTTCCAGGACAGGCCTCATGTTCAGGAATAGTTGACTAGCATATGATTGAACTTCAGATTGTATGTGTGTGTGTGTGTGTGTGAGCTTTTATTTGGTTATAGTTTGGTGGGGTTTTTAGGGGGGGTTGTTTTGTTTTGTTTTTATTGAGGTGTGGTTTTATTTTGTTTCCTTGTTTTTGGAAGGTTTTGTTGTTGTAAAAGAAGTTGAAGTTGGGTGGATAGGGAAGGAGAGAGCATCTGGAAGGACTTGGGGAGGGGAAGAACATGATCAAAATATATCTAAACTTAAAGACTTTTAAATAATAAAAAGTACAATAAGAATGAGCTCTATCAATACAATTCATACTGCCATGAATGCCATTTGAAATTTTTATTTTATTGAGAAAAAAGAAAGCCTAGATTTTTTGAGAAAAGTAGCTGATATGGAAAATTGTAACCCCCAAGTGAGACTAGAAAAAAAAAACCAACTTATAATTACTCACAAATTTTAAGATGAGGGCAGCCAAGCATCTTTGAAGAAAAAAAAAAGAAATTGAGTAATGATATACTTTCCTCAAGTATCTGAAAGTAACCTTTCCTATTTGTGACTAAACTTCAGTAGTCACTTTACAAATTTGGCTAAATGTGAGGACTGCTAGGAGAGAACCACTTTCTGTCATGTTTGGATGTCTGCAGGGTTCCTAAGGCACATGGTGACTTGGCTGGAAAACACTAAGAGACATCTCCCACACTGCCAGACCGCTCTCTGACTTGCCACTCACATAATCTGAGGCTCTCAATCACATGCAGGTTGTCGGCACCAAATAAATTAGGCAGATGGAGCTCGTGCATCAATCCACCTCCTTGGATTCCTTTTTAGCCATTGGTGCATCCCCTCTCTCTCTTTTAATCAGCCTCATAAATCTGACCCTGACAAGGTCCTGCCCATCTCCATACCATTGTCGGAGGTGAGATGGTAATTTGTTTCCAAACTTTCATTTGAGTCTCTCCTTGAGTGACCATCAGTGCTATGCTGAGCCCATTCATTACAGGGGCTCAGGTGTGACCATGAGGATTGTGTGCCAAGGGCTGCCATACTGGCAACTCCTTCCAGAAGGACAGCATGGTTCTCTAAGCACTTATGCACATCAGATGCACGCACTCCACAATGCCTGATGAAATCCTGGCACACTGAAAATTGGAAGGAACAGAACGCATCCTGAGTTATTCTTCTGAGTATCCAGTTGTTGATAGCTATTTACATCCAAGTTAATGAATACCTGGACTCACTTGGTTTTTCGAAAGATTTATCCAAATCAAGAATTGAAGACAAAAACAGAACTCTCCATGGTGTGACCTTGTTCTCAGAGGTGGGGACTGAAACCTATGTATGCTTGTTGATTTGAATCTGACTGTCTTTGTCTCCAGATCTTGGCCGTGAGACTCCGGAATGTTTGACCCAGCTCTTGTGGGTGGTGTTTATATTCTGCAGCACTTACTTGCACAGCAGTGCCTTCTGGCTTCTAGGGGGTTGTATCTTTGAGTCTGGATTGTGCCTGAATCCTTGCTGTTCTCTCATTCCCCTTCTTAAAGGGAAGGGTGTTTCTCTTTTTGCTTCTTATACAGGTGCTGTTCAAGGCTGACTTAATGTCCCCTTGTCCTCAGAGAGCATCTCTGTTCCTTATTCGAGAAAGGAAAAGTCCAGATGCTCTCATAATACGGTCTGTGCCTGTGAGATGCAGAAGCTGTGGGCAGTCATGTCTGGCTCACCCGCTCTAAAGACTTTGGAAGGCGGAGACGCCTTATTGTGCTGAGGCAGCTTACTTCTGCTGTTCATGAAACAGCATCAAGCCACCTTCATGGGCCCATAACAAAGTAGGCTATCAGAAGAATACAAGCATTCCTCATACTTTTGAATACACATCATCTCCCTGAGCTACAGGCAGTTTTTGTGTTTAGGGGTTTGATATCAGGCCTCTATGCTTTTCATTAGGGCCTAATCTTAGGATGGGTAACGTTCTGACCACAGCATTATAGCCTACAAAAGTGAGCAGGCTCCAAATGTCGTTGTTGGCGATGATAAACGGTAACGACGACAGCAGCCGTCATTTGTGTTAAACACGTCCTGGGCGTCAGCCTTCACATCCATTGTGTCCGCAAACGCCTTGTATTCACTGTTTCTTAGATTCTTCCAGCGTCCTTCAGAAGGATCCTATTCTCATCCCCACTTCACAGATAAGGAACCAGAGGTGTGGAATGTTCTCTTCTAATGAAGCTCTGTATTTTTCAGGGTCTTAGAGCCTGAAAGCCTCAACCTCTCGGCTTTTTAAAGCCATACTTTCCTTGAGCCATCTCAACTAGTCCCGTGAATTTCACTGTCAATATGCAATTAGTACCTACATGTTGACAACACTAAGTCCGAATCTCTAGTCTAAACTCTCCCGACTCCCTCTGCGTGGGAACAAACCCAGGGGCTTGTGCACACCAAGGAAACATTCTACCGTCAAGCAATACCCCCAGTCAGGCTGCTTCTCTTAGTCTTAAAATCACACATCCAGTTCCCTTTTCCGCTGGGCTTGCTAAGTGCTATCTCAATACGTCCAAAACATTTTCCTGCTGCTCCCTCCAGGTGCTTTTGTCCTCCAGTCTTCCCCTCTGAGCTCATGGCAAACCATCGGAACTCACACTGGAAACGTATGGCTCTCGATCTCTGTCTCCTGCCCTCAGTCATCGTCTGAGTTTGACCACCACCATTTCCTGTTGTTTTGGCTGCTGCTTCCTTGGTCCACTGTTCATGGTACCTACCTTGACTAGACAATTGCCCCCGCTGGCTGGTTGTTCTGCCTGGCACTTGCCATTCTCAGACCCCAACCAACTCCACACAGCAGCCTGAGTGACATTTAAAAACATCAATCAATCCATGCCCTTTCCCTGCTTAAAACTCCTTAAAGACTTTTCTTTTGATTCAAGTCCAAGCTCCAGGTATGGCTGAACTTGACTAATTCTGCAATGTCATCTCATACTTTAGCTGTTCCTCATCCATCCGCCCCTCATTGGCTATTCTTTAGCCACTGGGCTCTGCTTTCAGTTCCTTGATGGTACAAAGTTCTTTCCTGTCTCAGGATCTCCATGATAGCTATACTCCCTCTCTAGAAGGCCCTCTGCCTGGCCCACAGGAACTCTATTTATACTTTATTCATATGTACTCTATTTATTAATACTATTTATAACATTAATTGAATAAGTGGAGATAATAGATTGCCTCTTATTTGAATATAAACAATAACATGGAAAATGTGTCATTAGTAAGTTATTTAGCCATTTATATCTGTGGCATCTACATTAGATGTTCTTACTATAATAGATATAAGAGAGAAGGGAGTGGGAAGGATGTGACGATCATGGGAGGTAGACATTTATAGCTCAGTTGTTTCGAATATGTCTCTGGGAGGTGGGGTAACTGCCTGCCTTGGGGTACATAGGTAGAAAGCAGGGAGTCTCTGTTAACCAGGCTCTTTTGACCCAAGCATCCATGTGCATTCTCCAGGTCCTGGTGTCTTTGTACAGAAAGAACTGTGAGAGATTTGGAAAGTCTGGCTCTTTTGTCCATCTGGGCAGCATCACAGATGGCTGTGAATGGGAGGCAGTGGACATCTTAGCTACATCCAATTCAGTTTTGGTTGTCAGATATGGCCCGAGAGAAGGAGATGGAACTCTGGTATCTGTACACACAGATAAGGTGGTGGATGGAGTTAGGTATGGCAATTAATGAGCCACCATCTGCCAGCGCATCACACTTTGAGTGGGATTTAACATGGTTATGGGTTTCTTTGTACATCTCCCCCACCACCACCATATGTGCTTAAAGGATCCAAAAAAGAAACAGCTTAATCCAGGAATGTGAGAAAGAATGGTGACTTCTGTAGTGTGTCGGGGAAAAGAGAAACTTCTCAGGCACCATCTATTTCGGGGTTTTTGTGGTATTTTGTGGCTTGAGGCATCTTAGTCCGTGACAAAAGGCACTGTCAGGATGACTTACCACATGTGTGGGATACAGAAGAGCACCATGATGTGGGCGCTACTTCTAAAAATTTACCTTTAGGTTTGCCCTGGACTTAATTGACACAGAAGAAAATGCTTTTTCGTCCAAGGGCCTGAGATGGTGTCAATGCCACACATAGTTTGCCTGAGTTCTTCCCAGTGAAACTTCTGCCTCTGGACTAGGTTTTCCTCCTGTACTTTATATCTCAGTGACATCATTCATCAAAGCTTGTCCCTCTTCATCTCCTCTTACATTTCTATTTCCCTCCTCTACCAACCTAAAGCTTCCTGAGGGCATACATAGACTATGCTTCCTTCATCTTGGCAGAATCCAGTGAGACCTAGCACCAAGACTTACATTGGAAGTGCTTAATATATCTTGAGTTAAAATAAAATTGCTTCCAGAGAAAAACTTAGAGAAGATACCTCAAGTATTTTTAGAAACGACATATTGTAGATCAACAACATAATTGACTACATCCTTACATTAAGTACTGAAAAAAAAAGTGTGATATTACCAGGAAAAAGAAAGCCTTGCTTTTTATGAGGGTTGGTGCCTAGTTTTGGTTAAATGACATGGGCTTAATCCAAGTGTTCAAAATAAGGATGGATGGTGCTTGGCATCTTGGTACTATTACAAAAAGGTGAAAGTCTATTAGAATATTTATAGCCAGCAATGTTAGCTTAGCACTGATGTGTCAATAAATCATTGTCATAGCTCTGGGATATGTGGAGGGGTGTGTGTGTGTGTGTCTGTGTGTGTGTGTGTGTGTGTGTGTGTGTGTGTACACCTTTTTATAAGAAAATGTCTATGTAAAGAACTTATTACTCTAATGATAAATACAATCATTGTCATATGCCACCCAGATATTATGGCAGTTGTGTTTGAGGAAGGCAAAAATGTTTTGTTTTCTAAATATTTAAACATGACCAATATATCAATTGGGACATTTAAATGCTCTGGGAATATTTAATAGCAACAAAGAAGGACTCTAGAGGAATAGAGTGGATTATTCTTTCTATCCGAAAGAGTGGAAATGTGAGATGACAGGAGGAGAATGATGAGGATGCGTCTGTATCTGTGCTAACGGCTGGAAGGGCTGATCCCGAGATCCTGGGGGCCAAGGAGGGCATTGTCATGCCAGTCCAGAGGTGTGGCACCAGAGGCACAGCAATAGCTAGTGGAGCAGACACAAAAAGATGACGCTTCAAAGGAAAAAGCTGCACCACTTGGAAAATTCTGAAATAACCAATCTAAGTGGCTCGTATGAATTGTCAATAGGAGAGAAAGAGGTTGGGAGGGGCAGCTACAACATGGGGAAATACAAGCTTGAAGTTTGGACATGTTGAATTCAATACAGCAAAATTCCCAGGTGGAAAATTTCCAGATTTCTTTCTGTCACTTCAAGACATGGCTGCTTTGTGAGGAATGAACTGTGGTATTTGATCCGGAGACAGCAAAGACAAATATTAGACAAGAGAATAAAACGAAGTTTGAAAATGTTGAGGTCCCAGAACAGTTAATGCTGAGCCACGCCTGTGCACTTCCTGGATATTCAATCTCTCATTATCTTGTCTCTGTGCCAAGCGAAATGCTCTCTTCCCTTAACTATATTCTAGCTCAGATTATGGTTCCATCCCTCTGTAAGTATCCAGCATGTAAGAAGTCATTAGAGTAGATGCCTTAAAGATGTGGAAAAATACTTATTTTACAATGTCCATAAACACTGAAATTTTCAAATGTGCTAGATGGACATAAAATCGAAGAGTTATAACCTGAATGCAATGCTAATATTGCTGATATTATTTTCTTGGCAAAATTTAATCCATCCTTGAAGAACTAGCTCGAATGTCTCTCTGCAGCCTGCACAACTCTCCCCCTCCCCTAGGCAGTTAGTCTTTTTACTGCCCACCTTACCCCCAACATTTTGTTCATATTTTCTGCTGCCATACTCTCCTCTAGTTCTGTTCATGGCTCTTTTTCTTGCCACCAGACTGGGAGCAACACGAAGATGAGAGCTGTTTTCTCGTCTCCGTATTCCTCACTCCTTAACAGCAGTGGTTGTTGGGTGATAATTCATCACTGGAAATATCCAACAGAGGAATGTTGGAAATGTGGACGAAGCAGTGTGCAGTTGCTGTAGCAAAGCCAGTATACACATCACATGTCACTTTTCTCCGACGCCGTTAATGCAGAACCAGCAGAGGCAGCACTCTCATTACACACTGCTGGCCCGTATTTATAATGTGTGACATTTTTTATGAAATACTGTCAAAGGCAATCCATCATTGAGTAACCTTTAGATTATATGCTGAGGTTGATTTTAAACAGAGACGTAAATGAACCCCAAGGATGATGCTGGTTTCAAAGAAGGATGTGATCAGAGAGTTCCACCTAGGGAAACAAGGCAGAACACTGTGTTCTTTTAAGTCACATAGCAGTGACTGGAAAAAGTTCCTGTTGTCTTTCTTCACAAGGTTATTGCTATGGTGATCACGTGACTATGAAATGTGGCCGAGTATTTGTGTCTTGTAGTACACCAGGTGAAGACATGGTAGAAGGATGAAAACACACTAAAGAGTTGACAACTTTTGAGACCCTCCAGATTTGTAGTAACTATCTCAGGAGACATTGTTTCAATATAAGAAGACACAGGGCACCCTAAGTTAATTTCAGATGCCAATTGGACTCACAGTCAAAGAAACTCTGTATATCTGGCAAGATATCTATGATCTTACACATATTATAGGATATAAATAAAAGAAACCTTCCAAGGCCCATCATTTCTGTGTAAATCCTGATAAGATGCCTCTGCTGGGTTTAGTGTTTCCTGTTAAGGGAGAGCTGATTGTGAGAAGAGCACTGAAATGGTAATTCTTTGTCTTCCTTAATTAGACCCAGAGCTCACCACAGTTCTTGCTGAAGCTGTGTGAAAATCCAAGCAATAATTCACATTGTCAGGTCAGCAGAAACAGACATGGGGGTCTGATATGACCAAGATTTGCTTAAGGGATCTATCTGTGAATTGAATAGTCCAGAAGCGAAACATGCTCTCCACGGAAAAAATATCCCCTGAAGATGTTGAGCACAAACAGCAATGAAAATGAATCGCAGCAGCTTCTCATGCCACCTTTGCAGATGCCATTCCATAGGAGGCAAATAAATCACCCCGATATCAATTGATGTGGGGCACTGATTAATAAGTCCCATTAAATCACGGAGTAATGACATTTAGCATCTAATGAATGCCTCATAATCTCTTGAATCATTAATATTTCACAGCATTAGAACATAAGGATAGCCATCCTAGGCTGGTGCAGTGTGGCTTTCTGCCTCTGACATGGTCCCAAGGGCATAGGTGGGACAAGGGTATTGCACCTTGCCATATGCAGACTATGCAGAGACATCATTCACTTTCAGTACCTTGGTCCTAAGGATTCCTCTTTCAGAAAATAAGAGCCTGCCTGCCACTCTTGGAGTGAACATCTGTGACTCCAGAGAGCCCTGGAAAAGCAGAAAGTCTCAGATGTTGACTGGCATGGAGCACTGGTTTGTCGTTGACCCTTGATGGCCACCAGAGAAACTTGAACAGAAGAAAATCATTACTTTGATTTATCACTGGGGCCTTGCTTTATTCAAAGGCAATAATCACTTGGCAGAGCAGGTGCCACTGCAAGGCCTTATTGATCCAGAAGGCCATCAGTCACTCAGGAGTGGAGATAGCCCACGAAAAAGAAGACCATCTCAGAGCAGGCAGAAATGAAGTGGATGGGTGTTATCTCTGACCGTGGTTCTGTGGCTCCAGGGACACTGGGCATCTCCTTGCACAAGAGGGGCTGGAGCGGAGAAAATGCTTCCAGGCTGCCAGGAGCTCTTGAGAGGGAAAGCCCATCTATAGAGCTCGCTGCCCAGGTCCCTGAGGCTGGATCCTTCAGGGATCAAGAGGAGAGAGGCTCTCTCGCTGCTGTAGATCAAGATTCTAAAGAGACAAATACATCCACACTGAAGGAATCGGATGGGATTTGCTCCTGGGGGCAAAACGAAGACAGTGAGCAAAATCAACTTGGACAAGAGGCAAGATCCAGCCTGATGTTGGTGGATGTCTTGTGAGGTCGTGGGAGGGACAGAGGACCGGAGGCGGTGTGAGCAGGGGTAGGTGCAGAGAGGGTTGGAATCCAAGACAGGTATATAAAGGCAGCAGGAACGGGGGACGCAAAGGGACGGCGACAGTGGGGAGAGGGCGTCTGGCAGAGTTGAAGAAAAGTAAGGGGAAAGTAGGGACCCGGTTGAGAGGAGAAAGGACGAGAGCGAGCAAAGCAAGGACCCAGAGCAAGGGTGAAGGGAGGGGGCGGACCGCGGGAGCTGGAGGCAGGGAGAAGGACGAGGGGCGTGAGTGGCGCGGGGCGGTGGGGTGCGGGGAGCCGGCGGAGGGGAAGGGCGCGGGGCCGGGCGGGAGGAGACTCCCGCGGGGGAGTGAGGCGGCCGGGCGGCCGTGGGAGGGAGCGCGGGGCAGGTGGCGGGGAGGGAGGGCGCGCGGCGGAGCGGCGGAGCGGCGGAGCGGCGGAGCGCCGGGGCTAAGTGCATTGTGTCTGGCGGCGGCGGCCAGCCCACCCGCGGCTGCGGCGGGCCGGGAAGCCATGGAGCCGCGGGCGCTCGTCACTGCGCTCAGCCTCGGCCTCAGCCTCTGCTCCCTGGGGCTGCTCGTCACGGCCATCTTCACCGATCACTGGTACGAGACAGACCCCCGGCGCCACAAGGAGAGCTGCGAGCGCAGCCGCGCGGGCGCCGACCCCCCGGATCAGAAGAACCGCCTGATGCCGCTGTCGCACCTGCCGCTGCGGGACTCGCCTCCCCTGGGGCGCCGGCTGCTCCCCGGCGGCCCCGGGCGCGCGGACCCCGAGTCCTGGCGCTCGCTGCTCGGGCTCGGAGGGCTGGACGCCGAGTGTGGCCGGCCGCTGTTCGCCACCTACTCGGGCCTCTGGAGGAAGTGCTACTTCCTGGGCATCGACCGGGACATCGACACTCTCATCCTGAAAGGTGAGCGGCGGGCGCGCCCCGCGTCCCGGCGCCCGCGCGAGGAGCGCAGCCCGGGCTTCCCAGGGGCGCGGGGGTCCCCACGGTCGCCTCCCCCGTCGCCGCGCTCCGGTGCCCCGCGCATCTTTCACCCTTCCCGGCTGCCTCCCTGCCTTCCTCCACCAGCTATTCTCCTCATCTCTCCCCCATCCCTGCTCCTTCATCCTGCCCTTTACCATTTCCTCAACTCCACTTTACCCCTCATCGCTGTCCCTTTCTCTCCGCGTTCCCTCTCCTCCAGTGCTCCTCTGCCTGTGCATCTGCCTGACTTGGGATGTGTGGATTTTCTTGACGTCGTTCCCAGAGGTGACAGTCACAAAGACTAATATTTCTCAAGTAGGTTCCTTCCCTCAAGTTGCGTTTTCCTTTGAGAAATACCCTCTGGGAAGAGTCGTGGTGAGAACCCCAGAACGGGGAAAGGGTTTTTTTTTTTTTCGTGGACTGTGTTGGTGTAGGTTGGTATCTCATTAAATCGAGGTGGGCACCCCTGCCTGGAGGGTTCATGGGGAGCCGAGAAGGTCTGCTCTCGGAACACCCCAAGTTCAGGGTCTGTTTGGATTGACAATCACATACCATAATTCACTGGTGAAGGCAGCTATAGGCAGCTAAGACACATGCTTTATTCATTATTCCACCTTCCTGATGACCCCACCCTCCTCAGAGTCTAGGCAATAGCTGAGGAGAGCCAAGGACCAAGTCCTTGAAAGTAGACTTGGGCACAGAGACTCTGCATGTCACACTCTTCTGACTGTGACACTTTGTAGCGCTGTCATTGTTTTGTTATTAGGCGTTGCGTTGCACAGCGTCATTTTATTCTTCTGGAATCTATTGCAACACCTGGTTTGTATATGTCATCAGATAGTTTGAATTTTTGCTTTTGTTTTTGTTAATCCCGTGCATGTAAAAATATTCAAAATGATAATCCTCTTTTTTTTTTTTTTTTGTAGAGCTCCCTTTAACTTGTGGAACTCAACCCATAAACAGAATTTTTATCCCCTGAAAGAAAAACAAATAAACAAACAAACTTCTTTACCTTGGACTCACTGTTCCCAAAAGGAAGTTAGAAGTCAGACCATGTTAAATATTAGAAGAAAGTGAACAGATGCACATTGAATTACAGCTTGCCATGGAACTACATAGAAAGGAGGGGGTTAATAGTGTGCTGGCCTTCCCCATCTTGTTGGTTGGCATAGTCTTCATTTCTCAAACATGTCAATTTCCTCCTTCCCATGGCTAGCCCAGCTGGGGACAACTATCCAAATCTGTCTGTCAATGGAAGGACTCCAGCAATTCAGGGGCAATCGGATACAATAATCTTCCTTGGGAACTACATCTTTTCCTTTTCTCTTCCAACTTGCATCCAAATCGGATCTCTCCTCATGAAGACACTGCATAATTAATCCTGATAGTAGCATAGTACACACGCAAACTGTAAAAGCTGATTGTGGAGGCTCAGCTATGGAATGCTCATTTAGGCAAGGCAATTTTGAAAGTTAAGCAGTGTAGTCTGTCTTTGAAAATGACAGAACTGCATTTTCCACACACTCTCCATGCCTAGAGTATTTCAGCGCATGCAATTTGGATAGAGTGTAGCATCTAAAACAGCAGGGCACAGTCTAGCCCACATCAGGAGAACTCCCACAGGGATACTCCAGGACACTTCCGGAAATGTGCTGGCTAGCCAAGATATCCAGCTCCTAGCGTGTCCAGAATCAAGTGATCTTAGAAGTGGAAGAACGTTATTAGAGGTCAGTGAATCCAATCTTCTGACCACTGTTCTAACCCCTCTACAGTTTTTGACAGATGGCTGCCCAATGCAGTACCTCTACAGCAGAACTCACATACTAATTACATGAATTAGATTGTTCTGGTCATAAAAGCACTTTTTAGATTAAAAAAAAACAAAAACAAAACAACTCACATTGATATTATTGGTAATTGTTAGCTAATCCTTTGTGAAGAACACTGGGGCATTCTGGCCAGTCAGAAAATACAGAGTCTCATACTGCTTCTGTCACTAAATCCGAGTGTGCTTTCTCCCACACTTGTCCAAACTTATTTGGCCTCTGTCTCTGTCTGGAAAGGCTGACTGTTTGGTGGCGAATTTGCTAGATTTAAGATGTATCATTGTTTTAATCATAACAATATAAATTTAGATTCCTGGGAAGTTAATGAGCTGACGCTGTTAAGAAATGAGGCTCTTGGAGCAAAGAATGACTCTTTTCATTACGAAATCATAGCTTGCTGTTGGGGAGAAGTGCCTCTAGTACAATATAGTTCTCAACCTGTGGGTCACGACTCCTTTGCGGGTTGAATGAGCCTTTCACAGGGTCACCTAAGACCATCTGCATATCAGATATTTACATTATGGTTCATAACAGTAGCAAAATTAGAGTTGTGAAGTAGTAAGGAGCATAATTGTATGGTTGGAACTGTGTTACAAGGCTGCAGTATTAGGAAGGTTGAGAGCCACTGCAATAGTTCAACAGTATTTTTCTCCTGACCCACATTAGGCTGCTTGAGTAACTCCCAAGACTCAGTTTTGCCTCTGGGAAATGAATGGATACATGAATTTCATTAAAATTCTGATTCTGTGAATAATATAAAAAGAAGAAATCATACATATTTACCTGTCTCGGGCAGATGGTTCTGACATCCACATTAGGTAAACATTGTTACTGTTGTCTTGGCACCTGACATCCAGTGGCTGTAGTGTGACTTTCCTAAATGAGCACAAAACACTAGACGTTGTCATCATGTGTAGCTAAAGTATTGTCTAACTAGAGGCTCAAATTCTACTTCTCACTTTCTTACAATCATTTAGAATTTTTAATTATTTACAAGTTGACTTAGATGGGAGACTAGACTGGGGTCAGAATGAGGGCCTATGAACTTTCTGGTATGTTTAGTGAACTTTGGAGACAAAATTAAGTCAAGCTTTTAAACTGTGGACATAGAGGACAAAGGTAGGGTACGGATGAAGGGTGAAGAAAAGGAAGCATAGAAAACATTTTCCCACCAGAAATATTAGTGTTTCCTATTCCTGGAGACTCTAAGTATTTCTTGTGTATAAGTGATAGAAACATACAATGGCAGATTAGTTTAGAAACAATATATGTAGACTCTATAGTACTAATCTACCCTAAAGAAATCACCTAAACCAGAAAAGCATCCATCTCAGAGATTCGGAAGAATAATCAAATTCTGGTTTTTGTCCCTTTTTTATGCTTCTAGTTCACTTTTATCTAGCTTATTCTTTAGAGGGTTTAGATTGGAGCTCTAAGTAGAACCTTTAACAAAAGTGGTTAATTTTCCTCCCTTCCTCTCTCCCTCTCTCCCTTCTTTCCTTCCTTCCTTCCTTCCTTCCTTCCTTCCTTCCTTCCTTCCTTCCTTCCCTCCCTTCTTTCCCTCCCTTCCTCCCTTCCTTTTTTTCTTTTGGATACGAGGTCACATATATCCCAGCTGGCCACCAACTCACTAAATTGCAGATGGTGACCTTGAACTTGTATCTGGATTCTTTCTGTCTTCACCTCCCATATGCTGGGATTACAAGTGTGTACCTGGTTTATTCAGTGCTGGGATCCAATCAAGAGCACGCTAGGCAGGTACTCTACTAGCTAAACTATATCACCCAGCCTGATAGCCAACAAGCCAACAAGCCAACAAAAGGCTTATTGATAAGCATTTTAAGAATGAATACTGTATCCCTGTGCTGTGTTCTTGGGCTAACAAAGAGCTATTCCCCAGCAATTTGAATGCAGTGCTTCTCCAGCATCAAGTTCTCCCTAGATGAACCATCTTGCTAGTTGGCCTGTTGGTGTGCTAGTCGGCCTGTCCCTGCTGTGACGAAGTACCTGAGGAAAACAACTTACTTAATGGAGGATTTATTTCAGCTTGTAGTTTTTGGTTGGCCAGTTCTGTTGCTTTTAGTAACATGACAAAGCAGAAGCACCATGGTGGAAGTCAGCTCATGGTGGCCAGGAAGCAGAGTAGGACGGAGGACTGGGGAAAGGAGGCAGTGTTCCAAAGCACACAAGAATATATGGTAGTTGACCCAATTCCTCCAACTTCCCAGTGTCCACTTCTTAGTTTTCACTTCCTCTCAATACCACCATCAAGTGATGACTCCACCAGTGATCCAGTAAACTCCCCAGCTGTGTGTCTCTGAACATTGCATTAAGTCTATGCATTTATTTTTTTAGGGGGGGTTCCATGTTCAAATTGCAGTGCCAGGTTAATATGAGATCATATCCAATGCTATAAAAATAGTTACACTGTATTTCTTGAATTTACCTTCCAATTAAGTTAAAAAACATACTGAAAGCTTATATATGAAAAGTAATACTAGAAGATTTTGCAAAACATTGGGGGTTCTTTTGTATATTATTCTTAAGTTATTTTTGCTTGAGTGTTCTGTGGTTCTGTTTTTTTTTTTAAGTCCATTTTATGCATATGGGTGTTTTACCTGGATATATGATTATGTTCCATGTGCATGCCTGTGGGGGCCAGAAGAGGAATTTGGATCCCCTGGAACTGGAGTTACTGATGGGTGTGAACCATCATATGGGTGTTTGAAATTGAACCTGGGTCCTCTGGAAGAGCAGCCAATGCTCTTAACCACTGAGCCATCTCTCTATCGGGTTACAGCTTTTGGGTTCTAAGAAAGCTTTCCCAGTCAAAGGACTGGCTCTAAGAATATGCAACTGAAGTCACTTCTGCTTGGTCAGAAGAGAAATGTGGAATAGTTGAGCACACTGAGTAGGCACGTGAACAGAATGGATTTAATGTTCTGGGATTCAGGCTTCTCTGTGCTACCGGGAATGCAGAGGATTTGAAAGAAGCCTTTCTGTATAAAAATCACAGACAGGTTAGGTCAGTGGGATTGGAATGGTTTATGTAAGATCTCAGAAATTAAAACCTAATTTAACTAGGTGACCTAAAGATAGACTCTTCATTCATGTGGTCATCATCTATTTATTCATTCAGGAATAGAGGGTAAAGCGTCAGGCATTGTCTGGACATAGAAGACACACTGTGAGTTGAACAAAATGGAAATTCCCGCCTTTGAAAGACTGCAGTTGAAGGAGTAGAGTTTGTATTTTCTAGTGGATTATATAGTAGTTACTCTTGGTAGTTTGTGGTAGATCACCTGACTAGAGTGGAGAGCACTTTGGGAAGGCTGATAGCGCTAGCAAGGACATGACAAAAAGGCAGTGCGGTGTGATAGTCTGGAGCCCTGTGGGAAAGCCCTGACATCCCTAGTGCGGTGAGCTAGGGGCCAGATGGAAGGAGGGCCCTTTGGAAATGTTACATGTCTTTCCTTTCAGTGCCAGGGAACGTTTACTTTAAGTAACGTTGGTGAGGCCTGTGAATGCATTATCTAGAACTTTGGAGAAATCAATTTTGAATTGGCGATCATCACTGGGCTATACTGAAAGTTCTGACTCTTTCGTTAGCTTTAACTAAATTTTTTTTTCATTAAGAATTTTCACTAAGAGCAATTAACGTTACTTCTCAAATCTATGCACTTTGTACATGTGAATCAAATTTTCATCTTGTATTCTGCCTACAATAAACGAAAGGCAATTTAAAGTAGTACCTTGCTTTTATGAAATTCAAAGTGGATTTTGGAGACGTGACGATGGCTATTCTATGTGTGTAACACTAACTTGTAAAAATTGATGGGGATTGGATTCTTCAGACCTGAAGTAGAAGCACGTCCTAACCGTCTTTGAAGCAGTTTCAGGAGATAAATAGAAATATCAAAGCCAGTGAGGGCTGCGTTCACACCTTCTCATTTTCCTCTCAGTATGAAAAGGAGAGAGAGAAAGCTTGGAAGGAATTTGCTAGGCCCACTCTACTTCGTGCTAATGATTTATCTGTTCCTCCTGTTGCTTATTCTCCACAAAATTAATAGTCTGTACAGGACCTACCAAGTTCTACCCGACACAGAAATAGATTGATGATCTTCTTCAGCTCGTTTGTAGACTAAAGTATCATTTGTGTGGGAATAATTATCTACCAAGGGCATATCTATCTAGGGAAGCTGAGAAGCAAGCATTCTTTCGCCTTCTTGACCCAGGAGAGCACAGATTGTTGGCAAACCTTGTCTTAGAACAGAAGATGATTCTGGCAAGGGGATTCCTTTCCCAGTGTCCATGCTGGGTGGCTTACAACCCTGTATATCTCCAGCTCTAGGGGATCTGATACCCTCTTTTGGCTTTGGTGGGCACCAACACACATGTGATACGTGTGTGTGTGTGTGTGTGTGTATGTGTAACTCCAGTTTCAGGGGATCTGGTGCCCTCTGGTTTCTGCAGGCACCTGTACCCATTTATGTGGTGTACATAAAGTCCTACACACATACACACACGACAAGTAGTGTCTGAGATGTTTTTGAGTGTGCAGTCCTCTGATATTCAATGCAATTTTTGGTATTTATTTTAAATTGTGTGCAGGCGCTGTATTAGTACATGCATCATGAAACAAAGACAAAAGCAAACTTGAGCGGGGGGAGAGTATTAAAATAGTATAAATAGAAATTTTGCTTGTGCACCCCAATGCCTCCCCACGAACACATTTTAAAAACTGATTCTCTCGATGCTTATAAGTACGGCTATTCCTCTCTTCCGAGCAGAGGGAGGAGAGGTCTGCTTACCATGGCTGAAATTTATGCGTGTTCTCCCTGTGCACTGTTATACCACATGCATTTATCTTGTGCAGAGAAGAGAAGATGCATTTTATTTCCACATCAATTCTGACATTGGGCACAGTATTAAATGAGCCCTTTTGATTAAACAACTGCTACTTCATTCTACACAACTCTTAATGACTAGATTTGTAGTTTCATCTTGTCCCACGATGTGTGGAGGCTGAGCATGCCCGAGTTTGATATTCTGTCTCAACATATTCTGTCCCTAACACTCATGAAGGTTATCTGGAACAGAAATTAAATTCTTACTACCCTGTCATCAAAAGAGCCACTTACTTCCATTCTTGCCTGTTTGTACACAGGAAATACCATTGAAAAGTAATTTATAAACACAAGAGTCAATGGTGCTTTAAGTGGTTTGTGATCAAAATTTCCAGAACCACTGACATTTTCATTCACTGTGTTCTGTGGATAACATTTAGCAATGGCCTGAGAGGGAAATAGAAGGCTTTTTTTTTTCCTTTTTCGCTATGTCATAGAAAGTTCACATTCAATTATACCCAAGTTGCTGTGACTGTTTTTCCCCCTTAGCTACTGATTTTTCTTCTTCAAAGCTCAAAAAAAAGAGTCTTCCAACTCCACCAAGCAGAGCACTACTCCTAATCACCAGTGTTCTTGATTGCTGGCCAACATTAGCATTTGTGAAGGAGGATCTGGAGTCACAGGGACTCCCTGTGTCCCTGCTAATCCTGTGGTCCTGAGGAGTGGGAACACTGATAGGAAGGAGGTAGGTCTCAGGATTTCCCCAACAGGACCAAGAACAGACTTCATTCCATCATTGTAAACACCCACAGTGCGCTGGACTCCAGCTTATCATTTTGTAAGGACTGACTGTCAGATTCTCATCACAGATTGTTAATACTGGGACCTCTGCCGAGCCAGCTGTCACCTCAGGACATCTGTGCCCTCGTTCCCTGAGCTCACCTTTCTTCTGTCCATCTTACCTTCCAGAGAAAGTCCACTGTCATTCCATGACTTTAAAGTATGTGAGCATCTGTGGTCTGTTTTCTTGTATGGTTTTCTGGTTTCAAGGGGTAAAAATAATCAGACTTCATTGGATCATCTTCTCCATATCTCACCCCCTTCCAATAACAACCAGTGTGATGGGAAGGGAGAATTGAAAAGAAACCAACCGAGAGATTGGCAGATAATAAAGATAGCAAATATGTCTCCTCTGAAGCAAAATGTTAGCTCATTATTTTGATGACAAAGATAAGATCGTTTTTAACCATGTAGATCTGCCTTTGGCTTCAACATATTTGGGTTATTCCAGTGTGTGGGGGGGGGGGGGAGGGAGGGAGAGAGAGAGAGGGAGAGGGAGAGAGAGACTTTATGTGCACCACTTGGATGGGCACTGGTGTCTGTGGAGGCCAGAAGGTGTTGGATATCCTGAAACTGGGGTTACAGGGAGTTGTAAACCACTCGGAGTGCATGCTGGGAACGGAGCCTGGGTCTTCTGCAAGGACACCAAGTGTTTTTAACCACTGAACCACCTCTATGGCCCCAGTTACTATCTTTAAAAACAAACAAACCAACAAAACACCAAGTATTATTTATCCATAGCTGTGTATGGCTTTTGGTAAAGAGCTTTTAAAAATCAAAATGAAGGCACTGTGACTAGAAAACAGACTTTATCTTCCAAACCTGGTAAAATTGATAATGTTTGTTTGTTGGCTTGCTCACAGGGCTTCCCTGTGGTTAAAAGTGATTGTGGTAACTAATCTGCTTTATTGCCAGTTTTAACTAAAAAGATGTAAGTGAACTTCTTGGAGTGTGGGCTTTGGCTTCTGAGGTAGTGAGGCAGACAGCTTTTGTTTGCAGCAGAGTACCGGGGGAAGCTACATGCTGCATTTGTCTGTCCTGCAACTCAGCCAGATAAGCTGACTGTAGACTCAACAATCATGTCATGGGGGGACACCCATCAGGAAATGCACCAGTGATAAAAAGGGAGAAGAATAGGAATTGTGTTTAACTTTCCTCTTTCTTGAATTACCAAAGACACAGTGAATTATCTGCTAGGTGCCCCCCAGTGCTTGAATTTTTAAAATAATTTTTTCAGAGGTTTAGATAAAAATCAACTCTCTTTCTCCCTTCAGAATCTGAAGGGTTTCTGTTCCCTTTTGGTTCCTCCAAAGTATCTGACACAGTCCAGCTAGGAAACAGATTCAAGCAATTCTTGAAGTGGGAAATTGCTTATGTTCTGGTGATTCTCGAAGGCTTGATTGTCTCTATAACAGGTCACTCACCTGCAAATCAGTAATGATGCTTGCATCTGCCTGGCATACTTAGAATGGACTGTAGCAATCGCAGAACAATTAGGAATCAAGTTGGAGGTTGCTTTATTTGGCTGGAGGCTCGTTTCACTACATTTTAAGAAATTTAAAATCTGGTGTGGGAAATAAACTTATTTAAAATAAAAACTTATTTAAAAAAATTAAGTGGCTTCTTAGTCACAAAAATGAATGCCAAGTGCTGTAGGCCCACAAGCAGTGGAGAAGAGCCTCTCAGTTGGGGTTAATTATAGTAGAAAACTATTTACAGTGATACTTTGGACTATGGAGTTTTAAGTCTGAGCATTGCAGCAAATACTATTCAGGAGGTTATTCTTGAGATAAAAAAAATTGATCTCTTATCATATGATTGAGAAGTTATGGAACAGGCCATCAGAGTACCAGTTTGACCCAAGATAAATTTCCGGATAACGGGAGAAGAAATTACTCCTGCCAGAGTAGTCTGTGCCATGGAGCTCAGGATGATGACTAGGAACGGCCTATTGCAGCTCATTTAGTATGGGTTATCAGGGAAGTTGTCCCTGGTGCTCAGACAATAGGAGCATTGGTTGAAGAGAGCTCAAACTCTCAGGTGCTGGAAAAATAAAGAAGTTGAGGGAGTGAAAGAGTGAGAGAAAGCAGCAGCCACTGTTAACATGAAAGACTCTGAAAAACGTTGTGTCTCTTCAGGAGCTTGAAACAAAAGGCACGAGGTTCCCATTTACTGCTCAGTAGTGAAATCTAGCCAGTTGGCTGCTGGAGGAGGATCAGGGTTGTGTTGCCTTCTCAAAGTCTACAGATCTCTCTTTCTCTACCTCTGTCTCTCTCTGTACCTCTCTCCCTACCTACCCTGTCCCCATCTCCTCCTCTGTTCCCCTTCTCTCCTGCACGCCTCCTCTCTCTACCAAAAGAAACTCAAATTGGTAGGAGGTAGATAGGAAAATATAGGTAGAATCAAAAGATTCCTGCAGTTGAAAGGAACATCAAGCCCTGGCACCTGATTCTGTACTGCGGTCTCCTGTGTCACCTGCAGTTCCTCTGACGCCCTTTACCCTGCCCCTTCCTCACTGGCAGCCTGTTAGCTTGTCTGTGCACTAGGTGAATGTTGTTGCCAGTATAATCTCAAATTGGTTTTAAGTTAATTGGTTTAAGCAGAAGGCATCATTTGAAAGGAGAAGGTCCTTTGATTTTGTGTAGAAGAGGTAGCTGAGGAGTTTAATCCACTCTATTTTCTGGGGGTGGAGGTGGTATGGGGAGCCTTGATGATTTCAGTGACATGGGTGTTTCAGTCCTTTAAAGTCATCCCTAGGTGCCACCACTGATTTAGAAAATTGGCAGCTGTATAAATAACTCATTACCTGTTGGTCCTCTGAACATGTCCCCAAACACCTGATTTGGAGAAGTTCAAAAGGAAATAACTGGAGGAACCATGGAAGGGCACGAATGTGTGGATCCTCCAAATGTGACAGTTACTGAAATGAATGCGTCTGATGGGCATTGAGCAGAGCACTTCCCTGCCCTCTTAGGCATGCACACAGAGGCATGTGCAGTAGCATTTTGATTACATCATGGTAGAAATTGAGTACTTTGTACTAATAGGCCCCAGAGTTTCATTTTGGAAGTTTGAGGCACAGGTGCTTTTAAAAGGATGTGTTTCTTTCCAAATAATCACATGATTCTGCTGTTAGTACTCATTCTAGTCTCATTTGCATGTTAAAATGGCAGGCCCATCCCCCACCCCAATATCCTTCCATATATGTAGCTTCCTGGAGTTGTTTTTATTTCCAAAAGGGCCAGGTACAGCAGCATTTCTGATGAGGTATGACACATTATAATTTGGGCTGTGGGTGTAATTTTTTAAAAGGAAGTTAATAAAGTACTTGATAAACATTTATGCACTCCTCTGGGTAGGTTTATTGGTTACGAATCTCTTAGTGTCAAATAACGGAATATCCCAATAAAAATGGCTTAACCTAAAAGAAAAAGGCATTACCTTGCATAATAAACAGTCTGGAGGAATTCTGCATCCCAGCTAGTTAATTACAGAGGTTAGTGCTGGAAGGCTTTGGCAGTTCCAGCAATGGCAGCTTTGCCTTTAGCCTGGTTTCTTCCTGGACACAGCGGTTCTGAGTCACTTCTACACTCGACAACAATTTAAAAGCTAGGCCCCAGGAGAGGCTGTACCCCCTTCTCGGCTCACTTCTTAGAGTAAATGAAACTCCTAAGGAATGTTCAGTAGACCTCCCAGTCTCGCTAGTCAGGACTATGACCTGTGACCATTCTTAAACCAACCCCTGACAAGAGATAACTAATTCTCATAGCCTTCAAGCTCTACTTCCTGGCTTGGGAGGTGTCAGTCTTCTCTGACTTGCTCAAAATCTAGCATTGGTTAACCAAGGACAGGAATACATAAATGTGGAACCTGCCATAGTGGGCACATCCACAGGGCAGTCCCATCCCACCTGTGGTGCAGGGTACGGCCGAGACTAGAACTCAGATTCTTGTGCTAGCTCTTCTGGTTTACCACTTCTCCATACTCTACCTCTTGAAGGCCTGCATTTTCCTTTCTGAAAGTCCTTTCTGATGTTTTTCCTTAATCTAGAGTGACCCAGGAGTTGTACATTTGTTTCTAACAGGTTTGCTTATAATTGCACTTTTGAAGCCATACAAAATGTTCAAAATTGTGCATTTTAGGAGATATAATTGCACTTTAAGATTAGACGGCATAGTTGTTAAAATCTGCTCTACATTAGATTGGTGTGGTCCATATGAAAACACTTCCTAGATATGCAGCCTTTATCTCCCCACTACCTTTTCCCGTAAATGTAAGTTTAGTAGCCAGCAGAAGAACCTTGTCGAGATCATTATTCAGGCCAGTTTTTCTGATATACCTATTGAAGCCACACCATGGCTTTTTTTTTTTTTGTTTCTTTTTTGATTCTGAGGAAAACAGCACAATAATGACAATATGTTTCATTCCCACCTCCTGACTGGTACTAAGTGACCATCACAACAACTTTCACACCAGCCTATAGTGAGTTTGAGGAGGAGACCAGCAAGGTCCTCTCTGTTATTGCTTGTGTCCTTGCATGTTGATAGAGGCACATGTTCGAAAATCTGAAGAACTAACCATTCCAATTCAAAGAAATGCCAACTGATTTCCAAGGCTAGAAGGCCAGCCGAGGAAGCCACTGCTTAGCTGTGCTCTTTGCTGTGTTTGGGGGAGGGGGATGGAGGAAAGGCATTTGAAAACGAGTCCTCATCATCCCAGCACAGATGCTCAAGTCACACCAATCCAGTGAACTTTGTGTTTCCTGATGGAATTGCCATGCTCCTCTGCACCTCTCCTTGGGCACCGAGAGGTCTATTTAGTTGCATCTGATATCAGCTCAGTGCAGGAATTACGAAGCAAAAGTGAACGGTTGCAGATGGGCTGAGCTAGCAGGATTTTTTAGCACAGAAGCCTATGAAGATGCTGTAGAGCCACAAGGCATGTGGGTGGACACATATTTGGACCACCGGATTGCATGCCAACTTGTAGTTGAGAGAAAGACAGAGACACAGACAAGAGACAGAGAAGCACACAGAGAGAGGCAGAGAGAGACACAGAGAAGCAGAGAGAGACACAGAGAGGCAGAGAGAGACACAAAGAGAATATATGGATATTCATAGAGAGGGAGAGGATATCTGTATGGAGAGACAGAGAATATGGATATGCATACAGGGGAAAAGAAAGGCTGTAGGAAGACCAGGAGAGCAGGCAGGAGGGACAGTGTTTGCTGAATCTCTGGGAAACCATCTCTATAGGATATTACTTCCTGAACAATCCATTGCATTTTAAAGTGCAATCTTGTCATGTCTATCCTTTCAGTAAAAGACTCTGATGAGTTCTCCCTGAGTTTAAGCACACTGTTTCTAAAGAAACCAGCCATTCCACACATAGATACATACTCAAATGAATTAAGAACAGAGATGTAAACAGTAACTTGTATTTATCCACAGTAACATTTTTCACAACAGCAAGGGTGGAAACAATCCAAATGTTCATCATCAAATTAAGAAATGTGATCTGTCCATATAATGAACCATTATTCAGAGGTGAAAGCGGGAAGGGGGGGGTTGGAATGAAATACTGGCACGTGCTGCAACATGATGGGCCTTGTAAACTTTATATCGAGTGAGCGATGCACTGTATGCCCCTTTATGAAACAACCAGAAGAGACAAAGCTGTATAGAGGCAGAAAACAGGGAGAGGAAGTGATCACTTAGTGTGTATGGAATATTCTTTCGGGTTTATGAGAATATTCTCGGAATAGTGAGAGATTGCACAATGTACTGTCAGTAAATTGCACCATTTTAAATGGTGAACATCAAGAAACTCCAAAACTGGTGATTTGCCATTGCCCATAGCTACAAGTTTGAACTTCTTATCGGCCATACACAAGCTTTTAACCATGAGGCTCTAGCTCCCTTTCTGACTGCATGTTCAGCCACTGCTCTGTGAAAACCAGGCTCAGGCTACACTAGGATTTGACGTTCTCTCACACACGCCCTTCTATAGACTGTTCTTCGCCTGAAATCTCAGTCTATCCCTTCCATCTAGGTCATGTCTGCCTTTCCTTGAAATTCAAGTGCCATTATCCCTTCTTTGTCTTCTGGACTCTATCTTCAGCTCTACTTTCATTCTCTGCTGAGTGAATTTGAGTTTTCATTAATAAACTTTGTTTTTTGACCATTTCATACCTGCATATGATGCATGCTAGTAACTGCCCTCCAAACTCTTCTGATTTCTCATCCATCCCTCCCCCCTCCTTCTTTACACATTTGTTTTCCTTGATCACTACTGTTTGTTTTGCCGGGGATCCCACAGAGTTTAACTAGGGCCATCTGTGTGACCATGGGCTTGTAATTATCCATTAGAGCCTGGTGGGCTCACATTGGATACTATGCTCTCCCCTATCTCAGAATCTGTTAGTTGCCAGGAGATCAGCAATAAGTGGTAGGACCCCATGAGCTCCTTCCCAGTCTATAGCTGACTGTTGGGAGTGGGGGGCTTGTGTGAGCTCAGTGCCACTAGGCACAGCTGTTCTGAGTTGAGGATTACCATAGCTGTATTGGACATTCTCCAAGACTTCTCCCTATGTTCTGGTTGATTTTTATGAGTCTTATGAGCATGATTGGATGTCTTGTTTAGGGCTGAGCCCTCAGCCATCCTTTCTTTTCTCAGCATCTTCTGTAGCCAAGGGTCTCTACATTCACTTCTGTTCATTGCAAGGGGAGCCTTTCTGATTAAGGCTTAGAGTAGCCTTTGTCTGTAGAAAGCAGTTTGATGCTATATAAATTCAGCAGTATTAGTTTCCCCTTCCCAGAAACTTCTTTAGTCATGGGTTTCCATCCAGGTTTACAATACTAGACAAAGATTCCCTTTTGTGAAGCAGGCATCAAATCTAATCAAGGAACACTTGGTTACCTCCGTAACTGTTGTGCCACTATTGCACCAATGGGCACATTTTGTCTAGCAAGTTGGAACTGTAGTTCATATAACTCACAAGCAGGTAAGATAGTTGATATTTTTAACCCCAGCAGCCTGAATAACACCACCAGGCACTAGCCATTAGGGAGGAAACTTCCAGCTCAGTTTCAACTTGATTTTTCTATACCTTGATTCTAACCCGTGTAGTATCTCCAACTATAGGGTCTTATCAACAAGTTCAGGTGGGTAACCAAGAGGAATAATATGAGCCTGTATTGTTTTGGGGGCCTCTGAGTTCTTCTTGATCAATAACTCCTAGAGAGGTATTCAATACCAGGCACTGGGGTTTTTGTTTAGTAACCCGTTACTTCTAGGATGAGGAGTGTCTAGCCTTGTAGGGTATCTTCAGATTACCATAGAGTAGGTTTCTCAGTGATTTATTATATACTCACTTCATTTTGACCATCACCCCTCCTTCCCTGTCCCTCTGCCTCTACATCCAATCCTTGTTTGAACTTTTACACCAGGATAAAATTGTTTTACAGTATTCCACTTATACTCATAATTTTGCTGCCCAAGGTCAATTGTGGTCCAAAGTTATTAAATGGAAAGTTCTGGAAATAAGTAGTTCATAAGTTTAAATTGAATAGCATTCTGAGTGATATGATGCAATCTCTCACCCTCCTGCTCTATAAGGCCCAGGAACTGAGGATCTTCCCCTTGATCAGTGTAATCACATAACACATGCCACAGGTCCGCTGGTCATCTAGTCGCCTCTGTGTTATCAAGCCTGTCTTGATATCTCAGTGCCTGTGTTCAGGTGATCCTTATTTCATGCAACAACACCCCAAAGTGCCAAAGTGGTGGTGCTGGCACTTTCATTATAGCATATTGTGGTTGTTTTGATTGCTAAATTTTAACTCGCATTAAATACATAACCATAGGTATGTATGGAAAAAAACATCATATATAAAGAGGAACATCTACTAAGACCCTATTGTGTTTCCTATGCCTCACTACAGTGATGTCTACAGTGTACTGTAGCCTTTCCTTGCCCATTTCCTCCTCTGTATCTTGAAATGGGGGACAGATGCCAGCTAGCTTGTGATTTGGACCATGCAGATCTTTCCATTGAATGACTGTTCAAAGCAATCATATTGGGTGGATCCAAATCACAGCTATACCTGATCCATTCTCTTTTCATTCACTTCCTGAGCCCCTCCCCCAACCCCCAAGGACAAGAGGTGGGAAGCTCTTCTGTTTTTAGAGACCAAGACACTAAGGATTAATTAGAGTAAGACATTAATAAGTAGAAGACAAAGTATTTGGCATTTAAAAAGTAATAATCATAGTGGCAATTGTAGAAACCACAAAAGCCAGCATTCATGGTATGTTTTCTTTTCAAGTCATTCAAAATATCAGTATAAAATTAACAGAGAACTTCTTTATGGGTTTTTCTCACAAAGTGCCCCCAATCCTTAAGGGAAGGATTATGAGACTATTCAGGTTTCCCATCTTGCTGTATGTCTCCACAGGAAGTGCCTACCTCCAGGAACTGGTCTTTTGTCCTTTTACAAGGATAGTCAGATGGTTTTCAAACCACAGGAACACAATATACTGCTATTATTTTCCCAAGTTCATTCTATGCATTTCCTCATACACTGGGCTTATTAAATGTTCCCTTTTCAATGAAATCATTGCAAGTCCGATTATGTGCTTCCATCAGCCAGAAAGCAGGATGACTGGAGGAATTGCTGGAGCCCTCCTTGTTGCTGTCTTTCACTGGTCCTTAACTGAACTGTCTGCTGCTGCCTGACTTGCTCCTAGGGAGGCTTCTAGGGAGAATCACGTGAGATGGAAGGCTTCCCTTCTGACTTTTTTAGAGATGGGTGGCTTTGCTGGGATTCTGAACTGATCTTCTTTCAGTAAGTTTATTTCACAGTTTATTGAAGTGACAGGAGTCAAGAGAGTTGGGGCCTTACTTCACTGTGTTTTTAACTGACTGTGTGACCTTGGGCAAGTCATCGCACCTCTCCAGATCCTTATTAGCTCATTTGTAGACAGAGAACACTGATGTGAGTAGAACCTGTTTGGGTCTCCTTTCAGCAGTTATGATAGTACGCCTAGACAGCAGCAGCTTAGTTATATAGCCAAGTGCTGGACCACGGAAAGGTGTTTTCTCCAGGATCAGGTGTTAGGACAGCCAGTCTAAACCTTTCCCTGTTTTCAAATTGTCCACCCACGGTGGTTTGCTTTTCTCTTTTGAATTTGACATGCTTTCCTTTTGCTATTTTTTTTTTTTCATTTCACTGATTAGAATTAGAATCAAAGGAGAAATCAGGGTTTTCCTCTACTGTTGCTTCAGCATTTGCATATTGTGGGCACAATGTTTGCCACTGGGTCGGAGGTATTCAATCATCTACTTTTCATCTCCCTAGATGATTTCATAGGGGATGGTATCAGTAAGATATATCTGCTTCTAAGAGATGGAATTTGAGTGTATATTTAATGGAGAATATACGTTATAAAGTTTCATAGTATGTACAATTTAAATTTTGCCTTACCAGTTCATTTCAAATGTCTTTGAAGAACTTTTGAAAAGATTTTGATGAAAGAAAGAAATCTACTATCTTTTATTACTATAGGGAAAATTCTAGGTTGATTTTCTTCTTTGCTCCGTGAGGATGTCTCATTTGCATAATCTATGTGAAATCAAAGAGAAGTCCACAATTATGCCTCATTTTGCTCAAAAATTTTAGTGGCGTGCTTTCTGAATCTAATAGTTAATGTGTTAAATACTTGGAAGTTATATTTGATTAACTTTAATTCACACTATGAATCTTGATTATTCATTTCAATTTTTTCCTTTCTCCTTTGAATGATATTTCTAGGTAGTTTGTCGAATATTGTAATCCACATAATAGTTTAGTTAATTTCACTGAAAGTCCTGCTTAGAAAACTAAAGCATGGTATTCCTTTTCTCAAACCCTAGTTCCTTCCTTTGTAAGGATCGAGGGCACACCCAGCAGGCTTCCTTAGCTAACACAGGCAGTTGTTAAGACTGCTGATCAGCAGTTCAGTCTCTGATGCCTACAGGACTGTTTCGTTCATTTGTTTCTAAATCCTTCTACACTGAGGAGACACAAGATGGACAAACTGGTATCCTGTAGTATCTGCGTCAGGATCTGGCTGATTGCCATTGAGAAAGGCACTGTGACACTTCCACTAGACAGACTGTGTGAGGGCCACTATCAATAGCCACACTGTGTGTGGTGAGCATACTGCCTCACCTCTGTCCTGCTGTAAGCATTGTGGTCATTTGAAAATCTCTTAGAGGACTGCATACGCCAAGACAGATGAATCTGTTCAAAGCAAGTTCACCAAACTGTAAGGGTGAGGGGGACGATGAGGTAGAGCGCTGTATACAGAAGGTTCTTACACAGAAGCCAGGCCTTTGCTTCTTGATTTCTGAATATGTTTTTCAGGCTGATTTTTTCATTCTGCTGGGATGTTTGTTTCTTTATAAAACCCATGAAAGATGACGAAGTAGAAAACTGTGCCTATAATGGTGAAGAATGCATCGCTGGTGGAATCCACACAGCACCTTCTTTTCACAGAATTCGAAGTCGTGTTTACAAACAGAGGAAGGAGACCCGTTCTCTGACTATGCTTGCCTGCTTAAGGAGAATAACAGTGGGACGACCACTGGCAGTTATTGTTGGGGCCCTGTGGGGAGCGTATCTAGTTCAGAGAGGGCAGACCCGGAGCCCTGGGAACTAGGAGCTGGACCCTGGTCCTGATGCCAACAAGTCATTTAAAGCTCTCTAGACCCCAGTTTCTCGTGGGGTCTTCACAGTGAAGGCTCAAGGGTCATACTTTCTAAGTGTTTTGGAATTTTTTACATTCTAAGATTTATTCACGGCATCAAGAAGTCAAGGGTGAGTGTCTCAAATAGCTCAAGTTCGCCTTTACATGCGTCTAAGTTTGCTTTCTCTAACCGGAAGGATGTATTTACTTGTCACACTGCGCATGTTTCTGCCTTCGGAAACAGGAAGCACTAAATCTAACTTCTGCTTAGTGACTCAAGGCAATCACATGATATGATGCAATATCTAAGTGTCCCAAGAGAGTGCGGAGCTATGTAAGAGTGGTATGCCTCGGGACTTAATGACGCAGTCTCTGCTTTAAAAAATGTTTATGCTTCTTCTGATTTTTTTTTTATGTTTGCTGCTCTTACCAATACCATTTCCTGATTTCTATTGTCTGTTTCTGGCTATCTCTCCTCACATTCCACTTTATTGCTTTTAGTGGACAAGAAACAGTGGCCGTAGATGAAGCAAATTAACATTATATCTGAAGTTAGGGCACATGGCCCCAGGTGACATTTCAGGAGCTACCTCTGTGAGTGAAGACTTACAGCGATCACCGCCATTGCCTGCAGCTTTGGGGGTATTTCCTGTGTTGCAATAAGTATTAAGTACAGTGTGCGGGTATATGGTACTTTCTGTTTACAAACGATCTCTGCTTCTAGAGGATCTGAAGATGAGAGCAAGCCAAGTCCTAGGGACTATGACAGGGCTAAGGGATATGAAGAGGCCTTGTTAGAGTGTCCAGGTGATTGACAGGCAGGAACAGATCTCATTTGTGGGCCATCCCACATAATCACCCTGTTTACAGCCTTGGCTTGGTAAGATAAAATGGAAAAGGGGAATTGGCTCCTGCAAAGGCTAAACTAGGAGCCTGTGGTGCAGCCCTTTGGGCTCCTTGCTGTGCTGTCAATCCTCGGGGCTCCTTGCAATAGATTAAAACATTTAAATTGGTTATTCACTTTTTGTGTATTTACAAATAAAAGCCACTTTATTAGCTTGCAAATTACAATATGTCCGTTTTAGCATAATTTTGGTTGCTGACTAATTTACAGTTGTTTAATCTGCAGAGCTGGCTATTTTTGGAATCTTCTTACCTCCTCCATCTTCTATCCCTCATGGGCTCATCTCACCCATCCAACAACAAAGCCAAGAGTGTTATTTTAGGACACGGAAGCCATACTAAACATATCATTGGTTTTCTCTAAGCCTTTCCGAAAGCTTTAAAGGAAAAAAGTAAAAATAGGGCCGTCTTCTGCAGCGGTCTCTTTTTGTTTTCTGGGTGTCTTGATCTGAGAAGGAGCATGCCTTTCAGTCAGACAGGGTGCTCGCCGGGACCACACACTTTCCCAGGAGAAGGGAGCTCTACAAGAATTGAGCATTGGAGCCTGGAGCATCTCGTCATATCTGTGTCTGTAACTTCATCTACTGTGTGCTTTGTAGCTCTTGAGGGTGATGGAGAAGGGTTTTGGAGACAAGACTAGCTATTTGCAAACTAGAACCTTCCATGCTGCCCACGTTGTCATGGTAGCTAAGCGTGTGAGAGCTGTGCGTCCTCTCATTCCGTATAGTCAGTGTGGATGATAAATGGACACAGGTGGGGTACAGGCAGCTAAAGATGGCCTCCTGACTCAATGGGCAGGAGAAATGGCTCAGTGGCTAAAGTGCTTGCCTAGAGTAGGAGCGTGCACCTGCAATCCCAGTGCTGGAGAGGCAGAGACAGGAGGATGCCAAGAACTTGGTGACTTCTAGACTCAGTTAGAAACGTAGTCTCTATAAAGCGGAGAGAGGTTAAGGAAAATATACCATTCTCTGGCCTCCACATGCGCACCCATGTGCGTACACACACATGATCACAAACACACACAGACAGGAAAGGAAACATAAACACCTTCTTAATTAAGCAGAATACTCTAGACTTGTGGTCCATGTAGCCGTGTAGCCTGCCTTGTTTAATTCTAAGGTTGAGGACTGACTTCATTCGTATTGATTTGGGCTGATAATCATGCAGTCTATTGGGTTGTTCCTAATTATTTTGGCTATCTTAATTATTGGATTGTGCATGATCTGTTTTGTTCAAATAATTTCTCAGCAAAAAGAATTGAACCAGCTGCAGAGTGCAGGCATCTACCTAATTCCTGTCTGCCTTTGCCTCCAGCCCTTTGTGTCACGTTAAATAAATCCTTTGCTCCCCTGATTTCCATTTTTCTCTCTACAAGCAAAAAGAGAATAGTATTTATCTTGTAGCTTACAGTTTAGGGTAATTAAATATCAGGTACTATTTCAACATAAATTGTTGCCTATCAGTTTGATAGGATCATTTGTGCTGACTTCATGTACTTTGGGTTGTTTTTTTCCTAGTTTAAATTGTTACAAATATACATTCAGTGTAGAAATTGCAAAACAAAAAAACAAAAACAAACAAAAAAACCATAAAGAAGTTAACAAACATCATCTATAATCCCTAACTTAGTGATACAAATCTGTTAAAAGATTTGTTTTCATCCGGTCTTCATGCACAGATATTCACAAACATATATTTGAGATAATATGGAATATAATGTTTCACAACTGGCAGTAAGCCACAAGGATTGCAATTTTAATCGTTTCGTATGTCTGTGTGGCATTTTAGCGTGTGGATGCATAACTACTCCGTTAACTCATCTTTCTGACTCCCCTATCTCCTCCTGGTATCTTTTGCACCAACTGACAGAATCAGCTATCTCAAATAAATTTGACGTATCACTCAGAATCCTGAATCCTCTGTGGCTCCTGCTAACCCTGGATGAAGCCTGACCGTGTTGGGAAGAAATCTTCAGCCTGGCCTCCACTGATATCCTCTCCTTGCTCATTATTTCCCATCGCTGCCCCTCACACTCCAGCAATACTGAGCCTCACCGTCAGCTCCTACCTCTGAACTTCTCTGTTGCTGTTCTTCTCTCGGGAAGCTGCTTCGTTCTTCCACCCGACTACCTGACCCTGGAGGGGATCTAGCCCCCACTGGAAACCTCTCCTGTCAGTTCTCTGGTGGCCTGTTTGTATCTCTATCACTTAAGTCACTGCTGACCTTCCCAATCCATTCTTCATGCCAGGCTAGAGTGAAATGGCTTTGGCTTGTTGGCTAAAAATGTCAATTCTGACCATGTCTTCTGGTTCACAGTCTGGGGCCAGAAAGCGTCACCCTGGACAGCAGACTTGCCCTAATCTTACCTTCTTTCTCCAAAACCTCTCTTGTTCTCTTCACCCAAGGCCTGCAGGCCTTCCTGTTCCAGGTCTGAGCTGGAACAGGAAGAACCCTTGAGCGAGTGTGTGCCTGCTGTTGAGGGTTGTCCCTTCCATCCTGGGGCGGGGCTCAGCCTTCCCCTCTGCCTTCTTCTTTCCTTCCTGACTCAGGTACCCTGTTCGCCGATCCTAGAGCTGTGCATAGTTCTCTGTGCTATTGCCATCATTTTACACTTCTATGTACTGTTATTTCAAGAACACCTGTGCCCTTTATTGGACCCCAAAATCTTCAAGGAAGAGCTTGTGTTTGTTTACATTCAATTTATATGTAGAATGGGACTGGGGGGTGACAGGAGGGTGAAATCACGGGATCTATAGCTCAGGTTAGCGCTTCAACCACCAAGGCTACATAAGACTAGTTAAATTAGATGAGGACAAGAAGCTTTGATTAAAGGTGGTCATGAATATGAAGTCGCTATGATTAAGACTCAGAATGATTTTGCTGGAGGTCCTAAAGTGAGTGTGTATGGGGCTACAGTCCATTGTTTACTCCTGTACACACCCAAGATAGGGAGGCGATGTGGAATGGAGCATACACGTCCATGCTATGCTTTGAGAAATGTCAAACTTCCTGGTGTGCACTTTGTAGAGCCCAAGTTGGTTTGTTTACCTGCAGCAAACATTGGCAGCTCACCGGTTCACTATGGATTTGGTCCACTCCTCCTTTATTTTAGATGGGATCTTTCCTGGCTCAGAGCTGGTCTTGAACTTGCTCAGTAGACAAGGATGACCTTGAACGTCTGATCCTCCTACCTCCACCTCCCAAATACTAGGGATACAGCTGTGTACTACCACACCCTGTATTTTTATACAGTTTCGGCCCTGCTGGGTATTGAACCGAGGGCCTCGTGCATGCTAGACAAGCACTCTACCAACTGAGCTATATCCCCAGCCCCACTGATCTTAAACCAACTAGCTATAAAATGATGCAGCCAGAAGCTTGGAGCACCCACAGAAACTGATTTCACCTCTGCATACTTGCACTGGGTTGTTCTCTCAGAGACCTATTGCATCAAATAAAGCTCTGTCTACATTGGGTGGGCTGTGGGATGTACAGCCACCAGCCAGAGTGCCTCAGAGCACTGTGCTGAACCTCAGCAGGACGTCACCTGGTGCTCAGACTTTGGAAAACTCGGTACTTCTGAGCCCTGAGGGAGAAACAGAGGCAAGAGCTTCACTCCCAGCGCTGGGATCTTGAGCTACTCCGATAGGAGGCGTGAGGCCTAAGGGATGCCCTAGAACATTGGATATCTAGCCCTGGGCTTTGAAAAACAAACAGATTCAAATCAGAAATCATCCGGTAACAGAATAATCCATAAAGGATGTTGCCAGAGAGATTTGAAGAAAAAAAAAAATCCTCAGAATTTTCTTAAATTAGGTTTTTCTTTTAATTACCTACTTATCCTTCAGGAACTTGGAGCGTTCCCATTCCTTATCAACATATTCCTTGTCAATTATGCACAGGCTCAGGCTTACGGTGCCAAGGGTGATGCTTAAGTACCAGGCAGCTGGAAATGTTTCCCCCTGGGTTGAGGGGAGTGAGAGGAATGCTGATGCGCTGAGCAGACTGGCTGCTGAGGGGAGCCAGCAGAGCAAGGCGCGGGGGCAGGGAGCCAAGCTGATGGGGCTGCCATTGGGCTGGGGGACGGGGCGGGGCGGGGGGGGGGGAGATGCAGAGTTGTGATGACAAGGAGGATGGGGCTGGGGGCTAACCTTTCGACTTTTCCTATCCCGGGGAGGTGTGCTTACTGGCTGGTTCTTAATATCCTATCCTTCAAATAGCTAATGTAAGGATGCTAAGCAAAACTGCTTATTGGCACATTTTTCCCCCTTGCTTGATTGGCTACATCATGATGCTTGATGGAAGATGAACGCTGAAGACATTGTGTGGGGATGCTCTGATGAGATGGTGGGAAAGGCAATGGTGTGTGTGTGTGTGTGTGTGTGTGTGTGACACTACGAGAAGCAATGTTAGGGTGAGGTACTGGCCTGGACTATTTTCAAGGTTTGCACCCTCTCTTTGTCCTTGATTAGGCGATGTGTATCTCTGTGCTAGGACTGGGTGTGTCACGGTCAGGTGGTAAACACAGAGAACTACAGTTGCCCTTCATGCTGGCGTTGGAACTGACCCAAAAGTCCATTTAGGCTCAAGCACTTGGCGATGTGGATTGTTTGAACTCTGTGGGTAGGTGAGAGATAGAATGGGAAGGACGGGAATTCAGTTTGCCAGCGTACAGCTCTGAGGCAGGTTTCCTACCCGTAATGCATAAGGAGATTCCCATATGGAAATGTCAGCTTCCTTTGGTCAAACTGTGAGGTTTCTCCTTGCCATTGTCCCACTGGGGTTTGAATTACCCACCTGCCTCCTGTCCTTTCTATGATTGGAGCTTGTGTGCCTGGTGCTCTGGAGTCTCCTCATCCACTTCCCCAGTCTCTTCCCTTCCTAGTCATTTCTGCATCTCATTTTCATTCTTCTCAGCCCCGGTCGGGTGTCCCCATGCATGGAAACCTGCTCCACCCTCAGGGAAAGATGTCTTTGCACAGTGGTTTCTGGGGATTATTTTCCTTCTGATTCAGCATGGGCAAGGACAGCCTCAGAGCAGCAGTGTGAGAGCAAAATGGGACTGGAGCAGAGACAGATCCGATCAGAGCGGAGCCACACGCCAGTGTGGTCCTGCCTGCTTTGCTCTTGCACAGCTAAAAGAATGAGCTGGGCGTGATGAGATGCAGTCGTAGTAATTCTTATCTGACCGGGTCTGCTCAGACAGCTAAGGAGCACTCCCAGAGGCTGATGGAAGGTATCAATTGTTATCCTGAATCTTCACTTGATCTTAACCAAAAGGCTAAGGGACAACTTTAGTGAGTCACTAGGCGGGTTATTGAACTTCTCTGAGCCTCAGTGTCCTCCTTAAAGCAGAGATAAAAAATAGAGCCAATCACAAAGAAATCAGAGAAAAGCTCTATCCATGGAGACTGCCATATAGGAAACCCTCAGTAAATTCTTAGCATCATTGGTTGTGCAGCCATGAGCAGCACTCCTTAGTGCCTCACGCCTTGTCCCCCTGAATTGTGAGAGGGGAGACTGTCTGCCATATGTAAGTAACAGGACTGATGAAGGAGAGCTCTGAGCAGAGCTATGTGATAAATAAAAGCATGGTCGCTGTTTCCCCCTATCCTGCAGCCACTGTTCTGGTGGGCTCAGGTCTGCACTTGTCTGCCCGCAGGTTGATGTAGTGGCTTGTAGATGTGTGTGAGAGCTGTTTGGAGGAAACACAGCAATAGGAAATAGTGGCAAAGGCCAAAGCCAAATTGTCACTTCCTACCTCTGCCACTGATGGCTTCAGGGTTTGCTTCTTCTTAACCCAGCAGGGGCTTGACATGGTAAGGTAAGGAATCCAGCCTCTCCTCTTGCTGAAGGGCCCCTGGTAGGATATTATTATCCCTCTACTTCTTTTCCTCTGGTGTCTGTTAGGCAATCTATCTATGAGAGAGTGAGCTGAAGAAGTAAAAAGAAATTTCAGATATCACTTTTACTTGTACATTGATTACAGAAAGTTGAAAATCGATTTATGTGTAGTTTTTAAAAATTGATTCCAACAATCCATAAAAGCCCAAGAGTGCATTTCTGTCAATTATAAAACCAGCTATACAATAAACTCTCTTTTAAAAATAGTTTAATGGACTCCTAATACATATTTATAGGGCACAGTGTGACATCTCAACATACGCACGCGATGTCTAGTGATCAATTCAGGGTAATCACTTCTTTGTGTTAGGGACATTTAACATCCTCTCCATTGCTTATTTTGAAATAATTAATTGTTGTTAACCATGGTTATCCTACTGTGTTCTAGAACATTGGAAGGTTTTCCTCCTTTCCTCCTTGTATGTGCAAGTACATAGGTATGTGGAGACCAGAGTTCAATGTCTGGTACCTTATTCTCCATCTTATTCTTTGAGATTCTCCACCTTATTCACTGAACCTGAGGCTTACTGATTGGCTAGACTGGCTAGCTCATCAGGCACTGGGATCTCCGTGTCTTTGCCTCCCAGCCTTGGGATGACAGGTGTGCTCTGCTAAACCTGTTTTTTTTTTTTTTTTTTGTCCCGTTTATTTTATTTTTTTATTTTTTGTCTTTTAATGTAGGTTCCAGGAATTTAACCCACGTGCTCACGCTTCCGTGGCTCGTACATACTGAGAGATCTCCTATCCCCATTTGGTAGACTTTCTTTAAATCTTAAAGGCCAACTTAAAGTGGACTCCTCGTTTCTGCGTATCCTGATGTGTCTGTGTCACCAACATCATAAATCTAGTAGTCCATCCGGTGGTGAAGGGGACAGGAGGACGTTGTTCACCCGTAGCAAATATTCATAAATTATTTTTATAATGCAAGCAGAGTGATTGTCCTTGACTGCATTTTCATAAATTAGCTGTACTGAGTGTTGTCTCCTAATCTCCATAAACAGTAGTAATTAGTCGATTCGGCTTGATCCGGGGCTTATTTCACAAAGGAAGCAAACTTCCAAAAATATAGCTCGATTAGAAAGATTCTCTCAAGGCCCAGGGAGAAGGAGCAGCAGTCCCCTGTTTCGGGATACCTTTCTGTGGGATGTTGCCCACCTGGTGTAGAACATGTAGCCTTCTTCTACAAAGTTGTTCTTGTTTGCATACTTGGGAAATTACTAAAGGTTTATAGGTCAGCATGCGGTAGGAATTCTTGTTTTCTTCCTGCCTCCTTCTCTCCCTCCCCATTTCCTAGTTCTGGTTTAGTTTCACTTCATTAACTTTAGTCTTCGTGGTACCATAATCTAGAGTCAGGAAGTAAAGGGCAGTTGCAAGATAAATATTTGCCGAATTGATGAGTAAATGAATGAGTGAAGAAGAATCTGTGTAATGATTGACTTTTAGATGCCAATGGTAATGACTGACATGAAAACGGAAAGTAAAATGGTGACTTTCACGGGGCTGTGAGAGGGGCAGGTAAGAAGGCTTTGCTCAGTAGGTAGAATTTCAGTTTTGTAAGATGAGAAGACCATGGCGGTGATGGTTGCACAGCAATGTAAATGTACTCAGCAAGACTGGGTAGTGCGTGTGTAAACGTTGTCAAGACAGAGTGACATCAACAAGGTGGTGGAATCAGATGTTCCCATCATTGTAACACTCACGGCCAGAAATACCAGAATATCAGCATCCTGTTTGAAGAAAAAAGGCATTTCTCTGGGGAAAATAAATTGGACTTTATATACGTAGGAAAATAAATCGGCCTGATTTTGTGGGACTGAAAAATACCCCCAAATCCTAGGACTTCCCCTTTAAGAGGAAAAATCAGTAAAAGGAACAGAGGATTCCACAGGAAGGTCTGCAGGACTTGGAGTGTGATGATGGGCATTCTTTTCTGAAGCCAATCGATAAAGACTGGAAGAGGGGATGGCTCTAGGAATACATGAAAAAATTTAAATGTAACACTGTAAAAGGAACAAAATAAATATTCAGGGTCTATCCCCAGTTAGAAGGAGATTGATTAATTACCTGACAGGGAATTCAAAGTAAGCATCTTAACAAAGCTCAGTTAAATAAAGAAAACAACACTGAACAAGACTATAAATTTGACAAAGTTATAAACCATAAAACGAACCAAATTCTGGAGCTGAACAATTTAATCACAGAACTGAAAGAATTCGACAGATACTGGGAATCTGACCATAGTCAGATCATGCAGCGGAACAGGTGAGGTCATAAGCGTGCCATTTGAAATTACAGCCATGGGGACAGAAAGAAAAAGGAAAGGGGAGAAATGAAGCACACTTCAATAGATCCAGCAGTTGCTTTTAAAATTTCATTTATTTAAAAAATTTTAATTCATAAAATTCATCATAGTACTTTTCTCTTATAGATTTAAAAGCCAGTCTGGATTTTATCTATAATTTATATATAATTATAGATGATCATTATTATTTGTTATTATATTATGCTCCACTAAAAAATTTAAAATCCAACCACCAGGATTTTCATGTACATCATATGCTAACCAAGAAGTATATTTGATCCCTGGCAGCCAAATCCATTTACAAGTGCTGATGACATAGCCAGAATAGAGCCAAGGAATTACTAGATGAGAGTTTTGAAAGCCAGGAAATATGCCCAATAACAGTCAAATACTGAAAGTAAAACCTGTCAATCAAGAATTCTCAACCCATTAAAGATGTCTTTTGGACATGAAGCGGAAGCTGAAGAAAATATAGAGAAGGTAAGGAATTTCATCAGCACTAGCCATACCTTAAAAGACATGCTAAAGGAGTCCCTACATTGAGGAAAGAGGTGCTAAGTAGCAACATGAAAACATGAGAAAGGTACCGGTAAAGGTGGGTCTACAGTTCAGTCTAAATATTACAATATATATGGTAATGTATACATGATTTTTACACTAACATAACTAAAAACATAAAGGCGAAAGTAGAAGTAGAGAAAATAAGCATATCCATAATTTGTTAATGAATCTAAATTATAAAAAATAAAAATAAATAATATCATTTATAAGGGTGGGAGAAGTAAAAGGTTTTGTATCCTATTGAAGTTGGATTTTATCAGCTCAAAGTTGTCTGTTATGACTCTATGATGTCTTATGTAAGCCACAGTAATCACACAGAAAAAGTCTGTAGTAGATACAAAAAGGATGAAGAGAAGCAATCAAAGAGCATAACTCCACAGAAAATCACAAAGAAGGATAGATAAGATAAAGGAAAGAATGCAAGAACTAAAAAAAAAAAATAGCCAGGAAACAAAATCAAACTGTTTTCTGCCTTGGGAGACTCGTTCTGGCTTTAAGGATCCACACATGGAGTAAAAGTGGAAGGATGGAAAGTATATTTCTTCAACTGGTAATACAAAGAGAGCTAATGGGGTTATTTTATGGAATCATCTGATAAAATAATCGTTAAGGAAAAAAAATCACAAGAAATAAAAAGTTCACTGTCTGATGATAGAAGGGTCAGTTCACCAAGAAGAACTAACAATTCAAATACAAATACATTATATATAAACACACACACACACACACACACACACACACACACACACACGTCTAACATTGGAGTGCCTGACTCTACAAAGCAATATAGATCAATAGCACTGAAGGCAGCAATAGGTAGCCGTTCAGTAATAGTGGGGGAGTTGCATACACCTCTCTCAACAGTCAGCAGATCATCCAGACAGAAAATCAATGAAGAAGCAGCAGATTAGAACAACACCATACACAAAATGGACCTAACAAACAGATATGGAACTTCTGATCCAGTGGTAGCAGAATAGGCGTTCTTCCCACGAATCGGGGACACATGCTCCAGGACAGATGACACGGTCCAGCCGCAAAACAAATCTTAAGAAAATTCAGAAGATTGAAAGGATGTCATCTTATGTACCTTAATAGTATGAAATGAGAAGTCAGTAGTAGTGGCAAAATAGGAAAATTTGCCCCCAAAATGTTTTAGGATGGAAAATCAACATATAAAAACCAATTGCATTTCTTTACACTAAAACTAAACCATCTATAGCAGAAAAAGGAAATAATTCCATTTACAATTGCATTATAAAGGATAAAACAGTAAGTTTAACCAAAGAGGTAAAACATCTGTATACTCAAAATTATAAAACATCAACAAAATTGAAAACCACAAATAAATGGAAGTATATCCCACATTCATGGATTAGAATATTAATTTTGCCAAATTTTCCAAAAGTGACCTTTCAATTTGATACAGTTCCTGTCAAAGTTCCAGTATTTTCTAAAGAAGTAGAAACAAGTTCCAATATTAACTTGGAACCACAAAAGACTCTGAAGAAAGATGAAGGACATCATCTCAGTTCTTAATCTCGAATTATATTATAAGGCTATAGTAATCAGACCATACAGAATAAAGAGCTCACATATAAATCTATATGAACATGTACAACTGATCTTGCACAAGGCTACCAAGAATATGAATGGGGAAAAGATAGTTTGTTTGGTAAATAATGTAGGAAAAACTGAATATCTATATATGAAAGAGTAAGATAGAATACCTTTATTGTATTAAAAAAATCAACTTAAAATAGGTTAAAGAGTTAAGACCTCAAACTATGGGGCTGGACAGTTGGGTCAGTGGTTAAGAACACTTGCTGTTTTTGCAGAGGTTTGGTTCCCAGCCTGTACATGCTAACTAACAACCTTCTGTAACTCTAGTTCAGTGGGATCTGACCCCTTCTTCAGGCCTCCAAGGGCACTGCACACACATGGTATATATACGTACATGCAGACAAACACTCATACAATCAAACAAAACAGAATGAGAAAAGATCTCAAACTGCAAAATTGTATGTGTTGGGGGGAACTTCCTGATATTGGTCTATGTAGTGATTTTTCAGATGTGACACCACAAACACAGGCAACATAGGCAAAAAATGAGAAGACTGGGGCTAAGCAAACTAAACATCTCCTATCAGCAAAGGAAAACAGTCAGCACAGGGCAACCTGTGGAAAGGGAGGAAATGTAGGAATGAAATTTTATTGTCTTTTGTAACCACAGTGACATGAAACTGGAAATCAATAGCAGGAGGAAAATAGGAAAACTTGCTGAAAAAAAGTTTTAGGATAGAAAACCCACATATGAAAATCAATCGAAAACCATCTAGAACAGGAAGCAATTCAACTTACAGTTGCAACAAAAAAAAAATAATATACTTACGATGCACAATAAATAGGTTTCTGTGGAGATGTGTACAACCCTGTACACTGGGGAACACTACTACACACACACTGGTACACACACATGCACACACACACAGAGGTACACACACAGAGGTATACACACACAGGTACACACACACACAGAGGTACACACACAGAGGTACACACACACACATGCACACACACAAGTGCACACACAAGTCCACACACACAGGTACACACACACACATGGACACACACGGGTACACACACACAAGTGCACACACACACATACACACACAAGTGCACACACACAGGTACATACACACACAGGTACACACACACACATGCACACACACAGGTACACACACACAGATACACACACACACTGGTACACACACATGCACACACACACACAGATACACACACACAGGTACACACACACATGCACACACACAGGTGTACACACACAGGTACACACACAAGTGCACACACACACATACACACACATACACACACAAGTGCACACACACAGGTACACACACAAGTACACACACACATACACACAAATACTAGGTAACTGAGGTTGTGGATATGTTAAATGCCTTGGTTGTGGTTTTATCACAATCATAAATGCATGTCAAAACATTAAGTTATATACCTTAAATATACATATACAATGAAATAATGAAAACAGCGAATTTTATGTTACAGTATCTTACCATACTAAGCATAATTGGTGTTGGGGGGCCATCTAGCAATTGCTAGGCATTTATTTTCCCTTAAACACTGGGCTGGGAATGAAATTTTAAAAAATACTACTATATTTTAAAAATACTGTATTTTAAAAAATATAAAAAATACTGGTTCACACCTTGTTGGTACTTCTAAAGAGAGTCCATTGACAGGGACCTTTACGAAGCATGGGCTGTCGGCTCATTCAGTCCTAATGACAATCTGGGAATGTTGGTGACCACCTTTTTCACAAATGAGGAAATACATGCTAGAATGTTTGAATTTGTTGCTGTAAAGTCACAGTCAGTTCAAAGCTAATGTCTGGTTTACACGCATGCTACTGCTTATACATACATGTTGAAGGCACTCCCAAGCTCCTACCAGTATTTTGGAGCATAAAATTGTAACCTTGGAGTGAAAAACAAAAGTCATTGATATTCACAGTACTTGAAAAAGTTATGCTGGAGGAGAAGGAAAGCATAGACTTGCTCAAACCATGGTGTCTTCCTCAGTCCCGGAGGTTGTAAGTACAGGTGGACATCAGTGGCCCCTCTGACTCCATGCGCTATTCAGACAGCTTCTGTTCTGACTGTGTTGACCTCTCTGAAGTCCATGTGTTGTAACTAGAACAAGCATCAACAATGATGACTGCTAGCCTGTCCTCAGCATGGATGGTGTTCTCTGTGAAAAGAAAAAAACACCCCAGTGTGCTTGGGCTGAGCATCCCCTGAGCCGCTGGCTGTGTTCAGTTCTGCCTGAGGCAGGAGGGCTGGGTGTGGTTTTGGTCTGCTCTGCCTTCTCCTTAAGGATGTCCCCTTTGCTCACTTTGCGTTCTCTGAGCTGGGAGAAGGGAGAGGACTGGTCTGCTGTGTGTTCTTTTGTCTTCTGTTAGTGAAGGAGGAGAAGAAGCCAGCGTTGGGGAAAACACTAGCTAGGGCTGAAATCTTTCACAAGCCACACAAATTCGTACTCTTTAGCCTCAAATCCTAAATGCCAGCCCCTCACTGTATGCTGTGATGATTCTGAGAAGCTGGAATTCCTGGTAATTTTTTTGTTTCTTGTTGTTGCTGGTGGGTTTTCGTTGTTGCTTGTTTGCTTGTTTTGACAGGGTCCCACTATGAAAGTCCAAACTTGTCCAAACTGCTATGTAGATCAGACTGGCCTCAAACTCAGATGCTAGAATTAAAGGCCTAGGCCACCACACTTAACCCTATTTTATTACTTTTATTGTGGATACAATGTAATAGCAACACTAAAGAGGCTTTAGACCTGAGCTCAGCACGACAGTGGCCACCCACCATCCCATCTTAAAGACATTCTCCATTTTTGCACAGGATTATTCTTGTTTGGACAATGAGTGTCTGCATTAATTTCTAAACCGTTCCCCATTCTGCAGCTCTGTGCTGTGATGACTGTCAGCTGTGCGAGGTGCTGCACGCTTGAAATGAAGCTGGTCTTAAAGGAGACATCGCTGTGAGAGAACAAACAGTAGCGTGGGAGTCTGAAGACTTATTGTCCAAAAACACGTCTCAACAGCATTAATAATTTTCAAGGAAAGAAGTTTCAAAGTACGGATTGTATGTTTAAAATACTAAGTGTGGCTGACAATAGAGCTCAGTTGGTAGATGTCTGCCTAGCATCCAAAAGGCTCCAGGCTTGACCTCCAGCACCACATAAAAACAGGCATGGTCTTGCACGCCTGCCATCTCAGCACTTGGAAGATGGAGACAGGAGGGTCAGATGTTCAAGGTCATCCTCAGCTACATACGAAGTTCTGTCTAAGCTTGGCTATATGAGACCCTATATCAAAAAAAAAAAAAAAAAAAAAAAAAAGAAAAGAAAAAGAAAGAAAAAGAGAAAGAAAGAAAAAAAAGAAAAGCAAAAGTTTTTAGACTTCTATGCTTATATATAGTAATAAAGTTAACTTCCTCAGTTTGCTTTTTAATCTGACTGTTATTAGGAAATCTGAAATCGTACAGGACTTGCGTTTCCTCTGTGCGATGCTAGCCAGACTTACCGCTTCTGTCCACCCTCCTTGCCCTCCTGCTGAGCTTTCAGCTGGCTGAGGTGCTTGAAGTCAGAGGGAGCCACTCCGCTTATTCTACTTGCTTTGTGTATTCACATCAGCGCCACCGATAAAGAAGCTAGGAGGGAAACATTTCCTTCATCTGCTTGGTTAGCCCTGCCTCTCTCTGAGATGAAATCTCTCTGACAAGAACACAGCTGCTCTACTGGCCTGTGACCCTAGGGTAGATCTCCCCCTTTAAACTGGGGTGTGTGCCGGCAGAGCTCCCGTGGGGGAAAAAAAGAGACCTTTACTTTCTGTCCATGGACCACTTACGGAATTCCAAGTTGCCCTTAAATATTTTAGGGATAGTGCACGCTGTCATGACCTATCAGTTAGAGAGTCTGGATTATCTGTGAGATGTCACATTCTGACAAAAAAAGCCATAGCTCCCCCCTTCCCCAATAAGGAACTTGGAGCTTGAGTCATGAGCAGAGAGGCTCACCCTCTGACCTATCAGCAGAGAACAAGGACAGGACTCAAGAGCCAAGGAGTGAGCCCAAGAAGACAGAGCTGTGTTGCTTCAGCTTCTCCCAGGCAAGGGCCTGGAGGGCTTAGTAGGTTGGGAAGGATTTAAGTGAGAGTTGTAGAAATGGGAGGGTCAAAGAAACAGGAACGATGGTGCCGTGGAATACTTCAAAGGGAGACAGAGGTGGCCTCTGGGAATCATTCCCAGGTAACTGTTAGTGAGGTAAGGGATGGAGAGACTTGAGTCAAGGAGTAACCACTCATCATTCTAGAGGTGTGATACAATATACTGGATAATGAAACCCTAGTTTCATGCACTGAGGGACCATGAGAGACTTTCTCATCTTTTGGTTGTCAAAATTTGAAAGTAGGCACATTGGCAAAGCATTAAAGCTACATAATAAATATGTACATATCTCTCATATGTGCCAAGCACTTTATTTTTAAACAAATACCTATATAATAGCAAATAAAGCATACACAGCCACCAATTTAAAGCAACATAAGCTGGGAGTGATGACAAACACCTAGCAGTTGGAAGGCAGAGGCAAAAAGATCACACCATTTTGAGGCCAGTCTGGTTTAATAGCAAGCTTCAGGCCAAGTAAGACTACATAGACAGACCCTGTCTCAAAATGAGAATTGTAAAAATAGAGCACAAGGCAGGAGAAATGGCTCCTTGCTGTTCTTCCAGAGGGTCAGGTTCCATTCCCAACACCCACATGGTGGCTCACAACCATCAGTAACTCAAGTTCCAGGGTATCTGGTGCCTTTTTCTGGTCTCCATGGGCAACACACACACACACAGTTCACATCCATACACACAAGCAAAACTCTCACACACATAAATAAAAGTAAATAAATCTTGAAAAATAAAAAGTAAATCAATATAACTGTATGATATCTCAAATGGTCTTCAAGTTCCCATGTAATTCATTTAAAATGTTTTTTTTTTATGTGTATGGATGTTTTGCCTGGATGTATGTATGTATGTATGTATGTATGTATGTATATGTGTGTACTATGTATGTGCCTAGTGTCCTCAGAGACCAGAAGAGGGTATCAGATCTTCTGGAACTGGCTTTACACATGGTTGTGAGCCACCATGTGGGTGCTGGGAATCAAAACTTCTTTAAGAGCAGCCAGTGCTTATAACCACTGAGCCATCTCTTCAGCCCTCTCATGGGTTCTTGAGGCCCCAGATACCATAAAGGATCTCCAAGCAGATTGATCCAGGAGTGGCACATGTGTGACTTAAGGTCTGAGGCAAGACGGATGTGGAGGCCAGTTAGCAATCTCTTCTGGAGCACAGTGCTGGGAGTCTTGCATAGATGATGAGAATAGAGAGGAAAAGGGGAACCAATGGTTGGGCAGTTGCCCAGGCAACGGTTGCGTGGTTCTGCTTATCTCTTTGTACACGTGGGTTAATCTGTGATGGCCATTTAAGGTGTAGCCTCCAGGTATGTGGCAATGGTTCTGCCTAACAATGTGAGCAACGCCAAGAGATGACTCATGGTCCAGCGCTGAGGTTGAAGGAGTGCTGACTTTAGGCCTGAGCCTAGGCTAAGTCCTGGGCTAGGCTTCTATTTCCTCACAATAACCCTATGAAACATATCCCATTGCGTGTCCACTTTCACGGGAGCGGGAACTCAGGCACAGGCTATATGATTTGCTAAATTCCACAGTTGTAATTCAAACCCAAGTCCTGTCCAACTTCAAAGCCTGAATAACGTCGCAATGTTGATTAACCCTGATTTTTATAGCGTCTTATGCTTGTCATGCTTCTCCCTTATTTAACCTCTAGTGTGGGTCCCTGTGACTCAGCTTGGAGCTAGTCCACCCTTTCAGCAGTAGAAACAGTAACAATTCACCAGACCAAAGGCTCCACTCCTCACCCCTGTACAACACATTTATGTATATATCTTATTCTATGGTTTTTAGCATTACTAAAGTGGCTCTACTTGGCCCTGCAAGAAGCTAATTAATCACCAAATATAGACCACGATTTGTTCTTTTCAGCCCTCTGCACGCTTCTTCCCTTCATTGTGAGATGCCATCTGGTGCTATGAGCTCATGCTTTCTGTGTTCCTCTGCAGAGCCGCCAGATTCATCCTTTCTAAGCTCAGAAAGCTGGGTTGATTTCAGACTTTGCTTGTGGGGCTTTGAAAGCCCTGGAATCTAACGCCTCCTTGTGGATCTCGCCTGTATCACTCCTTAACATCACCACGGGGAACTTCTCTCTTCACCCTCCCCCATGTAGACCTGTACATGAATAGTTGCATAAATTTGTCTGTCTTTCTTTCTTTCTCTCTCTCTCTCTCTCTCCTTCCTTTTCTTTTCTTTTCTTTTCTTTTCTTTTCTTTTCTTTTCTTTTCTTTTCTTTTCTTTTCTTTTCTTTTCTTTTCTTTTCTTTTCTTTTCTTTTCATCAATAGCGTCGGAAAGCCATTGAGCACCAGCAAGTCTTTCTCGGTGTCATTTTTGTTAGCTTAGTGTGTGTGCGGTGGGAAGCCAAACCTTAATTACTGTACTTACTCCTTCAAATCTGCTTGACTTTGTGCTGCGATGGTGGAACAAGTATTTAAGAACAGGCCATCAGAATTCTTAGGGCTGGTCACTGACGTGGCCTGTGATCCATCCCTCACACTCACACTTTCTCTTCTACTTCTGCCGGAGTCCAGAGTCTTTCTAACCAGTTTTCCCAGGGCGTGCAGCACTGGGAACATAGGACGCTTTCTTGTACACTGGTGTCAGGGCCTCATCAGATCCCTAATACTTGAGATCTCTGCGTGTTGCTTGTTAGAGCTGGCCCTTTCCCTCACCACCTTCTGGTGCTCACTTCAGCATCACTGGCAATTAACTTTAGACTAAGATCCCAGAGGAAGGAACTGTATCTGGTGATACACTTGCCACTCACCTCATTTCTGTCACAAGCAAAGCACATGCTGCTTCTTGCCTTCCTGCTGCCCTCCTGCCTGCTACTGTCAAGGGGCAAAGGACGGAACTGGCCCTGGGATGCAATGGCTTAAGAGAGCACACAGTTCCCTCAGTACAGAAGTTGTTCTGAAGCCAAACCCTCTGGGTTTGAGAAAACTGGGTTTTGTTTTATTTTGCTTTTTCCAGTTCTGCATGAAGTAGCTTCTGTGAGAAGCAGCTGGGTAAGTCAGCCATGGAGCCAGTCTAATCTCTAAATAACATGTATAGGCTGGTGCGGAGAGTACAGACAGAACCCTCCACTTGGAAGTAGCTTTGTTTCCAAAAGTGCTTGGTAATAAGCTGGAGAAATCAATTTTTCATATAAAATGGACCATATGTCTTAGAATAATAGTAACTGTAGAAATCTGTAGAACTAACATGAATTTCTAAAAGTTAAAGAGTTTGGTTCATCTAATAGCATACACACTAAGTTTTGCTTACTTCCTTGTACTGTGGCCTCAGGTTAATTATTTAACCTCTGAGCTTCAGACTTTTTCTATTTAATGGAAATTATTATACCTGGGGACACTGATGAGTACCAGTTGGATTCTTTTTTATGTGTGTATGTGTGTGGCATGGGGTACATGCATGTCTCCTCTTGTGTGGGTGCAAGTGTATGTACATATGTGTAGAAGCCAGAGGTTGATGCTGGGCATCTTCCTAAATTGTTCTCCACTTTAGAAACTAAGTCAGAGTACCTTACTTGAGCCCAGAGTTTGGCTATACCAATAGTTTAGCTAGTCAGTTTGCTCTGGGGGTTCCCTCTCTCTGCTTCCCAAGTACTGGGATTACAGGTGGGCCCCCAAACCCACCCGCTGTTTATGTAGGTGTTGAGGATCTGAACTCTAGTCATCACGCTCACGTGGAAAGCCTTTTGCCTGTTGCACCATTTCCCCAACCCCTGTGGATTTTTGTCAGATGCTTTTCTGTGTGCTTGGGATGATCAGATCACTTCTATCTTTGATCCTATATATGGTATGATACATAAACTGAATTTTGTATAGTGAACCAATTTGGATTCCTGAGAGATATCTTGTTTGGTCATGATGCATGACTTTTGAAAATGATGCTGAGTTCAGATTGCTAGTATTATGAAGGATTTTTGCATGAAAGAATGTCATATAATTTCCTGGGTCTGGAGAGTTGACTCACTTGTTAAGTATCGGTATGTGTATGGAGAACCCATGCTTTTTGTTGTTTTTAAAGAGGCGGGGAGAGCGCAGTGGGTAGAATGGTGAAGGTTGTGATCCCAGCACTTGGAAAGTGGAGACAAGCTGATCCCTGGAGATTTGCCAGCTGGTCAGCCTGGGTAGTCTACTTAGTGAGTCCCAGGCCAGTGGGAGGTCTCAAAGGAAGGAAGGGAGAGAGGGAGGGAGGGAGGAAGGAAGGAGAATGCAGATAGTGACTGGGAATGAAACCCAAGGTTCTCTTCTGGTCTCCACATGTGCATGCACACATGTGCACTCACACAACCCCCCCACCCCCGGCATAGGGATATTACATAGCTTCTTTTCTTGTGATGTCTTGGTTTCATGTCATAAATCTAGTTAGGAGGCATTTCCTCCACTTCTGTTTCGTTTTTTTGAAAAGTGTGAGGGATTGCTGATTTTTCTTTAAACATTTGGTAAAACTTACCAGCCGAGTCTTGGGCTTTTCCTTATAGGACATTTTTTAATAAGTCAATTACTAACTCTATCCCTTTTCTTATTATAGATATAGTGAGATTAGATTACACATTGTTTGGAGTTAGCTTTTCAGTTTGTGTCTTCCTAATAATTCCTTTTGTCCAACCTAATATTAGTTAGTGTTTGGCAGGTTTCCCCGGTATTTATTTCTGCAATCTCCTTTCACTATCTGATTTGTTTTTTAATCGCACTTTGCTTTTTTACTTCCTCAGAATCTACCTCTAGAGACTAATTTTCATCTGTGAGGATTCTCTAGTTAATAGCTGCTAGGGTTAAAGGACTATCATACGCACGCACTATTCTTAAAGTTGGTTTAATGGGATGCATTTATTCAAACAACTGGCCATGATGACTGACACCAAGAGAAGTATGTTTTGTTTGCTGCTGAGTTTTAAGAGGTGATAGATGCTGTTCATGGGATTCAGAAGGCTTTGGGAGAAGAATAGACATATAAAGTCATTCACTGAAAGCCCTGGGTAGAGAGGATGGGAATGAAGGGTACAGATAACCCAGTGGCTACATGGAGCCATATCCAGATATGGGGATGCCACCAGATGAGGGGAAGTAAAGAATTCCTTTTCTACCAAGACAGAAGTCCTCAAGATTCATAGTTCAAGTCAGTAACATTAAGGAATGACCCAGCTGCTGGGGGACTAAGTCGACTTTTGTTTGGCAATTAGAAATAGTCTCTCAACCACATGTAGAAGTTGACAATGGAAAAACATCTTCTAGTTTCCAAATAACACATATGCTAATAAATTTTTTGGTGAAACTTAATTGAGAGTTTGAGACTGAATGAAATTCAGACAAGGCACTTAAGTGTTAATTTAAAATTCTAGGCTGGTTTTCCTCAGCCATTTATACATTTTAGCACATTTTCCCCCCTGAATAGCTTTGTTTATTTAAGTCATACAAACTCAGTATTGAAAGGCATTTAGCTGGATAAATATTATATAGATATATATGTATATATACACGCTCATAAAATGCATGTTAAATGGAACATGATTTTTAGGATCTATCTCAAGCTTTCGTTTTTTTGCTGCTCTGAGTCGCCTCTGTTAATGACAGTAATGAAGAGAGTCCTTGCTTCTTTCCCATTCAGCCTGGTTTAGTATAAATTCCTCTGCCTTGGGCTCCAGAATTCTATTACAAATGAAAAGGCAAGTAAATTGCATTTCTTATTTCTTTCAAGGTATTGCACAGCGATGCACAGCCATCAAGTACCACTTTTCTCAGCCAATCCGCTTAAGAAACATTCCTTTCAATTTAACCAAGACAATCCAGCAAGATGAATGGCACCTGCTTCGTAAGTATTTCTGGGAAAGGATTAGACAAGAAAAAATAAAAACAAAAAAGATTTCCCCACCATCCTCTTAAGTTCTGATTGAAAACTGTTTATCCTGTGTACCCTCTGGGTCCACATGAACTTGGTGGGACACTCCAAACATCAGCTTGCTATGCTGTGAGCAGACCGTGTTTGCAGTTCAAGAGTGAGAAAAACCAGGCGTGAAGCCCTACAAGACAGGGCCAAGTGTCTTGTCTGCCCAAGTGGCATTGATAACTAATTTCACATAACTGAATTTTTTTTTTAGTTTTAATTTTTTTGTATTGTAAGGGGGTATATGCGTGAGAGTTCTGGCATCCTTAGAGGTCAGAGGCACTACCAGATGCCCCTGAAGCTGGAGAGCTGGAGTTACAGGTTGTGAAGCACCCAACATGGGTACTGGGAACCAAGCTTGGTCATCTCCAAGAGCAGGATGTGCTCTTTAACCACCCAGTCATCTTCTTAGCCCGTCTCAATCTTTTTTTTTTTTTTTTTAAAGACTAGTTAGTGGATATAAGAACTTGCCCTGGACATTATACCTTCATTGCTCTCATTTTTGTTTTGTTTATATAACATTTAACTTATCTATTGTGTTAATCTAAGATCATTGTATTTTTGCTGAAATACCATTTTATCATTATTTTTCTCAGAGGGTGTCTCTTACCTCTATGTCTCAGTGGAAAGAACCGCTCCTTTTTCACTGTTGAGGAAATGTGGTTGTCTAGATAAAATCATGCAGTGTGAAGCTAAAGAGGGTGATATTTACCTGGAAATTGCGGATTCTAGCTGCTTAGTGGTGGGTGGCACATGAAAGCAAAACAAGACACTGAACTCTTTCCAGTGCGTCTCAAAGTCAGAAGTCAACATTGCCTTTTTTTTTTCCAGTGAGCAAACAGCAAAGAATGCTGTGTTCATGTTGCTTGCTGGAGACAGCCACTGTAGATATGGTCTCATTCTTCCAGTAAATCACCCTGTAAAGCAAAAGGCTCTGTTCTGATTCTCACTACAAACCTGGAGGCTCATACACGGCCACAGTAGTGGTCTAATATAAATATTGACGACAACTTTAGGACTTAGAGAGAGCCACTGGATAAAATGTGGTTTATTTTCGAAGAGCATGACTGACTTCTTGAAAGTTCTCTTTTGGTGGCAAATTTGAAGAAGCACTTCTCAGGAGACCCACTCGAGTCTTATCTGAGTGGTCTTTCCTATTAATTCTTTATGAGCGTGCTTGACGTTCTTTGTCTTAAGTGTCTGTGAAGATGTCTCATTATTATTGACTTTGGCTTGCTAGAAGAATCACAGGACCTCATCTCTTTAACTCTACAAGTTTGGACCTCTTTACCCAGCGAGGCAATAATTTTAAGCATTAATTTGGGGGGATCTAATAGAAAGATGCTTTCAGCACTCTTGTGCCCAACTGTTTCTAAGAGAGCCACTCCTGGTGCTTGGATTACATTTACCCGTAAGGACACCATGTCCGGAACTGATCCCAGGCCCCTGTGGGTTCTGTTTGACCTTTGTGCTTTGTAGTTGTCATAGACAATAGAACTTTCAAAGCACAGGGCATGGGGATATTGTAACAAATGGCTGAACTATTACTGGTCCCTTTCCTCAGATGCGGCCATTTCCTGTTTGTACCCTTGCACACATGACGTTAAATTCAGTATATTTATATTGTTATTATCCTTAACACCTTATTTTGTGATATATATTCTCTCTTCTGAGAAAAAGAAAGCCCTGTTTTATTTCAGATTTAAAAATTTAAAAGCTCTGAGCTGAAATTGAGGAATCCCTTTTAAAAGGGAAAGCCTAGTCTGGCGTAGTGGCACGTGACTTTAGATCTAGCACTTGGAAGGCAGAGGCAGGTAGATCTTTGTGAGTAGAAAGTAAAAATAAGAAAAATGAAAAAGAAATAAAGAAAACAAGAAAAAGCAATAGTGAGAGCCTGCTTGTGGCTAAGATGCTATAGCCGAGATTGGAAGCTAGTGTAGCCATCTTCCCCCCATGCAGCAGCAAAGAAGCCCAAACCCCAAAACCTGCTGTTTGCTGAGATCTACTGCACATATGTTTTGTTCAGACCTGCTGCCTGGTCTTGGGAGCAGCAGGTGTGTGCTTGGGAAATCTTGTTTTAAGCATCGTAGACTTTGGGTATCTAGGTAAGAGCTCTTCAGTTTGCTGTGTTCCAAACACATACACAAGACAAAGCAGGAAGGATGGAAAGGAAACAGTGGAAAAGTAAAATAACCAGAAGGTGGTCAACCTGAGTGTTGCTATAGTTGAGTAAGTGGGAGACTCCTGTGGAGACTTGTCCCATGGGCATAGTTCCTCTTTAGTCTGGGTAAATAGGTGCTCTGCTTGTAAGACTTGTCCCATGGGCATAGTTCCTCTTTAGTCTGGGTAAATAGGTGCTCTGCTTGTAAGACTTGTACTTTATGGTGAGAGGGTGTTTATGAGCAGCTGTCTCAATCACGTGCCTTAGATCACTGCTTCATTCATGGTGGCTTCGTTTTCCCACATTTTTCGTAAGTACTTCTTGAAAAACAGACAGGAATAGTTAGAAGTGAAAAAAAAAAAACAAAATTAATCAGCATCCATGAGACTCAGACAAAACCCTATTTCAGCACAAGCTTGCCTCCTAGGCTCTTTCCTCCGAAGAGGAAGAAGTCAGGTTGATAACAGCCTCTGCGTGTGCTGCCTTGCGTCCGGGTTGGTCTTTGAAGGCTGAGAACGTGTTCCTCGAATCTACTGGGTTTACTGTGTGTATTGTTTGTGAGGTCCACCCTGGGGTTGTTCCTCACCTGTTCTGTTCTTGTAACTGACTTCTCCACGGACGCAGAGGGGAACACTGGCCTTGTCTACTCGTCCCCGGATGAGAATTCCCCAAATCCTTCGCCCCAGGCCTGCCTGTGTGGCTTCCTCTCACAATGACACGGAAGCTCTTTGTCCTGTAATATTCAGCTCCTTTCCTGACCCTGCCTCCGATTTTGACTGTCTGTTTCTGTTTTGAGATTAGATCTAAGAAGAATCACAGCTGGCTTTCTCGGCATGGCGGTGGCTGTCCTGCTGTGCGGCTGCATCGTGGCCACGGTCAGCTTCTTCTGGGAGGAAAGCCTGACCCAGCACGTGGCTGGGCTCCTGTTCCTCATGACAGGTACACCGCACACCATTGGCTTCCGGTTCCCAGCACAGGATTCAGCTTGGTCTTACCGCTATTAATTTCATTTTCCCTGGTGAGAAGAGACCAAGCAGAAGCTTGTTGGCTCTGGTAGGAAATACAGAATTTAAAGGGGACAGGGTCCAAGGGGCATTGGCCAATCTTCCCACAGGAGCTTTAGCAGGTCCGAGGAAAGTGGCTAGCATTCACTCTCCAGAGAAGCCAGTACTGGTTGTTCTCTATCTTATTGTTTAATTCCGTGTCTTGAATTCTGACTTGGACTCTTGACGAAGATGGGCCACTGTTTCTCAGGATCCCTCGAGGAGAGGAAGGACGATAGCTCAAAGCCCCCCACCCCCATAGTCCCTGCGGCGGGATGGTGTTCTCGGCATGACTGTCGGAGGACTTACTGTGTCGGCGGCTGCTCTTGGTCTTAGAGACTTAGTGAAGAGACAGACAACGTGCCTGCCCGTTTTTATTGTGGAGAGACCTAAGGAATGATTTGTGATAGCGGTGAAAGCCGTGAAGGAGGTGAGCAGAGTGCAGCCGGCTCGGGCGATGCTGTGAAGTCATGCGAAGTGAGAGAAGTTGTGAGAGAACCGTGGGCTGAGGGAGCCATCAGCCCCGGAACCCTGGGCAGGAGCGTGTGTGCGTGGGGGTGGGGGTGGGGGTGGGGGCTTCCTGAGCAATAGAAGAGACATGGAGAAGGAAAGGAACCACGCGAAGTGCGAGCCCTGGTCGGGGGCCAGCTCTCTAGAGCCCTCTCAGTGGAGGGAAGAACATGAGTGTGAGGTGAAAGCGGTGGAAACTGCTAGGACGACTTTACTTAGAGCATGAGAGGTGTGGAGAGGTGGCTAGGCTTTTCACGGTTAACAAGGGAAGGATACGTTGTCTAAAAAGGAGTTGGGTCAGTAGCTAGCTGAAGGTGGCTACAGAGAAGAAGTGGTTTCCTTTTCAGCCTTCGCAGAAAGTTAAGGTGCGAATAATGAGAGAATGCTAAATTAAGTTTCACCGAGGAATCTGAGCATAAGAACCAGCACTACCCCAGGGGGCTGTATCCACTTCCCTGGGGTTTTGCTACGCAGGTGACCATGACAAGATTTTCCCCAATACTTCCCTCTGTGACGGGTGATCTATCCAGCCTGTGTGGTGGCAACAGCACACCTCCAGGGCTGACCCCACCTGTTTTTTTGTTTTTGTTTTTGTTTTGCTATATTAGCATATACTGTGTATGAAATAATAGATTTCATCATGGTGTTTTTACACATGTCCACACCAACCTTTCTGCTTCTCTCTCAGAGCTAACAGATACGTGGTGCTTTTGTTTCTGGCAAGTTCACCTCATAGCATGAGTGACACTTTTCTTCCCTTTCTCTCCACTCAACTCCCTTTCCATGCAGTGATGTGACTGTCATAAATGCCCCCAACAAAGTGTTCAGACAACCCATGGACTCTGCATAGTTCTGAACAGAAAACCAAGTTCGTTCTTTCAGGGTTGGGTAGATAGCCAGTGATGTAATTCGGGAAGGCTGAAGCTGGTCCCGAGGTTTGGAAGGAGGAGCTGAACATTTAAGGCCACACTCTGAGCACAAGTCTATAACCAGCACGGATAACATGACCAAACTGTTCAAAGATTCCTCTAAGCCTTGGCTGGGGCTTCTCAATCAGAAACAAAACAAAACAAAAACCTCCTTTTGTTAGTTGCACCCCAAGTTTTTGGTTTCTAGCCCAATATACATTAAAGAAGTGTAGGCTTGCTCCCTGACCAGCTCTGTTTCTGTTGTGGTTTGTTTGTCTGTTTTTCACATAGCATCTTGCTGTGTAGCCCTGGATAGCCTGGAACTTGCTAAGTAGTCCAGGCTGGCTTCGAACTTGCAGCTATCCTGCCTCTGCTTCCTGAGTACGGGGATTGCAGCTATATACTATTATGCCTGGCTGCTTCCCCCACACTCTGGGGAGGCTCCACACCAAAGCCACGGAAGAGTTTTTTTGTTATTGTTGTTTTGTTTTTGTTTTTTTTGAGACAACGTTTCTCTGTTGTTATTCTGGCTGTGCACCACCACCGCCCAGCTTAGAAGGATTATTTTTAAAGGCGACCTTTTACTGTAGGCACTGCGTGAGTAATTAAGGATGTTCAGAACATGAAATAGTTGTTAGCATTGAAATAAGTCACAAGGCCACAGAAGCCAGCGCGAATGGTTCTCCTGGGGAGGCCAAGGAGATGTTCTGGTTTTTCCAGAGAGGAACATGGAAGTTCAGTGTTTGGTGGTCACATAGGAGAGCTGACAGTTTCCGAGGTGCTGTGTTCTTCTGTCACTTGAAGTGAGGTACAGGGAGGTTCTTTTTGTTGTTGTTGCTACAAACAATGCCTTCAAATTCCTTCCAGAACACTGAGATAGTAGTTAATCCACTAGATGAGATAACTTGGCTGGAGCACCTTCTCAGGCAGTGGCAGACAACGAGAGCACTGAAGGGTTAAAAGAATTGATTTTAATTAAGCATGCTATCTTCAGCAGCTCCAGACAGCAGCTCTCCCACAGATTTTTGATGCTAAACTTAGCCCCTTCTAATATGCTGGCACCTTCATTCTCTGCCTGAACTGATTAGCCCTTCAATGTAGAACCCCAGTGATGTGACAGTTGAGCTTTTAAGTAGAAAGTGTAGAACAACCTTCCTCCTCCTGCAGTGTAGGTTTGCATCTGAGAGCTGGACTGCAACCCCACTTCCCAGCCTTACAAAAGTTCCTGGGATAGGACCTGGGGTAGACTTCTTAGTTAGGGTTTTTATTGCTGTGAAGGCATACCATGACCAAGATAACTCTTAAAACATTTAATTTGGGCTGGCTTACAGTTCAGAGATTTAGTCCATCATCATTATGGCAGGAAGCATGGAGGTACACAGGCAAACATGGTGGTGGAGAGGTAGCTGAGAGTTCTACATCTGGATTGGCAGACAGAAGCAAGAGAGTGTGACACTTGTCCTGACTTGAACTTCTGAAAACTCAAAGCCCTGTCCCTAGTGACACACTTCCTCCAACAGGGCCACATCTCCAATAATGCTACTCCCTATGAGTCTATGAAGGGGGATATTTTCATTCAAACCACCACAGCTTCCTTCAAGGGGCCTCACATTAGATCTGTGGTGTCACATGCTCTGAGGTTACACACTCAAGCACAGTGACACACAGGAAGACTGAGTCAGTGAAACCCTCCTTTCCAGCTTCAAACTCCTGCCCATTGCTGAGGCCCGCCATGTTCGGTGCAGTGTGAATGAGTACTCTGTCCATACTAAACGAAGCATTTTGCTTGGGGAGCTCACTGACTCTAAGGAAAGTGATTGTACCCAAAGCACGAGGCCTTAATTTAATCCTCAGAACCCACATACAAATAGAATTTTGGATGTGGCAGTGTGTGCTTGTAATCTCAGTGGTCAGAGGCAGAGGCAGGAGGATTTCTAGGGCTTGCTGGCCAATCAGCCATGCCTACTTAGTGAGCTCCAGGCCAATGAGAGCCTCAAAGAAAATAGAGTTCCTGAGATGACACCAGGGTTGTCTTGAGACCTTTATGTAGACGTGCACACTCACACACTCATGCACATACACGTAGATGCATGCAAATAAATAAATAAATATTCTATTAGATGACCATAGTAACATAGCTGTAATTGTCACCATTAAAGGGTTAATTTGTTCAATATTATCAGTTTTAATATGATTTTATCTATTATAGAATTTTAATCTATTTTTTATTGAATTTTTAATGTGTGGTGTATGTGTTTGTATGTGGTGTGTGTGTGTGTGTGTGTGTGTGTGGTATGTGTGTGTGGTGTGTGTGGTGTGTGTGTGGTGTGTGTGGTATGTGTGTGTGGTGTGTGGTTTGTGTGTGTGTGGTGTGTGTGTGTGGTATGTGTATGTGGTGTGTAGTGTGTGTGTGTAGTGTGTGTGGTATGTGTGTGTGTGTGTGTGTGTGTGTGTGTGTGTGGTATGTGTGTGGTATATGTGTGTGATTTGTGTTGTGTGTGTGGTATGTGTGTAGTGTATGTGTGTGTGGTTTGTGTGTGTGTAGTGTGTATGTGCGGTGTGTGTGTGGTATGTGTGATGTGTGTGGTATGTGTGTGTGATTTATGTTATGTGATGTGTGGTTTGTGTGTGTGTGTGTGTGTGGTATATATGTGTGATTTGTGTTGTGTGGTATGTGTGTGTGGTGTGTGGTTTGTGTGTGTGTGGTGTGTGTGTGTGTCGTATGTGTGTGTGGTTTGTGTGTGTGGTGTGTGTAGTATGCATGTGGTGTGGTGTGTGTGTGTGGTGTGGTGTGTGTGTGTGGTGTGTGGTGTCTGGTATGTCACTGTGTGCATGTGGAGATCAGAGGAAAACTTGTGGGATTCTGTTCTCTCCTTTTACCATGTAGCTTTCCAGGATTGCACTCAGGTTGCCAGGCTTGGCAACCTTTATCTGCTGAAATCTCTCTCTGGCCCTTAACTATTTTTTAATACATCAGAAATCTCAAAAATTGAATAAAGCTTGTATTGAATTTTCCTCTGTTGGCATAGGTCTCACTACTCACTGTACCCACTGTGCTTCATAGGCTGAAGCCTTCTGGAAGTGCACAGGGGGCCTGTGACAGCAGAGGAAGAGGCAGAGTCCAGGCAGCCCTGCACCAGGAGCAGTTGGCACCCACCCTGGCCTGCCTCTTCCTTTGCTTCAATGCCTATAAATAGAAGGAATCTGCTCTAGTAGGTCTTATCCTAGAACGATCTAGACTATCTATCAACTATGACCCTAAACCACAGCTCTTCATACAATAGCTGAAACTCTGGGCTTTAAATGTGTGTTGGAATTCAAGACCTAAAGATTTTATTTTAGAAGGAGAATGGGGCACATCTGTTCTGTGTTCTCTAACGTGTCAGAAAAGTCTGGGGCATTGTTGCAAAATCAAACACATTAACATTTCTGCAACAAAATGTATGAATATTCACACTAACCGAGACCAGTGAGGACTACAGTAGCCTTACCTCAGGGCAGAGCAGACTTTGCCTCTAAAGGAAACTAATGCAATATTGCAGGAAAAGATTAGGTGTTTTTTGAATTGCAGATCACGGGTCTTTACAATGCGTTTGTTTTCTTATTTTTTATGTTTTGTCTGCGTCTAGTAGGCCTGACAAGTCATTTAGTTAAGACAACGGAGGTGTGGCTTTTTGAGTAATCAATGTGAAAAGGAACAAGTCCTTTTTGCTGAAAGGGCGAGAAGACCAGAATGATAGGCAGGCTATCTTTTGAAGGCACAGAGAAAAGAAAATCGATGTTCATGCCGTTGGGCGTTGTAGTTGGTTATTTATCAAGAAGGCTAAGCAGAGGGAAGCAACTTCTACTCCGGAGCCTTTTAAGTACATCAAAGGAGGGAGGTCAAAAAGGAATGGGCCTCGGTTATCCTAATTACGTCTTCCGAGCTGGCCACAGGCACCTCAGAGGTTTTAGGGCAGACTTGGGCTGATGATCTGGACTGTCGCGTGAATTTATTTGCTGTCCCCATCTAAAAATATCCCTTCCAGCCCTGCTCTTCTGTGATGTCATGGTGTGTTCTAATTAAGAATATCGGCAGAAACCCCTTTAATATTTTATAAGAGAAGTAGCTGCATACAGGGGTTGTCAGAAAGCAGTAATTATTCACTCTTTGAAGATACTCCCAGCTATAGATAGCCAGGAGCAAGTGTGGGATGGGACGGGGGTGGGGGTGGGGGACTCTCTCTTTCTTGGGGCCACTGGCTGGGCTGGAAGTGTGAGCTTATTGAGGGAGAAGAGGAAAGGAAGGGAGGGAAAATGGAAAACTAACTCTCTCCTTATGGATCCTCAAGATGGATCTTAGCTTTTGAACTTTTTGAATGTAGAAATGCCTGTACAACCCTTTGTATTTCTGTGAACAAGATTGCTGCTGATACAAATACAGTAATACCTGATGTAACTTGCTAGGTAGGTAAGTCCTTCAGGGAGCGATTTGGTATGAACTACTTTTTTAAAGTTTTTTTAAAAAGATTTATTTTTATTTTGTGTGTATGAGTAGTTTTACCTACATGGATATTTGTGCAGTGTGTGCATGCAGTGCCCATTGAGACCAGAAGAGGGTGTCAGATCCCCTGTAACTGGAGTTTGTGGGTGCTGGGAATCGAACTCTGGTCCTTCAAGAAGAACAAATGCTGTTAAAGACTGAGTTATCATCCCAGCCCCCATGAATTACTTCTTAGGAGGGTTACTAATCAATTACAGATTCAGTTTGCTTAGCAGGCTTTCTTGACTCTGTGTGGGTGTTTCTGTCAGCCAATATGTAAACATGGAAATTATAAGAAACCCAAGAGGTGTCTACTACCTTTGCTTATAATACATGTTGCAAAGTAGACACTTTGTATTCCTGACTAAAAGATCACATGAGACTACCTCTCGTCTAACCAGAAATAGACCTTGAACATAGAAGATAATAAGTGGTGATTTATCACATTAAGACAGTAAGTCTTGCTGAGACCTGTAAAAGGAACAGACATATATCCAATTCAGTAATCAGACCCAAACACACACAGTGCTAAGGGTTAAGGTGTATTTCCCACAACTTACATGTTGAATCCCCAGACCCCAGGATCTCAAAGTGTGACTTAACTTGGAAACAGGGTCTTTAAAGAGAACACGTCAAATTAGTACAATACGTTGTGTCTTAAGCCAGTATAGATAGAGTTGGTCTTGGAGAAGGAAGAATTTGAGTATTTACCTGTGAAGACATGAAGAGAGGCAGCCATGTCCAAGTCAAGGTGGTTTCAGAAGCAAACCATCATATTGGTGCCTTGAGCTCAGAGTCACAGCCTCTGGAATTCTGAGAAAACTTATCTATCTATCATCTATCTATCTATCTATCTATCTATCTATCTATCTATCTATCTATCTATCTATCTATCTATCATCTTTTTCACGACAGGTTTCCCTGTGTAGCCCTGGCTGTCCTAGAACTCACTATGTAGACCAGACTGGCCTCCAACTCACAGAAGTCCTCCTGCCTCTGTCTCTGGGATTAAAGGTGTGTGCCACCAGGCCTATCTTCTGTTAAGCTACCTTTTCTGTAGTACAGCCCTATCATGCTCATACTCATGAACACAGTAAGACGGGGGGGGGGGGTGTTTAAAATAGAACTTACGATATCAAAGCTGACTTACACTGTGGATCTGGCTGTAATACGCATGCATTTGTTATTTAAAACAATGTTTTTTCCTGATGTGATCTAATTTGGGACTTTTAAAAAAAATACCTTGAATGGGACAAAGTTCTTTTTACAAAATCTTGTTGTAGAAGTTTGTCTTCTCCCAGTACATTTCCTTGTATGATCACGAATAGGCCTTTACGTGGCACAGAGAACAGTTGTAGCTACTAGACATTTGCAGACTTCCTCAGAGATGCTGGGGTCTGGATGGAACAGCTCTTCTTGTTCATATTGCCTTTGTCTTCCTCTCACCCAGAACAACTCCAGGAGCTGCTAGAAGGAGCAAAGACACTCTTGGAGGGTAGCACCCCTAGGGGGCCTTGTTGGACAGGGGACACGTGGGTGGACCAGGAGGCCTGCTGTCCCTTACACCATGCCCTGTGCAACAAAGCGATAACGTTTTATCAATTTGATGAGTACCTCTTCCAAGAAGGACCTTAGTGGCTGGGACATGCATGTGGACTGACACATAGTCAGATGTCTTTTCCCAACCAGCTACTCTATTTATTATTCTATTTAACATTTGATGCCATGACCTGAGACCTAGAAAAAGAAGCTAACACTGATTCCACCCCCCCCCTCCCCACTGTCTTCTCTTCCCTCCTGGCTTTATGGCTCATGGGACAATTATGTGTCAGCTTCCTTTCTCAGGCCCACCATGGACATAAATTATCGTTATTATATTTAACACTTACGGGCTGGTAAACAAGACATCTACACACATGGCCTTGGAGGGACATTTAAGCTCCAAGCCATAACACAAGGCAAGTTTGGTCCAAAGCATGCCAAAATTGTGTATATTTTGCTCACTGGAGGGGAAGGAGCACAGATTTAGCTTTAGGGAGCTTCAGCCTGCTGGCATCTTGAACAAAGAAAGGAATCCAGGTAGAGACATCCCATACAGTGTCCATGAGGTCTATACTCATCCAATGCCCAGGAAAACACACACTTATTCATAACACAGGGGCAGAGAGAAAACTTTTCCCTGGTCAACCCTTCATTAGACAGGTTCTTGTCATGTTTTCTATTCAGCATGTACCCAGGTTGTAAGAATAAAAATGCATTGCACCAAAAGCAGTTTCATAGAGTTCTTGGAGGGAGGGGTGCCCATAAAAATCAACATTTTAGATAAAAATCAAGGAGAGTTTTCAACAGATGTAAGCTGTTGCATTTTTAAAGCTTAGTTTCCTAACAGTACTGTAGTCACAAAGATGTCTTTGAAAATATGCTTGTCCCATGTCTTATTTTCGATTAGCAGAATTATGAGTGTCTGACATCATGAGTGACTTGAGTTGCCACGCCTGGGTTCCATACTAAGGCTCAAAGAAAGGCTAGGCAATATCAGGGTCTCACAGAGCTGAGACTGGAATGAATATATCTTGCAGCTCAGCCCAATGCATTTTACATCAAAGGATGCTTGGGAAGTCTAAGTTTGAACTCAAGCTTTCAGAGGTCATTAACGTCACGCTGCTTGTAAAGATGCTTGCTTTTAGGTCGTCAGTTGTGTGCAGATATTTGAGTGCAGGGTGAACTGTTTTCCCCTGGAGCAGGTCATTGTTCTACTATTATGGTCTACCTGTTGATTCTCCAGAGATCAAGCCCCCCTTCCCCAGCTTCTAGTACCAGCATTCCTTTAGAGGGCCTTACTGTCCACAAACATGATTTTGCTGTCACTGCAGAGCATGCTCTTCACAGGGCTTGGTAAAGGTGGGGGCATATGCTTCTGAACTGTCTATCCCTTGATGAAAGAGTGGTTTCCATCGTGATTTCTCATTTGGAGAACTCAAGTGATATGTTTGATTTTTTTTTTTTTAAAAAGTACAAAAAGAAGTCAGAAGGTATTATTTTACTCTTTTCAGCAAAACAAAAATCATTTATTTTAGAGGTCAGAAACAAAGCCACACAAAGAGTAGGGAATACCAGATTATCTCAGATAGAGTAGTTTCTTTTAGAATATTTATTTTCTGAGTGCACATTTGGAAAAGATTTAGGTAATATGCCCTTGCATGATCCGAATGAAAGCAGAAGTCTAGAGCTTGTAAAATGGCATTAAGGTGATTTCTATTTCCTGCAAATTGCTGCCTGGTCTGAGTTTGCTTCTCTGCTAGTGGTTTTGATCTCCAAAGCTACAGATTAAAACAGGGGCAGCGTTCTTGCTGCTTTTTGCCTCTGTCTTTTCAGTTCTAAAATCTGTGCCTCGTATATCCCCAAGGATATGAAAGGCACTTTCCAGCAAAACAGATGTCACTTCCGTTGTCCACAGGGATGACCAGGGCATGATGAGGGACCGTGTGGGGCTTGGATATTCTGACACTTGATTGAATGCCAGTTACTGTTTTCATTCGTTCATTTTATTTTATCAACTCAGCAAACACCTTATTCTCGTCCTATCCCCACCCCCATAAAACATTCCTGAGGGCCCATTAGGGAGAAGGAAGTGTCTACATCTTTGGACCATCTCATGAGCACTAAGAAGCATTTTTATCAGCTTTCCAGTGTGTGTGTGTATGTGTGTGTGTGTGTGTGTGTGTGGTGTGTGTTTGTGGTGTGTGTGTGGTGTGTGTGGTGTGTGTGTGTGTGGTGTGTGTGTGTGTGTGTGTGTGGTCTCTGTGTGTGTGTGTGTGTGTGTTTGTGGTGTGTGTGTGGTGTGTGTGTGTGTGGTGTGTGTGGTGTGTGTGTGTGTGTGTGTGTGTGGTGTGTGTATGTGTGTGTGTGTGGTGTGTGTGTGGTGTGTGTGTGTGTATGTGTGTGTGTGTGTATGTGTGTGTGTGTGTGGTGTGTGTGTGGTGTGTGTGTGTGTGTGTGTGTGTGTGTGGTGTGTGTGGTGTGTGTGTGTATGTGTGTGTGTGTGTGGTGTGTGTGTGGTGTGTGTGTGTGTGTGTGTGTGTGTGTACCAGCATGTGGAGGTCAGATGACAACCTCAGGTAACAATCTCTGGTTTTTGTTTTTGTTTTTTTGTTTGTTGACAGTATCTCTTAGAGGCTGGGGCTTGCCCAGTGAGCTAGGTTGGCTGCCTAGCAAGCTCCTAGGATCTGCCTGCCTGTCTCCTCCTTCTTAGCGCTGTGATTGGCCTTTTTTAGTGGGTTCTGGGGATCAAACTAAGACCTTCATGCTTGCAAGGCAAGAACTTTACCAACTGAGTCCTTTTTCTGTCTACCCACCCTTGATTTTATTGTTCTTGAAGGACAATTGTATATGCACTTGTTGATATGATAAGGTAAAATATACACAGACATATATATTTACTACCCAAATTAATTTGTATGATTGAAGTGCAGAATATTTTTACTAAGATTTTTATATCAATTCCAAATTCCTGGACTTAATTTTTTATTATTTGGAAGCATTCATTCTTTTATTTAAAAAAAAAATGCTGAGGGCCTAGTATGTGTTAGACTGTATCTTACAAAAAAGAAAAAAAAGCAGAATTCATTTAACTTACAGGGAACATTATTAAATATAATAATCATCATTGAAAAAGAAAAGATGACTGTGCAGTGATTGCAACTATATGAAAATGTAGGTCTCGTATAGAGCAAAGGAAACGACAGTTGTTTTGCAAAGAGGAAGAGGAGGAGGAGGAAGAGGAGGAGGAGAGGGAGGAGGTGGAGGAGGGAGAGGAGGAGGAGGGAGAGGAGGAGGAGAGGGAGGAGGTGGAGGAGGGAGAGGAGGAGGAGAGGGAGGAGGTGGAGGAGGGAGAGGAGGTGGAGGAGGGAGAGGAGGCTTTCGACACCACAGAAGATGTTTTTTCCCTAAAAACAATATTTAAGGGCTGGAAATGTCACTTAGTTGATAGCATGCTTGCCTTGTATGCAGGATAAATACCCTAGGTTCAGTCTCCAGCATTGGCTAGCATCAGGCGTGGTGATGCATACTTGTGATTCCAGCACCCCAGGAGTAGAGACAGGAGGATTGGTGCAAGGTCATCCTCCCCACATAGGGAGTTCCAGGCTGGCCTGGGGTATATGAAACCCAGTCTCAGAAAAACAAACAATTCCAACAGCAACAGAAAGTATGGTCTGGGGAGACTAATCAGTTGGTAAAGTGCTTGCTTTCATGAGAACTGGAGTTTGATTCCAGTACTGGGGAGACAGAGGAAGATGGATGTCTGTGGCTCACTGCCCAGCCAGCCTAGCCTACTTGGTTGAGCTCCAGGCTCGTGAGAAACCCTGTCTCAAAAAGAAAATGTGGATGGCACCCGGAGAATGACACCCGAGGTAATCCTCTAGTCTCCCTGTTACCTGGGCATGCACCAGCACACAGACACTCAGACATGTACATACGCATACTCACTTGCATGCACACTCAAAACCAAAGGCCAGATTTTTTATTAAGTTACTTTTAAAAGACAAAATTAAAGCATGCACAGTTACCTAAGCTAGGTGAAACAAACCTGAATGATTCAAGTTATTTGAATCTCCCCTGCTGTTTGTCAGTGCTTACTGAATGAATTCATTCAAGTAAAGGAATCTCAGGTGTTCCTGAATTTGGAGTGTTCTGATTTTCACCAAGGCTGGTTTGGCATTTTTGCCTGGTCACAAGCGAAGGCACAACTGATCATTCTGTTCTCTTTGTGTTACTTGTAGGGATATTTTGCACCATCTCACTCTGCACGTATGCTGCCAGTATCTCCTACGATTTGAATCGGCTCCCGAAGCTAATTTACAGCCTGCCTCATGATGTGGAACATGGCTACAGCTGGTCTATCTTTTGTGCCTGGTGCAGTTTAGGTTTTATTGTGGCAGCTGGAGGTCTCTGCATCGCTTATCCATTTATTAGCCGGACCAAGATTGCACATCTCAAGTCTGGCAGGGACTCCACGGTATGACTGTCTGCACTGAAGGCCCAGCTACCAAGTGGGTCACTCCTGATGGGAGTGGAACTGAGTTCACATCAGGGTTCCAAGCACAAAGAGGTCTTTGACATTCCAACCTGTTGCCTGCAGCCCTTTCCAGATGACTGATAGAAAATCGTGCAGAACCTCTCAACCTTTCTAAGGACAAGACTACTGTGGGTTCAAGTGCTTTAATGACTATGTATGCTTTGACTGCGCAAAGGGAGGAACAATGCCACACGGGACATTTATAGGCACCAGAAAAGAGGAACAGTGATGGGAAAAATTTGTACGATTTCCATTTATTTCAGAAAGTTTGTATATAACGATTAGCAGAGAGTCATTTCTATTTGCAAAAGGATTCGTAACAAGATGAAGTATAATTTTCTTGTCACTGTACCAGGCTTGTTCGATTTTAATGCAGCATCTTCAGAATTTATCCTAATGGTGTCTTGTTGTGTCAGCACCTGATATTTGTGCATTATTTGTGGATGTTCCTTGTCACAGGAGGATTCTTCTTCTGTTGCCTTATCATTACTTTTGATGAATTGAAGTCTATTCTCTGTCTTCGTACTGGACTCAAACGCATAAGAAAAACAGACCAACCATGTAAGACCTGATCCCTAACACTATGCAGTATCGTTTGAAGTCTTACCTGTTGTTTGGCTTGTATCTCTTTATGTTGACTGGATTTCAGCATTAAATGACTGCCCCCTTGTTAATTAGCTGTGCCTTTTTCTATCTTTTATCTGGGTCAACAAGTCTTCCCTAGATATATGACAGCGGAGAACTCTGTTTTGTAAACTCTGTTTTATTTTTAATTATTTTTTGTTTACTTGATTTGGTTTGCTGAGGCCAGGTCTTGCTATGTAGTCTGGCCTCTAGCTTACTGTATAAGCCAGACAGGCCTTGAACTTCTGGTGATTCTCCTGCCTGGGCCTTCTGAATGCTGGGATTACAGGCATGAGCCACCAAGCCCAAATTATACTAAGCCTAATTGTTTTATGCCAGTTAAGCTGGTCATTGTTGTTAATCTTTTTGTAGAAATTATATGTTTGTTATTCACATACGGGCGCCATTTCCAAAATTTTCAAATTTCCAGTTTTAAATTCTAGTATGATATTTAAGCCCCTGACTCTTTACTGCCTGCGTGATGTTCATTCATTGAAACTCATGGTCCTTGGCCTTGCAGATTTTTCAACTTCACATAGGTGCACATCTGGCAAGTTCTTCAGCAGGATAGGTAAGTCAACGTCCACAGGTGAGCCTAAACTTGGATTTTAAAAAGAAAAGGAAAATGAAAAAAAAATCCCCCAGATAATTCTGATGTACATCCAGGACTGAGAAGAACCATCATTTGGGTCGGGATATGACTAACTTCCTAAGCTACCAATGGAGCTAACTAACTTACTTAGCATTGACCCTGAGTCCCACAGCTGGGCTGTGCATTTTTCCAGATGTTACTTTATCCAGTCCTCTCAAAAGCTCTTCCAGACAGAGACTGTTCCAGAAAAGCCAAGGGCCAGAATGGGAGCATTCGCTTCATTTTTTTTCCCCCATTTTAAAATCTTCTCACTGTGGGAACGATTTTCTCATTTTCCAGTGGAGGGATGGGCACTAACGTCTAGGCTTTTCCTTTTAGCTCAACACCAGCCCCCATCTCACATGACATGTACGACATCCTTTGAAACCTTGATTTAGTGGCTGACGATGTAGCTCAGTTGGTAGAATGCTTGCCTGGCCTGTCGAAGCCCTGAGTTTGGTCCCCATCGCTTCATAAGTTGAGCATGGTGGCACATGCCTACAACCCCAGAACTCAGGGAGGGGCTGGAGAATCAGAAGTTCAAGGTCGTGACAGAGGACTACAAAATGGGTTTGAGGCCAGCCTGGCTACATTGAGACCCTGTTTCAAACAACAGCACCAAACTTATTCAGTATTTAAAAAAGGAACATGATAATTACTGTAAGAGAGATAAAGTTTATTTCCACATGCCAGTGCCCACACATCATGGAGGCCTTTAGGAAGAGGCAGTGATTCCAGAGGCCCCTCAAATCCTCCCCTGAGGGTCCATTCACCGCTGAGGCCTGAGTCCTGAGGCACATTCACAGTCTCTCCAGCCTGTTTAACAAGCGAGTCTCTCTAGATGGGATCAGATACATCTAGAAAGGGGCAATTATTTTCATTTATTACTTATGTGGGAAATTCTCAAAGCAGGAGAGCGGCTTTCTTTGAAGTCTTTTTGAAAGATCCCCATAGAAGATGTCAGGACTCTTGAACATTTATATTCTGCCCACCGCAGCAGTGTCTGAGCGAGTTACTTTTGAAGTTTCAGAGACTCTTCCTAGAGGTTTGAGGTGAGAATGGAAGAAAGCTTCACCAAGGCAGGAGGTGGAAAGTTCACACACACCAGAAAGGTTCCTAGGAAGCCCAGGGAGTTCTCAGAATTCAAACAGGAGCTGGTAAGAGCCTTCCAGCTCTGGGAGCCTGGAACACTGGGAATGAGCTGGGCCAAGATTTCTCTATTTCTGTTTACTGTCCAGAGAGTGAATAAATGTTGTCAATATTGGGCATTTGGCCCCATCTTGCGGCCCTCCTCGAGGTGTTTCTTTAAGTGGCACTTGAGCGAGACCCATTGAAATGGCTGAGCAGGACTGTGTTGGGATGAAAATTTCTCGTGACTCTCTGCTTGTTCTCTGCTCTGCTCTTGATAGCATGAATGTGGCAAAACTATTTCTTTGCCTCAGGGGGGTTCGATGGGCAGTAAGTCGAGGTTGCTGGGCTCCTTGAAGTAAGGATACAGCTACTGTAGGAGTGGAAGAGACACAGGAGGGACTTCATAGGCTGGGAGTGCCCAAAGGCAGCTCACAGATAGCAAGGGAAGAGGATAGCAGCCGCTGATTAGCTGTTCCCACCCTGCAGTATCTGGCTGTCCAAGGATACTGAGGCTCTTGGTATAAAAGCTCCCGTATCCCAAGACAGATTCAGAGGCTGGGGAGGACCACACCTTGGTCAGGAACTTCTCAGTAGTGGCTGGTCTTAGCCACTACTTTGGCCCATCTGTGCCTAAGTCTGTCTCCTCAGTAGTGACCCAGAAAGGTTTTTGTTTTTTTTTTCTGTTTGTTTGTTTGTTTTTGTTTTTGTTTTTCCTCCAGTCCCACAAGGCAAGGCTCTGAATGGTGAGTGGATTTACTGAACATCTGAGACTGAAGGCTAAGAATCACATCTGTCTGCCAGATAGTGATAACATTTAGGAAAAGAAGGCTTTAGCCAAAGAAAGCCAGGATGAGAGAGCCACAGGATCCACACCGCCTATCTTTTGAACAGCTTTGTCTGTCTTATTTGCACTGTCAGAACCTCGACCACCCACTCCGAGGAAACCCTGCCTCTTTCTTTGGTCTACCAGGGGCTCTTGAGAGCCAAGATTGTCAGAACATAATATCCCCCATAAGAATTATTAAATATTTCAACAGATATTTCTGGAATGCCAAACATGTGCCAAGAGCTCTGCTGCACACTTGGAAAACAATGCAGCTGAACAAAGGCTCTTGCTGGCACGAAGCTCGTGCTGTAGTAAAATTAAGTAAAGTATAGATAGGTAAATTTACCCATTCTGATCCTAAATTGCATGAGTACAGAATTGAAGTAATTCAGACAGTTGTCACCATAAGGTGCCTTTGAGTGACAATCACACCGGCTGTGTGCATTTCCCTTCACACTGTTCTTGTAACTTACATGACTTATTATGGTGGTGAAAAGGTACCTTTTGAAGATGTCCCATTCAAAACCGAAATAAGGGAATGATAAAAAAGGATGAAGTAGGTGAACTAAATGGGGGGATGGAGAGGCTCCTGAGGTCCTGAGGACAGGTAAGTGGAGGCCTCTGTGCTCCGAGGGGGAGGGGGAGGGAACTATCTGTTGAGAGCTGGGTGTCAGGGATGCTCAGTGCCTGGATGCCACTCAGGCTGGTTCCCGGGCTGGACACACCCACGTATCTGCTTGACTCACTTGACTTTACACCTACAGCGTCACAGCCCTCCTAGGCACCTTCCTTGAACAGGCTACTCTTCCAGTTATCCTTCACATGCTGATTGCTTTTAAGATTCCTGCCTTGTCCCTGCATTGTCTCCACCCCTTGGCCCCGTGTCTGGTGCATAGTAGGTGCTCTTAAATCTCTGTGGAATCAACGAATGAATTCAGAGTCACAGATATAATCTCTCCCTCCCCAGAAACCACTGACTCCCTTGACACCTGTTTTAGGGAAGCCGTTAAAAATAGACAGTAGTGTGATGAGGCCAAAATGGAAGGAGAATATAGCTTGGCAAGCAAGTAAGCCTCATTAGAATAATTAAAGGGACTATTAACCCAAACTAACCCAGATATAACTTGCATGTGTTATGGACGAAGCACTATGGAACATTTATTTGATGGCTCAAACGTTATTAAGTTAGTAACCTCAGTGTGATTCTACACCTCAGTTTAAACCTTCCCATTTATGTGTGGGCATTTTATATCTCTAATTGGAATTCTGAAAGGAATGCTTCAGATATAATTTCCTCTGCATGCAAATGGCTATACTGACCAAGAACTCTTTTAAACTGCATTTGTATTTCTCCAGGGCTTTGTCCTTTTGACCAGAAGGAGTGGGAGTTCTTTGTTCTGCAAAACAACCACAAATGCTTGAAGATACTTAGGATACCCAAATGTATGATGGGAATATGGCTGTTCAAAATATTTCCCCTGTGTATGCAACCTATGTTTTTGCATACCTTCAAAGCAAGATTTTTAATTGTTCTAAACTCTGAGTGTGTCTGCCTAGAGTGCTTATTAGAGGAAAACAGTTGCTTACCTATACATTAAGATTCTTTCTTTCTATGTTTGTGTGTGTGTGTGTATACACATGCGCCCATGTATGGGCGAAGGTACATGCACCTATGTGCATACAAGCAAAGACTAGAGACAACATAGGTGTTTTTATTTCTTTCTTCCTATTCCCTTGAGGGCAGAGAATTCTCTCAGGGTCCGAACCTGAAGCTCTTCCAAACTCCTGGGATCTGCCTGTCCCAGTTCTCTAAGGCTGGGGTTACAGGCTTGTGAAAGCATGCCTGGGCTTCATGTGGGTACTGGGGATTCAAACTCGGGTCTCTATCCTGGCAGAGCAAGGTGTCTTACCCACTGGGCCATCCCCTGCCTTTATTGATGTGAGCTTCTTTTTTTTTTTTTTCTCTCCTTCAGCACTACCTGCTATGTGTGTAAGTGCTTAGACTATCACTGTCTCCTTCAGGTCTCTAAGCCAATGTGTTCCAGGTAGGAAATGGAGGTGATCAAGGGTCTGGGATAGGGTAAACAAAAGGACAGTGGTAGAGGCCAAGTCCTGAGGCCACAGAGCCTTGCCGGCTGCCATTACTTGGATGCTTTATTCTGGCAGTGGGAAGCAATTACAGGGTTTAATGAAGGAGAATGATTTGCTCCCATTTCCAGTTTAGGAATATTAACACTGCAGCTGGGTAGAGAAGGAATCAGAAGAGACTGAGAGTAGCCTTGGAGACAGACGCCAGTGGAGAGGGACGATGCCACGGGAGAGGAGATAATAGGCCTGGACCGGAGAGTTGGCAAGGAAAGTGGAGAGGAGTGGGTAGCCATTTTTCAGAGATGGTATTGACAAGACTGGCTAGCAAATTGCATGTGGGGGCAAGGAAAGGAGGGATAGTCAAGGGTGATGCCTTTGGAAGTCTTTAGAACTTGGTAATTTACTTAGGTTCTTCGGCCCTTAGATCGGGTGTGGTGGCACACACTTGCAGTCACACCTGTAATCTCAGCAAGTGGGAGAGGACGACAAGGCCTTCCATAACAAGTGGGAGAGATCAGCCTGGGTTACTGAGACCCTGTCTCAAAAAAAGGCATAAAAAAGTTAACTGCCTTTTTTTTGTTTGCTTGTTTTAATTTGACCGTCCAGCCTCAACCTCTGAAGTAGCAGGATTTGTGGCCTGTGCCACCATGTCTGGTTTGTGAAGTACTAGCGATTGAACCTAGGGCTTTGTGTAGGCTAAGCCAGCTCTACCAACCGAGCTGCATTCCTAGCTTGACAAGCTGTGGTGCTTGTACTCAAAGATTGGATAAAATAATTAGAAGAAAATGGGAGAAAGAAAGAAAAAAAGCATATTAGGTTTCGTTGTAAAGTCTGTGTCACATAGGGTAGAATTTACCCCGAACTTGATAAATCACGGGATTGAACACGGTGTCTGCGTGGTTCAGTGGTCCCAGCACTTCCTTCACTGAATGTCCCCAACTTCTAGCCGATCCATTTTCATTTCTAGATGGTCTCTAGAAGCTGGCTCTACAGAGCTGGAAATCATTGCTCAGTCTGTGGGACTGGCAGGATCTCAGTTCAGGCTCAAGGGAAACACTGCTAATAATTGTGGGTCAATGGATCATGAGCAGGAGAGGCAAATGTCAGATAGCAGTGACCCCCAACCTCAGCCACACCTATACGCTGCTGGCCTTGGGTCAAGTGTGCCGTTCTCCAGAGCTTACTAGAATTGTGGAAATGAGCTTCTGCGGTGACTTCGGGCTGAGGTTTGTGACGTACACAGGTAGTTGTGAGAATGATCCCTTTACCTTAAATGGCCAAGACTCTGACGTCCTTGAGTGTTGCAAGGCCAGGTGAATCATAGCCTCAGGTTTCTCCAAAAGGGATCTTTAGATCCACATAGGACCTCAGAGCACTCTCTTCTTTATCTGTGTATAAGTGACCCTTCTGAGAAGTCTAGAAATAGCATAAAACCTTGCGAGATCCCTAGACATACCACTTAGACTCTGACAAGGAGGATCCGGGTTCTCTGTTGACCGTGTCCCTAAAACAAGTAGGTACCATATCATCTTAGCCAGTTGTGAAACATAGGATGGTTCATTCTTAAATCCTTCTATTTCAGAATATCTTCTATTTCAATCTCTATGGCTTTGCTGGCCTGTCAAGTTGCCTGTGATGAGCACATAAATACTTGCTTTAGAAGCTTGGCCATGCCTGAACTGAGCTTCACTCAAGCTGTCGCTTCAGTGGGTTTCAGACGCACTCCCTACAAGTCAAACACATTACACCTCACCTTGTCAAACTGCTTCACTCTGTTAAACCTAAGTGTTTAAAATGCACCCAAAAACACTGTCGGGGTTTTCTCATTTCTCCCCTAAGCCTGGTTTTCCACTTCTTAGTCCTAGACTCTTTGGGGTGCTCAGAAAAATAAAACAAAATAGAAACAACAGCCATGAAACCTCGCTTTTGTAAGGTACTTTCTTTTAAGAAACTGATTCCAGAATCGAGTTCATATTAACTGTTAGATTTATCTTCATTCTGGGTAGACATACACAAGAGAAGAAAACTCTGGTTTGCAGGGCCCTCTCCACTGTTGGCCATGGGCATTAATAAGAGTGAGTTTTTGAGTGAGGATCTACCTACAACCTCCTAAAAAGTACTAAGTAGATGGGTTGCGATTTGCTTTCCAGCCCTCTCACCCCGCAGACTTTCTATCTCCCTACACAGCATCCATGTTAACATCCCCCAAAGCCATGTGCACTCCAGGAACCTATCCCTACCCATATCTGAGATATCTTCAACATTTTATGCATCTAGGTAGATTCTCACCCCCTCACCTTTGGAAGTAATTGCTCCACAGCTTTTAATCAAGAGGTTGTATTTCTAAACCAGAGTGCACGATACCCTTTGTGACTCTGTAAAGAATGCCAGGCTTATTTTTATAAGCACTGGCTTTTATTTACATGACTGACCTTCAAGGGACCCCCCCACAGTCTGCAGTGGCCTAAAGGTATGACAGCAATGTTAATTACCTTCTTGGCACTCCCCACATAGCACACTATGAGAAATTCTCATGTCACCAGAGCTGCCTGAAGATTCATATCTGAGTGGGCGAATCCTCCCTGTTTTATCCCATGAAAACATCCCTGGTGGCTTTTTAAGAAATTATTAAATGAAAGCAATTATTTGGAAAAGGAAGCTGCAGAGCCTTGTGGTTAGAGGCACGCCAGCAACTCAGAGATTCAGGAATTGCAGTCAGTCCCTGCTTCATGGCCTTGAAAGCCAATCATCTCACTGGTCCTCTCAGGAGACACCCACAAGCTGATGCACTTTCCAGAAATGTCGGCAATAGCCACTCATTAAAGGGAGTCCCCCGCCTCTAGCATTGAGAACGCAGTATAAACTTTTATTTTCTTTATCCATGTTGACTGTGAAGTAATTCACAAGACATCACATATTAAATCACACCAACAATAAAATAAAGCTAAGTGTTGTCAGTACAAAGGATACCCTCTACGTCATTTTTTTTTTGTTGTTTCGTATAAGGAGAGCAGTTCACTTTATATTTTTCCATTCAGAGGTTGGTTTACTGTGCAATGGTTTGGTGGTAGGGTGAGAAATCTACCTCAAACGAGATGAATCGAACACTGAAGTAGTCTTGGAGGTAAACAGAGACAGTGATGGTTGCCTTTGTTGGCAGTAGAGTAACCAAGACCCAGAGCATTAACAAAACTCCCACAGAGGAGTGAGCTGGGCTTGGAGGTGGCCATATCCCAGCGAGCATCTGTCTTCTGCAAATGCATCCGCGGCGAGCCATCAGCCCCCGCTCTCTGCGCCTCTGCTGTGGCTACAGTAAATCGCTATCGTGCCGACATGTTTCTCAAATAAAATGGACTCAGGAATTGAAACCAAACCAACTGTGAAAGGTAATCTGGGGAGATAACACAGTGATTAATGCCGTATCGACTCAGAGGATGAACCAGTTCTTAAATAAGGAATTCTCCAAATAAAGCAACAGCTTAAATAGTGTTCACAGCAGTGGGGAATGGCTTTCAAGTGAAGCTGACTAGCGAATGGCAAAGAGCTGGAGGGGGGACCATATGGGGCCCGCAGAGGGGACGGGTGAACAGTCCTTTCCTCACAAGCCTGTCCGAAAAAGCAAGAACAAAGCAAAGCAAACAAAACACAAATCGGTTACCATGGGGAGCCAGAGAAGAATGTGATAGGTGAAGAGGAAGCTCAGTAAAATTGCATTTAATCAGCTTATGAATGTGTGATTCACCTACATAATCATGAACGGTGTCACAGAAAAGCGTCTGGAGCAGCTGACTCTCTGCTGCATGATTCTGTGTATTTCAATGTCACACAGGAAAAGAAAGGATTTCCCTTGGGGAAAGGTTTTCCTTGTCCTTGGTGACCAGAGAATGCATGGATTTGGTCAGAGCCAAGGGGACTTGGTTTAGAATCGTGGGCCTTTCTGGCTCTGTTCACGTTACTGGTGTTGGAGCATGAGAAGTAACTTGGCGGTGGGGGGTAGGGGTCAGCGGAGCGTGGGGAGGGTGCTCCGCTGTGTGCTGAAGGAATGTGGGAATATGAGAGGTGTGGGCCCTGAGCTTGGGGAAACACTTGCTGCCCCACAGCCTCGGCTTCTCAAGCTTGCATTCTTGGCTTACTCAGAAGTCCATTTCTCTGTGGTTGCCTCAAGAGAAAGGCAGCAGTAAGATAGCCCTGGGCCTGAGTATAAAGGAGGACATCTCCTCGCTGTGGGACAAAGGTTCATGAGGCCACAGAGTGAGAGAGTAGGTGCTGTGCACATGCTCATTCTTCTGGGGGTCATTCGCACGTCAAGTCTATAGTAGGTGCACAGTGCATACCAGAGACTGATTGAAGTGCAAGGGGCAGACTGAGCAAAGCAAAGCTGTTGATCTCATCCCAAGGAGCTGTCTTTGTGACAGTAAAAATGTGGGCCACAATCAGGCACGTCTCACATAGTGGAGATGTGCGCTATGAAGACAAGGTGGCTAGGAGAATCCAGGGTAAAAGGCAGTATGGTGGCTACTTTGGACAGGGAGGCTACAGGCGGCCTAAGAAGGAGACATTCAAGGAGAGAGCCTGAGTGAGGCAGGTGAGGAGAAATGTCCAGGAGAAGGAGAAGCAAGGACAGAGGCCCGGGGCCAGTAACAGGTAGAATGAACCGAAGAATGTTTGAAATGAAGCAAGAGCAGGAAATCCAGTTCAAGACTTTGGGCTTTATTCTCAGTGAAATACAGTCATTGCAAGATGTTGAGCAGATGAGTAATATAATCTGACTTACAGCAAAACAAAGACAAAAATCCCTTGGCTCAGTAAATAAATTCTTCTTGTTTCCATGTTAACTCCCCACAAGCCAATACTGGGCTAAATCCACTGGGAATGAGCAAACTCTTTCAAGGTGAAATCCACCTCAAACAGCGTAGAGAGGTCAAGAGCAGGAGTCTCAAAGTGGCAGCTAGAAGGGTGTAGAAAGATGACCAGAAATCACGCGTAAGTGGGCCCATGGGGTGGGGTGGGGTAGGGGAGGAGACTGGCTTGGAGCGGCTGATCTCATTGGCTCCATCCTTCAGATAGAGGTGACTGACTGGTGAAGAGATTTGATGAAGACCAACAACATTAAATAATTGTGGTAGTCAGAGAGTGAGATTAAACTTCAAATCTCTTCATTCTGTTTAACATAATAAACTTATGCAATTTAACCAAATATAAAGTTGAGCTCTTCACGTATGCAGGCATGTTTCTGGTTGTTACTTTATTGTTTCTTTAGTGTTTTTCTGGACTCTGTTCATTCTTCTACCTGTGTCAAGGTTTTATGGAATGGCTCAAGCCCTTCGTTCTTGTGGTCAGGAATATTCCTCTACATCCTAACCCAGCCTCCAGCATGGCTGTTTTTCAGAGAACCATCATGGCAGCAACTCAGGAAAAGGCCAGTTTACCCAGGAGCTTCTCCAGGTCCAAGGGCAAGCTAGTACTCAGTAAATGTCTGGCAGCTGAATGAATGAAGGAACAAATGAATGACTGAATGAACAGGAGATTTCAAGGGGCTATGCACATTCACAAAGCAAAATGTAAGCATGTATGAAAATACTCACTTGATATTTCTTAATTAGCAGGGTTTCCCGGTTAAGACTCTGCATCTTGCACATTTAGTCCAAAGGCATTCGAGCAAAATTCCCTGAACAATCACATTTATCTAATATCGATGAAAACAGTTGCTCTTGAAGTGCAGTTTATTTGGAATCCTTACTGAGCTTCTAGTTACACAGGAAGTATGTGTCTCCCCAACAGCCCTCTGTTCCCAGCATGGCTTTCTGAATGTCTCTTTCATCCTTCTCAGAACCACAGGCATTTACTTGTTTGTTTCCAACAAGAGCTAGCTCAGTTTAATATATGAAACATTAGATGTTCTTGTGTTTGTGAGCCAAGTCCCGAGCCATGTTCTGGAGGAGGGGAAAAAAAGTCCTATGAAATATTGCAACTAGAGGATATCATCAATTTTGGGGGAAAAAAATCAGGAAACTTTAGAATTGTGTGCATTTTCTATTAAATCTGTATCAGCACAATCTAAAACCATGATTTAATTCTGTGACATACACAGAGATTATCCAAGCTGCTGCCTGTCCTGATCAATACCACTGTCACTCAAGTCAATGAAGAAACATGGAAGAAACACTTTTTTTTTTTTTGTCTGTGATTGCTGGGCCTTAGACACGTACACGAAGATATCTATTCTTTCTTCCTTAAAGATGCAAATAAGGCTTCTGTACACCCTGGAAAATATGCTGTTAGAAAAACAAACAAACAAACAAAAAACAGGCAAGGTTTATCTGAAAGCCTCTTCTCTTGCCCCAACTGCTACTGTGACAGATTCCTAACTTGTAACTGATTCCCACTGCGCCCCCTTTTTACCCTCTAGCTCTAAAAAGATGGCAAGGAAAGAGAGAAATCTTCACGGCTTTTGCAGGCTGCCTTTAAAGATAAAAAAGAGAGAAAGAAAGAAAGAAAAATTCGCTGCCCTTTTTTGGCTGTCTTTAACTTGGATAACAGGAACTGCAGAGAGAACTAGCTGAATTGAACTAACATCTTTTAAACCATCCCACTAACTGTCAACTCCAAGCACCAACACTCTCCTTTATAACCTAAGCAAAGTTCCCAGAAGTCAAAGCGGCATGTAACCATAAGGAAAGCTGTACAGGACAGAAAACTTCTTGGCAAAGTGACCTGTTACAAGGCAGTCCACTTAGGATGAGCTACAGTGTTGTCAATGAGCTTGTGGATGGTTCAGGCCTCCCAGAAGCAATCAGCAGAATCTACTCTAGGTTAGCAGAAAGCAAGTTTGTTTTTTAAAAACATGCTGGATTCTTAAGACCAGAAAGTGAGTCTGAAGAAGTAGTCAATCAGGAGTACCATCTGAACCACACAACAGGAGAGCTGACCACACTTTCTGACCCACGACAGCAGCCTGTCACCTACTTTTCTGCTTGTACTACTGATGCAGTGAGCACTGTCTTCCGTGGCTGCTGGCTCTGGATTCTGATGCTTTCATCACCCCTCTCCTAGACAGTGTTTGCCATGGTGCTGATTCCCGGGCATAGCTCCTGTTTGGATCAAATGATCATATATATATGCCAAGGCTGGCCAATGTCTCACTAGATTAGAGGTTGGAAAAGCTAGCATTCTTGCTTCTGCCTTTGAGGAGTGGGACTCAAATGATAAAAAAATCCACCACCACCTCCAGTTCTGGAAAAGTGTTGACAAGCCCCTAGTAGTGGGAAGACATAGTAATTTACTAATTCAGTGCATTTTTTGGATACCCAACATCAATAGTCATTCTTATTCCATATTTAAAATTCCTCCAAGTATCCGATGTTCCCATGTAATGAAATGTAGTTATTCTTCCTTCAAACAAGGACCTGCCCCATTCTCTCCCCTTATAACAAGAGTAATGAACACTCCCATTTCAAGAGCATGATTTCTAAGTAGTTTGAATTTTTCCTCTACATGACATTCTCTGAATTATGGATTAGATCATCGGTTCTCAACCTGTGGGTTGCGACTCCTTTGGGGGTCGAACGACCCTTTTACAGAGGTCACCGAAGACCATCTGTATATCAGATATCTATATTATGATTCATAGACTAGCAATATTAGAGTTATGAAGTAGCAATGAAAATAATTTTATGGTTTGGGGTCACGACAACATGAGGAACTGCATTAAATGGTTGCAGTATTCGATAGGTTGAGAACCACTGAATTAGACTGAAGTTTAAATCTTTTTTTTTTGTACTTTTTTTCTGATCTTGTATAATACATTCCAAACCCCTCCTCCCCTTCTCCACTCCACCCAGTTTCCCCAGCTCCTCTCTCCCCCAGATCCACCCACTGACTGCTACCCCAACCTCTGCATCTTCTCAGAAAAGAACAGTCCTTCCAGGGTTACCACTCAAACAGGGCATAACAAGAAGGAACAAGTCAGGTACTAATCCCTACATCGAGGGAGGACTAGGCAACACAGTAGGAAGAAATGAATCCCAAGGGCGGGTAAAAGGGTCGGAGATCTTCCCACACTCCAGCTTGAAGAAGTTTTGCAAGAACACCAAACCAGACAACCAGACATTCCTGCAGGGTCCAGGTCTGCTGCTTCAGTCTCTGTGAGCCCCTAATAGTGCTGGTGGTCAGTTGACTCTGTGGGGCTTTTTCTCCTGGTGTCCTCTGTCCTCAACCTCTCTGGTCCCTGAAATCCCTTCTCCCCCTCTTCTGTGGGGTTCCCTGAGCTCTGCATGGATGTTTGGCCCTGGGCCTCTGTATCTGCTTCCATCAGCTGCTGGAGAAAGTTTCTCTGACGCTGACTAGGCATCCATCTATGGGCAGAGCAGGACATCATTAGAAATCATCTCCTAGCTATCCAGTCTCTAGCTCCTGGCCTGCCCTGAGGTATGAGGCATGGGTCCCTCCTTGTTTGTCTTTCTGGGACTGGGTTACCTCACTCATGATGATTATTTTTTTCTAGTTTCATCCATTTGCCTACAAAATTCTGAAGTTTAAATCTTAAAACAGTAGAAGGAATAAAGGGTCGTGCTGTCTGATGGTAGGTAGAGCTGGTTGGCAGGCAGCTGCTCTTCGGGTCTGTTGCATTGACAGTTCTACACAGCTGTTCAGGACTCCTCACAGTTGCTTCTGCTCAACAGTGCACCCTTGGGTCCTTGGATTAACTCTCTTTCCCTATTCACTTTCTAGGCTTCCACTCTCCAAATAAATCACCTGCAAGGCGGTCTATCTCAGTGCTGATCTTGCTGGGAACTAAGGCTGACACTTGTATTCTAGAATCATACATACATACCTGTCACTGAGCACTTGGAGATAGCATTCCTGCTCACAGAGCTAACATCCTTTGTGCTTTTCTATCCAATAGAATGATGAATCCAAACCAACCAATACCTCCGTATACAGCGGCTTCACTGATGTGTCTCCTGGCAGGGAAATCCTCTTTAAGAACAGTTATGTAAAGAACAGGGTTATTCCATGAATGACCCTGGCTGCTCATGGTGAATTATGAGTAGATGGGAATTTGAAGGAAGGGTACCATTTTGTCCAGAAAGAGGGGCTGCGTGCATTTACACCCAGATTCCCATCAAACCAGTGGCTTTCCTTCTGCGTCATACCTCTATCTAGAAGGGGACTGCAACATATCATGTCTGTACTTGATGTGCATGTAAATACATCTACAGACACCTCAAGGTTGTAGATCTAGACTCCTAGACACACGAAAACTAATTTTCCGGACAATTTCTCTAAAGGTCTAGAAGACTAAACTAAGGCTGTCTGGCCCTGAGAAGCTTGTGTATTTTCCCATAGGAAAAGCTTCACCATAGCTGTCTAATGATATAAAAAGGCCCCAGGCTGGGATGGCAGAGGCGATAATGACAGTGGCGTTTATTTGCTGTAATGTAACTGATCTTTCTCTGAGATGAGGAGGAGAGCAAGAGATTGTGGAATGTCCTGACTCATCATGTAATGGGTGACGGTCCTGAAGATTTCCACCTGGAACACTAGATGTTGAGAATACAAAGTCAGGAAGTCCAGAGACTCCAGCGATGAGATACAAACATTTCAACAGGGTAAGTATGAGCCCTATGGTGGAAGGTTCTTTCCACTTTTAGCTCTGGACTCCTTATTCTGACTGTGGGAGAAACAGCACCATCTATTGGCCATTGGTTGGTAGCACATGCAGCAGCCCACCGGGCGGTATCTCACCCTACCGGGAATTACTATGTAGCTCTCCAGATGGAGCATCAACTTGACTTTTAACAGACCAAGCCTTGAAAGCAGAAGGTGGTGGTGGGGAGTGGGGGTGCATCTTGTAGAGATGGATGAAGAGGACCATCAGGAGAGGGGAGGGAAGATTAGAGAGAGGGAGGGAGCAATGAATATGAGCAAAGTACAGGGATGTGTTTGCATGAAGTGTCACAATGAAACCCATTCTTCTGTTTCTGTATTTATCTTTTTGTAGCAATTATATGCTTGCTTTTGACATAAGGTATCCTTTCAAATTTCTTTTTGAGTTTCACTGTAATAATTAACTCCCTATCCCTTTACCATCTGCCTGGTGTTCATCATGCTAGGCGAGTGCTCTACCAGCTGATGAATCGGGAGTTTTAAGGAAAGAAAAGTACTTTCGGTGAGATTAAAATCTGAGATGGCATCTTCCTTACCTACAGAAGTTTATCCCACGTGACATGTGAGATAGGGGCTGGTGTTGAGCTGAAAGGAAAAGCTGAGATGTTAGTACCCATCCCTCCACCAGAAGATGAGAAAATACAGTGGGAGGATCTTAAGGAGAAAAAAAAAAAATGAAGCCAATGCTCCCATTCTGATCCTCTGCTTCTCTGGAATGATAAATCTCTACTTGGGAGAGCTTTGGAAAGGACTGGATGAAAGTATCATCTTCTGCTTCAGGTGACAGGACACGTGGTGAAGACAAGGAATACCCTGAGTGGCTGTGATTTCATCGCATCCCTAGAAAATGAGCTGTTTGGTAAGAAGTATCATAGTGTATGGAAACGCGCAAGGGCGAATAACATAATTTGGTGTGTACACAGAATGTGTTGATGGCACAGACACTGTAACCAGAAGAAATAGTTATTCCAGCCAAGTATTGCCCAAGGGTCTCTCGCATAACCCTTCTCTGTTTACTGTGTTATAACAAGTCTCACAGCTGGCCACTACTACTAAAACTTAATTGGCAGTGGCAATAGCCACTTGAGCCGGGGGAGGAGTCACTGTTGCTCTAGTGAATTCTATCGGTCCTGCCATTTGTCCATGACTGGGAAAGGAGCAGACTGACATCTAGAGGGCAAAGGAAGATGAGCTGCTACTTGACACAGCCTTCTCCACAGTGCGGCCTTTTGTGGTCACTCCAGTGAGGTACAAATATTCTTCTGTTCCCGGGTCTGTTGTGAGAGGCCTGTTCATACTGTTTTTCCTTGACCATTTGCACACTTAGTCCCCACCTGTGACATGATGAGAATGTGCCTTTCAAGTCATTTGAGGCAAACTGCACATAGCATACAGCTCCAAGTTCGGGTCCCTAGAGGACCTCTTTTCCCAGGTGTGGACTGAAATGCCCCCACAGGTATAGGAAAGCCTACAGAGTCACCTGTAAGCCAGATTTCACTTCCTGAGTTTCCAAGCTTCCTGCTGCTAGTGCCCCAGGAGACTGTGAGGAGAGGGCTGGTTGCATGGTGGGAGGCACATAGCCAAGACAGAGTGCAGACTTCCTTCCCCTGCAGCCCCTAAGTAGTCAGCCACACGAACTCTGCACTGAGATATCCCACTGCTGCCTGATGAGGCCCTTGATGGGCCCTCAGGACTTGGACTTGGGCTTGGATTCTGAACTTCCAAAGTCAAGACCTAGCAGCAAACCAGGAGCTGTTTCCAAAAGCAGAATAATTACTTGTAGGGTAGAGCTTGGCCTTGCTCCAGAACTTAAAAGGCTGCAGCTGTGCTCTCTCCCACTGGGCTCTGCCACAGATGCTCCGGCCCCATTAAATCTCTCAGGTCATAAGGACGTTAATGTGGGCTGCTAACAGTGGGGCCAGGACCAGCTGGACACCCTCTTACCAGGCTTCCAGGAAATGAGAGTGTCAACGTCAAAGGTGACAGGGGCTGCCTGGAGATGCCAAAGAGCTCCATCGAGCATCTGTGCCTTCCTTTCTGGTGGTACTGATGCCTACAGCTTCTATAATGGCATGACGTTACTTTTGGTTGGCTGTTTTGGTAGGAACAGGTGCATAAGACATGCAACCTTGGCCCTTCTGTTAATTGACAGCCTTCCTTCATGAGTCAGAGAGGCATTCTGAGCGTTCTGTGATTGCTGAGGATCTGGGTAAGTTGCCATTTAGTTGTTCACTGAGAAAAGCAAAGTAGTCATGAGAGAATTTCCACACTGTACTGTTGCCATGTCCACCACCGTCCAGCATCTGCTCCACGTTACAGTTCGCTCTGTTGCATGTCTCTGTAATGGGCACAGGCTCAAATATTACTGCCAAGGAGGGGATGTGCCATTATAATGTTGGCTAGTAAGTTATCACTCCACCCCATGGCACATCAATATTTGGTGCTATCAAATATGAGCACCAGGATATAAAAGGCAAGAACACAATGAGATGAATGAGCAAGCCAGAGGAGAATAAGGTATCACCTTGGAGCTGCATCCCTGCAGCTCTGTAGCTCCCACCCTTCCTCATGCTTAGCTTGTCATGGTGACTTTGTTCTTTTCATGGAAAACTGAAGTCCTTTATTTATTAATATATTATTAATTGGGAATGTGATGTATCTTTATTTGTAAATGTACACTGTGGGCATACATGTGTGGGTACACATATGTGCATGTGTGTCGAGACCTGAAGCTGATGTTGTGTGTCTTCCTTTGTCTCTGTATATAATGAGGCTGGGTCTTTTGCTGAATCTGAAGTTGCTAGTTTGGCTAGCCAGCTTGCCCAGGAGTTTCTATCTCTGCCTCCCACATATAGGAGGGCTATAGGTGGCTGCTATGCCCACCTACTTTTTATGTGGGTTCTGGAGATCTGAAGTTTGGTCCTCACGGTAGCACAGGGAGCACTTGTCCACTGAGACATCTCTCTAGCCTAATATGTCCTTTTGATTGTACCATTCTTTTCTTTTTAAAAGGAACATGGAGGGCAGAAGTATCTTGCCTATGTTATCCAGGCTGGTCTTCAACTGCTGGACTCAGGCAATTCATGGGTGTCTGCCACTAAACCCAGTTTTGTACTAGCATGTTGATTAAGACTGGCGTTTCTGTTGGTGTCCAGGTTGCAAGGCTGTAAAGATTTGGGATGGTCTACTCTGCCCATTTATTAATTTTTATAAAAAAGAAATTCTGTTGCTGTGAGAGCATGAATTTGAGAGTGAAAAAACACTGAAGAGAATATCACGTCATAGTCATAGAGGCATGTCCCTACAGTCCTTCTCTCCGCCCGTAACCATGGGGAAGGCATTCATGCTGCTACCTAAAGCCAATTCCTCTGCTCATGGACCACATTCCACCCCTTATGAAGGAACTCTGCCCCAGGATTTCCCCCTTTTCATCAATTTCCTATTTCTCCTAGGATGCTCTAACATTTCATACACATTTACAATAAAATATATAATGTTACTCATGGTTTTTTTAAAAAATATTTTATTTTTATTTTATGTGTGTTGGTGTTTTGCCTGCATGTATATGACGGTATTGGGTCCACTGGAACTGGAGTTACAGACAGTTGTGGGTTGCCCTGTGGGTGCTGGGAATTGAACCCAGGTCCTCTGGAAGAGCAGCCAGTTTACTTAACTGCTGAGCCTTCTCTCCCGCCCCACATATAATAAAATATGTAATGTTACTTACGTTTCAATAATTTATATATCTACATTTGTATATATACATATGTGTATACATTCACTTCCTACTTTCCCCAATTAAAACAATCACATTCTGATTCTGCATCCATTAAAACCTCATTTCTTTGCTTCCATTTCAAAACCCAGTTGTAACAGTTGTCCGTGTTCACCAGCTCCATCTCCTTTCCAATTTTCTCCTGAGTTCACTGCAGTCTGGTTTGGTTCCTCTCCACTTTAAAAGATATCTTTTCAAAATTTTATTTCACTTGATGTGTGTGAGTGCTTCACCTCTATGCTTGTTTGTGCATCATGGATATGCAGTGACTTTGAAGTTCAGAAGGGGGCGTCAGATCTCCTGAAACCAGAGTTACAGATGCTGTGAGCTACTGTGTGAGTACTGGGAACCAAATCCAGGTCCTACAACAGCGACCAGTGCTCTTATCCTCTGTATAATCTCTCCAGCCCCTACTATTCTCCTCTTACCAAAATGTCTAGAGATAAAGTCACCAACGACCGTTGGCAAATGCAGTGATTGATTTCCCTCTTTTTTTCTCACAGAGCCAGGTTATATGCATGGGCAGGGTGGCTCCCTGCCTCCCCCCCCCCGCCCCCATACCTGTGTTCATATGCTTCCAGCCAACCACACTCTTGTATTTCCTCCCTAGTGGCTCCATCTCTGTCTCCTCTCCTCTGTTCGTGCTGGAGGGATACCAGGCTCAACCCTGGCCCCTGTTTATTCAAAACCCTCAGAGAGCTTATTCTGAAGCCATTTTGTGTGATCATGGCTCAGGAACACAGATTTACCCCAGTTACCTCAAATTCTATCCTTTAACATGGGTGAAGTTTCACGAAGTTTTAGAGTTTTTACAGAACAGAGAAAGCCATAAATCAAGGCAAGTTTAAAATACGTTGGTGAGTACATCAGAGAGGTGGTAACAGCGAGATGGGGGAAGATCTTCCATAGGCCCAAGATGCTGGCTTGTGTCATTCTTAGCTTTTGGGGTGGTGGAGGCCATTGGGTCTGCTAAGTTAAGAAATTTCAAAGGTTTTTGTTTATTAATCACAGGATGTTTATTAATCACCAGGAGGTGGGCAAGGCATGGCTGATCCAGGTCTAAAGCTAGCCCAAGATAAGTAGTTGGCCTCTGGATCTGTAGCATCCCAGTCTCTCCACAGTACTGGGGTTCTAATCAGTCAATCGGTCTTTACAGACATAGCTTCTATCCAGGAATTCACACCCCCTTCCTTCAATCTTATGCTTAATTCTTTGTTGATGCCACCCAACTTCAAGCCACTCTAAACACATTTCTACTGTGTATCTCCAGGGGGGACCTTTCTGTCTTAAACAGCAGATTCAAATACTCAGTTGCCTATTTGACAACTCCACTTTGCTTAATGCATGTTTCAAAATTAGAAAGTCTAAAACTGTCTAGTGAGCCTGTCTAAACTAGATTTGTTTAGTGTAGACTGTCTCGGCTAGACAAGTTGAAATTAGGCTGTCTAGACTAGCAAGTCTAAAAACCGAACTTCTGATACCCCCAAACCTATCCCTGCCTCCTCAAACCTATCCCTGCCCCCCAAACCTATCCCTGCCTCCTCAAACCTATCCCTGCCCCCCAAACCTATCCCTGCCCCCCAAACCTATCCCTGCCTCCTCAAACCTATCCCTGCCCCCCAAACCTATCCCTGCCTCCTCAAACCTATCCCTGCCCCCAAACCTATCCTTACCAGCTCAAACCTATCCCTACCCCCCCAAACCTATCCCTGCCCCCAAACCTATCCCTGCCCCAAACCTATCCTTACCAGCTCAAACCTATCCCTACCCCTCCAAACCTATCCCTGCCTCCCCAAACCTATCCCTCCCCCTGCCCCTGCAGCCTTCCTCCCTCTCGGTGGACAGAAACCTCCTTGTTTCAGGTGCATGTCCAAAGGTCTTGCAATTATTTGTCACCTTGTCATCCACCACACTGCTATCACACACCCCAGATTCTGCCCCTTCTACTTTTAGAGTACAGCCAGGCAACTTTGTCCTGCTCCTCCCACCTCCACTGTTCCCTACCTGGAGTACGTCATAGTTTTATTTTACCTGTATTACTGCAAAATATACCTTCCTAGCTAGCCAGGCACGGAGCTTATTAGGAAGCCCAACACTCTGGAGGCAGAGACAGGAGGACAAACAAGCAAGCACCCAACCAATTTTGTATTTATTTTCTCCCTATACACCAGTGGTTCTCAACCTGTGGGTCGCGCCTCCTTTGGGGGTCGAGCACCTCTTTCACAGGAGTTACCTACAATCACCTGCGTATCAGATACTTACATTATGATTCATAACAGTAGCAAAATCACAGTTATGAAGTAGCAACGGAAATAATTTTATGGTTGGGGTCACCTCAACATGAGGAACTGTATTAAAGGGTCACAGCATTAGGAAGGTTGAGAACCATTGCTATAAACAGCTTGCCATGCATGTATACTAGATTCTGTCGCCTGTTCAAAACTCCTTTAGTGTTTTGCATTAAAGCCAGTCTTTATAATCCTCCTCAAGGCCTTGTCTGACTTACAGCATCCTGGCCTGTCATTCTCCAATCCAGGTACCTTTGCTTCTCTCTGTTGCTCTTCTCCTGCCTCCTGAGGGGCTCCACCTATTCCTTCTGCCTAGAACATTCCTCCATCACCTTTAAATAATTGCTTAAATCTTATAATCTCAGTGAAGCCCATCCTAATTAAAAACACTAAATGGGGGAGATAGCTTAGTACGTAAAACACCCCATGTTCAAGCAAGTGTAAGCGAGGGTGCAGAGAAACCATAGAACTAGAGGGGTTGTTCCATGGTTAGAAAGAAAGATTTAATGGGGATCAAAACAGTGAGTTGATTTTATAGGATTCAGTTGAGCTGATACTCACTGTCGGGAATTACAAGGAATTAGGTGCCCTTGCCTGTACTAGTTGACCTTTGGGGCAGGATTAAGGATCGTTCCAGGCAAACAGAAACTGCTTTAAGAGATCTGCTTTTCCAGTAAACAGAAACTTTTATGCTTGTTTACCTGATTACAATCCTACTGTTCTCCCAGCCAAAAAGTCTTTCTATTTAGGATGACGTCACCAGAACTGCCATTTGGGGTGCCACTTTGAACCTAGCTTTGGGTCTAACAGCAAGGAGACTGGTGTTTGGATCTCTGACACCCACATAAAGGATGGGGCTATAGCAGTCTCAGAAGGTGGAGACCAGGGGATCCCTGGAGGAAGCTGGCTGGCAAGACTAGCCAGAACTTGAGATCTAGGTTTGACTGAGAGACCTTGTTTCAAAAAGAATAGAGAGTGCTTTAGGATATCAGCCTTGGGCCACTACACGCATGGACATACATGAGCCCTACATATGAAAGCATGCATACACATACACACTTATACACCGTACGCACTAAATGGAAAAAGAAAAAAAAAAAGTAAAATCCAGTTTCCTACTCCACGACTGTGAGAGCTAAAGTTATGTTTTCGGTTTTAATTACTGTGCCTAAGAGATCTATAAGACAAAATGCCTCTAACCTGTAAGCCCCACTTGCCCAGGGACAGATACTTCCTGAAATGCTAGGGGCTATTGTTTATGTAAGATAACAGGCCACGTTTTTTTCACTTTTCAAAACAAGCTTGGTTGGTTAAAAACAACTGGGCAGGGTGTGCTGGATCACACATACGCAGAAGTGTGTGGGCAAGAAGTACATCAGGACGTGTGCTTGCCTCTGATTGGATGGAAGTGGGAAGTATGTAACCTTTTAGGTTTTGCCTTTATAAGCTTCTGACTAATGTATTTCTCTGCTATTTTCTAGGAATCCTGGGAATGGTGCTGGCAAGATTCCATCATCCTAGCCAGTATGTAATTAAAGCTTGCTTGAAATTTGGCTCAAAAATTGTGGTAGTGGTCTTATTCGAAACCTGTAGGATTAACACAACCACTTTGTTGTTGAACTTGGTGGGAGTTCACAGCTTGTGCCCCAAGGCAGTTTTGGCTGCTTGTCCTCAATAAGCCAATTAAGAGTCAAATTAAAATGCAAAGCAGAAGCAGATTTATTAAATGTGGCCACATTGAGAAGAGGGAAAATGACCCAGCAAAGGTGCTAAATATGATTTAGTGTCTCAAAGTGAGATTAAAGTTAAAAGTGAAGGCTAAAAATATGTACATCTAAGAGTCAAGGTCAGCATGTGGTCCTGACCACCACTTCATTTTATCCTGTAATTTGACAGGTTGCTAGAACTGTGATATCTGGGTGACAATTTCTCCCTCTGGTTGGGCCTTTTCCTTCTCCAAGTAGATACCTGGAAAATTTTCCATCCCATCGGGGTCCATTGTTTCAATAGTGTTGACAGTCAGATACAGAGTCACAGGTGTCTCTTTAGAATGTGGTCATTTCTCCCAGGTGGGAAACGCGGTTTTGTTCCCCATCCTCACAGTTATCACAACTATTGTAACCTAGCAAACAGACGATGTCTGTTTTTCTTATTTTTCCCCCACTGAATGTTTTAATTCGACTAGGGCTTTGGGTCATGGATGTGCTTCAGTCTTAGAACAGCTCTGTGATGATTCATCATTACAGCTGATGAGATTCAGAATCACCATGGAAACAAGCCTCTGGGAATGTCCGTGAGGGAGTTTCTTTCTAGATTAGGTGGGCAGACCTATACTTAATATAGGCTGGCACTATTTCACGGGCTGGGGTTCTGGACTGAATGAAAAGGCAAGGTGAATACCAGCATTCATTGCTTTCTGCTTTCTGATAAAAATGTCCCTGGAAAGGACAATCCAGGCCAGGCGAGAGTACAAGAGGGCATGGGGCTACACAGAAGAAAGTGGCAGGGAGCACTTCCAGCCATGGCTCAAGTCTTCACAAAGGGTTAACTGCACACCTCACTGCTTCTTGCCCCTCCTCCCACCTCCTTACCCAGTGAGATGGCAAAACCAGTGCCATCTTAAACTGTAAAATCCATTTTAAAACAGGGAAAGAGTTCAGGTTCCCAGGAAAATGAGAAAAGCCCCCAGCCTCAGAGCCCACCAGTAAAGCCAGAACATGATTGTCAGCACTTGCTTTGGGAATGGAGATGTGTCGTTTCTGGGTTGTCATTTCTGGCCCTGATTACTAACTTGTGCTGGGGACTACGTTGTTCCGTTTCTGGGTTTTTCGTCACTCTGACCATCTTACGAAAGACTCGTTTTAGGGATTATGATGTGTATTTCATTACAGGGTTGTGAACACCTCAATCCTAATCCCTAATTTCTGATTGGTTAAAAATTAAAAACTGATTTTTGTTTATGATGGCACAAAATGTTTATGGTTTTCAAGCTTAAATAGTTTGTAAAAATTTTGAGTCGGGATCATAGCTCCGAACTTTCATTTCAGACTACATCTGGGGACGGTCCAGCTCTTTCTTTCTTCCTTTTTCTTTCTTTTTTTCTTCCTTCCTTTCTTTCTTTCTCTCTCTCTCTCTCTCTCTTTCTTTCTTTCTTTCTCTTTCCTTCCTCCCTCCCTCCCTTCCTTCCTTCCTTCCTTCCTTCCTTCCTTCCTTCCTTCCTTTCTTTCTCTTCCCCCCCCCATCTCCCCTTCCTTCCTTTTCTTCTTTTTGCTTGAACTCAGTACAATTTTCTTTTCTTTCAACAAGTCGTGTGTCCGTATAATTGGATCATGGACTCCATAACACTGACTGTGCATAAAACGTGACCAACTGCTTCAAGATCTTGCCACCATGCCTTCCATTATAATGGCCTGTGTAACGTCAAACTGAGTTACATTTGCGTTTGTGTTGCTTTTATCAGGTAAGTAATCACACCAGAAACAACGAATTAATACTAGTGCTTTGACAACAGTAGGTATATATTTGTTGTTCAGGATGGGGCTGTGAAGCGGTTCAGTTATCCCTGAGCCCCGGAGCCCCTACTCTGACCAGTAGACTGCAGTGGTACTTGGAATTCCAGGGATAAGGGCTGACCAAGCGCCCTGTCAGCCAGCAATGGAAAGAGAGGTCTAGTGGTCTCTTCTCTCCAAGGTGTCTATCCTTTCATTCCGAGGGCTAGATATAGGGTGTGAAGATTTAGTGTGGGAATTGGTTAATGGACTGTAACTTCACAGTGGTTTGTTAGAGCTAATTTTGTTCAGCTATGCATAAGAAGTGAGACTTATAATAGACTTCCTTCTATTGGTGTCAAGTCTAGGGATGTTAAGCTTAGTTTCCCTTACCAAGGGCCCTGGGGATGAGACATTTAAGGAACCACTCAGGCCTTGGTCTCCACTTGTGTCTGTGCCCTTTGACAGCTTTTCCTTACCTCTCTCACACAGTGACCTCATCTTCCCTATTGAGATCAGGTCTACTGCGGCAGCAGTGTCTTACATCCTTGCCTCCACAGCCCAGCCCCTAGGGCTTCCCCCTCCTTCAACATGCTTCTCCATACTGTAATGGAGGCCACATCTTTCGGGCGGAGTTGCAGGGTGGGCAAGTATAGTAAGTCCATTCCAATGCTTCTCTGCCTAAGGTTTTTGAATTCTTCTACATACCTTGAATTCTGGCATTCAGCTTCTGGCAGTTGGGGCAGCTTCTGCATTCAGGTTTCAGTTAACCAACTATTCAAATTGTTAGAACCCTTCCCAGGAGGCTCATTCCATTATACAGAGGCCCATGCTAACTGCTCCAGTACCAACAGATTTAATATGACCCAAAATTAAATTTTGATTAGGACATAATGGAACCCACTCCCCTCCATTTACTGGGCTTTTGTTTATCAATTAGCAGTCTTTGGAATTCTATTGTACAAGCCCTTTCCTTCCCAGGTCACGAGGCTGCTGTGCTCTAACTGTAGTTGGGATCTTAGAAGTCATGAGGCACTAAGAAAATCTGCTAATGCATTTGGGTTTGCTCAACAGGAGCACTCAGAATGGCTCTGAGGTAAGTTGAGTCACCCATGTCTCCATTCAAGTCTAAGGTCTCCTTCCTTTTGAATCATGTACTAATTTCCTAGCTATGCTGTGACTTCAACTGCCATAATTTGACATCTCACAGGCTCGGATTCTGATTTGCTCTTCAGCTACCTCAGTTCAATGGTGATCATACCCTTATGATTCCTTGGCACAGTCCTGAGTAATTCTCCTCTGTCTTAAGCCAGTGTTTCTCAGCTTGGCACTAGTGGCATTTTGCTGTCAAGTGCTACCCTAAGCATTGCAGGATGCTTAATAGCTCCTTGTCTTTATTCACTAGACTCCAGTTTTCTTTGCTTCCTAAGGCAGCAGTTAAAAAAAGTCTGAAGATATTGCCATACATATTCTACAGACAATGTTGTCTCTGGCCAAGACCACTGCACTGATTCAGGAGAAAGGGCTATGGGAACCTGCCTGTCTTCTCCTGGGCTGTCAAGTTCTGTTAGAAACAGAGAGGCTGCTCCACAGAGCTGATGGTCCTCAGGTTCTTTATGCCTTCTATGGTGGTTGGTAACTCAGAGTAATGGATTGTTTCACCACCATGACCTGCCAGAAGCTTTCTACACTGCTATCTATAACCTGTCCTTCATGCAGCCAGGGTACATAACCAACAACACACATTTCTGGGTTTTTTTTTTTTTTTTTTTTGCTTGAAATTCTTCTGAGTATCTAGTGGGTTTTTGCTTGAAATCCCTCTGAGTGTCTAGCTCAATATTACCATCCTAGCTGTTAAACAAACAAGTCTAGAGAGTTAGGGAAAAAGCACAATGTATTCAAGGTTAGTATGTCACATTCCAAATTTACTTTGTAAAGCCAGAAAGTCAAGCTAGAAGCTCCCTAGCCAAGGCACAGCTAAAACTTCAGGGCAGGAACGTTCTGGCAAAGGGCTTTGCTGTGCGGCTGGGCACAGATGCAAAGCCTGCACTAGTGAATATACCTTCATATGGGGGCCTAGAATAAACACCATACCCTACTTGGAAGGCAAATTTTGGGGGCAATGAGTCACAAAGTGGGGAATTCTTAAACAAAGGAAGATTGTTCAAATGGTATCAAACCTGACAAAAAGTGAGTTTCTACATGTACTGGCTAGTCTTAATGTCAACTTGACACACGAACTAGAGTCATCTGAAAGAAAGGAACATTAACTGAGAAAATGCCTCCTAAGTTCTGGCTGCAAGGCATTTCCATAATTTGTGGTTGATATGGGAGGGCCCAGCCCATTTTGAGTAGTACATTCCCTGGGCTGGTGGTTCTGGGTTCTTTAAGAAATCAGGCTGAGCAAACCATGGGGAGCAAGCCAGTGAGCAGCACCCCTCCATGGCCTCTGCATCAGCTCCCGCCTCCAGGTTCCTGCCCAGCTTGAGTTCCTGTCCTAACTGAATAAACCCTTTCTTCCCTAACTTTTTGGTCATGGTGTTTCATTGCAGCAACAGAGACTCTAATTAAGACACTATATAAAAGGTCAAGTACCTTTTATATTCAAGTTTATATTCATACTTATATTCACTACCTTCCTATTTCTCTTTATTAGCAGACACAAGAAATGCACTGAATCTCTACAAATGACAGCAAGGAAACAATTTATTAATACTTTTCTTTAAAAAGCAAATTCCAGGGGCTGGAGAGACGGCTCAGTGGATACAGCACTTGCTGCTCCTGCAGAGAATCTGTATTTAGTTCCTAGCACTCACATGGTAGCGTACAACCCCCTGTAACTCCAGTTCTATGATGTTGTCTTCAGGTCTCCATCACTACTGCACACATGTGCTGCACACACATCCATGTAGGCACTCATACATACATACATATAAAATAAAAATAAATATATCTTTTTAAAAAGCAAAATTCATTTTCACCATGCTGAGGGATTCCAGGTTACTGTTATTATCTGATGTTTTACAAAATATGAGTCATAAATTATGGCGAATAAAATTATTTTCATTCTATGGAGAAGCAAACTATAGGTTAAAAAATTAAGTTTACTATATAAAAAAGTTACACATAAAGGTTTCCCTATTTCTAAGAGAATGACTTCTGGGATGAAGTAGTTTGTATGTTGAGTCTTTATCAAGAATGCCGAGTACTGGATATCTTATTTAGAATATCTTATTTAGCAAGTGTGTTCCTGGCCACCGCCACCTGGAGAGGCCGCACACTCTGAGCACTGGGGCTATAAAGACTCCGGGGGACAGGGGGATTCTTGCACAGCTGCCATCTCAGGATGTGTGCCTGGCTCATGGCATCCAGCTGGGAACAGTCCAGAAGTGTGAGCCTTCTTATATTTAGATATGAACGCATCTGTTTTTCCAAGGCTAACTTTGAAGCACTCCACTGGCACCAATGAGCCACAGGGCAACATTGAGCACTGCAGGCTACTGGCTTCCTGTGAAGGTGATGCTGTGTCTGATGCACCAGTTCTTCTGTCAGGATTCAAAAACGTCTTTGTCTCGGGATCAGCGATGTTGCCCTGGGAGGTCAAGGGGATGCTGCTGCCTCCACAGTCTCTGAGACACCTGTGGTGATCTTCACTGAGCAAAAGGACCACAGTTCCACCAACACGCAGAACTCTGCAGCAAGAATGGTAATTGGAATAGTATTTTTTTCTTTTGAGACAACAATCCCAATTTATTTAAAATAGTTGTTAGTCTGAAATTTAATTTCATCTATTTAAATACAAGGGTTTCAATAATTAGTAGCATCTTCTATAATGCTATAATTCATTATAGTAATTAAAAAAATCTCTAGTAGAAATCTGCTTTAATTATCTATTTTTGGTCTACTTAAAAGGCAAGTTTCAAAGTGATTTGTAGTCGTATTCTAACAAATGGCTGTGTAACAGGGAAGGCGAGTGACAGAACCCTATGGAATCAGCACATTTAAGAAGAAAAGGCTGAGCAGACATCACCAGGGAGGAGCTGGGACATGAACCAAGGGATGGTGAAGGGAAGATCCCACAAAGGGCAGACCCTGAAACATCGGCTTTTGAGAATTTACTCAGTCATTCAAGTGCTGTCAGTGACACATCTGTGGAAACAGACTGAAAAGCACAGAGCAGGTGAGTGGCTGAAGGCCCAGAGCAGTGAGGGGAGGCAAAGGGCAGTTACAGAGTGTGGCAGAAGCTGCAAGGTACACACGGGAGAGGCTCCAAAACCAGGCTCAGTAGTGAGCCATATCTGTAACAGGGAGGGGCCAAGCCTGGGAGGAAATGGGGGTAGAAGCAACAGAAGGTGGAACCAAAAGGAGTTTAGCCTGGTGGGAGAACCAGAAAGGAGAGCAGAGCGCAGTCTGGGAATATGATGTCCCCGAGGGTGGGTTCCAAAGGAAGCTGGGTGCAGAGCCTGGGGGTCCTGAGAGACCAGGGTTTGAGGCAGACAGGAGGTTTAATGATTGATGGAAGAGAAAGCTAAAAAGGCTGGGATCATCTGGATGGCAGGAGAATAAGAGGAAAGCAAAGACAGGAAGCAGACAGAGACTTCTCTCTTGAGGAAGACAGTGGGAGAGAGCCAGGACACACACCCTAGAGAAAACCTGGACAGCAGTGGTGCCACGGACACCCAAGGAGCATGGTTCCAAGTGTCAAAAGCTACAGGACCAGCAAGTGGCCAGGGTTAGATGGCCCCAGTGAGCCTGGGGACAGAAGGCCCAGGGGCAGAAAGAACATGAACTGCTACAGAAGAGTGCTTGCACTCTCAGCACTCCTTCCCACCATTTCCCAGGCTCCCACTCAGAAGGCAGATGTAAATGTCTGCCCACTTCACAGTTGCTTTGCTGGATGTCAAGCAAGTTCTAAACTCTGCAGTCTCCCCACTTCTGCCTTTCCAGGCCCATTGTCTGCCCACTTCCCTCTACCCATGGATCTTCTTCTGTGGGACTGACACATGGCTGAGGAGCGGGTTGAAGCAGCTGGGAAGTGCCTTGCCCTCCCAGAAGGTGAGAGAGTTGGAGGACGTTCAGCAGCTCCTCCTCTTTGGCCCTGGCAAGATCCCAGCTAAATACTAAATATTGTCTGTTTCACACACACAGAAGCAAAAGGAAAATAACTTGGCAAGTGCTTGTCTGCCCTGTGGATGATAACCTCCGTCTTTGTGCCCGCTCCGCATGCAAATAAGACTCCCCACCCTGAGTACCCAGAGCTGTCTCCCTCTGGGAAAGATATAGGGAGGATATTTTCTGCATTAAAGAGAGTGCTACTTCTACCAGAAGGGCTCCAGGGACTTTTTTATGGTGTCTCATTCGTTCTCGGCGTGGGGATCAGAGTCTATGACTGGTTCCATGGCTGTCCTTCCCACGCTTTCTCCCGCTCCCAGAGCGAGTTTCCCTTTCTGGCCAGGGAAGGAAACCAAGCTGAAACCTAGCCGCCAGCAGGCTGGGACTGAGCAGAAGCTGCACTCAGGATGGTGGTGTGGGGGTGGGGTGACAGGACCCAACCAACATTCTTCCTTTAGTTGCTCAAACTCAAGAACCTGCTTCTGTCCTCAGACACTGGTCTCACTGCTTGCTCTCCACTTAACAGGCACTCCGCTGTGTGCTTTCTCACGGTCCAGGCCCTAGGGCTCTAAGGCTACCTCTGTGGAGCGGCGCCTCTTGTCTCTTGACTACGTCTCCGGTAGTCAGTACTGTTCTCGCTCTCCAGCACGGTGTCATGCAGCAGTCACAATCGGAGGAAACTGTGTGTACCCTCATCCCACTGCTGTATCTTCAGGACCTACTGAGGACACAGGACATTCAGACTCCTGAGAGTCGATGATGCCTGAGTCTCAGGAGGAACAAGGAGATGGAATGGCTGAAGACAAGAGGGAAAATGGGCAGAGTATGGTTCCTGAGGAATGGACTAGGAAGGGTAGTCTGGTTGGAGGAAAGAAACCACTCCACACAGACCAGGAGGCAGGAGGAGGCCAGCTGTGGCTGTATGCCAGAGACAGAAATAAGAAAACTACAAACATCTACAAATGTATCAAGGAAAATATTAGTAAAGTGTAATGACACATAATCTTTTGACTCATTTCATTATCAAAGATGAAAAGCCTGATGCGCAAGATGGTAAGACTGAGACAATGAGCTTCTTGAAGACGGTAGCTGGCATATCATTTTGGGGACAGCTGGTTAGTTATACTGTATCAACAATACAAAATACCTTCACACCTGCAATGTTGCCTCTATGAAATTATCTCCAGAGGATGTAACAGCAGTAGCAACAGAGTAATAGTGCTCAATAATGGTGATGTTAGCTAATGCTTACCGAATGCTTGTTATGGCAGGCACTATTTCAAATGCTGTTTTATTACGTATCATTTAATCCGTTCAGCTACCCTTTCAAGTATGCCCCTCCAGTGCTGTTACTCTGCAGATAAAGACAGAAAATATCTCCCTTTTCCAGCACATGTGCATGGCAAGATACACTGCAGGATATTTACCAAGTTATTTACTGAAACTTTTTTCAGATTATTGAGAAGCTAAAGGAGAAAAGATTACTCAAAGTTCTCTGATAAGTGTTCCTCTAGGCCTCTTTCCATGTACATGTGCATAGAATTTCTTACAAGAGGGATAGTCAGAAGTTATATTACTCAAAATGCTTGTGCTGAACAGCAGCAATATTTTGGTTCTTGATATTGATGATAATACCTCTAAAATGTTATTATTAAAAGGGTGAGAAAACTCTGTACTAAACCATAGAATAAATTCCTCTTCTGCACGTGACCCTGCAAGACCAGGGGTAGATGACACAATTGTGCTGTTACTTGACCATAGAGCACATTAGGTCTTAGCTGTCTACACCAGCCACCGCCAACCCTCTGCCTCAGGCAATCTGGTGAACTCACTGACCCCTGAGTACCCTTGCTGCTCCATCACTCACTGAACTCCGCATGTATGAAAACATGGCCCCTTTAAAAAAATTCTTTCACAACTTCCAAACTTCACTGGAAACACTCTTCTTCCCTGAAACCAGTCTAAGCCGCGTTGGCACATGGAGCCTTCTCCTTTTCTCAAGGTGAGCAAGGTGCATTTCAAGTTTGCTCATGTATTTTACATGGAAAAGTTGGGACGGAAGCTCAAACGCTTCATCAAGTTCCTAACTAAGCTGCGGGCACAGCTCATGCCATCGTAGCAACCAACTGTCAGATGATTTGATTCCGATCCATGTTCCCTCTTGGGGAATCCCACTCTCTGTGACACTCAGGACCATCTATTTCCACCACCATTAAGAATATGTTTACTGAGTGTTTTTTTTTTCTCCCTTAATTTTAGTAACAAAGTCTCCTCTTTTGACTTCCAGATGTCTAGACCTGTAAGTACCAGCAAACTATTGGGAAAAAAGTTTATGTATTTAAATATGAATATATATCCCCATATACTTTCTAAGAAGTGACTTGTGCTAAAAAGTCTGGGTAGAAGCTAAGATGCTGTCCAGTGTTAGGAACTGTTCTGCAAGCTTTAAGTCCATGTAGTCCTCTGACACTGGGAGGTGTGTATTATGACAGAAGATTTAGATATGAAGGGGTCAGGCAGTCTGCTTATGTCTGAGCAATTACAGAGTAGCACAGCCAGGACTGGATCCAGTCATTCGGCTTCCAGCTTCCAAGGCTGTGTTCTCAGTCACTGTGTTGCGTTGTTTGTTCTGAACCTGAAACCATATAAGCCACCTCAGGCCACACAGGCTGGGGGCAAAGGAGAAGGAAAACCCCTTTCTGTTCAGATGCACACACTCTGAACTGGACCTACTGAGGCATTCTCAAACATGCAGGAAATCTTGAATATTCCTCTTCCTGACTCTGTGGTAAATATTTAAATTTACTGACAGCGGACAGGCAGGCACATCCATCACTGTCTCAGTCTACAGAAATGTCCAACTGCTGCAGGTGCTGTCTGCAACCCTACCTCCCACCGACTTACAGACACGTCTAAAATAGGGAATGCAAGCCCTTCAGTCAAGTCATTATCTCTCTGGGAAGTTCCACTTTAAATGTGTGCCATGCTCACACATTTTATTATCTCACCATGAACTGGTTAATAGACAGTGAGCAGTTAGGTTCACAGGCTGTGCTTATGAGCTCCAGCTGTACAAGAGATTCACACTGGCCCAACCCTAGACCAGTTAAATTAGAGGTGTGGAGGGTGATGGGGACTAGGCATCAGTGTTTTAAAATGCAGTGCCCCTGCAATGACTTTAACATGAAGTCATGGCTGTGAAATCTGCTAGAGGGAATTAATGTCGGATCTGGGGATGGTCAAGGGATGCCTGTATCACAAGTGCTGCTTCAAGCAGGACAGAGCCAGGAACCCGGCCAGCAGGGTGTGGCGTGGCTCTCCTTTAAAACTTATTTCACTTATTTATTTTTGTGCATCTGCATGCCACAGCACACGCACATGGGGGTCAGCTGTTCCTCCCCACCCCCACCTCGCCACAGGATGCTGTACTGCATTGTAGATGTGCTTTACTGCGCCTGGTTCATTAGGCGGGGGCTGAGGATGGTTCAATAGGTAAAAGTGCCTGCCGTGCAAACAGGAGGAACCAAGGTCAAGTCCCAGCCCTGATGAGGAAGAACAGACGTGATCCCAACATGGGGGGTGGTGAGACAGGAAGATCCCAGGGGCTTGCTGGTCAGACATGCTACCAAATCTGTGAGCTACACGCTCAAAAATTGAGTGGCAAGTGATACACACAGACATCCAACAGAGACTTCTGGCATCCACACACATGTACCACATGAACACACAGCACACGTACACACACACACACACACACACACACACACACACACACACACACAATGAGAAGCATGGAGCACCCAGTTGACAAGATGCAGTGAGATGACTGGCAGGTAGGCTTAGACTCTGCGCCAGGCTTTGACTTCCTTAGCCTTGACACTGAATTTTCTCTCTCCAAAATCCAAGCTCAGCTTTACACACTGGTGACATGTTTCTCCTGCGCAGGCTCGTAACACTCATGTTGTCCTGGTCCAGCCAATGTCCAGCTGATATAATTTACCACAGATCCTGGATTTGTGTCTATTTCTGTATTGACGTAAATGACTGAAAAATGTCTATCTAGGCCTTGCTGTTGAACCTCTGGGAAAACTACGCCCATTAAATGATACACTAAGTCAATATGGGAAAGCCTGTGTGAATAAGATGCTGCATTTTTACGGTCCCACCCCTGCCCTTCCCATGTGTGGCTCAGCAGCTCTGTGAGCAGGCACAGGTTAGTGTCTCTGGCCCCAGTGCCCCATCTGTAAAGTATAGGCCCAGCACAGAGCATGCAGGATTTTGTGAGGATAGAAGCAGATATCTAAATTATCCACCCTGGTGACTGAAACAAAAGTCATTTTTTCCTCAATAAAATTAATGGTGTAAGACGATACAGAAAACATGTATTTCAGTTATAAACTTCTAACTTTTAAAAAATGAAACATCAACATTTTGGGAAATTATTCCACTGTGAACAGACCTAAGAGCAATGATATATTTTGACTAAATGGCCTGTAGCTAAAAAATTATGGAAATATATTCAATAACTTACCTTTCCATTTCTTGTAGAATGCTTTTGATGTCTTTTCCTAGCTTAAATTTTTTCCCAAATGGAATGTCAGAAATAATAACATCGACGCTTTCTGATGGCAGTGGTAACTCTGGAATGGAAAAACCAGAGTCCTGTTATGGCAGGGTCAGGCACCTCCTTAGCAAGACACTGACCTACAAAGGCTTTTAAAAAATATTCAATAAAATTTAGAGTTTCTATATTGTTTCTATGAGATGACAAGATGTCAAATGCTTTGGGGATCAGTAAAGATAAGAAAACAACAGCATTATTGTGTAATCTATCCTGGTCTGGAAGGGTCACAGTGAGGGAAAAATTCAAAAGGGCCAGAATCTTCTAAAGATTTCATTTTAAAATAAAAAGGTCTTTAAAGGCTCAGGTAGGCTACTCCCTTGCAAATGGGCTTCTCTCCTCTCCCCCTCCTCCAGCAGTTCTCACCAGCCCTTCAGCATCAGTATCTACAGGAAGTACCACCGACTGTACATGTACCTCAGCATCAGTACCTACAGGGAGTACCACTGACTGTACATGTACCTCAGCATCAGTACCTACAGGGAGTACCACTGTACATGTACCTCAGCATCAGTACCTACAGGGAGTACCACTGACTGTACATGTACCTCAGCATCAGTACCTACAGGGAGTACCACTGACTGTACATGTACCTCAGCATCAGTACCTACAGGGAGTACCACTGTACATGTACCTCAGCATCAGTACCTACAGGGAGTACCACTGACTGTACATGTACCTCAGCATCAGTACCTACAGGGAGTACCACTGACTGTACATGTACCTCAGCATCAGTACCTACAGGGAGTACCACTGTACATGTACCTCAGCATCAGTACCTACAGGGAGTACCACCGACTGTACATGTACCTCAGCATCAGTACCTACAGGGAGTACCACTGACTGTACATGTACCTCAGCATCAGTACCTACAGGGAGTACCACTGTACATGTACCTCAGCATCAGTACCTACAGGGAGTACCACTGACTGTACATGTACCTCAGCATCAGTACCTACAGGGAGTACCACTGACTGTACATGTACCTCAGCATCAGTACCTACAGGGAGTACCACTGACTGTACATGTACCTCAGCATCAGTACCTACAGGGAGTACCACTGACTGTACATGTACCTCAGCATCAGTACCTACAGGGAGTACCACTGAGTGTGCATGTAGTTCACCTAGAGGCATCTGCAAAACAGACAGTGGCCCAGACATTTGACATACAGACTCTTGAGATCATAAGCGCCTGACTCATTAGACTGAGCACATGGTGAAACCCTGTAAATTATTAAGTGCTCTGAACTGTCTATGGACAGATCACCTATAATTAAGGAGATAAAACTTTAAAATAGGATCAGCAAAAAGCAAACAAGTGAACAGTTCTGTTTTAGATCTCTGAACGATAATTCAAGAATGTATAAAAAGTTTAGTTTTAAAACTGTGAGTAAGAATTTCTCGGGTTTTCCTTTTTCCAGTAGGAAAAAAATGGGTAAAAATTACTTAATATAGGATTGTGGAGCTAAGATATTTTCTTGCAAGTTTGACGGACCTCAGATGCTCTCATGCATATATGTAGGATTAGCTACCCTTCTGTTTTTCCTTTGTACTTTCTGCTCTCAACTCTCCTGTGCCTGGGTCTGGAACACTCACGGTCTGTCAGAAACAGTCACTCTCTTACTTGGTTAGAGTTAGCTGTATATTTAAACACACTCAATCCTCCTCACCAATCATCTTGCCTTGACTTTCTCTGTTCCTCAGCTGACTTCATCTCCTCTATGACCATATTTTATTAAGCACCTCCCTACCCCCACAGGTCCCAAAGAGCTATTGGTGAAATATCCCCTAAACACTTTACATTTGAAAATATCTGTGCTAAAATGCTATTGTGGATGGGCCTATTTTTGTGTCACAGGCTGATTCAGTAAGCTCAAAAAAAGGACCACAGAGCCCTGGAAACAGATACCACTGCATTGGAAACTGTGTTGCAACTCATTTCTTTCCATTGCAGCCAAAGCAACCCAGAAGCTTACTGTAGTAGCTCACCACCTTCCCTTGCTTAGCTGCTACTGGATCTCCTTCTATGTTTATTACTCTTTTGTTCATTTCCGTTAAGAATAGGGAGGCACAAATGTCAATGAATTTTTAATCTGCTACCTCAATCCAGAAGCCCACAATTAGTCTTTATTTTTGTTTTCATTTTCTTTTTGATGTGTTTCTGCATGAGTGTTTGTCTGCATGTTTTTATGTACACCACATGCATGCAGTGCCTTTGGAAGCCAGAAGTGGATGTCAGATTTTGAGACTGGAATCACAGATAGTTTTGTGCTGCCATGTGGAAGCTGGGACTCAAATCCAGGAAGAGCAGCCAGTGCTCTTTATAACTGAGCCATCTCTCCAGCCCCTATAAGTAGCCTTAAACACGTAAAATATTTGGCAACTGGATTGGGATACAATTTAATTTATAGTTCATAAGGAATGTTGTTGAGGAGAATGCTAAAATTACACACTTTGGAAATACCCACTATCCTATATGATGGAAGGCTTAAAAATAACACATATTTGTACATACTAAAGTTTAATCCAGCTCAGTGGGTAAAGGTATTTGCTGTCTGATAACCATAGTTTAATCCTTGGGCCACATGGTGGAAGAGAGCTGACTCCCACAAATGGTCCTCTGATCTCACATGTGCCAAATAGTACTCATGCATGCACACGCACGCACACGCGCGCACACACACACAAATAATATAATAAAGCAAAGAGAATGAGATTATGGTTTTACATAAATGTAAATCACTGTATTTAAGAATAGCAGAGGTATCTTCTTGTTTTTTTTTTTAAGTGAAACTTGTAAAATGAATCAATAGTGAAGCTGGGAATGTGGCAGATGTCTAAGGAGCAATCAGCGTGCCCTCCCTCAGGTCTGCAAGGTGCCATGGAGAAAGCAAGCAGACTCAAAACCCCACTCTGAGACAATTTAGGAAGCAATTATCTTAAAGGTCTCATGAAGAGCCTCCTTAAAGAACCAGATTCATGAACACTTGATTTGGTCACCTCTCAGTTTATTCTAGAACTCTGTGTGTTAAGACTGAGCAAATGGCCACCGGTTAAAAGCAACCACTTTGGGAGAAAGAGTCATCTAAGAGTGAGTGTCAGTTTGAATCCTAGCAGAACAGTTCAGTCAAAGAAGTTGTGGAAGTCAGCTAGAGTCAGTCAGAGTCATAAGAGTTCAGTCAGAAACAGTTAGCCAGCTCAGAAGGTCAGTTTGAACCAGTCAGCTTAGAGAAAAGTTTGAGCTAGAACAGCAAGTGAATTGAATCAGCCAATGAGAAGAGTCAGTTGAGTTCAGCACAGCTCTGAGATCAAAAGGAGGTAAGAGTGAGTCAGTCTCAGTGAGTCATGGAGGCGGAAGTCTTCTAGGTCTGGGTTTGTATCTTTAAGATTAGATTGTATGGAGGAAGAAGCCTTCTAGATCTAAGGTTAGATTGTACAGAGGCTTAAGGTTAGATTGTACAGAGGCTGAAACCCTCTAGGACTCTAGGATCAGGGTTTGAATTAGCAAAACTGTCTTCTGCCATGAATGATGAGAATAATTAAATAAAATTAATGCATATATCTACGCTTACAAACCACAGGTGTGCAATCAACCCATGTCTTTCTTTGAGGCTGCTTTATAGAGCTTCTATACATCTGATCTTAACATTCTCCCATGATACCCATTTCTGCTGTTTTCTCTCTCTAGGAGAAAAACTTTAAACACACTCCATTCTTTTGGATTCAACATTTACCCATAGTTAAGAGCAATATAGCAATACAGTGGAATTCAATGAAAGGAGAATGTGTTACCAAGGATCAGCAAGCAGTCAAGGAGCTCAGTGAAGCTCTGCTAAAACAGTACCAGGCCACAGGGAGATCTAACAGGGACTCTGCAAGCTTGGTTCCCACTCCCATCAGCCATGGCTGATTCTCTGTCAACAAAGAAGGGGCGATAGTTACATCCATCCTGGTTTTCCCCAGACCTCCCTGGGTTCTTGAAAGTATTGGTTTAGCATCCAATGGTGGGTGATTAACTCACTTCTCTATGTTCAATGTGAAGCAAAAGATCTGCTAATTCAGATCATTTCATACAGTTGAGGTGAAAGAAATTCAAATAATGTCTTCTGCTGCTAATTCTCTCCTGTTATGTTTGTATCATGAGATGACAGTGATTCAGCTCTAACAAACACATCCTCAAAAGGTGTGCTCCAGTCTAAGTGCTATGGGAACCACATAAACATCACTTCCCAATAAGGAATATTTAAACAACAACAACGACAAAAAATCAAACTATAGTAGTGGTAGTAAAGTGCATGTTAGCCCTGTAGACCTTCCATGGGTTATAAACAACCAAACCCATGTACACAGAGTGGCTCTTGCTTTTACTATCTTACCTGTTACAGAAACTTTAAGTAACTCAATCCTGTCCATAAGGCTTGCAGCCTTCAGATTTTCACATGCACCAAGTAACTGTGCATTGCTAACATCTGCACCCAAGTAATATACATCCTATGGGAAAGAAATCCGTATTTCAATTACAAATAAATCCATTAAGTATTTCAGTAATTAAGAAAATCTACTTACTTTAAAATTACTATTATTATCTTTTTTTATTGAAAATAGAGAATCTAATTTCTGACATGCCAGCTCGCCCCTCCTTAGGCAACCTAGTGGCCCCCGCTCCTGGAAGGTCAACATATTGATGCAGAAATTAGTGCAGACACCTGATTGGCATAGAGCACTCCAGCTCAGAACTCCTGGATTCAAGTGATCCTCCTGTCTCAGCCTCTCCAGCAGCTGGGACTACAGGCGTGCACCACCCCCATGCCCTTGCATGGAAGATTCTTCTCTCATACAATATATCAAGACCACAGTTTCCCCTCCCTCCACATCTACCAGCTCCTCCTCACTTCTCCCTTGGATGGATTCCCCCTCCATCTCCCATCAGAAAAGAACGGACCTCCAAGAGACAATACTTACATTTTCTCAAAGATCAAAAGTAAAGTTAACGGATCTTAATTTCAAGTTAAAACAAACTTAAAGCATTTTTTCAGTATTCAATAGTAAATTTTAAAGTCTGTTAATATTTTACCACTACAGACACTTAAAGAATTTGGACATTAGTAAAATCTAGCTATGAATTATTGTCACAATCCTATCATTTTCTTAAAATCTTCATAGCATTTAAAGAAATAATATAGGAATTTAATTAACTCTTCAAGGGAAACAGGAACTCATATAATTACAATAAGCCAAAAACAGACTATCTACTTGTAAAAATTAGTGACTGTGATCATTAAAACAAATATATAACTTGATTTAGATAAACTGCAACTTACTGGCCACTCTTCAGCAGCTTCCACAAGTATTGTCCCAAGGCCACACATTGGGTCTAGAACCAGTGCTCCAGCCTAAACAGAAACAGAAACTGGTGTTACTAAGTCTGCTGTAATAGATCTACTCTACAAGAATCCTCAATCCGGAGAGTTATTATTTCAAGAATCAAGATGCCTTCTTATACTACAGGAGAACTTCAGGCAACCCAAACCCTAAGGCAGGACTGCATTTGCCATGTTTAAAGGCAGCCGGAGAGGTAGCCAGGGGATGCCATGACTGTATAGTAACCAGACCTTAGAGGTCTACAACATACAGCTCATGCTTCAGGTCTGCTCAAAGCAGGGCATGTTAATAAATGTCCATAGTTGATTTTCACAATGCTATTTATTAAATCATTGTTGACATACTAATCACGAGCCAAGACAATTCTCAGGGGTCCAATGCCTAGGAGGCTTAGGCAGGAGTTCACCCCATAGCCTCCTCATACCTTTCTCTCTCAGTCTTCCCCCTCATCTTACTCCTTCCAGGTCCTTCATTTTTTCCCCAGGTCCCCTCTTACCACACAGGCCATCACATACAAAACAATAGTACCTAACATTTCTCAAGATTTGTCAGCAGACCCAGCTGAGGGTGATTCAGAGTCTTCTTTAACCACCTGGCTGCAGACCTTTGATAGTGACTGGTAACCTTCAACTGTAAACATATGGCCTCTTCATGTGGAGATCTGAGTGGCTAGCACAGAGGTATAAATGGGTAGGAAGCAAGGCCTTCACCTGCTGCAAGGCATCAGGAAGCACACTTCCCCCAGTAGCAGCACACAGGAATACGAAACCATAACTAAAATATCCCACAACAAGGGCACTGGGACTTTACTCTTTCTGGAAGCTAGGCTGATAAATGGTCACCATCACCAAGGTAGAGGGAGGGAATGCAGGACAAGTTGTGCATTGCTTTGAATGGTGTCACCTTTCTGGTCAAACCATGTTAGTCACATAGTACACACAGCTTCAAGGAGTCAGGATAATGCAATACTATTTGTGTTTGGAGGGTGTTGTGGTTTGAATGAAAATGGCCCCCACTGGCTCATAGGGAATGACACTATTAGATGTGGCCTTTTTGGAGGAAGTGAGTCACTGGGGAGGGCTTTGGAGGTTTCAGATGCTCAAGCCAGGTCTAGTGTGATACTCTATTCCTGCTGATCTAGATGCAGGAATTCTCGGCTCCCTCTCCAGTACCATGTCTGCCTGCCTGCCACCATGCTTCCTGTCATGCTGACAATGGACTAAATCTCTGAACTGTAAGCCAGCCCCAATTAAATGCTTTCCTTTATAAGAGGTGCTGTGGTCATGGTGTCTCTTGACAGCAATAGAACTCTAAGACAGAGGGAAATAGAAATTTGGAGTAAAACTAAATACCCCCCCTCTGGGGATAACAACATATCAGATATTATCAGTACCTAAGGATTCTGGTTCTATTACTGAAGGTCAGGAAACTATTACAGGGTGTGACTAAGTGTTACACGATGTTGTAGCTGGAGAGGATCATGGTGGCTGCTCTGGAGCATGAACTACAAGGAGGCTGCTTCTGGAGTCCAGGCAGGAAAGACTAAGAGTGCTCCTGGTAGATGCAGATGTTGTTGGACCCTGGGTATTTTAAAAAGTGGAACCAGAAGGACTATTAAAGAGATTCAACAGGCTGGCACGACTAATATTTTGCCTGACCAGGAAGAGAACTGTCTGTTACTAGTGGTCAGAGGTGTGGAAGGAGATTTGAAAGAGTGGGAAAAACATTCTGACATGCTAATTTTGAGACCCCTCTTAGACCTCTTGGTAAGGATGATGAGCAAGTCTTTGGCTGGATCAATCTAGAACTCAAGTTTCAGGCTACTGATATAAACTTGGGAACAGTCAATGTGAGCCAGCTGATAGCACTGGGTCAGATGATCTGGGAAGCAAGGGAAGTTAAAAAGGGACATCTATGCATCTGGCCTCGGTGCACTAGATGTTCAGGAGATGAAGCTCAGTCATGTTTACTGAGAGGTAGTGCGTGTGATTCAGGGGAAATGAGTGGTTTCTAACAACAAAAGTCTGTTTCAGGGAGAATGATCACACCATCAAATGTTAAAAGGACGATGGGCAGGTTCAGTGAGTTCTTCATGAAAGACGTAGGTAATGAGAGAACGGAAGGATGGAAACCGAGGCAGCATATACCAGCTATTCCCAACAGTTTTTTTGGTAAAAGGAAGTAGAAAAGGGACCTTGAACTTACTAGAGAATTTTTTTTGTCTGTTTTTTGAAATTGCAAGACATTACAGCAGTGGACAGGGTGATGGCAATGGCTGATTAGAGGGAAAAAGTCCTTGAGTATAAAAGAGGAGGCGGAATCCTTTATCCCGTTCTGGGGCAGAACAGACAATTCACTACTGGAAGGAAAAAAGACAGTGCTATGCGGACGCACGCTCTTGTGTGCTGACAGATTAGGTGAAGAGAACACATTAGTTCTGGGTCTAGTATCCAAGTCAAATTAAGCAGGAACAGAATTGAAAGTGAAGAGCCAAAATACAACTATAAGAGAGTAGAATTCTTCCTTTTGAAGAAATAGGATCTTACAATGTTACCAAGGCTGTTCTCAAACCCTTGCACTCTTGTGATTCTCCTGCCTCAGTCTCCTAAGTGGCTGAGACTATAAAACTATTGTAAAATAGCAGAATTCTTTCTTTTTAAGAGACAGGGCCTTCCTTGCAAAGTTACCAAAACTATTCTCAAACCCTTGGGCTCTTGTGATGATCCTGCCTCAGCTTCTTAAGAAGCTGAGACTATAGGTGCACATTTTCATACCAGGAGAACAGGCTTCTTGAAACAGAGATATCTAGAAGGCAAACCCTTCTGGATTTGACATGGTCTAGGATGTGACTAGGGCATATCGTTAAAAGGAGAGGAGCCAATAAACTAAGAGACAGGCTGTTTCCTGGTGATAGGGATCATTAAGACTCAGAAACCAGACAGGAATAAAGGTTTATATTCTAACATGAATGACGGAGAGAGGTCTGCCCTTGACTGGCATAATCTGACAACACGTGCTTCAAGGGCAAAAGAAAGGAACCAAGAACCAGCAAAAAGCAAGCAGTACACCTACCCACGTCAGGTTGAGTGGACTTGGATAGAGGAGGAAAACATCCATCGCTGGACGTGTCTACAGAGGAAACAGGGCCCCTAGGGCACAGGCAGGTGTCAGAACCAGAGGGTACCTGAAGGAAAGAAGCGAAATATCCTTCAGGCAAGAAAAACTGTGCCCTGGTACCAAATGTATGTCTACATCAAGAAAAGGTGAGAGTTAAGATTTGTATGTGGTCACATAAATTTATATTTAAATGCAAACTTTGAAACTGCTGAAAGTACAGAAAAGAAAAAATGATAATCTCTAGCCTTATACCAAAATAAACTGGGATAGAGGCTTAAAGAATATTATGGAGGCTGGATGGTCAAGCTGATGCTCAGACCTCAAGGCCCTGGTGCTCAGAGAAGCCTGGGCTCCCACTGAGAGCCCCAAGACGCAAGTGCCTGGGTTGAGTAATGACAACAGCAGCGGGAGCAGTGGGAGCTTGTCTTCAGAGAGCTATGGGCCTGGAAGGGGACCAGAAGGACATAGGCCTTTCCTTCAGGCATCTCAGGCTGACGGAGTCTCTGCACACTGTAGATACAGAGATCTGTTTGCCGCTTACCATTTATCTGAGGCATTCAAATATCCATTGATACCATACTTCAGCCTTAGAGCAAACAAAAATACTGGCTCCTCTACAGGAAGCAATGCATCCCATCTGCCCTGGTGAGCAGAGCTATTAATCACTGGAGGAACAGATGATTTGAGACATCACAGATGCTCACACATGACAACAAAAACCATGAGTCTTAAGTTAGAAAAGTCAATGAATTAAGGGAGCTCATGTCTATTATTCTTAGAACTTAGAGAACAACTCAAACAGAGAGGTAAATATGAAGAGATGAAGCCACATGGGAAAGGGTGGAAACCTTTGAAGGATGCAAACAGCAAGTTAACATGTTCTAGGAATTTCAGAGGTCAAAAACAGAGTTTAAAGTTAAATTCTTGAGACTGAGCAATGATATTAAATAACGAAAAAGAGAGTGCTTAGCTAGGAGGAATGATAGGTATTACTATCATTAAATAGTAACAAATTCATATGCCACAATAACCTTAAATAATGCTGTAACAACTAACACTTGCACATTTTCTATGACAGCCACTAGTTTAATTGCTTTATTAACGCTAGTTCATTTAGTCCCGACACAAACCTACTGTAATCATCATGGCAGGAAGGAAGATATTCTAAAGAGAGTCTCTTCCTCATTACCAAGAAATGGACACCAAAATATTTTCCTTAGAACCTTATGCTGGGAGAAAGAAATGCCAGAGGAGGAATTTGTCTCTGAATGATGTCACACAGTTCTGACCACTGTAGGACCAGCCTGTAAGAGAGACTGGGGCTGAGACGATGGAGGCAGCAGGACAGCACCTTGGCCAGGACTGCTTAGTTATGCACCCTTGTTCTTAATTTAAACCTAATACTCTGTCAGGACCTCAAAGGTAGACTCGTAGATGGGTAGGTCACTGGACATTTTTTGTTAGTTTCTTTTCCAGTGTGGCCTCATTGAGTAAATCTTTTTTTTTCCTATTCATGATTACTTGCTTTATTTTTTGTTTTAATTTAAAAATTCTTTTATTTCATGTGCATGAGTGTTTTGCCTGTATGTATGTCTGTGCACCACGTGAGTGCCTGGTGTCTGAGGAAGCCAGAAGAGAGGTAGATGTCCTGGAACTGGAGTTACAGATGGTTGTGATCCATCATGTAAGTGCTGGGAATCTAATCCTGGTCCTTTGAAGAGCACCCAGCGGCTTTTGGACGCTGAGCCATCTCTTCAGCCCTGTTTGTAATTGGTCCACTGAGAACAGGTGGCTAGCCTAGCTCATCAACGCTTCTATGGCCCAGGCTCTGACCCTAATGACTACTTTAACAGTAAGATATATCATTTTTATTTTGCAAACAAGAAACTGAAGCAGAGTTGTTTAATGTCTTCTCTAAAAGTCCTTGGCCAGTAAGTGTTGGGCACAGATCTGAACCCAGGTAGACTCAGGAAACTCTGGGCTTGAATGGAAACACACACATTCACATCAAAAGGCCACATGTAAGGGGACTGTGGAAATACTCCTGAGCCTTAGGATTGAAGACGAAACTCTTAAGAGCTTACCAGCAAAAAGCACCATGAAAACCCACAGTCCATGGCCTATTCATCTATGACACCAGAAGCTAAAAGGCAGGAACAACATCAGAGGCCTGAAAGAAGAGAACTCTAAATTAAGAGCCTTCTATCAGCCAAGATAGGTAAGCCAGGAATAAAGAGGGTATCTGAGGATGGGGCGGATTCAGACAATGTCCCAGCCAAATACAACAGAAGATGTGATGGTGATGAAAAGGTTTTAACAAAGTGGTCACTCCTGCCCCAGGTGGGGAAGGGAAAGAGAAAAAACAAGGTAAGGAGCAGCACATCTGGGAGGGATCTCTGCAGCTGTATCCAAATATGTATGATAAGTGTGCTTGAACATTAAGCATGGGCAGGATGGCCATGAAAGAGCCAGGGAAGACTCTAAAACAGCAGGGGCAACTTTGAGGAAAGCTGGGATATACAGTAAGTGATTTAGTTCCATCTAGCAGCTGGGGGCTGGGAGAGGAAGCCAGGAATGTTGCAAAGGTCTCATCACAGGGAAGGGAAGAGAAAGTCCTCCTCATGACCCAGAAAGGGCACCTGGGAGAAGCAGTGGTGGATGTGATCAGTTAGGACTGGGCAAAGCAATTGAATGGAATAAATGGTAAGCAAAATCCTAACCCCTGCTGAGCAATCAGCAGGTAAGCTGGTCATGCCAGGGGCCAGTTCATAGGTAAGCAGTAAGAAGCTGTCACAGATGGAAAGAGAACACAGGCAGTGGAAGAGGAACACAGCAAGTGGATCTGCCATGCCTCTTCCTGGTCTTTCTGGATGTTTTCAATGACAGAAGGGGTGGGGAACATAAAGGACCAAAGGCAGGTGTGAAGCTGGGTGTGGTTAGGAACTGAAAGTAGGGAGGCTGACACAGAAGCATGGCCACAAGTTCAGGACCAGTCTTGGCTGCAAAGGATGCTTAGGACAGCCTGGGAGAAACGAAAGGAAAAACAGCAACAAAAGAATCTGAACTTGAAAATAAAAAGGTGTGAAATGATCAGTAAGATATGAGACATGGTGAAACATTAGCTAAGTGGACTAACCCAGATAAAGAGGGCTTTCACAGCAAAAAGACAGCACTTGCAATGAAATCACAAAGAAGGAGAAATATGTCACCAGCGAAAACCAAAACTTACTGCAAATACACAGGGAAGTTTAGGAATAGCTTTTAGACAAGAAGTAGAGGTCATACAGAACATTCTTCAACTAGAAAATGCACTTTTCTTATTGTCAGCCAGATTGATGGAGATCCTGATACAGAGAAAACCAACATTTTTAAAGAGGTGGGTTCTATAGGCCACATTTTTGGATTATGACTCACAAATTAGAAATAATAAAATACAACTCACTTTGATGTCAGCTTTTTCAGTCAAAATGCTTACAGCTCAATAGAGAAAAGCAAAAAGCAAGAAACAAAAAGTATATAAACTGTAACAGCTTTTAAGTCGATTGGCAAGTTGCAAAACAAAAGAGCAAAGAAAACAAAACCAGAAGCAAGCAGGATGCTCATCAGCAGGAGAGGTGAGAGTTACCACAGGAAGGGCCTTGCTGCTGTTGAGGGTTACAGTTATCTTTCTGACCTTAATTTCTGCAATAGACGCCATGGCCCAAGCTATGGTTGACCGCAGCCCAGCTGTCTGAATGTAAGCTCTGCTGGCTAAAGGAACTCTGCAAGAAAGAGACAAGGTAGGTATTAAATATTACTATATGCTGAAGAGCAAGACACAAAAAAATGATTATTCTGTCTATATATGAGGAGTACTTTAATTGATACGATTCAATCTGATATATTCTCTAACCAGAGGATGCTGTTTACCTCATTATTAAATCCCTTCTACACTGGGCCCTTTGTTTAATCAACCAGTGTGGTATTTAAGAATAGCAAATCTTCTAGACAACTGAAATTTAAACTCTTCCATGTTCAAGTTACAAAAAATGTAATCACACATGAAGGAAACCTCTTACTTAGCAATTCCCTGTCTTTCTCCATGAACAGCTGGCATCATCAAGAGGAACAGGGCTTTGTGATCTGGATGCAATATGGGAAATTTATAGTTTCTTCTGTAAGCTTGGTTTCTGCTGATTTGCATGTTTCTCAGAAGACAGAGTAAGGCATGAGCATACAAATGAGTTTCTGCTCTCATTCTTGAGAGCAGCACAGGGCATCCTATATCCAACCTAGCTACCATGTTTCTGGAGTGACAGACTTCAAAGCAGTTAAAATACTGCCAAACTATAGTGTATCATTTTTACTCTTTTGAGTGTATATGTGTGGATGTAGGTCAGAGGTCAACCTTGAGTGTTATCCCTGAGGCTGACCACGCTGTTTCTTAAGACAGGGTCTCTCACTGAGCCCTGAGGCTTGCTGGTTAGGCTTGCGTTACGGAACAAAGAGTGCAGGGTCCCTCATCCTCTACCTCTCCAGTGCTGGAGTTACAAACATGTTCGCCATCATATCTGGCTTTTTATGGGGTCCTGAGGCTCAAGGTCAGATCCTCATGTATGTATAGCAAGCACTTTACAGAAGGGGCTGCTTCCCCAACCCCCATTCTACCTCTCTAATGCAACGAGCAAGGGGCATCAGCTTGGAAAGCTCAATGTGGTTTTGTAGCTACAATTTGTGGGTAAGATAAAGAAGTTATGATTTCAAGAATTTGTGGTGTGTTTTGGGCGGGGTTCATTTTAAGACCAGTGAGAGGGCTGTCGCACAAAGTCATGATGCTCTCTGCACTCTTCTGAAAGCTTTCAAGGTAATTCCAGACATTTATTTCTTTCAACATTTTATTTCTCATCTTTGTCTGAATTTAAATTCTTCTGTTTGTTTCTATCCATCACAAGCCCCTTAAATTCTTAGAACCATATGACGTATTGCTTTCCAGCGAGACAATGTAACTGTGTACTTCTTGTCAAAATAAGGTGGTTCTGTGTGGTAAATCCAAGTGAATTTGGCTTTTTAATTGAAGCTTTTCCAGGAAATAATAGTTCATATTATGAATAGTACCATATTCATAGCTTTGAATTCGAGGCTGTAAACTGGTGGTGGATAAACCATAAAATATTTTGATCAATGAATTGTGTTCCTACAGAGGAAGCTTGGCAATTATCTTGCTATAAAACACATCAATTTATACTATAGATACCAGAGGAGACCTGCAGGAAAAATGTCCTCAGTTGAGAAATTTACAAAGTCTTCTTCCAAGCAGCAGGGAATTATATAGGACCTCTGGAAAATCTGACAATACCTGTCAAATGTGAATGTGTTCTTATGGTGCTTAAACCTAGATATTATCATCTGCTGTGACCCCCAGCACGGAAGAGCTCAGGGGGATTTGAGCAGAGCTCAAAATCTTGAGAATATGAACAATATTCTATTTGTTTAGGAGGGTTTGTTTTAAATCAGATTTGATTTGTTAAAGGAGATACAGGTTTTGTTTCTTCCCACGTAGACACTTCTTCTTTATTCTTTTTACACAACATCCTCCGTCAAGACAAGGAGTGTGGTGATGTTAGTATCATCTTCACAGCTAGGAGGCAGCCCTCTCAGCGTATCTGTGAGGGTTGTGTAGATTTAGGTTAGCCCAGAAGTTCTCGGCTTGTGGGTAGTGACCCCTATGGGTGGTGATGGGGAGTCTAACAACCCTTTCACAGGGGTCACCGAAGACCATCTGCATATCAGATATTTACATTACGATTCATAACAGTAGCAAAATTACAGTTATGAAGTAGCAACAAAAATAATTTTATGGTTGTGGTGAAAACATGAAGAACTGTATTAAAGGGCTGTAGTACCAGGAAGGTTGAGAACCACTGGGTTAGCCTCTGAGAATGTCTATGAGGAACTGTTTTGATTACATGAACTGACATGGAAAAATCCCATCTTAATCGTGGGCACAACTATTCCCTAAGTAGGGAATCCTGGCTGTATAAAATAGAGAGGGAGAGCTAAACATCAAATGCATTAATGGACTGCCTCTGCTCTGGCTGTGGGTGAAACAGGGTTTCCATGCCCTGTGGACTGTAACCTGGAATTGTGAGCCAAAGAAATCCTTTCCTCCTTAAGTTGCTTTTGCCAGAGTATTTTTATCACAGCAGCAGAAAAGAAAACAGAAAAATTTTATTACATCTGCCTGGAAGATCTTTTCCTTCTCTTGTTGACCAGGGAGACCTTACTTAATTCCTTCATACTTCCTTTTTCTTCTTTCATACTTTCTATCCCCTCATCCTTCTCTCCCTCTCCTCTCCTCTCTTCTCCTCTCCTCTCCCTCCCTCCTTTTGACAAGGTCTTGCTATGTAGTCTAGGCTGTCCTGGAACTCACCATGTATCCTGAGTGTCCCACTTTAGATGACAAGTGTGTGCTACCATGCCCAGGTTTTCAAGTCTCTTAGGTTCTTTGCCTATCTGCCATCTAACTCTTTCCTAACTAGTTAAGCATTTATTATTTATTTATTATTCTACTTCCAAACTGGATTTCTTGAACACAATAACCATCTTATTCAGAGGCAAAGTTGTTTAACTTCAAACTCACTGAACGGATTCCTGTTACTCTAGTCAATGCTCCTCCCTTCCTCACTAGTTGCTGAATAGTTTAAAAACAAAGTTAAAATGTATTCAGTTCACACTGAATCCTAGAAACAGCACAGAGCATTGTCACACAGGCTGGCTCATTCAAGCCCAACCACAAAGCTACTTTGGTAGTTTGAATGAGAATGGCTCCCATAGGCTCATATACAATAATGTTTGGTTCACAGACGGTAGAACTGTTTAGGAAGGATTAGGAGGTATGGCCGTGTTGGAGGAGTTGTGCCACTAGGGGTGGGTGCTGAGGCTCCAAAGGCCCATGCCAGACTCAACCTCTCTGCCTCCAACTTGTGGATAAGATGTAAGCGCTCAGCTGCTGTTCCAGTCCCAGTGCCTACCTGCCTGATTCAGTGTTTCCCGTCACGACGGTAATGACCTCTAACCCTCTGAAACTGTAAGCCTCCAATAAACTCATTCTTTTATAAGTTGCCTCCGTCATGGTGTCTTATCACAGCAGTTCAGTATCACAAGGGGTGAAACATTCCTTGTAAGTCAATTTTCTAGACTCATCTTTTTTTTGGTGGGAGGGAGGTGGAGGGTCAAAGTAATAAAAATTGTTTATGGGGTTTGGGATGTAGCTCAGAAGTACACTATCTGTACAGCATGTGTGTGTGAAGTCCTGGGTTTGACCATCAGCAACTAGGAGGGAGGATACTGAGGAGGGGGAAGGAAGGGAGGGAGGGAGGGAGAGAGAGAGAAAGAGAGAAAGAGAGAAAGAGAGGAAGGGAAGGAGGGAAGGAGAGAAAGAAGCATAGAGGCAGAAACTGACAGGGATTTACTTTATGGTATAAATTCTTATAAGATACATAACACACTGAGTATTGTGGAACCATACTTTGCAATGTAGGTACGCCAACTTGAAGTCAGTAAGTGAACTCATCTACAAGTGCTGCTATGGAAAACACAATAAAAGGCCAATTGCCTTGACAGATAATGTCTTGATTACCCCATCTCTTGGAAAATATGGCATTATTTGTGTAGATGGAAATATTAATAACTGGAACGGGTTCATTCAGGGAACAGGAGAAAATCACGGTGTGTAAGCCTGATGGACTGGGCATGTGGCCTCCAGGTAATATATTGAGGGCAATCTACTGCCCACTGATACAAAGGTCTTAACTGCTTAATGAATACAATTTCTGCACCAACCCCCAACTTAGCTGGCCAACTTGATGCCATTTTATGGGCCAAGACAAGACCCGTAGTAAGGTGTTACTTGACTGGTGGATGCTTAGGCTTGGGGAGGAGACCATGGGAGGCTCTTCCATATTAGCAATAATATACAATAATATACAATCAGGTGCTTTCAACATACAGATCTCAGTGGGCGAAGTAATCTGAACAACAATTGCTCCATCCATAGCTAACTGAATAGACAACTGCTGGTACTCCAAACCAGCATTCTTTCTATATTCAAGGAAGCTGCAGCCCGTCAACACTCAGAAAGCTGGCTCTAACAGCTAAGGAAGGTGACCTCCTGGCAGCAGCTCCAGCTGCCAGACAAAGCAGCTGTAAGCTTCATATTACTGCATGTAAGTACATGTAGCTCTACAGTATTTGAGAGTGGTTTAAATACTCCACTACACATCTGCCTGGAGGATCCAATTCATGAGATCTAAACAGTCAGAAAACGCTTCAAGGAAGCGAATAACTTCTGGTTATTCAAATCATCTTCTCCATGAGGTGCGATGAAGAAAAAGACAACCTATTTTGTGGAAGGTGCAGATGCTAGCAACAGGGAAGACCAGATAAACAGGCTTTTTAGACAGATGAGCTAAGGTGTTGCCCATGGTACTTTTGTTAATTTGTTCAGTTAATAAACAGTGACAACGCTGTAAATTGAAAAAAATAAAATAAAAACTACATTTTACATTTAACTGTTTGACTTGCTCTTCCAGCCTCTGTCTTGGTGACTACTGATAAATACACAGTTCAGATGTAATCATTCTGCAGTTGCCCCTATTCTTTGTCAGCAATTAAGGAATTCAACAAAAAGCTGTCGAGGCAGGAGTACTGGAATTAAAGTCATCCCAGGCCCTGCAGCAGGGCAGCATGGAGACCATACAGCATACAGTAGGTGAGGCTCAGACTGAAGAGCAGGCAGTGGGGTAACTGGGACCCAGCAAAAGCAGCAGGGCACCAAGGCAGGTGATGGTCTCACAGGGGTTACAGGGCCAAGAACATTCGCTTAACTCCTGATCGTTGACGGTGGTGAGACACCAGCAGAGCCTGCCATGTGACCAGCATACAGCAGAGACACTATCATTCTATATTCTTGGGTACCTGCAAAGCACTCTGCTGTGTGGGTCAGCTGTAGAGCTCACCACTGGGTAAGAGCCCTGACAACTACCTTTAGCATTTTAAAAGTACATTCTCATTTAAGACTGAGAAAACATGAGCTTAAAGCAAATGCAGAATTAACAAAAAGGGGTATCTAAATCACTATATTGTATGAACAGGGTTAGACACACAGATATTTATATACTTACAAGAACCTAAGAATGCCTATTTGCTTCCATCCAGTTTTCTCCCCCAAACATCTAGAAAAAGCACCTGTTGCACAGTAAGAATTCGGTAGATATTTGTTGTTTTGTTTTGTTTTTCAAGACAGGGTTTCTCTGTTGTAACTCTGGAACGCTGTACACCAGACTGGCCTTGAACTCACAGAGATCCACCTGCCTTTGCCTCCTGAGTGCTAGGATTAAAGGTGTGTGCCACCACTGCCCAGCTCAGTAGATATTTTTAAAAAAAAAATTGAACTTATTTAGGACTCTGCATGAGTAGAGACACTTGAAAATGACTTTTTAAAATGAGCAATAGCCATTCATGATAAAATAATAATGATAATGAAATCTGGAGAACATTCAATATGCATTTAAGAAATGATGTCTTATTTTCTTTTTTGTATTACATCCCCAAGATGCCAATAGACTAACACTTTTAGCTTACACGTGGGCTCGTGCACACTATGTAATAGCAATAATGAGGCATTATTCCAAGATCCACCCTGTAATCCGTGGATGACTGTGGTCAACCTTTCTCAGCTCTAACTACTCAGAACAAGGCCCACCCACAAGCAAAGACCTCAGCAAGCTTCACCTCTTCTGCTCTATCAATACTCCATACTGCATATATAAAAATAAGTTCTTGATCTTACAAATGCAACTGTTACCTGAACAGGGGGATCCCCACCACAGAGTAAGCGTCACTCAGATGCATGAAAATCTGAAAGAACAAACACACATGTCAGAACAGCACAGGAAAACACGCCATAAAATTACTGACAATTTGACGCATTTGTTTTGAGTTTAGATGATCTGCATCTTAGTAAGAAACACCAAGACCTACTTGTCATGTTTGGAAAAACTCTATAATCTTCTGTCCTTAACCAGAGGTAAACCAAATTTAGGTCCATTTCATAAAAAAACAAAGACTGAGGTCTAGGTGGCAGGTAAGCTCCACAGAGTCATTTGTCAAAGAACTTAGATCTTTCTTCACTGGGACTGTATGGACTGTAGTAACTGGCCTGAGTTTTTTAGACTGGGGTAGCTAAGCCTTCCTCAAGCCTACTCTAGCCTCAAGCAAGACTTACAGCCATGAAGGGCTGCCTGCCCCAGCACATACACAATACACAGCAAAGGAAGCTTCCCTAAGCCAGGGTGTCCTCTTTGCTCTCTGCAGACAACTTTCTTAGTTAGGTTTCTACTGCTGTGATAAACACCAGGACCAAAGCAACCTGGGGAGAAAGGGGCTTATTCCAGCTTACTCTCAGGAGTAGAACTCTCAGGTTACACTCCATCACAGGGAAGTCAGGGCAAAAACTGGAGGGAACCTGGAGGCAGGAACTGAAGCAGACACCACGGAGTGCTGCTTATGGACTTGCTCCTATGGCTTGCTCAGCTTGCTTTCCTGTACAATTCAGGACCAGCTGCCCAGGGTGGCACAGCCACCCCTGGTGAGCTAGGCTCTCTGACATCAATCATTAATTAAGAAATTCCCCACAGACCCACCCACAGGCCGCCCAGTGAAGGCACTTTCATTGAGGTCTCTCTTCACAAGCAACTCCAGCTTGTGCCACACTGACAAAACAAACAAACACCACCTAGCCTTTTTCCTTCCTTCTGTTAGATCCTGGATAGAATTTAATGTGTCATCACGAGTATCCCACAAAAAACTGAAACATGGGAATCTGATTTATAGACCATTTTTACATGGTGAACCCATGATCCTTGGCATTCTCACCCACAGTGTCTTCTCTCCAACTTGCTCCTAGAGACTGAATATTGAATCCAGGGCCTCACACATGGTTGGGTAAATGCTCTGCCACTGAGTCACACCCTAGCCCCCGAGGTCAGGTTCAGCATTACCACTTTCACCAGAGTCATTCCAATATGGGAAATTTTCATCAAGAATTGCAAGAACTGATCCCACCTGTGGACAACTCCTCCATCAACGGAAACAACAGAGCTGGACTTTCATTTTTAGCAAAAATTATTTAATAGAATTCTGCTGTATTTCAAGTTTTAATATATATTAATCACATTTTCACATACCAAATGTCAAGAACAGCTTCTCCCATTATAAAACTGGTTTCCTATCAATTTTGCAGGATAAAATTTAAGATCTGATTCTTCATCAATTTGAGTTACACATTTTATTTTACGTTGCTTAGGAATTATGGTTTTATAGGATTACTTTAACCCATTATAGCTATTATTATATGTAGCATGAGATGGTGGGTAGGAGCTAAACTGGTGATATTTTTGTGAGATGATTTTGACAGTGTAATGGAGCTAGGGGAAAGATGAAGGAGAGAAAAAGAGATGACGAAGTGGGAGGAGACGACACCATGCCAAAAAACCTGGAAGCCAAAATATTTTGGGCACACCATTGGATTTATATCAGATACTATACCAAATAAAAAGAAAAACAAAAACCCAACATGTCACAAAGGGTTCTGACTTATTTGGCCAGGTCTGTCCCCAAATAAAGTTGTATTAGAGTAAATTTGTACATAATTATGAAAGTAATTAACTGCCTGCCAAATTCATAAAACAGTTTTCAAAATATAGGGAAGGTTATTTTTTGTTACTCTGTATTGATTTGTTCCCAATAAAAGAGAAACTTCATTTCACAAGCCCAACAAAGCTACTAGTAACTATACTATCATATTTTGTGAGTCTTTCTGTTATTACTCATTTTTCTAAGATAGCAGCTACAATTTCGTATTAAAGGAATTTATTATGCATGTGAAGACTACAGAGAGTTCCTTTGTAACCTAAAAATAAATGTTGTCTTCAGTTGTAGCCAAATGATTGCAGTTTGGGTAAGACATTTTCTGCACTGTTTGGTTACTGAGGAGAAACAGGCTGCTGGGTCCATGCAGAAATGCTTTTTATAACAGAAGTTGATCTGAAAAGAAGGAAAGGAGACAACACTGTTGTATAGAAGTTGAGATGATATTCAGTACCTCTAAATTTGGATTCCTCAAATCGGCTTTCCATCCAAACTGCCTCATGAGACTAATTCCAATCACTCTTCCCACTTCCTGCAAAGTGGCAAGTTATAAGAAAAGCAAGTATATGAGAAAGAGGAACACTTTCAAACAAACGAAAGTTAGCAGTCTGGGAGGAAACCAAGTCTTATCATCTCATGGTAATTCAGTTATATAAAATATAACTCCAAGGATTGTCTATGCAAGGCAATAGAGCTGTATTTTACTTTCTCCATGTTTCAAACCACTTGGGATTACTCTCTACTGTGTGTAATCTCTGCTCTGGAAACTTTAGGTGTGTGACATAAGACCTTGACCTGATATATGTGATCCTTCAAATAAAGGAAATGCATGCCAGCTAAAGAGTAAAGCATTAACTATTACCATTCTCTATGTTCACACATGAGCAGATCAGTTTCATTAGATTGAACCTTTAGGGTCTATGTGATTCTAAGTTTGGCTAAAATATTCAGAACAATTTTGTGATATTGAACTTTGAAAGGACCAAACCCATGAGGTCCTGGGATGGCAACAGGTGTCCACCCTTCCCCAGACTGTTAGACTTCATGTGCATTGGTACGTTTGTGGTCTAGTCCCAGTGACAAGTCTACAAACATCAAACATGCAGAGTGGTCCTCAATAAACATACAACTATAATAAGAAGAACCCCAACATATTAACACCACAACATCAGCATTTACAAATGCAAAGGACATCTATGCACTTAGGGAAACATTTAGTCAGAGAGCAAAAGTGGCAGAAAGCTGTTATGTGGAATGGCATACCATTTCTCTGGAGCAGCTGAGGCTAAGTTAAAAAGGGGAAAGCATTTTTAAAGATAGACAGTCATATGAAGTCAGACCTCATTATCTGTCTGGGCCAAGTTACCTGCTCTTTAAGAGGTGTGCATTTGGAAAGTGGGATCCCACTTGGGAGATGAGCATACCTGTCCGGTGAAGGCCTTTCCAATATTCCCACTGCAGCGACAGGAAACCCTGAAAGTCAAGTCCTCCTGGTTCTGAGTATCAGCTGCCTTCTCCGTGTTATTCTGGAGTCCCTGTTCTTGAAGCTTATCAGTTCCAGTGGCAGCATCTTCTGGCTCTGGTGAGTCTTCTGGTAGTTTGCCCCACGGGCCTTTTTTATGATTCTCTTCAACCACTTGTATCGCCTCTAGTTTTAATTTCTTAGCAACGATAATTTCATTTTCTCCCACTTTTCGTTTTAGTGGGTTAGCATCTCTTTGAGAAATTTTTTCTCTTTTTGTATCATGTTCAAGAAGTTTTTTCCAAAGTGAAACAGCCTTCAGCCAACTTCCTGGATCATCATTTATAAGTCTTTGCATCTCGTTAAGTATTTTTCCTATGTAAACAAAATCTCAGTTTACCAATCTTCAAGCTTTATAGACAACTGTCTATTACATTCAACAACCCCAGATTTCATGACCTTTATTTCTTTACTGAATTGCTACATGAACAAAATTCCACTTTTATTAGGAATTTATGTAATTTATCCTAAGGATATAAAGCAGAATAAATTTTATTATTTTAGATACAAAGATCTAAGTTTTATTGAATTTATAGAATTCCCATGTACTACTTTAGCAAAGCTATTTATGCTGTGTTAATAATATACTTAGTCAGATTGTGAGTTTATCAGAGACATACAAGATATAGTGATCTTTTCGGTAACAGTGACCTTGCTCATAAACAAACAAACAACAACAAAACAAGGTTTAAAAACAAGAATAAAGTGGAAGATCAAAAACAGAGGTCAGAAACAGAGCAGCAGACCCATTTCATTTTAGACCACAAAAAATTAACACAAATCTTAAAATGAGTTTCCGTGAAGTCAACCTTCAAATACACAAGCCACTTGTAAGTTAAGGGCTGTCAGCTTGCACACTGAACTTTAATCTTTTCTTTTAAACAGAAGCCACTAAGAATATCTGGAATTACCATTGTAGTTCCGCCAAGGTGACAGCATATGGATGACTGGAAAGAAATTATGTTAACCCCCAAATCCTCAGGATTTAATTAATTTTCTTTCTTCCCAGTCTTGATTTCTGTCATTTGCATTTTTCCTGAAATAGCTTTTTATAGACTTATGCAATTCTTTGATGTCTTATGCACATAGCAATCAGAGTGAAGGTTAAGGCAGCATTAAATCCTGCAATGGCTGCCCTTTTAAAATGGCTTTAATCACAATCCTGAAATTATTTATACAACACAATTTTAAACTTAGGGAGTAATTAAGGAATCCCCTAAGCTCCCTTTATAAATGCCCATAAGTTTGTTGAAAACACTTAAGGTTCTAGGAGAAGGAAATTTTACTATGTAGTAATTTTCCAACTATATCATTCAGTTAAATTTTATTATATAACAGTTTCCGCCAACTTGTGATGCATAATTGTATTCTGGTTATTATGTGCTTTGAAAATCAAATAAATACACCTGAGCATATTTATCTCTAGAAGGAAAACATGTGGTTTAGACCAACAAAACCTCAGAAGGCAGGCAGCAGGTTCCAAAGAGAAGTGCTGGAGCCGCCACAGACACGTGCTATACCGAGGAACTGAACTCTGCGACGAGATAGCGTGGGAAGGGGCCTGTGAGTGGGAGTGGACACGCACGACTGCTGGGCAGGCAACCGTGGGTCACGGAGCAGGTGGGTGGTCGCTCTACCTTTGCGCAGAGAAGAAACAGCGATCGGAGGCTGCCTCTTAATCAACAGAAACAGCCTTTCTGCCGACTTCAGCTTCTTCATCAAGGCCAGGTCTGAACAGGTGGTGAAAAATACTTTCCCTGAAATATATTCAACCTAGACACAGAAAAAGAGAGGTCACGTGGTCAGATTACTATGCTACTTCTTGTAAAGTAAACACCCATGTGACTGGGAAAAACGAAAGACAAAATATTCAGTAATTACACAGCCAAACCTTACCCGCTGTTTAAAAGTAGGCAAAAGAAAGGTATTATGTGCAGCACAAATTAGATGTCTAGATGAAGGAGGACATTTATTAAATATTTCCATTTTTACCAGGGAACATACAGCAAATATAGAAGGATAATGCAACAGAGATATAAACTAAGATGCAGAACTTATGAGATAGCACCATGAATTAAGCCCAGAAGAAAAAGAAAGTTTAACTGCTTATCAGATTACAGATAAGCTACACAGTATGTTAACATTGAATCCAGAAGCCACAATTTCTAAAATGTTGGGGAAGAATCCTGGAAGGTCTACGAAGCAGGATTCTAACAAACAGGAGCAGGTGCAGAAGCAGCAAAAACCTGGCTGCAGTAAACTGTACTATCCTGCCAGCACTGGCTGAATTATGCTGATTGATAATGTCAGGGGGATGGATGGCACAGCAAAGGCCAGCCTGATAAACGGCCACGAAATTCTGAGTACCACAGATGGTAATGGGCAGCCATTAAGGAATTTCGATGAAAACGATGACAGCAATGATTTAGCTGACAGAAGAATTACCTTGGAAGGGGCATAAAAGACTGGTGTAGAATGTGATGCCAGAGGGAGAAATAGATTACTGAGGTGGAGACGATGGGACATGTGGCTATGGAACGGGAAAATAGATAGGAGTGAGATACACACACAACATAGACCTGGGCTTTAGGATGAGCATGTGGTACACTGGGGAGGAAGAAATGGGAAACTCACTGATTCACAGGGAATTGAATGTGGTCTTGGAAATTGCACTTGGTGCCATCAGATCAGGGAGAATATGGATTGTCTTAGAGTTCTCCTTTTCACAATGGTCACGGCTCACTGACATGATCCTAAGTTATCTGGAACTAAGGCACCAGCAAAGCTGGAGTACCTTGTGCTAGAGGTTGAGTTTGTACCCCAAAGGTCATGTACAGGAAGGCTGATCAGTATGGTGACACTGAAAGGTGGTGGAACTTGTAATAGAGTTGGCCTAACAAGCAGTGATGGGTCACACCAACCTTGAAACCAATGCTGGTCACCTGGCGTAAGCTGGGTCTCAGGAGAGTAGGTGATTTCCCAGAAAAGCAGGCTGCTATAAAAGAGAAGCCTGGATCTCACCCGTCTTGCATACATGCCCCTCCTTTAGACAGGCTATTTCTCCACCTCGTTGTGACACAGACTGGGGTGGCCATTTTCAGACATTATCCATGCTATTTCGACTTTCCCCCTACCAGACTGTTGAGTCAAATAAATCTCTTGTCTTCGTATATGTGTGTATACACACATTATATATATATATATATATATATATATATATATATATATATATATATATATATATATACACACACAGTCATTTTGCAACTTAACCTAAAATCATTGCCAAGATTCTAAAGAAACTATTTTACTGAAGATGAATGGTTTTGAGACTAAATAGGGACAGAAGATATGGTTTAGTGGTTAAGAACACTTGCTGTTCTTGCAAAGGACCTGGTTCCCAGTACCCAAATAGCTGCAATTGTATGCAACAACAGTTCCAGGGGATCTGATGCCCTCTTCTGGCCTCTATGGGCACTGCATGAATATGATACACTTAAATTCAGGCAAAACAGTGACACACGTTAAAAAAGAGATTAAAGTACTAAAAACAAGAAAATGGACATAAAAATTTAGACCAGGGATTTTACTCAAGTAGTCAGTGATCCAGACATTAATTCATACTTCCTTAACTGTTTAACAATTTTTGCTTCTTTTACTTGTTTGAATATTAAGGAAAACAGTTTCTACAATGAAATTTTTTTTAAATATCGGCTTCTTAAAGGGAAAGTTTATTAACAAGAACATGTCAGGGTATCAACTGACAGAACTGAAAAGGTTGATATATTTAGGGCATCAAATCCTGAAAACAGTATGTTAATTAAAATGCCAAACCCATTTAAAAACCCAAAGCAGTGTTATTGTCTTAAGAATTTACATAAGGCTTGCTACAGGCTTTTTACATGTGATGAGCACATCACCAGGAGTTTACAAACTCAATCCCTGTGAGACCCACATAGTCACATATGTGAATAGAAGCAATTTTCTCTTTGAGAATATTAACATTACCACAAAGCAGGAGGGAGAATGTGCTAAGCCAGTGTTTTCCCTTTTCCTCCAGCTTTTTTTTGCTTTTGGGTAAGATCGATTTTCATTATTTTTAACTATGCATCTGTGTGTAGGTAAGCACATGTGTGTTTAGGTGCCGTAAGAGGTCATAGGTATTGCGATCTCCTAGAGTTGAAGTTCCAGGCTGTGAACTATGTGACATGGGTGCTGGAACCTAATTCAGGTCCTCTGCACGAGCAATACTGTGCTCTTAGCATCTCTCTAGCCTTTCAACTTACCTATTCATTTAAAAACCTTATTTATGCGTATATCACGTGTGTTTGGCTGCTCATGGAGGTCAGATGGATCCTGTGGAGCTGAAGCAGGTGTCAGCTGTCTGAGGTGGGTGCTAGGAACTGAACTTCAGTCCTCTGGAAGAGCAGCAAGGACTTTTAACCTCTGAGCCATCGCTCCAGCCGCCCCTCCCCCAACAAACTACTTCTTAACATTTGAGTGAATGTTATGTATGGGGGCATGTGGAGGTTGGAGGCCTGGAGACTGAACTCAGACTGTCAGGGTTGGCAGCAAGTGCCTCTACCCATGAGCATCCTCAGACCTTGGTTTATTGCTTCTGACAGACCATATTTAATTATAATATTATGGAATAATGTGGCATTCTATAATTTTCATCCCAATATGTGCTACTTGAAAAGTACAGTTGTTTTTCCCATTTTGAATCAAATAAAAATGAAGTGTTGGACTAATTGGCCTAATGTCTAACACTTATGTAAATAAGCTAAGACCTCTTACCTGGTAGCATGTCTAACTGGTTAGCATTTTTTTCTTTCCTTTTACATTCATGGGCTCAAGTTTAGCCCAAAGATCAGTCAATGTTTAAATTTAGGCAAACCATATAGTGTCACTGGGAGATATCAAAGTTCTAATTCTACAGACACTATTTAGATTTAGAATAGATTTTTGAAGTACTAAGTGATCTGTTATGGTGTCTAAATTTGGGTTCATTTTTTTAAGTTAGAATTTTAAAACATTTAATTTTCAAATTGGCATCAAATTGAAAGAAAAGAGAATGTATAGAATCTTGAAAAGGCTATGCAATCATTCCGTTCCATAGAAATAATTATGAAATAACCTCCTTAACTCTAACCATCCCCTATTGTAATGATACTATTAAAAAATGAAGAGCTGATCGGCCTACTAAAGACGTAGGTTAATAGTCTCCACTGTGTGGATTTACAGAGATCAATGAGCCGATGGACAGGAGCCTCTGCTTAGGTAACAAAACATTACCTCTGTTATATTCATTTTTTTCTTAAAGATAAGTATTGCTACTATGAACCTTACCAAAAATTAGTATTTAAAACATATTGTTATAAAGAATTTTTTTATGCATTTAAAGATGTCTAAATGTGTGTTAAATATTTAAAAATATCTAGGCACCTTTAAAACATTTACCCCACCAACCGATCATGGAGTGGGGACTCAAGCCTCAATCTGACCAAGCTCTAGTCACAAATTACAAGAATGCAGTTTGCAGGAATGCAAAGGGTGGAGTCCTAGGTTTCTATGTGTCCAATGTTCCTGTGCTGGAAATATAATGCTCAGTGCATTATGGAGGTTGGACCTTTCCAAGGGGGAGCTTGGAGTGTCTTCATGTTACTGACAATTGGGCTTGTTATAAACATCAGCTTGGGCCCTGTTATGTCCCTGTGTGTGCTTTTACTCCCTGGATGCCTTCTGCCATGACAGAAAGCAGCAAGAAGCTCCTCACAGATACAGTCCTTCAGTCTTGGGCTTCTGAAACCTCCAGGACTGTAAAAACTGCATTTCTTTTCTTTATACAGTTCTTGATCTGCAGTGTTCATTTATAGTAATACAAAGGAACATGTTAAACCATGTCAAGGAAATGCTGGTGTCTTAGTCATGGCTCTATTGCTCTGAAGAGACACTATGACCAAGGCAACTTTTAAAGGAAAGTATTTTATTGGGGACTTGCTTACAGTCTTGGAGGGTGGGTCCATGGTTACCATGGTGGGGAGTATGGTAGACAGGCAGGCAGGCCGGCAGGCAGGTATAATGTTGGAGCAGTAGCCAAGAGCGTAAATCTTATCCTCAAGATGGAGGAAGAGAGAAGGGGGAGGGAAGAAACAGACACAGAGACACAGGCTGGGCCTAGTATGGGCTTCTGAAACTTCAAAGCCCACTCCCCAGTGACACACCTCCTCCAACAGGGCCACACCTCCTAATCTTCCTTAATAATCCACCAACTGGGAACCAAACATTCAAATACCTGAGCCTAGGAAGAGTCATTTTCATTCAAACCACCACAGTTGGCAAATCTAGACTAGGGTAACTTTGCGATCAGTCCAGGGGCCACCATGATGTGCAGTTTCTCAACACCTGAAGGGTCACTAAGGTATCTGAAAAAGTGAATTTGTATTTAACTTTAAATGGCCACTGGGGGTGGGGGGGTAGTGACCTATTAGATAGTACAGCCATTCAGGGTCAGAATGTGGAGCTGAGAATGGCTTTTTAAGGGATGTAAATACAGCAACAAAGAAGAAATCACATGTAAGTAAAATAAAGTCTACAGGAGCTGTGTCAGGGCCCAATCATGATGCACACATCCTAAAATATTTACTATCAGGCTTTTTATTTTACAGATTGTTTTAGCGTAAGGGGAAACAACCCAGTCACTTTAACATGAGAATTCTGAGAACAGAAGAAACGGAGGTAAATTTATAGATTAGTTGAAGAATATCAACCAATCATAATATATGGATGGTATTTAAATCCCTACTTAAATACACAAACTTAAAAAAAAGTGATATTATGAAACAAATTTGGTACATTTGACTTTAAATACTTGTTAGGCCTTTGTTGATAAAGTAGTGGTTTTTTTTTTTTTTTAGCTGTATAAATGATAAAGTGACATTTAAAATAGTCTTCATCTCCCTTCTATTATATATACAGTGCTACGGAAGGGTCATAATTTAGAGATACATGAGCAAATACGCCTATGAAATGATTTCCGGGATCTGCTTCAAATATTATGGGTTGGAAATGTGGCAGAAGGAATGAGTGCAGAATTCACTGCGGGTTGGTCTCCACGACAGCTGGATGAGGAGCAGGGAGAATTCACCATATCATCTGTTTGTTTCTGTGTCCATGAAAAACAGCTAAAAGGAACACCCAGGAGGCTCTCTGCGGCAAGCTGTGTTGGAAGATTTATCTGAATGACAGTCACCTGGGAAGGGAGAGCGTTTTCATGTTCAAATGAAAACACCTGGGCTTAGCAACAGCTCCTGAAAGAAAAATTTTTAGAGGACTGGCACCCAGGGATATGCACCTTCAACAAGCTTCCCTGGTGAGTCTTACCTTCACTAACACTGGAAAAACACTGATTAAAATTGAGTGATTACCTTATAAAAGTAAACAATCACTTCTGAGTTAATTTGTTTTATAAATTCAGATTTTTTAAATATTAATTTCCTTCTAGCAAACCTAAATTTCTAAGAGACTCTTCTCATCGGAAGAATGATTTTTAAGTACTCCATGCAACTCATTTTGTGGGAAAGCACTTATGGAGGACCAATTATCTGCCATGTACTCCATGCAATCTAGCTTTAGCTTAATGCGGTGGTTCTCGACGTGGGTCACCACTCCTTTTGGTGTGTGTGTGTGTGTGTGTGTGTGAAACAACCCTTTCACAAGGGTCACCTAAGTCCATCCGCATATCAGATATTTACATCACGATTCATAACAGTAGCAAAATTACAGTTATGAAGTACCAACAAAAATAATTTTATGGTTGGGGGTCACCACAACATGAGAACTATGATAAAGGGTCGCAGTATTAGGAAGGTTGAGAACCACTGGCTTAATGATACCATGAAAGCAGGTATTAGTCAAGGAAAAGTAAGACTTAGAAATCTGAACGGTTTATTGGAGACCACACATCTATTAAAGAATAATGTAAGAGCTGAATGTATGCTCTTTACAATGGCTTTTGAGACAGTCTTCACTGCAGTTGGTCCTCTGTTTCTGAAGAAGCCCTCTTGGTGATGAATCTCAGAAAATATTTAGGAAGTAAACCTTGTGTCCAAACTGAACACACACAGACTCCTTCTTTGGTACTATTTCCTAAGCAATTTGTTCAGCAACTGACACAGCGTTAGTGCCCTCTGTCATCTGCACAGAGTTCCTATGTGCATGTTACAAGCAAACACTGCAGTATATAGCGATTTGAGCGACCATACAGTTGTGAACAGGGAGGTGGTGTCTCAAGAGTTTCCCTTTTCAGATATCAAGGTGAGAGAGATCAGAGGGCCCCCATCTGGGTCACTGGGGCATAAGGTAAGCTGCTTATTGTTACAGAACTGTTAAACAGTGATGTTAATGATTGTGAATCACTTTCTCCAAATAACCCTTTTTGTTGTTGTTGTTGTTTTTCAAGACAGGGTTTCTCTGTTATAACTCTAGAACTTACTCTGTAGACCAGGCTATCCCTGAACTAATGGAGATCTACCTGCCTCTGCCTCCTGAGTGCTGGGATTAAAGGCTTAAGCTACCACCATCTGAAAAATAACCCTCTTAATGTTTATTTTTTCCTTTAAATAAACTATGCTGGAGGCTGGGGAAATTTGACTCTCTGAGTGCTTTAGACCTTTCTCGAGTGCTCTGGCTGCTTTTAGCAAGGACTGTCAATCAGCTGTATGGCTGCCGTATAGGACTGCCCTAACACCAACATGGACACTCCGGACACTCTATGGAGGTCTTGAGGAAGGTACACGGCAACCACAGCTGATTGCTGCAAAAGCACAGCTCTGGTTTAAGGAGGCACTGTTTCAGCCATGGCTTTTTCAAACACTTTGCTTTGGACCCCCAATTCCAATACAAGTGCTATAAATTTGTAAACGATAGACGACCCTGCTTACCCAGCACAAATTCAGGACAGAGGGGGAGCACTTTGCCTGACAGACTAGCAAAAGGACAGTGATCGGTACAAATAGACCTTCATTGGCACGAGGGGCCTTGCATGATTAGTTTCATTTGTAGGCAGGATTGTATTTGATTGATGTAAGTACACATCCTCACCACATCCCTTTAAAGCTGTAAAAAGCAGGCTGTTTTACTTTTTGATTCAGCTGTGATAGACCCTTCTGTGCTGCTTCCTGGGGGTGTTGCAAATTTGAGACTAATAAAAGGCTTCTTTCAAATGACCTCTTCTTGCCTATTTTTCACCTTTATCATTAAGGTGGGATGAGTTGGTGACATAAGGAGAAAATGGCAGAAGCAGTAACAAAGCAAAGGAGGCTATGACATGAGAGGACACTGCCCCCAAGAGCAGCCAGCAGAGAATGACAGAGAGCAGTGGCAAAATGAACAAGGGCTCTGAAGAGCTAAGATGAGAAATGATGGGTCCTGGTTGCTAGAAGAATTTAGGGAGCTGTCAAGCCTTAAAGGCCAAGGATCTCAACCCTAGCACTGTAACACTGGTCACAGCAAAGGGCACAGGGTCCTGATACTCTAGGCTCAAGAGCTATAAATCAGCAGCCATTACTTGTTGCTTGCTGCTATCTGCTTCTGCCACTTACTAGAATATTAAGGTTCCTGGAGACTAAAACACAGATAAGCCTCCATCTTGAGTTCAAGTCATAGAGCTTCATTATGTAAAGTCTGGAGTAAGAGGGACCTCATTTTGGGAGTGGGAAGCTGTAAGCCTCTGGACCTGCCGGTCTGGCCCCCAAAGCCTTGGGCACTCAGGGTCCTAGGACTGCCAAAACTAGAAGAGTTCTCACCTAGTGGTGGCTCCAATGCAGGTAGACAGAGTAGGACTCGGCTGATCGTAACAGAATAATTCAGCCTGGTGGTAAAATACATGGACTTCGAAGCTAGACTCTGACACAAGTCTTCCTACCACAGTGTCAGTTTCCTTACATCTTTGTAAAATGAAGGCAAAGGTGACATATCCATAGTACACCTCGTAGAATTAAATCATAATATGTGCATAGCATCTAACATCTCAAGTGCTAGGAACTAACTGTTGGCAGCAACTGACTTGGAGAGTCTGCTTTCTAGTCGGAACAGTTGGCATGCAATTTGAAGGTATTTGTTCAGATCGCCTTTCCACAAATCTCTGTTCCTAAAACCACACTAGAGCAGAATCTGGAAATTCTCTTGGCATTTACCTGCTCTTGCTGTCAAGAAAGGCACCCTCATCCTTAGCTGAATTCTTGCTGTTGAAGTTTCCCCCAAATGATTGTTGTCTTTAGGAGACAAATAGGATCCTTTCTCTCACTATCTTAGATATCCAGACTGGATCACACCTTGTCATTTCCACACTAAGCTCACCAAATTAACAAAACAAATCCCAGGCAGCACTACACATGGCCACACTATATATGGCTGACTGGGTAGTCATGCTTGATTTCAGAATCTGAATATCTCCCTGCCATTTTGTCGTTGCATACATACTTGAATACATTACTGGAGTCACCTAGTTAAGACCAGGTACTATACTTGCAGAGGACCCATGTTCGGGTCCCAGCACCCAAGTGAGCAGCTCACAACCACCAGTAACTCCAGCTCCAGAGAGATGATTCCATAGCACCTGCACTCACGTGAGCACACACACAATTAAAGAAACGAAAACCTTAAATCCCCGATGAATGCAGAGATTAGTATATTGTGACTATTTTAGATAAGTTAGAGTCAACACTTTATTAAATTCTGTAGTGCAAATCACAAATGGCAGTGGTCTAACTTGCTAATGCCATCCTTGGCAACTCTCCCCGCTGCACCTGTGGCTCCTTTTGTGAGCACTGAACATGGCAGCAGCTCCCGGGGGTGAGTAGCTAGTTTGTTTGTTTGGTTGGTTGGTTTTTTTTAGCGCTTTTCCTTTCCAAGAACACATCACTCACACAAGTACCTACATGCCCTATGACATCCTTTACCTGTGCTTTCAAGAACCCAATTAACACACTCAAGAACTAACAGAGTGTTTAAAATCTGTCTACTTGTCACTGGACCGAACAGGTAGCTATAAGGCCAGCAGCAAAGTGATATCTTCCTAGTTACTGTTACCGCGTGAGTTTAAGGTGTAATTTTTATGCCTGACAGCTATCCTACAAAGTAACCCAACTTCGTCAAGAAAGTAACAAGACTCAAACAACCGCGCCTGGAAAGTATGCCTGCATGGAAGGTACAGAGAAAGGATTCTAACTCCAGTTATTGTCATTTCAGAGCTTCTTTTTTCAGGGGTCCCAGGACGTAAGTGGCTTCTGCACCCCTCTGTTTAAAACTTTGGCAGGGACAGATGTGCGGTGACCAGACTGGATAGAGATAGAGACCAGCAGACCCGGCTGCTCTCGGCAGTCATCGCAGGACCTGGGTGGGCCCGCTGCCCTTAGGGATGGCTCACTCGTCCTCCCGGGCCTGAGCCCCGAGCTGGCGGGAAGAGGGCCCGGGTGGGGCGCGGCCTCCCGCACACGGCGACCCCGACCCACCTGCGTGGCCTCCAGCCGCGCGCGCACCTCCCGCATCAGGAACGGCTCCAGGCCGCGGCCCGCGGTGCAGAAGAACCGGAAGCCGCCGGCAGGCTCGGTATCTGGGTCTGCGCCGGCCGCCGCCATAGCTCGGGCGCGGCCCCGAGGCCCGGTCACGTGAGCTCGGACGCGCGCCCGGGCGCTCTTACAGGAACGCGCACCTGAGCGTCGGCTTCGCGGGAGCGCCCCCTATGGAACGTCCTGGAAACTACACCGAGCCTCCTGGAGCCCGGCATCAGAATGCCAAGAATCCCAGTACTGTCTTCACCGAAGATTGGGCCAAACCGGTGCCCCCGGCCAAGAGCAGAATTTCCTGTTCTCCAAGAAAGTGTCTGTATGTTCCCGAAACTTGTTACATTTCTTGCACTTGGCCAATCGTCTAGGTAAATAATGAATGTGCAGCCCAGTTTAGTCTGCACGACTAACTAGCAACAGTATTTGAACGGTATTTTTTTAACCCTTGAGTTTTGAAATGGCAAAGAAAATACATTATAGGTAGAATAAAATTTATTTCTAATTCATCAGCATTAAAGTAGCTATGCAGTTCTATATTAAATCAGTCACATAGGAATTGTTAAATGAATGTTTCTGGAGTGTACCTCTCTTGTGGTCCAGAAATGGATGCCAGTGGACAACTGATATTCTCCCCCACCCTCCCACAGGTCAGCTCATGAAGGGTTGGGACAGTAGGACAAAGTTCCTCATGGAGTGCTGTCACCTGAGCCTTTCGAAGGATCAGTCCTAAATTCTCACTGGTTCATTTGGTGAGCCACTCCAGCCCCCTTTCCAAGCAGTTCTTTCCCCTGTTGTTATTATAGCTGTTTTCAACACCCCTATACCCCAGTACAAGTCTGTATGGGGAGGACCACGAAGCTTCCTTATTTTCAGCGTGTATTACGGAGTGGGTGAGCTCATGGTACAGCACGTCCGGTTCAGTTCAGCGAGGCACAACTCCTCTCTGCCAGTCAACAGGCTGTCTTGAGGAATCAAAAACAAGAGTCTGAAGTTATCGGCTTAGAAGATGATCATGTTGACAGGCTTTCCTGTGGAAGCAAGGAGACAGGAGAAAATCATTCCTGAGTCCCATTTGGAAGATTTGGGGCACACAGCCTTAGAAGTGCATACTGGGTATTTTAAGTGTAGAATGGAAGCAGGAAGGCTTGAGAGCAGTTAGGTATTAGAGCATCAACTACATGGTTTGATGAATAGGAAGAGATGAAGGTAGGAGGGAGGGCAGATTCTAAAATCCAGGCTGACCCTCATCAGCATCATACATTTCTGAACACGGATTCATCTGTGGCTGAGCTGAATCTGAAGTCTTGTGGAGTCACCTTCCCTACTATATATCCTTCTCCTTATTCTGATGTCTTTCTCCCTCCAGGGCAGTGGTTCTCAGCTTTCCTAATGCTGCAACCCTTTAATAAAATAAAAGTCTCCCTCAGCTAGGAAGAGTGCTATAAACACCCATGCTTGTTAGTTTTTTCAACTTGATACAGCCTAAAATCACCTGAAAGCCTCAACTGAGGAACCCTTTAGATCAGGTTGACTTGTGCTTATGTATGTGGGGGATTGTCTTACTAATTGATCCAGCCCACTGTAGGTGGCACCATTCCTTAGGCTGGGCCCTGAGCTGTATAAGAGTGGAGAAAGCTAACTGAGCAGAAGCAGAGAACAGACAACCAAGGATATAATTTACACTCTTTCTGCTCTTGAGTGTGGATGTGGTACATTACGTTTCTTTCTCAGCTTCCCAATATTATTGGACCATAACCTGGAATTGTAAGACAAACAAACCCTTTCCTCTCATAATTTGCTTTTTGTCAGGCTGTTTTATTATGGCAACATAAATGAAACTAGAACACTATCCTATTAGCAGTGGTCATTGTGAGCAGGCAAAGAATAAAGGAAAGGAAGTGTGATTGACAAAGTAGGAAAGTTAGGACACTAAGATAACTCCATATATGAACTTCTTCACAACATTGCTTGCTGCTCTCCTTCCTCCTCATCTCATCCACAACCACACCCTGCAATAGTTCCCTCCTGTATAGGCTCAACAACGATGACTCGGAGACATATTCATAGGTGCAAACCCTGACAGACCTCAGCAGAGGAAACCACTATCATGGCAGGCACCATCCTGGAGAGTAGAACCCTGAGCATCTCATCTCAAGGGTTTTTATTGATCCTTAAGCTCCTCAGCTGTTCTGTTGATAGCACGTGCAGATCACGAGCAATCAATCTTTTACATAAAACCAACACCTGCAGACCATACAAAATGCCAAGGCCTAGGCAGCCCTTCACCCTGCAATGCACAAAACAACCATTTTAAACATAACTAAAAATAAACTTCTACAACATTCCCCTTTACTAAACATATATTCTGTAGCCAAGGATATCCCTCAGAATTACCTAGATGATCTTTTTAGCACCAGGCTTTCTATTTCTTTTCCCTGTGTGCTGATACAGTTGAGTGCAGTTGGTTTCAGTCTTTTTGTTGTTGCTGTTGTTTTGTTTTGTTTTTTTGAGACAGGGTTTCTCTGTTGTGACTCTGGCTATTCTGGAACTCACTCCGTAGACCAGGCTAATCTCAAACTCACAGAGATATGCCTGTCTCTGCCTCCCGAGTGCTGGGATTAAAGACTTGCACCACTATCTCCTGACTATGCCTTGGGCATTTTATCCTCCAAGAGATTAAGAACCGTTATAGCCAACTTCAGTAGTGACTTTTATTCTTGATGTAATAAGATATATGATAGCAGAAACATTTCCATGAATGAAAGAATGATTTAGCACATGATTTAAGGGAGTGCAGTACATGGTGGCCTATATCCTGGTTAGTTCTTACTGTCAACTTGGTACAACCTCAAGACACCTGGGAAGAGGGAATCTCAACTGGAAGGTGTCTCAATCAGATTGGCCTGTGGGCGTGTCTCTGGAACTTTGTCTTGATTCCTAATTGATGTAGGAAGGCCCAGCCCACTACTGTTGGTTCCATTCCTATGCAGGTGAGTCTGTTCTATATAAGAAAGCTAGCTGATCATGAGCCAGAGAGCAAACTAGTAAGCAGCATTCCTTCATGGTTTATATTTCAGCTCCTGCATGAGTTCCTGTCTGACTTCTCGAAATGATGAACTGTGACCTGGAGGTATAAGATGACACACGCCCTCTTGTTCGTTTTGGTCATGGTGTTTATCACAGCAAGAGAAAGCAAACTAGAGCATCAGGGTAGAGATCAGAGTTCATGGTAGTGGCAGTACATGACAGGAGTGGCTGAGGCTCCTCACATCTTAATGAACCAGGAAACAAAGTGTGGCTCCAATATTGAGCCAGGCATAAACTTCAAGGTCTGACTCCAGTCGCCTCCTTCCTCCAGTTAGATTCACAACCCCCTAAGATTTCACCAGCTTATGATCAAGTGTTCAGATACTGTGAAGAGATATTTCACAAGTAAACCGTAATGCCAAGTACCATCTCTCTACTATCTGTCCCCCATCCCCACACTTCCAGGATGTAGTGTACACTGTTCCCCTGCCTAGAACATTTATTACTTTTTTTTCCTTTAAGATTAATCTAGAATTCCACATCAATGATGCTCTTTCTTATAAAACATTATTATATAATTATTCTGAAACTATAGTGGGCTTACATTTTCAAATAAGACTGTTATTGATGAAATTAACTTTTTTCCTTTTGGTATTGAGGTTGAACTAGGGTTTTGTATGTGCTGAACAATCTTATCTCCAGTGATATCCCCAACTGTTTCTCTCTCTCTCTCTCTCTCTCTCTCTTTTCTTTCCTTTATTTATTATGTGCATTGGTGTTTTTTGTTTTACTTATATAACATTTTGTTATATACATGTGTATGTGTATATATATATATACATACATATATAACATTTACTTATATAACATTTTGTTCCTTTATGATTTATTTGTTCATAAATATCTATTGAATACATGAACACATGGCAATATGTCACATAAAATGACACTATTCCAGCCTTGGAGCAACCTTTAATTTAATAGTAGATAATGTGGAAGAGCTGAATTACCAAGAGAGACATATAAAGAATTTCAATGTAATTTAATATCTAGGAACTAATGCAAGCAATTGGGTCTTGCTTATGGTAGCCATTTAATAAGAATAAGTGAAGTTGAATGAATGAAGTAGTTCTGAAATTCAGTGAGCCTTTGTCTCTCTCAGCTTGGAGCATCTTTGCTAAGACTGGATGATTCCCTGCCTTAGAGGCTGACCTCCTCAAAGTAGGGGCTTTTTGTAGCCAGGCCATAGTCATGTGATTTAGGCTTTTCCAATGAGACTTACATGACTAAGAGGCTGTGGTGATTTGAATGAAGGCCCATAGGGAGTGGCACTATTACGAAATGTGGCCTTGTTGGGGTAGGTGTGGCCTTGTTGGAGGAATTGTGTCACTGGGAGGGGGCTTTGAGGCTTCAGAAGCTGAAGCCAGGCCCAGTGGCTCACTCTCTCTTCCTGCTGTTTGCTGATGGGGATGTAGAACTCTTAGCTACCTCTCCAGCACCACGTGTGACTGCATGCCACCAAGGCTTTCCACCATGACGATAATGAACTAAACCTCTGAATTACAATTCAGCCAGCCCCTATTAAATGTTTTCTTTCATAAGAGTTGCCATGGTCACGATGTTTCTTCACAACAATAAAACCTTAAGACAGAAGTTGAGGGACTGTCCTGGAGCTGAGATGAGGTAGAAGGCATGCTTCAAATCCCAGAACTCTCATTCTGAGAGCTGCAGGAGTTCAGCCCTCCCCTCTGCAGCTCTGACAGTCCACAGGCTAAACTACCCGCTCACAGCAAGGCACAGTCCCTTCAAAGGTATGCGACCTGGCAGAATTGCTTATCTGGAGCTGTAGCACTTGTCCTTATATAACCATGACATTATATATATATATATATATATATATATATATATATATATATATCCTTATATATATATATAAGGTCTCTCCCTCTGGTCCCCTGAAAATACCTAGGTTCAGGTTGCAATCCTCAATATGCAAATGAGGCTGTTGTACCTTCCCTGTTCTAAGCCAATGAACTTCCAATGATGACCCTGGATACCAGAAACTGTTTCCTTTCACTATGTATGTATAGTGCTCCTTTTCCTCTCCAACTGTGCATTTTGTATTTTTCCTTGCTCAGCTTGTTCCTTTTCATTATAGATCCGCATATTTCCCAATAAAGTTGAGTCACGCCCATCTGCTGTGGGCTCCCGATAATTCAGTACATTCTCAGCGACGCACAGATTCTCAATCTAAGACTGCATGGACCCATTATAGACAGGCAGGCTCAGCTTCCTGCACCTGCTCACAACAGGTCAGAGAAGCCATGGTGGAATATTTTAAAACCACAAAAACTTGGTACCAGGTGTAGGATATTGCTGTGATAGGTCTAACCATGCTATTGTTTGGAGGAATGTGGATTTCGAGTTAGAAAAGCAGCTGAATGCTTTAATCAGAATTTAATGAGCCATACTAGTAAGAACATGGAAGACAATGGTACGGAAGGTGATTTGAACTGTGGGGGCCCAGCTCAAGAGGTTTCAGAGGAGAAGAATATTAGTATGTGGCATAGAAATCCTCCTTATGATATTTTGGCAAATATCTGTCACTGTCCAAAAACTCTGCCTGAGGCTAAATTGAAGAAAATGGATTAACAACTTTGCCAGAGGACATTTCCAAAGCACATAGTATTGACTGTGTTGTGTTGGCTATTAGTGGCAATCTATAATGAAAAGGAGCAAGCTGAGCAAGGAAAAATACAAAATGCACAGCTGGAGAAGAAAAGGAGCACCAGGAAGTTTAAACAGATTAAAGAAAAGCCTGATGCTAAGTGGAATAAAGGGAACGGTAACCTCAGGGCAAGACCCCACCCAGCTAAGTTTCCAACCTGTGAAAAGGAATTAAAAAGTTTAGGGCCAGGTGTGCCCCTTTAATCCCAGCACTCAGGAGGCAGAGGCAGGCAGATCTCTGACTTCTAGGCCAGCCTAATCAACAGAGCGAGTTCCAGGGCAGTCAAATTTAGGCAGTGAAGGAGATCATCAAAAGCTGGTGAAGGTGTATTTGAATGAGAGGGCCGTGTTCCAGCCCCAGCGAGCAGCAGAACTTGGCAGCTTCAGCCAGGTGATTTTGGCTTTAGAGTCAATGATACAAGAAAGGGGTTGTTGAATCTCTCTCAGTGACTAAGGAAAGCCACTGAGGCCAGGCATGTGATAGAGGTATCCCTTCATGGAGGGCCAAAGAGACCATTGTGTGAAGCTGCAGAGGTGAAGCCTGGATTGCACTGGAGACCCCAAAATACTGGTGATCTCAGAACCGTGGTATACTTGCTGGGGAGAGCTGCTAATAGCAAGTGGAACTAGCCCAAGAGGAAGAAGCATGTTGCAGTCAACAAAGCTGAAAGGAGTTGGAGATCTGAAGAGCAATTTGACATCAGACACGGAAATGCAGAGTTTGGTGTTTGTCCAGCTGGTTTTTTGGTCTTGCTTTGGTCCAGTATTTCCTTGACATGCTTCCTTTTCTCCCTCTTGGAACAGTTATGTATATACTGTACTATTATCTGTTGGAAATATGTGATCTGCTTTTTGATTTTGATTCATAGAGGAGTACAGTTAAGAGATTGCCATGAGTCTTAGGAAAGACTTTAAACTTTGGGCTTTTAAACAATGTTGAGACTGATGGATTATGGGACTTTTGAAGTTGGACTAAATGCATTTTGCATTATTATATAGCTACAAGCCTATGGGGGCCAAGGAGTCGAAAGATGTGGTGGTTTGAATGAAAATGGCTCCCATGGGCCCATAGGGAGTGGCGCTATTAAGAGGTGTGGCCTTGTTGGAGTTGGTATGACCTCGTTGGAGGAAGCATGTTACTGGGGTTGGATCTGGAGGTTTCAGATGCTCAAGTCAGATTCAGTGTCACACTCTCTTGCTTCTGCCTGCCAATCTAGATGTAGAACTCTTGGATTCTTCTCCAACACCATGTCTGCCTGTATGCAGCCATGCTTCCCCCCATGATGATTGGATTAAACCTCTGAACTGTAAGCCAGCCCCAATGAAATGTTTTCCTTTATAAGAACTGCGATTATCATGGTGTCTCTTCACAGCAATAAAACTCTAAGACAGAGGCTCACATGACTAACAGATAACTTGGAAAAAAGGCTGTTTCCTTGGGACACAAGTAGAGGTGTCTGATCTTCAGGGACAATTTGATTAATAGGGGACAAAACTGGTAGGAAGACGTTGGTTTCCTGGCTATGCTGTTTTCCAGTTTGCTCAGTGACTTGAGCCTTATAATGAATGTCTTGTTTTGTTTGCTTTCAAAGTCAGATAAAATCAGTATCTGTTTCTCGTAACAAAGAGCCTTGACTGATGCATGGACCCACAGCTTCACTAACTTGTTAAGCTCTTCCTCCTCTTTACCCTTTACTCTTCACCTGCCTTGACTTGTGTTAGTGTCTCCTTCATTCCTCTGTAAGCTGCATGGGGGCATTATAGACTCCGTCCCATATATTGAGTAACTTACAAAGAGTAAGATGCAGGACCATCCTGAAGGGTTAACGAGTAAAGGAACTTCCTATGCCTGCACACATACACAGTAATAATAATAATAATAATAATAATAATAATAATAATAATAATAATAATAAAAATAATAGTTAAAAATGCAATTGCACCGTGATATCTTGGTAAAATATTAGATGCAGACACACATCTGTCTAACACATTTCAACTGAGTCCGTCAGAAAGAGAATCAACTTATTTTTTGACTACCACTGCAAGCCATTTTGGGAAAAGCTACCACGGGTCATGATCACATACTGAGTATTTAAATCACTTCAGATGATGCTTCTTTGAACATATAGTTAAAAAAGAGAAAATTCAGCAGAAAATGGTTGCAGAGGATACACAAATACTGACTGTAGAATGTTGCTTGCTAATTAGTGTTTACAACAATGTACCCCTAATGTACCATTGAGATTCTAAAGATGCAATCTTTACGCTCTCATTCAGAGACGGTTCCTGTTTACATGTTGTCTGGCCTTTAGTTACACAGTGCAGGAAATTATTTTTTTTTATGTACAAACACTGTAAGTATTTCTAGTACCTTTTCTGAGCAGTGTGCCATGTATTTATTGAGTGTCTATTGAAAAACGCTAAGCTATTTGATGTGATTTTGTTTAAATGCACTTTGAGCCTATAAAACTGTATGTATATTTGATAGAAACTTTGAATGCCCCAGTTAGAAGAGAGTTAGGAAAACTCTTTCTTCAATGTATCTGTTAAATGACTGACTGACTGAATCTGCAATTTCCTTCAATTTCCTGGAATGAGCTATATTGCCTAAATAAAATGAAGCTAGTTCCTTTTTGCAGTTATGTGCACTTTAACTCAGATTGTTATTCTAATATTCCCTTTTCCCCCTGCAGTCACGATTGTAGTTATGTGAATTATTTTCCTTTAGAGTTTTGCTATTATCTCCTTTTTCGCTTCTTCCTCTTTTTGTTACAGTGTGTGTGTGTGTGTGTGTGTGTGTGAATCAGAAGAGGACTTTGGATGCCCAGACCTGTAGTTTCAGGCATTTGAAGTCTACCCAGCTTGGGGATCCAGATTCTAGTTTCATGACTGTACAGCAAGTGTTTCCAGCCCCCGAGCTGTCCATCTGTGTTTCTCAGCTTGGCCTCAGACTCCTGCACTCAGGCTATTCTCCTGCCTCAGTCTCCCAGGTTGCTGGAATCAGAGTGCTCCAGGCACTCTAAGCATGTGCTATAATGCCTGATTCTTTTTCTATTTCCGACTTCAAAGAAAACCACTGAAGTATAAAAAGCCAGCAAAGATGCTGGGTTTTGATATCCCCCCCCTTTCATTTTCCTGTAAGTCTTATTTTTTTATAGTACGAGGTCATTTATTTTGCATGTTTTCTCCATGATGTTTTAAAAACCAAATCACCTTAAAGCTCAAGTAAACAGAAACAAGTAAGGAGTGGGTTTCATTTTCTTAAAATACAGGTGGAACATCCTCTTCCATGTGAGCAGCACTTAGCAGAATGAACTATGCACATTTTATGAGGCCATTGGCTAATTCACTCAGCTTTCTCTCACTGTGGACAGGAAGTGTAGAGCACAGATTATGGAGCAAGTGGATTGCCTTGTTACATATGTGCTCATTTATTTTTATTTTTTATTTTGTTGAAAGGTGATAATTTTTTGCTGCCCACAGATGTTTGTGCTGTTCCGAAAATCGGTCCTTAGCATACTGAAAAGTTCAGATGCATGTTCACACACAATCTGACAAACCTTCCACAGTTTTCTTTTTTTTAAACATGGAATTTAATAATTAAATACACGCCATGCATATTTATATATAATGCTATATTTTAAAAGAATGACTGTGAGTTTTTTGGCCAAACAGAAAAACAATTTTGTACAAAATAAAAACAGATAAGCAGCAGCTTGGGCTGTCATTGGCTCTTTTATAAAATACTCTAACAGTGGTACGTTATGGCTGGTATTGTTTGAACCTAGGTAAACTACTAGGTCAGAGAGATATTAATACCTTTGATCAGTACTTGTAGCTTTATGTTCCTCTTAATCTGATTACTTTAAATGCTGTTAATCTCCTGCCTCAAAAGCTCCAAAATCTAGTATATCCAGGTTGAGAAAAATAATCTTTTTGTTCATTTGTTTTTTGTTTTTTTTTTTTTTTTTTTTTTTTTTTTTTTTTTTTTGAGACAAGGTCTCACTTTTTAGCTTGGGCTGGTATGAAACTCACCATGTAGCCCAAGTTAGCCACAAATTTGTGACACTATACCTTGCTTGGCTTCATAAGTTTCATGATGATGGGTGTACTCCACACCCAGCTGCGACACCTAATCTGCTCTGATACACAATCACACTCATCAGTATTCTCAACTTCTTTTTGACTTCTTAAGAACAGTGTGGCTGACACTGACCTAGCTTGGGAATTTGTGATTTCCTAAGTTCTGACATGGTGGAAAGACACAAACGTGAGCGTAGGAGAGAATGTAGGGCTAGAATCCTGCAGAGCTGGAGTCCCTGAAGATAAACTGATGGGAGAGATTCCCCAAGGGTAGGAAGTTGAAGACTAAAAGAAGGTTGGTTAATACTCAGATTTGTTTGCTGTGTAGCTATGCTACACCCTTGCTAGTATTGTCGGACCCCCAAAGGCCCAAATCGGGACGCCGCACCCCCACAGAGACTCACAGGCGGGATATCGATGCAAATAGCAAGAGGATTTATTAACCAGCACGCTGAGACCGTCCTAACTCGCAGGAAAGGGTGGCCCAGAGGAGCAAGAAGCAAGCCTTTTTATTTACAGTCCAAACGGTTGCTAGGCACAAACCAAGTTGGTACGAGTTGATTGGTCCCCGAACTGTTCTTTATCCTGATAGGTCGGGGCCAGTTAACCTTTAAACTGATTGATGTTAGCATATAGCACGGTCACAGGCTCCTAAAAAGAATACAAGCTCAAGGTTCCGGTCAACTGGGTGGAGGGAACTCTTTAGCCCAAGGCTGTGGGCCCTCTACGGGGGAGGGGGAGCTCTCTAGCCCAAGGCCGTCTTGTTTGTCTTAGAAAATGTTTTCTTACAGAAGTTGTTTTTAAGCTTCTGCCTGCAACTTGGGCCTAGTGTCAAGGGTCTCAAACCTCACAGTATCCCACAGCCTCAGCAAAACAAGGAATGGAACACAGTGCTTAGCCCAAAGCTGGAAGAGAAAGCGTCTTCTAGGTGATGCCAAAGTGTTTCCATGTGGAGGCTGGAGAGGTCTCTATAGTGAGCAATACTACAGAAGCCAGAAGTCAGCGAGGAGGCAGGAAGGCATGTGCGGGTCACTAAAGAGGAGTGTACAAAAGGGCTGCTGGGTCATCACTGTTGTAGAAAGGAGTGAAAGCCAGTGTCAGTGACAGCAAAAAGTTGTCCTGCGGGTGCAGCTGAGTTTATCCCTCACCTGGAACAGTAGGTTTGCTATAGCTAGGTGGTAATATTTAAGTGTTTACCACCTATTATGGACAATGCAACCCAGTAGTCTGATCTATCTCTCCAGCCCCTACCTATTTATTTTTGCGACAGAGTTTCATGAAGCCCAGGATGGCTTTGAGTAGCTTATGTTGACTTCCTACCTCTTCTCAAAATAGAAGCAGCAGTTGGAGAACAACTCCCCAGCACTTAAGCCTGGAAGATGTTTCTTATTCAAACCACAACACGATTGTAACCATTTCTAAGAGTGCTGTTCAGGCCAACACATCTCCATTTCCTCTCCCTGTAGTATCAGATTTTATAAGATTTTTTTTTTAAAGACGTGCGTGTATTCTACCCTGCTCTAAGTTATTGGTTGTTCCTAGTGCTGGTCACTCAGTGTGCTGAATGAATGCCTCCTGGATGAACTCGAGGAGAAACAACAGGAGGGGTTTGTGGAGTAGTGGCATTCATCTAGCAAATCAAAGGCACAGTTCTCACTGTTATTGACTTCCTCAAACCCTCTTTTTGTATCTCCTCCTTTGGACTAAGCCCAGAATTGACTCAGAACCACAGTGTGCAACCCACCCAGGACTCTCAGGTGACCCAGTGTTCTGGCAGTTTATGGTCCCTTCTTAGGCAGTGAACATACCTGGTAGCTTTTAAAGATCCAGAATTCCTGTCCCAGCCATGATTCTGAGTTGGGGACCAAAATATTAGGATTTTGAAACTCCCACTGGGCGGAGAGTTGGAGGACTGTGTTTTCCCTTGGCAGATATTGACTCCCGGTCTTTGGATCCCTGAGATGGTCCCATGTGACACAGCTCTGGGAAGTGACACTTTGCTGGATCTACTGGAAAACATTCTTACTGTTCTTTAAAAATACACAGGTGCCCATGGTGTTGGACTCACTTCCTTTTCTGTCTTAAATGTGCTCTTGCTCTGACAGCCACCTTACATTCACCGAGCTCTAAGCAAAACAAAACAAATCCCAACAAGCTAAGAATGGAGAAAAAGAAACTTGGAAAGACTCTGGACCCTTCATAACGTTGGTAGGTCCTGGATAGCCACTTTTTCTTGGTAAGTAAACAGTAAATGTTATTATAGTTTAGTACTTTGAAGCCTCATTTTATTCTTTGCTTACAGAAACATTCTGAATGCAGGCAGAGATACCCCCAAACTCATAAACGGGATGCTGATAAAATGTTTTTCAAAGTCCTGGTGAAAGTTTTGGCACCTAAAATACACCTGTGTACAGGTTCATGCTATTTCATACAAAACACTCTGATGCCAATTATATATATAATATATTTTATATGTAATATAATACATATCAGTTTTGCATCTGTTTTCATATTTATGTACATCAAAGTATGATAACATTCCAAACATAAAGAAAAATCAGTCACTGAACAATTATTATTCATTAATCTATACTTAAAAAACTGTTTTAGGTAAACATATGGAGCATATCAGTGCATAAAACAAACTCTTTTGTTCTTAAAAATACCTGTTGTACCAGCTTAATGAGACGCCATGGTAGATGGTACACTTGGCACAAAAGTCATTTTCCTGAGCAAGTGTGGTGTATGCGCACAGCCCTCCTGACTTCATCGTTCTGTGCTGCTGTGATGTAATAGCACAGATTAGGTCACTTGTACAGAAAAGAAATGTGTTCCTTACTGTTTTGGAGGCAAGTGCATCTAAGGTGGCTTCTTGTTGGGAGGGATTTCTTGACTTATCATCCCAGAGAAAATGAAAGTTTAAGTCTACAGTTACTGAGAAAACCACTAATCTCATCACAGGAGAGACCTCACGACCTTGTGTAACTCCAATACCCAGCGCTGCTAAACACCTCCAATACCCAACATATGGACTTTAGGGGACATGTTACACCATAGCAATGCCCTAGTACAATTTATATTCTGTGGGGACAAATGAAGCAGACAAAAATAACCAAAATAAGATATGTAGTGAAAGAGGCTATCAGGTGTGACAGCACACCTGTAACCCTAGTACCGTGGCGGCTGAGGTATAAGGATCACAACTTGGAGGTGTGTGTATACTGAGGTGTACACTGGGGTGTTACGGAGATCCTGCTTTACTAAAGTGTGTGTGTATGAAATTAAAAAGAGATTAGGAGTTGGGGAAAGAACCAGGCTCATACTTAAGTCAGGAAAGGAAATCAAGCCTCCCCTCACCTGTTCCTTTTTTGTGTTTTTCTGATGCAGAGTCTCACTAGACAGCTGAGGCTGACATCAAATCTGTGATCCTCTTACCTCTACCTCGCTGGTGCTGGGATTGCAGGTGTGTGTTGCCTGGCTAAGATTTTATTTTTGACATCTGACACCTCTTTAACTACTTAGAGGAAGGCATGATTATAGAAAATGAATATGATATGAATGTGTAGTCTATCTGATATGTGTTCTGTGGAGGGCAAATGAAAGTCACAGCTGTTAACCACAGAGAAGAAAAAAGGTAGCCCCTTGATATGCTGAGACTGTGAACTCTCTGTCCATCTCATGTTCTCCTCACACATTTTAAGGCTTAATCATCTCAAAAGCCAAAAGCTGACACTATGTTCTGCAGTCTGAATTTATAGAATTGAAACCAATACTTTTTTGTTTGATCTGGGGGATAAGGAATGAATTCTTACCTGTTGAGTGCCAATATCGCAAGCTTGTTCATCACACCCAGCCCAAACAATCATTAGAAGAATATTAATTAGGGATGGAGAGATGACTCAGTGGATAAGAGCACTGCCTGCTTTTCTAGAGGACCAGGGCTCCATTCCCAGCACCCACATGGCAGCTCACACCTGTCTGTAACTCCAGTTCCAAGGGAACCAGCACCCTCTTTTGGCCTAAGTGAGCACCAGGCCCACAAGTGGTACACAGACATGCATGCAGGCAAAACACCCATGCACATACAATAAAATAGAATTTAAATAAATGATTAGTTAAAAAATAATAATTACATGTTTTAGGTACTGGTGTGTCTGTGAATGAGCCTACAGGGGCCATGTTCGTGGAGCTAGTTTCTGCAAACAGGTATATTGTAGGTTAAAAAAACTTGTGAGAATTCCCTTGTCTCCTTTCTGGTTCGTTTGTTTATTTCTGTGTCTGGTAATATTTAATGAATCGCTGAACTGGTTGAGCATGTTGGACAAGATAAGTGTAACCAGTTTTGTTCTTACCAATGGAGACTAAGAGTTAAATATCTTAGCATGTCTTAAAATAGGTTGTTCCATGCACTTGGTTTTCTAATCGACTACTACAGTCTTTTCCTTCCTCTTTTCTCTTTTTATTGTGACAAGAACAGGTAATAGGAGATACAGCCTCTGAACAAATGTTTAAAATGTTTCGTTACATGGAGGCTTAGTGCCATGGCTTAGTCAGAACCTGTTCGCCTCACATAATTATAACATTCTGCCCATCAACACCCCTCCACCCCTATCCCCACCCCAGTCCTCTGCTTCTGCCGTTGCTCTCTTCATCCACGAGTCTGTTTTAGGTATGTCTTACGGTGGAACTGTGTGGCCATTGCTCTTTGGTGACTACCTTATTTCATTCCACACAATGGCCTTCAGGTTTATTTGTGGTTGATGCATACAATGGAGTGATTTGGATTTTAGTTAATTTTAGTATGATTTGGCACAGCAGGACATAACAATGGCTATGTGTTGCTCCATTTCAGGGCAGAGATGAGCTAGATGCAGTGGCGGGTTTGACTCTGACCTATGGGTTGGGGCCACTCTGCCATCTTTGACTTTCTCATTTGCCATGGTAGACTTTGTATGTGCTGCCAGTGAAACCTCACCAACCACGAACACCAAGAACAGGGAAAGAGAAAAATGTGGAAATAAGCCTTTCCCTCGAGTCTTCCTCTGACTGTTGGAGGTATTTTTAAAATCGTGTACCCAGTTTAATCTTGACAAGTGCCTCTGAAGATTGAACTCCATAGCCTTGTGCATACTAAGTGGGCACACTATCACTGAATTATACCTCCAGCCTGTTTTAAATTATTAATTTTATGTATATCATTTTAAAAGATCTAAAAAAATTTACTTTTGAAGCAAGGGTACAAAATTAGTTTGTTTTTTCCCTCAAGGTGTGGCACTCATCTTTAATGCAGCACTTGGAAGGCAGAAGCAGGGAAATTTCTGTAAGTTCAAGGCTATCCTGGTCTATGTATCGAGTTCCAGGCCAGTCAGAACTACACAGTAAGACTCTGCCTCCAGAATAACTATGGAAACTCTCGGTCTTAAATGGTGCTGGTGTTTGATTATTGTCATCTAAACATAAAGTTCTTTAAGAGGCAGTGAGCAAATTCATCACTAGCCACCCTTTTGCTTATTTTTCTAAAGAAATACCTGCCTTGTAAAAATTACTTGGGAAAGATGAAATATAGCAGATATAGAAGATAAGAAAGAAAATTGCACCTTTTTAAAAAGATTTATTTATTAATGTGTACTCTATTTGCATGTACACCTTCATGCCAGAAGAAGGGATCAGATCCCATTACAAATGGTTGTGAGCCACTGTTTAGGTGCTGGGAATTGAACTTAGGTCCTCTGGAAGAACAGCCAGTGCTCTTTTAACTGCTGAGCCATCTCTACAGCACCCCAAAGTTGCAGCTTTTAAAAAACAGCCACAAAGAGGGACAGCTTTACTTGCAGTCAAAGCAAGAGTCTGCTTTAAGAAAAACGGAGAAGTAAGCAGAAGTTTCTGGAGGTCAGGGTCTTCCAGGAACGTGGTTAGGGCTGGTGGATGTTTCATGGAATGTCTTCAATTTGTGCTCTTATGGAGTGAGAGGAGAATGAAAGGTGCTCTGTTTGCAGGCTTCATGTTCTGATTTATGTCTGAGTTACTATGATGACTTTGGGTCTGAAGTTTTATGGCACAAGATGAAATCTGTTTATTTTATCCACGTTTCCACATCTGACACAGGCAAGTCATCCGATCTCACATCCTGGATAAAGTGTAAACAGGAGTATGGTAATATACACCCTTGGAGACAAGTTTGAAAAATAGTCATCACCGCTGGAAACAGAAATATGTATAGACACACATATATGTGTAAGTATGTCTGTGTGTGCATATATATCCTGGTTGCTCCATTGGTTGCTGATTGCATTAATGCTAGTATTTCCTGCAGAACTGAGATTCTATAGTGTGACTTTTTTTTTAATTGCCCAACAAATATTGCAGTAAGTAAATAAGTATCAGAAAGAAATCTCTGTTAAATTTGTTGGTGTTGCTTCTGAGATTTTGAAAACCAACATAGCTATCTATTTTGGGTATGGTTATGTTCAACTCAATAGAACATATTTAGAAACCAAAGAAAACCTTTCCCCCATATACCTTAGTTAAAGTCGGGTTGGTAGACGAGGTATAGAACCCTCCCCACTTCTGACTGTCGTTGGTCACAGGCATTATCAGAAGCCAGTCAAGGCCTGTCCCCTAAACATGGGTTTCCTTACGTTTTGGGCTCTGTTCTCCTGTATCACAGACATCATCTCTTTCCTGGTCTTCTCTCCTACTCTATACTTGTTTCTATAGAAGTATCGTCTTTTTTTTTTTTAATTAGATGTATTTTTCTTTCTTGTATAATACATCCCAAACTCATCCTCCCCTCCCTCCACTCCTCCCAGCTCCCCCATCTTCCTTCTTCCCTAGATCCTCCCCCGCCCCACCCTTGTTCCCCCTCAGAACAGAGCAGGCTTCCCAGGGTTACCACTGGAACAGGGCATATCAAGATGGAACAAAGCCAGGCACGAGCCTCTACATCAAGGCTGGATGAGGGAGCTCAGAAGGAGGAAAAGGGTCCCAAGGGTAAGTAAAGGGGTTAGATACCCCCCACCCCACCCCAACTCCAACTTCTAGGTGTTCTACAAGAACACCAAGCTGGTTAACAATTAGATAAATGTAGGGACCCTGCAGGATATGTGTCTGCCACTTCAGTTTCTGTGAGCCCCTAAGAGTCCTGATCAGGTGGCTCTATGGGGCTTGTTCTCCTGGTGTCCTCGACCTCTCTTGTCCCCGCAATCCCTCCTCCCATTCTTTCTCAATGTTCCCCAAACTCTGCCTGATGTTTGGCCTTGGGTCCCTGCATCTGCTCTCCTCAGCTGCGAGCAGGAAGCTCTCCGATGACAATTGGGTTAGCCACCGATCTATGAGCAGAGCAGAATATCATTAGGAATCCTCTCTGGCCTATCAACATGAATCTTTTAATGAGAGGAAAAGATACGTGGAGGAATGCTGCACTCCCTAAACATTGCTGCAGCTGCTTAGGGGAACAGCTGTGAGATCTTGTTTCTGCAGCCATGCTGGTTTCTCAGCTATGACCTCAGTAGATTGCTTTCTAAAAGTCTCTTCCTGAAACTTGCTGAGTGCTAGGGACCATTTAGCTCTTTTCATTCTATCTCACTTATTACTTCTGAGAACTGGGTGTGTACCATCATCAGCTTCATTCTACAGAGAAGGAAACTGAGTCACTGGGCAGTTATTTGATCCCTCCTAGAGACATCCACTCCTATAGGGCTACTCCCACTCAAAGCCCAAGCTCTCATCTGCTTGATGTCACTCTCTCTTGCATAAGATATGCAATAGTTATTTTGGTAAATGCCTATGATTATTTTTTTGTGTGACAGGGTTTCTCTGTGTAGCCCTGGCTGTCCTAGATCTCACTCTGTAGATCATACTGGCCTAAAATTCAGAAATCCACCTGCTGGGATTAAAGGCGTACTCCACCACATCCACTATGAAATATTTTTGACAAATGTGGTCACAGTTGTGTTGAGATATTTTACTGTTTTAGACCCAGCATTAAAGTTGTGCTATGTATCTGCCATACTTACATGCTTTTTTTCTTTTTAAAAATTTATTTCTTCTTTCACACATACAATGTACTTGTTTATATTTTCCCATTTTCTTCTCCATCTCTATGCTCCCAACAAACTTCTTCTTCCCATACTCTTAATATTTTTCATGTCTTTTTTTGTGCCCCCTGCATTTAATTAGGGTTGACTGTATAAGCACAGACTGTTATTAAATGCTTTTCTTCAGGCTTGATTTTCACCTTGTTTGCCTGGTCCTTTTGTTTATTTTATATTCTAGAGCTATGGCATGAGTTATAGTTTGGATAGCTCTGGTACTAGGCAAGGAAAGGGGATTTAAGGCTTTATAGTGATGGAGTTTATGTAGTTTGGGAGGGCATATTGACTCTTTTCTACACATGAAATGCTCCATCTGCCAGTTATTAAACTGGTTAATTTTCTTTAAATCCGCATCAAGTGCTAGCACAGTGTCTTAATGGACAGATAGGAAATATTTTAGGTTTTGCAGAACACAAAGTCTTTGTCATAACCACTCAGCCCTGCTGTGCTCAGGAAAAAAGCAGCCATAGGAAATGTAAATGCATGAGTATTGACGTCTGCCAATACAGTTTTATCTACAATACTAGTCATCCAGCCTGCCATAGTCTTCTGTTCTGTTTATTGTCTTTCTGATCTATCAATTTCTATGGGCTGTGCTGAAATTTCCCAATAAATTCATAACTTATTCTTGATTGCTCTTTAAGACGTTGTCAACTGTTACTTTAATCAGCAGAAATAAGAGGTTGACTGTGTAAACTCTGAGTCAGGCATCTTGAGCCTGTCCTTGTTGCCTAAGCTCATTTCCTTCCTCAGTAGGCTGGAGGATAACTGTATTTATCCCATGGGGGACTTGAAGAGTAACTGAGTTAAAAAAACAGAAGAATACTCAGAGCTACAACTACCTCTCCCTCCAGAATGCTGGGGTTAAAGGTGTGGGCCACCTTCCCCAGCTTGTATGTTAACTTTTCAATACATGAGATTCTTTTCAGTTTTGCGTTTGGCTGGTTGTGTTTGTTTTTGCTTCTTCAGGATTGTGTTCAAGACAGCCAGCAGCATGGACAGATCCGGTATTACGCTACCATACATCCTTGATACTATCGCCGGTTCTCAAGCTGCACTGCTCATGTTAGAAAATGACCATGTATAACGTGACTGCCTTCCAAGTATCAGCAATTTTGATAATTGATGCGCATAGCTGTTTAAATAACTGGGTCACACCAGTCACTATCTCTGGGGGGGGCTGCTAACATGGATGGAATGCTACACTGCAGTTTGGTGTATCTGTGGTCTGTGGAGTAGACTCAGACTTTCTTTCCTTGATGAGCCTGGAAGGCCAATAGTGTACTTGCCAGGGTGTAATTCATGTCCATGAATGATGGCTTTTCTGGTTCTCCCTCTAGCAATCCTTACTAGTCTTTTTGATTTACAAGGAAAGCCACATTTTACAATTTATGTTATTTTCATAAAAAGTTTAAATTGAATTTTACTTTCATTGATTTCCACAAAGTCAGGCAATTCACTGCAGCGCTGTAAATCTTGCACCTGCCGCAGATTTGTCGTGCAGGATGATGAAGAGTGAGGCTGTCTCTGTTCTTTCCATCCTCCCTCTGCTTCCTGGTTTTGAATAGAGCTTTCTGCAGGGAGATTTACTTTCAGTCTTTCACCACCAGCCTTGTGGAGCTCACAGGACACCCGACTACTTGGGGAAAAGTAAAAAGGAGATTTAGGTTATAGGTTAAATTGTTCTTTCTTTGAATTTTTTTTTTCTTCTTAGAAGTCCCTGTTGAGGGTCTGAGTGAGAGTTAGTCTAATTCAAAGATTTTTTTTCCTCTCTTTGTTTTAAAGAAATACCCATGGAAGTACTGGAGATGGTTAATTTAATTCATGAAAGAGGTGGTAGTAAGTGCTGAAATTAATCATCTAGATGGCATGTGAAAACCTCTTTCTTTAAGTCCTTAAAAATAGGGTATTATTTTTCTCTTTCTGAGATGGCTAGCTTAGGGGTATTTTAAAAGATGGTGAATTGAGATGATATCCTTCATCATTCCACTTGAGCCCCTTGATTGAAGCTGCTCTTCAATTATTGGTAAGTAAAATGCAGGTTCTGTCCCTTAAGTGCTTTTGTGTAGCTGATATTTCTCAGAGAGATACAGGTGAAGACTGACAGGCAGCCTAGAATGGCAGACCCACTCACCACTGTACCACCAACGCATAATGACACATAACATTAGAAGGTAGCTTCATTTACCACTGTACCACCAATGTACACTGACAGATGACAATGGATAGCAACTATATTTACCACTGTACCACCAATGTACAGACAGGCCGCCTAGGAAGGCAGATCCACTCACACTGTACCACTAATGCCCCAGAATAATTGTAATCCATTTAAAGTTCTGCATTAGCCACTTTTTCTTCTATTTCTCCAATCCATTTGTTATTATCTCTGATTGTTCTTTAGTTTTATCTTATGAAGTCCTAAAAGAATTTCAGATTTTCTCTTTACTCCACCCTAGCTTAGCATTAGACTTGCCTTTTCTCTTTCCAACCCATTTTCCACATCCCTCTCAAACAAATGCCCCAAACCAGAACACTAAATCTTTGTCTTGTTTTGGGACAGTGTTATGATCCTAGGCTTCTTTTGAACTCATCATGTAGGGGAGGGTGACCTTAATGCCTAATCCTCTTGTCCACCCTTCCCAAGAGTTGGGATATAGCATGCCCTGTCTCTAGATTAATAAGCCTTTCTGTGGGAATGTTCTGAATTTGTTCTAGTTTTATCAATTATTGAAAGATTATTATAATACTCTTGATCTCTTTCTCTCAACTCTGAATTCTGTCTGGGAGAAAGGTGGATTATTGTTATTATTGTTTTGATATATCAGGGATAGGAGCAGGCATGAAAGTGTGCATATACTCTCCTTCTTCCTCAGGAAATTCAGGTGACCAAATTGTTCCAAGGAAGCCTGCAGTTTGCTCTGTTAGGAAAAGATCTATCTATGCCCAGGCAAAGCCCATGATCCAGTACACCTTGCAACAGGGTGGGGAAAGCTTTCTAACTATGATGTTCTATTCATTTCCTGAAATTATGCAGTGCTTAAATTCAAGTCTATGAAAAGGTCAAGAGAGAATCACTGAAAGAGTTGAGAAACTAAGGAAGGAAATAAGGAATTTTTAAAAAAGATATAGTAAGATGTTAATTTAAACATTATCTCTTAAAATTAAAATTTTTATTATTTCAGGTTAAAATAGCCAATTATAGATATATCCTATGATATATCCTATACCCCTTTCTTTTTTAAATTTAAGATGAAGTTTTATTTACCATGTATAATTTTAAAATCCAATAATTTGTCCCTTTCTTGTTGGACACTCATTTAACATGCCAGTCTCTTGATTTGTAGGTGTTGGCTGATAACAGAAACATCTAGCCACCACAATGTAACTTTTTCAATATTAGCTATCTTTTTTTACCAACCAGAAAAAAAAACAGACACCAAATCCCTGGAGAATCAGGACCAGTTGGCTGAATTTTTGTCCAAACTCCTGAACATATCTGGATTGGTTATTTAGCAACCATAGCCAAGCGGCTGCTGAGAGAAAAACTCTAACACAAGCAGTGTAGATTCTGCCCAAGCTTTCTGAGTCGCTTTTTGCAATGATCCATTTTAAAATATTGTCTTCCTTTTGTATCATGAGTTCAGTGGAGGAACATTCAGAAAGCTTACAATCAAACTTTGGATCTATGTAATTTACATCTGCATTTTGTGATCTGCTTTCTTCCTGAGTTAACTCCTTTTCTGTTGTTGTTAAACTTTTTTGACTGTTTAAATCTGAATCACCGTTCAATGCTTGAAGTGAATTACTTAACTCTTGAGTAGTTAACCCAATGGTAGGTTCATTAAACCATATACTAACTTTCAGTGGCTTTTGTACAAAATATTGACATAAGGTGGTACTATCTGAGAATTCCTGGGGAATGACTTTCCATTGATACCTTTTAACAGGCTGAGAATTACTATCAATACCTGTTCTGTCCTGCTTATGGACAACCTGGACAGCTTGTGATAGTTTTTGATAACATTTTTTAATACCTTTATCAATAGCATCTCGAATCTTACAGGTTGTCTCTGAGATTAAAGGAATGTTAATCTGTACATTCCATTGTTTTAATAGGTCTCTTCCCCATAAACTTATAGCTAGATCTGCCACATATGGTCTTATTTTCCGATTTCACTTTCTGGTCTTATGCATTTGACACCTTTTATATTTTGTTTTATCTGAGAAAATGTTCCTATTCCTAAGAGCTTAGGAGATACCTCTTGAAGAGGCCAGTTTGGATTCCAGGAGTCTTGTGAAATGATCGTCACATTGGCTCCTGAGTCTACCGATCCTTTAATTAAAACTCCATTTGTTTGTAATCTCGACTTAGGTCTCTGATCATTTATAGTTGCTTGCCAAAATACCTGTTTTTCAGTACTTTTTAATTCACCTGTTTTATCAGCTGCAGTGGCTCTGTCTTTGATAGCCAGGTCTAGAGCAATGCTGTCTTTTGTTGCAGGCACTATTTGCTTTACTTTCTCTGAGGGTAAGTCAATCCTTTGCTGGTAAGAAATTGTTGGCTTGTTTTTTCTGTGGTAGGCACTTAAGCCAGACCCCCTAGGGTGTTTTCCCCACAGCAAAGAATTACCTTGAATATCTGTTACAGATTGACATTCATTAGTCCAATGTCTGCCTTTTCCACACATTCTACATATTCCAGGACACTGGGGTTTTCTTTCTGGCTTATTATCAGAGAAAACATTGTTTCTTGGATCCCTTTGTCTACAGTCCCTTTTAAAATGACCTGACTTTCCACAGCCAAAACATTTGACCTTTTGATTTTTAAAACCTTGAACAATTGTTTGTCCAATCATTCCATAGGCTACTATTGCCTCTTTAAATCTCTTTAAATCTAGCATTTCTGTAGGTTGCCATCCAAGTTTATCACAACTTTTTGGAAGTCTTTCATCAGCAGACATTGTTTGCATACTCACTGGATAAGCCAGAGTTGGTTTTCTTAAAATCTTTGGCTGCCACCTTTCATTATAAGGTGGAGCAGTAGGCTCTGAATTCTGACTGAGGTAGGTTTTTACTTTCTTCCATCAAATATTCTAATTTTGTTACCAAGGTTTGCATTTTTTCAGCCTACTTCTCTTTATTTAAGGCTTCTTCCTGTGAGAAGCAAGTAGATTCTGCTTTTCTTTCCACCATTTTAAAATTGTCTGATTTTGTGCTTAATTTATCTCCTATATCTAAGTCAACTTCCCATAAAGGGCTAGGTTTCCCTTTTCCTTCGGTACCGAAAATTTTCCTTGAAAGAGTACAGTACACCATGACGGTTATTGATAAAATTTGAAATACCAGGATAACAAAAGCCATAATACGTATTATGCTAGTCTCTGTTGAAGTATTTATCTCTTCATCTACTGCTTTCATTCCTAAGACATCCATAACAAAACTATACAGAGCCCAAGTGCCCTGTGTCATGATATTTTCCATTTTTAACATGGAAAAATTTTCTTTTCCACTCTTTACTTATCCTCTCCTCCCTTAGGAGACTTCTGTGTACACTTTTTCTTTAATTCTGTCTCTTTTTCTCCAGCTCTCCTCTTTCCATAGGATGCCTTGCTCTTTTTTATTTATTTCTTACACGTCTCCTCTGTCTTTCGCACTAAGGAGAATTAGGAATTACCTTTAAGCTGCTTCTTTCTCTCTTTACTTTTAAACTTAACATTCTTTCTTTCTAATTTCTTTTATTAACTACCTTTTTCTTTGAGCTTACTTTACCTTTCCTGCGCCTTCTTTTCTTCTTTACTTCTTTTCTCTGCCTTGGCTCTTGCCGTCCCGCGTTGTCTGTTGTTTCCTTGTAGACTCTGCGTCTGGACTCTCCTGTCCCGCGCTGTCCGTCCTTCCATTTGTCTTCTTTCTTCTTTTCTTCTTTTCTCTTCCTTTCCCACGTGTGTCCTTGCCACACGTTGGTGCGCCACTTGTTAATAACTGTTCTTTGTTTCTTTTAAAATTATTTATTAACACATTATATTACAATTCTCAGGGGTCCAATATCCGGGCGGCTTAGGCAGAGAGTTCACTCCAAGGCTTCCTCACCCCATGCTCTCCTCTTGGTTCTCCCAGTCCTCATACTCCTGCTCTGCCTCCTTCTTCCTACTCCCTCCTTGCTCCACCCCTCACTCCCCCAAGTGTTTTTCTTCCTGTTTTCACACAGACCCTCAATAAACAAATGACAGGAATCTCCTGCGGGAGGGTGGGGGTGGGGAGGTGGAGGTGGGGAGGTGGGGGGGGTGGTGTGGAAGCTGGGGATGGTACAGAGGTGTAAACCAAGTAAAAGACTAATCTTAACTAAAATATTATCCACAACTAAAACATCCCACAACAAGGATTCATTGTCTAGCTAGACAAGAGTGGTTACAAGAGTAGAAGTGCTAGGAAGAAAGGATGCAAGCTGAGCAAATGTGCCATGTTTCATTCATTGCAAAGCGGTGGAGAAAAGTCAACCGATTGACAGGGGTTGTGGGAGTAAATCGCAATTTAAGGTTGGAGGAGATGAGTCTGTTTCTATGCTGAGACGAAAGCACTGCTGTAAGAGGAGGGGTTGAAGACATGAGAGATGTTGACGGGAATATTAATTCTATCAATTAACAGAAGGGCATGGACAATAGAGTAGAAAAGAGCTAACCCTCTAAGTAGGGTTTGGACAGGCTTCCCCGAGCCTGCTTGCTTCAGTCTCAGAGGTTCTTAAGGATTCAAGCTGAATGTCAGTTTCTAAGAAATATCTCAGTCTGCCTTGATTGCTATAAAAATACCATGAACTGGGTAGTTTGTAAGCAAGTGAAATTTAGTGTTAATTTAAAACTTCTATTTGGTGTCATGTCATAGATGGTTTCTTGGTTTGTGGATGTTTTCTACTGATGAGGTGTGAGAGAGCTTCCTGGATTTCTTTTTAAGGACATTCCATTTCTAGAGTGTCACTTTTCTGGCCTTTTAACCTCTGATGACCCTGTGATGATTAGTTGTAATTTTCATGATCCAGAATCACTAGAGAAGAGAGTTTCAGTGAGGGACATCTTGAAGCTGGCCTGAGGGCTTGCTTATGGGGGATTGTCTTTATCATGTTAATTGAGGTGGGAAGACTCACCACTGTGAGTGGCACCATTCCCTAAGCAGAGGATTCTGGAATGAGTAGAGAAAAGTGAGTTGATCAATGGCATACAGCATTAGTTCATTGCTCTCTGCTGCTGTGGATGTAAAGTGTCTAGCTGCTTCCAGTTCTGGTTACCTTGGCTTCACTGCTATGATGGACTGTAACCTGGAACTGTGAGCCACATAAACCTTTCTCTTTTAAGTTGCTTTTGTCAGAGTGTTTTTAACACAGCAACAGGAAAGGCCATGGAGACATCTACTATCATAATAACCTTTGGTGTTAGGACTTAACATAGAATTTAGGAGGGGAAAGATATTTAGTGTAGGTAATAAGTTTTGTTATACATTCCTAAGATAAATTAGAGTTTCTCCTGTTCCCATTGCACCGTGCTTTCTCCATTGAATCTGGTCTTAGTTAAGGTTCCTGTGTGATGAAACACCATGACCAAAAAGCAAGTTAGGAGGAAAGGGTTTGTTTGGTTTACACTTCCACATCACTGTTCACCATCAAAGGTCAGGGACTCAAATAGGGCAGGAACCTGGAGGCAGGAGCTGATACAGAGACCTTGGAGGGGTGCTACTTACTGGTTTGCTCCATGTGGCTTGCTCAGCCTGCTTTTTTTATAGAACTCAGAACCACTAGCCCAGGGTTGGCAACACCCACAATGGGCTGGGCCCTCCCACATCAATCTCTAATTAAGAAAATATCCTACTGGCTTGTCAACCTCATGATCTTATAGAGGCATTTTCTTTATTTAGGGTCCCTTCTTTCTAATGACTCTAGCTTGTGTCACGTTGACATAAAACTAGCCAGAACAAATCCCAATGTAGAATATTTACTTTACCGTAATATGAGGTCCTTGAAGTCAATACTTTTGTCTTTATTCTCCCATAATAATAGCCAATCAGTGGCTCACTGAATGACTATCTGCTTGCCCTGTGTTTCTGGTTCTAAAGGATGGATCAGGAATGGCATTTCAATTTCCCTGTGGTGCAAAGCTTTTTAGGACATATTTGAACTCAGTAGTAATGATATAAATGGCAGCCCTGGAATTATTTACTAGCCATTTTGTACTTTCATTTTACTCGTGGTAATGCACCCTTTGCGGGGCGGGGGTGGGGTGGTGGTGGTGGTGGTGGTGGTGGTGGTGTCTCTTTGCTCTTAGAATGAATTCATAAAGCAAGGAATTTTGTTACTTCTATACAAACATCTTTTATCTGGCAATGGAAACTGTTGCTTTAATGTGGGATAAGAATAAAAGCACACTTCACTTTCAAATTTGTTTTCAAAATAGCAAAAGTAGATCTATGAAAATTTAATGTTATTTGATTTTTGGAATTGATACTACATTCCAACTGCTCAAATTTTTTTTTAGGAAACCATACACTCTATTCCATCTCATCCCCTTTCCCATGCCCCAGACAACTGGTGTGTGTGTGTGTGTGTGTGTGTGTGTGTGTGTGTGTGTGTGTTTGTCCATGTGCATTTTTTCCTGAGACATTTTATTTACTCACAGCCATAAAAAAGCATTCTTTTGATGTATTTATTTTTAATTTTAATTTTTCTTCTCTCATACAACTTATAAAATACATCCCACCTCTCTCCTCCCCCCCTACAACCCATACTCCCTCCCATGTCCCCCAGATCTACCCCCTTCTCCCCAGGGTTACAGCACATTAGGGCATGGCATAGCAGGATGGAAGGAGGCCAGGAACCAATACTAACATCAAGGGTGGGCTAGGAAGCCCAGCAGGAGAGTCTCAAAGGTTGGTGAAATAGTCAGAGACACCCCACTTCAGCCTGTAGGAGTTTTGCATGGATGCCAATCTTGATTTCCTTGTGATGTATTTAGGGAATCCTACAGGTTCCCAATCTGTGGCTTCAGTCTCCGTGGGCCCCTAGGAATGCTGGTCCGTTGACACTGTAGGGCTTGTTCTCCTGGTGTCCTCAGCCCCTTTGGTTTCTGCCATCCCTCCTTTCCCTCTTCTGTGGGGTTCCTCAATCTCTGCATGATGTTTGGCCCTGGGGCTCTCCATATGCTCTTCTCAGCTAGTGTGTGTGTGTGTGTGTGTGTGTGTGTGTGTGTGTGTGTGCATGTGTGTGGTGTTGTGGGGGCTTCTCTGGTGAGGACTGGGTTAGGTACTGATCTATGAGTAGAGCAAGACATCATTAGAAATCATCTCCGGGTTACCAGTCTCTACTTCCTGTCCTGTCCTGCAGTTTCAGGCAGGGATTCTCTCCTTTGGCATGGAGTCTTTCCATTGTCAGTGAGGAACTTGCAGGTGGATAGGCCATAAGGCAGAGGTTTTGTGGCTGGGATGGTGTCCTAGTCTCACCACTGGAAACCTTGCCTGGCCACAGGAGATGACCTGTTCAGGCTCCCTATCCCCAATTACTGGGATTCTTGCTGGAGTCTCCCTTATAGATTCCTATGGGTTTCTACTACACTAGGTCTCCTGATCACCCTCTAATTGTCTCCCAATTCTTATCATCTCTTCATATATTTTCACCCTCCGTTCCTCTCCTCCTTCTTCCCCTCTACTCACATTCCTATCCTCCCTGACCCCATCTATACCCTCTGTTCAGTTTCCACCTTACCAGGGAAATCCCTGTGTTCCAACTGGGACCCTTCTTGTTGCATGTTTTTTTTTTTTTTTTCTGTGTCTGTGGATACTAGTACCTTTCTCCTTTGCTTAGCAGTTAGTATCCACATATAAGTGAGTACATACCACGTTTTTGTTTCTGCGACTGGTTGTCTCACTCAGATGATTTTTTTCTAGTTCCATCCATTTGCCTGAAAAGTTCATGTAGTCATGTTTTTGACAGCTGAGAAACCATTGTGTAAATGTACCATAATTTCTTTATCCATCTCTCAGTTGAGGGGCATCTAGGTTGTTTCCAACTTCTGACTATTATGAATAAAGCAGCTATGAACATAGTTGAGCAAGTATACTTCTCATCTCACTAGATGCTGAGAAAACTTTTGACAAAATCCAACTCCCCTTCATGATAAAAGTCTTGGAGATATTAGGAATGCAAGGGACATTGCTAAGTATAATAAAGAAAATTTACACCAAGTCCACAGCCAACATCAAATTAAATGGAGAGAAGCTCAAGGCAATTCTACTAAAATCAGGAACAAGACAAGGTTGTCTCCTCTCCCCATACCTATTTAATGTAGTACTTGAAGTCCTAACTAGAGCAATAAGGCAATTAAAGGAGATCAAGGGGATACAAATTGGAAAGGAAAAAGGAAAAGTATCCTTATTAGCAGATGATATGATGGTTTATATAAGTGACCCCAAAAATTCTACCAGGTAACTCCTGCAGCTGATAAACAACTTCAGCAAAGTGGCAGGCTACAAGATCAACCCAAAAAATCAGTAGCCCTTCTATATACAAATGACAAATGGACTGAGAAAGAAATCAGGGAAATGGCACTCTTCACAATAGCCACAAACAACATAAAATATGTCTTGAGGTAACTCTAACCAAGCAAGTAAAAGACTTGTATAACAAAAACTTCAAGTCTTGGAGAAAAAAATTGAAGATTTCAGAAGATGGAAAGATCTCCCATGCTCCTGGAATGGTAGGATCAGCATAGTAAAAATGGCCATCTTACCAAAAGCAACCTACAGATTCAATACCATCCCTATGAAAATCTCAACACAATTCTTTACAGACCTTGAAAGGATAATACTCAACGTCATATGGAAAAACAAAAAGCCCAGGATAGCCAAAGCAATCCTGAAAAATAAAAGAACCTCTGGGGATATTACTATTCTTGATCTCAATCTCTATCACAGAGCTATAGTAATAAAAACAGCATAGTGTTGGCATAAAAACAGACATGTTGTTCAGTGGATCAGCATCAAAGATCCAGACATAAATCCACACATACTTATGAACATCTGATATTCCATAAAGATGCCAGAAATATACAATGGAACAAAGAAAGCATCTTTAATAAATGATGCTGGTCTAACTGGATGTCTACATGTAGAAAAATCCAAATTGATCCATATCTATCACCATGCACAAAACTCAAGTCCAAGTGGATCAAACACCTCAACATAAAACCAGACACACTGAACATGATAGAAGAGAAAGTGGGGAAGAGCCTTGAACGCATTGGCATAGGAGACAACTTTCTGAACAGAACACTGATAGCTCAGGCACTAAGGTCAACAATTATTAGATAGGACCTTATGAAACTGAAAAGCTTCTGTGAGGCAAAGGACACTGTCAACAAGGCAAAATGGCAGCTTACTGAATGGGAAAAGGTTTTTACCAACTCCTCTTCCGATAGAGGGCTAATATCCAAAATATATATAGAACTCAAGAGACTAGACATCAAGAAAGCAAACAATCTAATTAAAAAATGGGGTATAGATCTAAGCAAAGATTTCTCAAAAGAGGAATCTCAAATAGCTGAGAAACACCTAACAAAATGCTCAACATGCTTAGTCATTAGGGGCAAATCAAAACCACTTTGAGATTCCATCTTATTCTTGTCAGAATGACTAAGATCAATAACACAAAGGACAGCTCATGCTGGTGAGGATATGGAGCAAGAGGAACACTGCTTCATTGCTGGTGGGAATGCAAACTTGTACAGTCATTATGGAAATAAATATGGAGATTCTTTAGAAAATTGGAAATTGACCTACCTCAAGACCCAGCTTTACCACTCTTGGGCATACACCTAAATGACACTCCATTCGACCATAAAAACATTCTTTATCATCACATTTATGGGAATGATGGCTTGCTTCATACAGTAAACCACGCCTTGTTCTATTTAGTGTATTTCAATTATCAGACACCCTTTTCATACTTCATTCCCTTAACTTACAATGAACTTTATACTCAGTGTGTCCTATACCACTGTCGATGAGCAGGAATCCAGGCTGCAGCTCCAATGTTATGTCAACAGGCAATTTCTTCTCATAGAAATCAAGACAGAGGTAGCAACAAAATGACTCATGTCAGCAGTTTTAAGGAAGATCTCTGAGATGACAATGGGCTGTTATATTTCACAGCAAAGTTTGGGTTTTTAAAACCTCAAGCCTAAAAGTGATTTAGAAAAGTTTTAGAGGAATTCTTTAAACAATTATCTCCTCTCTTCTCTCCTTTTCATGTATGCATAGTTGTGATCAATAATAAAATACTTTAAAGTCAATTTGAGAGTATTTAGTTTAAAATTGCAATTGGAAATAAAATATGTCATGGATTGAAACGATTGTAATATTTTGTTTTTAAACAGCTGAAGTACCATTCCACATAATAATTATGCAGTAATTCATCGGCTGCTCTCCCTCCCAGTGATGCTGTTTCTGGTTGCTTTTAATCTTTTGCTTTTATAAATAGTGTTGTAATGAATAACCTTGAATTTGGATCATATTCTACTAGGTTTGTAAAAACAGTTCTTAGAAGTGAGATTTGCATGCAGATTTAAAACTCTGGTGAAGGGCCTGGAGGGATGGCTCAGAGATTAAGGGCAATTCCTGCACCTGCAGAGGACCCCTAAAGGCATCTTACAATTTACCCTGTAACTTCAGTGCTGGGGGATCTAACACTCTCCTTTGGCCTTTGAGGGTACTACATGGATGTATGCATGTATATACATGCAGGCAAATACTGATACATGTAAAATAAAAATAGATTAAAAGAAATCTTTGATGGGGCTCCCCGATCAGCTTTGTTGTTTTAGAATGCAGGGATTTACTTGAAGAATTACTATCTCTGTTGTTGCTGATTGTTTTAGTTTTTGCTTCTTTTAGGATCATTCTTCTTTGTATTCTGTGCTTTCGTATTATTTTAAAGTCTTTTTTATTGCTATTGAAAAAGGAGGTTTTTTTTTTTTCCTTGCAAAATTTTTACCTGGATGGAATTAAAGGTAATTCTTTTTTTTAATTTTTACTTTTTTATTTGAGATAGGGTTTCTCTGTTGTAGCTCTGGATGTCTTGGAACTTACTCTGTAGACCAGCTGGTCTCGAGCTCACAGAGATCTGCCTGCCTCTTCCTCCCAAGTGCTGGGATTAAAGGCATGTGCCACCACTGCCTGGCTAAAAGTAATTCTTTATATGCTACAAATTAGTTTCTTTTAACCTTCATTCTAAAAAGATATTTGTTAGTTTAAAATTAATTATGTTTTATGGCAAAAAAACAGTCAAAAACAGAGGGCCAACTTCTAACTTTGTAAAAATTACATTTACTGTGTGTTTGTGTGTGTGTGTGTAGGTTGGAAGTCACCATTTTCTCATAATATGTTTGTAGATAGCTATTTTTGTATGTGTACATGAATACAGACATTTCTTTATAATGGAAATAACATAAAATCATCATGTTACACATAATATTTTGGTCCTTGAATATTTCACACAATGACTTGGGCTTTTCAATGTAAATCCATGCAGACATAGATCATTCTTCTTGGATATTAAACACACAGCTATTAGCCAACCTACCCATTAACATCAATCTATTCATGAAATCATGCTTTTAGAATCTTGTGTCTGGATAATTTCACTTAATATAATATCCTCTGGTTTGTAGTTATAGATTTACCAGATATAAGCATTCAATCACTGGTTCTAGCTGGAAGCCCTGAAGCATTTCAGCTTTCATACAATCTACTTTTAAACCTACTAGCCCAGAACTATTACTGAGCCTCTCTATAGTCTAAAACAAACTCTAACTAATCAACCTCCAAGACTCACTTCTGAACTCTAACTAGCTCCTTCTGACGCTGACTCTTACTAATCAACTCACTCTTGTTCTGTCTCTAACTTTTCTCCAAGCTGCCTGGTTCAAACTGACCTTCTGAACCAGCTGACTGTTTCTGACTGAACTCGTCTTATTCCAGCTGACTATGCCTGATTCTCTGACTACCTCAAGACTGAACTGCTCTGCTTGGTTTCAAACTGACTTACTCATCCCATCTAATACTGACTTCTTCTGCAGAACTGCCTCTGTGTTTGTGTATCTCTCCCTCAGCTCTCACTGCTCCATACTGCTTCAGTCTGGACTGCTTCATTGTCTCTGTGTCTTGCTCCCCATCTGCCTGCTTCAGAATGCCTGTCTCATACTGCTGGCTGTAACTGACTCTGCTGTAACTGCTCTGAGCTGAGAGCCTGCTTTTATATCATGAGAGTTGGGCCTGTCCTCACTCTGACTCACTCTGCTAACTCTTCCTCTGTCCTTCACTGACTCATTTCAGATGTCACTTCTTGTACGACACTCTTTCTGAGCTTCTGCTTCCTGTGTCTGCTTCCACACTCTGTTTCTGCTTTTTGAATATTGGGATTAAAGATGTTTGCTACCACTGTTTTCTGAATACTGGGATTAAGGTGTGTACCAACATTCTTAACATTCTTTCTACATTTCACCAGGACCACACAGGCCTCTAAACGTGGTACCTTCATATAGACCTGGAATACAGACCCTTCCTAGCTTTCACACCAGCTTACTCCTCTATACTGGTTCACTTGTATTGCTTCAAATACAGGGTTTTCTCTTTTTAAAGGCTAAACAGTATATCAGTGTGTGTGTGAGAGAGAGAGAGAGAGACAGAGACAGAGAGAGAGAGGTTTCTTTATTCATGTAACCCTTCACATATGGTTGATCAATCTCTGTACTGGTTATGATAGTGGATATTCCCACTGACATTGCCCCCATCTATGTGCCAGGGTCACTTTTCCTCAACATCCTTACCAACATGTGCTATCTTTTGTTGTTCTGATAGAAGCTGTTCTGTTGATACCTCACGGTGGTTTTAACTTGCATTTCACTAATGGTTAGTAATGCTGAAGACGGTCCATATATTTCTTGGGTATGAGTTAAGTTTTACACATGGTACGAGATAAGAGCCCAGCTGTATTCTTCCACTGTAGATATCCATTTGCCTCAGCACCATTTATTAAAGAGACCATCCTTCACTGTATTTTCTTATAAAATATTAAATATTAACTATTTCAATTCACTAATCTATGTTAGTGCCTTTAAAAAAATTCTTCCATCAAGGTTTATAGAGTTCTATGTGCAGATCTTCCACCTCTGTGGCTAAATAGTTAAGGTTATTTCTTTGTAATAATATCTATCATAAAAATATTTTATATTTTCATGATTTATTTTTGGATAGCTCACTATTAATATAGAGAAACCCCAGTGATCCATTTACATGTGTGCTTTGGATCCTGCAACCTTACTAAATTTGTTTACTTTTTTCATTGGTTGATTCTTCAGTACGTTTTTTTTTTTTTTTTTTTTTTTCCCTCTACACAAGACAGTGTTATCTGTAAATAGAAGCTATTTAGTTTCTTCCTTGACAATTTCTTTTCCTTGCCAAATAGTTCTGGCAAGGACTTCTAGTACTATACTGAAAATAAGGAACAGGATGGAGAATTCTTGTTTGGTTCTTTATCTCAGAGGCAGAATGTTTGACTTTTCACCAGCAAGCATGGTATTAGCTGTGGGTCTGGCGCATTCCCTCTGTATCTAGTTTATTGAAAGCATTTACCATGAGAGGCTGTTGGGTTTTGCCAACTGTTGCATTGCATTCCCTGAGATAGTCATGCATCTTTTGTCCTTCAGCCGTGAGATCACTGTGTTGAAAGTCAAGCTCTGAAGGGTGCAAACATGGATCTCTAAATTCGAAAAACTCCCTCAACATCAGAAGATATATATGTTGGAATGCTCAATCTACTTTGTGCTTTAGTAAGAGATGCTTTATGTCACAGAGTTTACTCTCTCTCAGCTTCTAAGAATGATTGGGGCAGAAAGAAATAGAGTCACCAAGAGGTGGGGCAGAGGGGTAGCAGTATGGAAGCTGCCAGCGATGCAGGTGGTGTACATGAAGACATCTCAGGGTTTCTAGCCTAGCTAGAAACTAGGAGAACTGTTTCTAGAAACTCTGGACCCCAGCTCTAGCTGAAGTCTCCTTCTAGCTTTTCGTCTATAGGGTAGTGTGCTGGCTTTCGATGCCTGCTGCAGTAGATTGTTACCAACTTTGCCTCACAGATGGTAGAACTTTATTGTTTCGTACTTCAGAAAGGTAGAGGCCAGAACTGCATTTCCTGGGCCGAAATCAAGGGTTCAGTTGAGCTGTGTTTATTTCTGGGATCTCTGTCAGAGTAGCTATTTTCTGAGTCCTCTGCTCTTTTCTTAATTAACCTCACTATCCTAATTCTCCTTGAGTTTGCAGCGGTCCTAATTCACGCACATGTATTTACATCACTAGTTAGCTTTTTACTTACACCATGGCTGTGCATATCATAATCTAGGTCTTCTTTTATCTCTTCATGCTTTAGTGTTAGCCTCCAATCTTGTCATATGGTTTAACTTTGCTTTAATTATACTTCTTTCACTTGACCTTTCAAACAATACTCCCCCCCTCACATTTGTGTACATGAAGGGGGGCTCTCCTGTGTAGGTGAGAGGACAACCTCAGGCATTGGCCTTGCTTCTCACCTTGCTCTTGGCAAGGCCTCTTGTTTTTTTTTTTTTTTTTTTTTTTTTCTGTTCTGTACACCAGGCTAACTGGACCATGAGCTTCCCAAGAGTCTCCTGTATCTGCGGCTCATGTCCCTGTAGAGGAGTTGGGGTTACAGATGCTGCTTTCTCATGCTTGTTTGGGAACTGCTTTTTACCCACTGGGCCATCTTCCAAGCTCTCTTAACTGGCCTTAAATTCTTTTTTGTATGTATGTATGTATTATTATGTATGTATGAATGGTACGTTTATCTGTATTTGTGCACATGGAGGTTAATGCAGCTGGAGGGAGAGATCAGCTGTGAGCTTCCACATCTTCCAGGAGAGGTCAGAATGCTGAAAGAAGCATGAATGTTCATGAAGAGGCCTTAATGGCGAGGAAACCAGAAGAGCCAGCAACACCAGGGACAGCTTAGCAAGCGCTTGACCCATTAACCAACTAAATAAATGACAGTGTAAAGAATGCTTCTTAAGTATGGACCCCTGTTACTTCGTGAGTTGAAGAAACTCTGTACCCTGACGCCATCGTGGGGAGGAGGACCAATGGGAGGGTTAGAAATCTGGAGTCACTGAGCTGAGCTTTACTCAGAGAGACTGAGGCCTCAACTGTAGCTCAGCTGTCGGAATGCTTGTCCAGCATGCTCGGGGCTCTGGATTTGATCCCCAGCACCACATAAGAAAAGGGGAGGAAGCAGGAATGTAACTGCATTCTGAAGCCCATTCTCTTGCCCCAGCTGCTGCTGTGACAGATTCCTACTTGCAACTGATTCCCAACTTGTAACAGTTTTCCACTGTGCCTTTTTTACCCTCTAGCTCTAAAAAGAGACAGGAAAGATAGAAAGAATTCTTCACCACTCTTTAAAGATAGAGAGAAGGAAAGAATTATTTACTGCCCTTTTTGGCTGTCCTTCTTTCTGAAGCTTGGGGAACAGGAGTTCACAGGGAATGGACTATCATCTCTTAAACCATGCCACCAACTGTCCCACCCCACCAACCGTCAGCTGCCAACTGGCCACTGCCTCCTTTATACCCTAAGCGGTTCCCAGAAGTCCAAGTGGCATGTAACAGTAAGAAGAGCAGCACAGGACAGAAAACTTCTTGGCAAAGCATCTTGCTATACAGGAACTTGCCTGTGAGCTGAAGGTCAGCCTGGGCTACATGAGATCCTATTTCAAAACAAAACAAAACACAATGCAGAGTGACCAACTTAAGCTACAGTTAGCATTCATTTTAAAATTGTCAGCAATGCCTATCATCTGAGGGAGTAGCAGTCTAGAGAAAGATGAAGTTAATTTTGCCAAATGAGAAATTGTCTCTGCTTGCCTGATCTCACTCCATTTATTTGGCCTAGACTTGGAGTTGAACTTGACTGGTAAAGAAGCTCTTTGTACTTAGACAACAAGTACATTTGAAGAGGAGGAGGCTTTAAGGTGTCTCCAGCACACTGCCTGCAGCCGTGGGCTATAGTCAACCCAGCAGTGATCAATACCTTCCACTGCTCAGCGCCTCATCAATAATGGCATGTATATATCAATTTTGGGGATAAAACTACAGATCATTTTAGACACCCTTAAAGCATTATTTTTGTTATAGATCAATATTTCTGCAATTTGCTCCGAAAACTTAGGTTTTAAACATAGCACTGTGGGGTTAAAATAATTATGAGCTTATTCTTGAAGATCTCTGGATGTTTCTCCCTCTAGTGATGAGTTGACTGTGCAACATGAGTTGTTTGTGAGAGTTCCAGTTCCAGTAGGAGCAGGTGTAAAAGTGAAACTCTGCTGATAACATTGTGTTCTCTGCTGAGGTTTATGTTATGATTTAAGCAGCTGCTTGAAATGTGATAGAATACAAAATTAGTTTAAAAGTACGGAGAGCAAAGCTAGCACCAGAGGAAAAACTATTGGAATAACTTTTCAGGAAGGGAAGCATAAAAGAATTGAGTTACAGGATTTTACAGAGTTGCTAAGTTTCAGCCACGATGTTATGGTTAATTAGAGTAACACTAGGAGATACCTCATCAGACATTCCAATTCTCAAAGGAAAACATGAGCCTGTAGTATATTGAATATTATGTCATACTTCCCCTTTAGTTCTCTTTTATTTCTTTCTACAAATGTATATCTCTAATTATATTCGATGTTCTAGATTACAGGCTGCTGTATGAAGGTAATTTTGGGGACTACAGAGTAAGTGTGTAGTGGATGACTGAATGTGTATAAGGAGAAACAGGATAGGTAGATGGATCCCAGAGGGGAGAATACCCTGTGAAGAGCCAGGAGACCATGGAATGGACTCCACATTTGGATTAACTAAGGGAGGCGACAGCAACATGGAATGTTCTAATCCATGGAGTAGATCAAAATGTCACCCCGACACCCAGGGCCTGTTATTCCATTCTCTAGGCCAGGCTGCCTAAGAAATGGCAAAGCTGATGTTTGCTTTTCTAGTGTTACCAGGGAAACAAGAGTCGGAGTCCAAAGCTGATCTCTAAGGTTACTAAGCCGTGTCTAGCGACCTAACATTGCCATACAGGCGGAACTGAATCTTTTCTCAACCATCACGTACATCTGTTACGACATGGTGCTGTAAGAGAACAATATTCCAAGCATTTTTATGCAGCCAGTGTTGGAGTTTCGGGGGTACAGCCTATCATTTATCAGGGTGATAGTGGGATTTTACCTTGACCCACTGGGGGATTCTCTCCTGAATGACCCCTTCTGCTGCTGCTGGTGGATTCTGCTGTGCTAATTGCTATCGTAGTCACTTTTATCTCTCTGGTGGTACAAATTCTGAGGGGTCTTCAGTCCCTCACTAAATAATATAAATAAAGTGCATTACAACAGTGGTGATTTTCTGAAAGGCAGTGCCACTCAGTTGAATTGGTAGTTCTAGTGAAACTCTGGAAAGAATAATTAATCAATGACATCAGAATAGGCTGTTTTAGTAAGCTGCCTTGGAACAAAGAAAGCCTGGTTGATAGGGCCCACGAGTTTTGTCCATGAGAGACAGGCCTAGGATCAGGAAATAACAAATGAGTTTCAGTGCCCATTGTTAAGTTTGGACTTCCTTGATCATAATTTTGATTTTCTCCCCTGATTTTACGAATTATAAAATTGCTGATGAGCTTTGTCGTATGTCTTGGGGACATAGAGCCAGGTAGCATGTAAGCTGGAAAGATTCTCCCTTTACCTAAGAAAGTCAAGGGACCTAGACTTGGGGTTCTTTGGTTAATTGCACATTTGTTTTATAATTGTTAGCTGAATAGAAATTGTGTTAAGGATAGTGTGACATACACCCATTTCCTAGTAACTGCAAGTGCTTCCTGCCAGCTCGAAGGAACTGGTTGTAAGAATCATTTAGCGTGTGTAAATTCTGTTAATGTGTAATGGGAGAACTTTTGTTGTGAGAGTTTATGTACCTGTAGCATTAAGAACATAAGGGGAATGTTTAATCCTGTGTAGAGAACAATACTTTATGTGGGAGATTTAATCCTGTGTAGCTCTGTGAGAATAATATGTTTAAAAAATATGAATATTGTAATCATACACTGGGAAAAACAGGACTTGTAATGATGATGTGATTTATTCTTATGTAGAGGGCATTGTTTAAAAGGTCTATAGGTGCATGGGGAAAATAAGGAAGAAGATAGCATACGGAAGGAAGCTTACAAGATGAGCATGGGTAAGGTATGTATGTGTTAAAGCTTACAATATATGTGTGTGCGTGAGGTGAGTGCTCAAGCTTTGCTTCTTCCACAAGATGTATGAATGTGTGAATGACTGTTTATATGGGGATTGGAAGGAATAAGGTTGTCGAAGCTTTGCTTCTTCCAGAAGATGTGTGCATGTGTGTGTGTGGTTTTATGGTAAAAATACAGTAGAGAATAAGTTCAAATAAGAGAAAGAAATTGTGCAGAGAGGAAAGGCTTAAATTGTAGACAGAGAAAAAAGTTTCAATTGAAAGAGAAAAGATAAATAACGAGAGATCTTGCTTTGACCCATCCAGAAGACTGTTTCCTGTTTCCCCTGGACTTCATAGCCCCTTGGCATCCCCTGGCCTATAGCCAAGCTGGCTTCTGGCTTTACGCCTTGAGCATCCTAAGGAAGCACTCTACCACTGAGCCACATCTCCTGCCCTGCGCCCTTCATTTAGCACACCATGTAGACTAATTACTACATAATTGGTAATCATCTTTTCTTTATTTCATTTATACTTAACATACACCCATAATAAATATCCATAATAAACATTTGTGCAAATATATTAGATAATGACCATGATGTTTTTCTTTGTAGAAGAGCAGACTGATTTAATTCACAAAGGCTGATTGGATGTCCAGGTTCCACAAGCCACAAGGCTAATAAAAGTGTGACTAACACCTAGTGGCAGCCAAGGGAGAAATGCCATTCTGTGAAACCAGCTACTGTAATTCAGCTACTCTTTTCCCTCTTCTGGTTCCTTCCAGTCACAGTGAAAGGCAAAGAAGAGCAGATGGAGGTTTTCAGTCATTCAGCTGGCAGTTTGGATAATCATCAAATATGATAATTCTGTCTTACATTATAAACTGCATCACTGTCTCTGGGTCTTAATAAGGTCTGATTGACTCATTGTAAGCAGGTGGCAGCGTTGTATAATAAACTGCCAGGTTCAAGTGCAAACCAGGGTGAGAATCATATTTATATATGGTCTTCATTTTAGCTGGGTGTGGCGGGTCCCTGTAATCCTAGAAATCAGAAGGAGGTGGAGGAGGATCAGGAGGTCAAGGCCATTCTTGATTACATGGTGAGTTTGAGGCCAGCCTCGACTACTTGAGTCCTTGTCTCACAACAGAAAAATAAAAGAAAGAAAGAAAGGAAGGAAGGAAAGAAGGAAGGAAGGAAGGAAGAAAAAAGAGAGAAAGAAACTAAGCCCAGACAGGGGAAGTTACTGAATCCTAACTTTAAAACATATTGATTTGACCTCAAGACATTAACAATGAATTAAAATAAAAATTTGAAATAAGCCTTTATGCGGTACGTGTGCAGTGGCAGATGACAGGCAGATAGTCCAGACTTAGCAAGACTGCGCTGTGGTTCCTGCACCTTACTCTTCTACAGCTTGCCTCCCTAAGTGGAGCCACACACTCCTTGTTCTTGTTGTTGCTGTGTTTTTTTTTTTTGGCGACTCACTTATTTTCATATTCTTTATTATTGAAAAACTTGAAATACCATAATGAAAAACAGAGAAGTATTCAAGTAAACTATACTATTTCCATAGTTTTGATAACGTGCAAATATTTGTTTGTTTCTTAGATAACAAGGTCCTGACCAGACAAGAGGTAATGATTTTGAAAGAATAAGAATGCTAATGTGGCTACAGATGCTGAGCACTGGTTAGATCTGGGCGCATCCTAAAGTTGGTGCCGATACTATACAGCAGGGTTAGCCTATTGTTCAGGGTTCTATAGACTAACTGAACTAACAGGACTTATTAAATGGGCATATGTAATACAGTCCAAAGGGCCCAACAGTAGCCATGTCACATGGGAAAGGCAAAGAACCTGGTAGCTGCTCGGCCCAGGAGGCTGGATGCCTTGGTAGTCCCCATCTGTTGGAGGGTGTGGAGGGCTCCTGGAGAGCCACTGGCCCTCAGTCTATGTTGGAAGCCCAGCAATTGAGTCCACAGAAGCAGCGAATAGGGTAAATAGGTTAACAGAAGGGAGACGGAAGGCCAAGGGAGCAAAAGGTGAAAGATTGTCTTCCCTTCATTCCCTTCCTTATTTGGGGTGCTACCAGAAGATGCTGTCTACATCTGGGACGGGTCCTCCCACATGTAGCAGTTCTCAACCTGTGGGTCACTACACCTTTGGTGGTCGAAGAATAACCTTTTACAGGGGTCACTTAAGAGCATCTGTGTATTAGATATTTACATTATGATTCATAACAGTAGCAAAAATGCAGTTATGAAGCAGCAGTGAAAATAATTTTATGGTTGGGGGGAGGCCACAACCCATGAAGAAATGTATTAAAGGGTTACAGCATTTATAGGAAGGTTGAGAGCCACTGCATTAAGGAAATCAGTGTAACCCACCATACATGTGTCCATGTCCTACAAACCAACCTGATGCAGACAGTGCCTCAGTTGAGACTCCTTGCTCAGGGGAGAGCAAGCTGTGGCAAGCTGACACTTAAAACTGACCATCATAGTCAGACATAAGGTTTGCATGGGCAATTCTGCAGCTGTGAGTGCTCGCTGCTGTTCTTCCAGGACCCAAGTTCAGTTCCCAGCACCTGTCTGGCAGCTCATAATCACCCATATCTCCAGCTCCAGAGTATCTAAAACCCTCCTCTGGTTTGTGTAGGCACAGCACACACATGGCATACACTCACATAGACAAATATACAGACTCATAAATATAAATAAATACATTGAAGGAGATTTGCAGGGAAGGTGACATGAGCAGGTGTTGGTGGCTTTGGAAAGGGATATTGGAGAACTCATCTCCTGAGGCCGGGAAGATGAGAAGAAATGTTGTGATATTTTCTTATGTGATTAAATACTGACTTTCTAAAGACATACAAAGATGATATATACGATGAAAAGATTAAAAATTTAATTGAGGGACTGGAGATATGTCTCAGTGGTTAAGACCACTTGCTGCTCTTGTAGAGGACCTGGGCTTGGTTCCCAGCACACATGTGACAGTTTATCAGCACTTGTAACTCCAGCTTCAGGATTCTAACATCTTCTTCTCATCTCCTCAGGAAACAGACATGTGCATGGTATATGGATATACATGCAGGCAAACCGTGCATCTACGTAAAATAAATAAATCTAAAAGAATCTAATTGAAAAATGCGAAGAGAGCTTGAACAAGTAAAAACCAAGGAGGAGGTTCTTATAAAGATAAGACAAGTCAATGTTCTATGCATTAGAAATCACACTAATTTGTCTTGTAGTAATGAGACGCTGTTTTTCACCTATCAAAATGACATGACTTTTAAAAAGTTATAGAACTGAAGTTGGCGTTTTAGAAGCATTAATTAAAGCAATGTCATTGTTTACAATCCTCTAGATGGTCAACGCAGCAATCTGTTTTAAAGCTTCTGAAATACTCATGTTATTTTACCCAGAGATATGTTCAGAAAATTCTTCCTTTCTTTCCACCTTCTCTTCCTTCCTTTCATCTTTTTTTTTCTTCCTTTCAATACTGGGAACTGAACCTAGAGTGTGTTATACATATGAGGGAAGTGCTCTTCCTCTAAGAAACTGTTTCTTAGGAAAACGATCAGAAATGTGCATCAGATTCACAAACCACCCGTGTGCTTAGTAATTGGCAGGACATCTAAACACGTGTACAACTACACAGAGAATACAATGTTGACATTAAATTTCACAACATAGGAAAATGTTCACATGTGCAGATTGTATGTTGAAATGTTCTGTTTGGTGAAATAAATTGCTCATCAATAAAATTTTCATAAATCAGAATATATGTTTAATAAATAATAGCTATTTAATAAAGTATTTGTTTAAAGTATCTTTGCAGGAGGCTAGAGAGATGGCACAGTGATTAAGAGCACTTATTGCTCTTGCAGAAGATCCAGGTGTGGTTCTCATCAGAAGGGCCACTAATGCCTATAGTTCCAGTTTCAGGGGATCTGATGCCATCCTTTGCCCTGAAAGGAACCTGCATGCTCACACAAATACAAATAAATGTGAATTAAAAAACAAATTGTTAAAATATCGTCACAAGGCTTCAGATACTCCCTTAAAAGATAAGGTTTTGAGATGAGAGGTTAAAAGAAGTCGGGTGCTCGGTGACTGTACCGTGTGCCTGTGTGCTGGCCATAGCTGGTTGATTTCAATGTGAGAAGAAAATACAGTTCAACTCCCAGAGCACACTTCTGGAGGTCAGAGGACAACCTCGAGTGTCAGTGCTCACCTTCTACTTTGTTTTACTAAGCTCTTTCTGCTGTTTTGCTGCTGTATATGCCTGGCTCACTGCTGTTGAGTTCTGGTGATTCTCTTGCCTCTGTCTCCCATCCACCTGTAGTAGTGCTGGGATTACAGATGCTCATGCTGACTGAATGCGACTCTTAAATTAGCCTGGGGTTTTGAACTTGGGATCTTCATGTTTTCAACACAGGAGCTTTAACCTATTAAGCCATCTCCCCAGCCCTAGAAAAACACCTTGGAATACTTTTTCTTCCCTTACTGATCCAAGTGTGCAGGGCTTTCCTCTTTCTCTGCACTGTGATTAAAATGATCACTAATGAAATCAGCATATTTGAACACATCTGCACTCACATGTATACTCAGCACTGTTCCCAACAGCCACGATGTGGTTTCATTATAAGTGTGCATCAGTGGAGGAATGGACAGTGAATTTACATATCTATATATCTATATGTCTATCATCTATCTATCTATCTATATCTATAATCTATTTATCTATTTATCATCTATTATTTGTCTGTCTATCATCTATCTATCTATATTTATAATCTATTTATTTATCATATATTGTTTGTCTATCTCTAACTATCTATCTATCATCTCTATATATCTATGCAGTGGAGTACATTCAGCTATTGGTAAGAAGGGAAACTTGTCATTTTCAAAGTTTGAATGAACCTGGAGGACATCATGTTAAGTAAACTGAGGCTGGCACAGCAGCATAAGCACTACATGTTCTCACTCACATGTGGAATATGAGCTGATCTCATGGGAATGTAGAGAAGAAAGGTAAAAAGTTTCCTAGTGGCTGGAGAGGGTAGAGAGGAGGGCTGGCAGGATAATGGCAAGGTGGTATTTGTATCAGAGGAATGAGCCCTGGTGTTCTGTTATGTGGTAGAGTGACTACACATAGCAATAATGGATTATATGTTTTAAAAGAGCTAGAAGAGATTCTGAATGCTCCTACCACAAAGAAATAATAAATGTTGAAGTAATGCATATGCTAATTATCCTGGTTAAATCTTTAAAGTAGACCCAAACATCGAAACCCACAAACATGCTGAATTATTGTGCCAAAACATATTACTGGATTGTTCTAAACTCCCAGCAACTATTCTCTATTCCAGAAACAGGGTAGGTGCATTCCGAGGCAAACTTCCTTGACTGTAATTATAGGAAAGTTTGATTGCTTAGGCTATATTAGCAAGGGCTGAGAAAGCTCAGGAAATCTGAAAATTAGGGTTCTCTCACCCCAGTATTGGAGTGGAGTGGGGGAGAGGTGAGAATCAGCTGTGCTGGAGTTCAGCTTCCTGTTTCACTGGCCTGGCTGTCAGAGGATGCGTAATAAACCAAGCACCTTCCACCCACTGCCTCCCGTCTCCTGGCAGCAACTGCAGGCTACAAAGGGCAGGAGAGGGGCTGGTTCCCAGAAGAAGAAATTTAAAAATATTCATTGCCTCTCACAACCACGTTGTCCTAACCGCTTTGCTCAGAGGGGAAGTAAGTGTACTGAAGGAAATTGAGTCTGTACTGCCAGGCGCATCTGTTCCTTGGAGAAGGATGGAGTAGCCAGTGTAGTGTCAGGGTTTGCAGGGGCTATCTTTGCCCGTTGGATATACCAACACAATAAGGATCATGGATGAAGGAAAAGCGGCTGTTTTCTGGTCTGTAATATTCTGGGGCCAGGAGAGAAACAAGTCTTTGGTTACACTTTCCCAAACTTTTTAAAGCGTTGAAGCCTTTCCATGTCATCTGATAGCAGATTATGATTTTGTGTGTAGAGTTTGTTATTTTGGATTCTTGGAGTAAGACTAGCTTTTAAGATATAGTCAAACTACGACAAAAGGTCACAAAATAATAAAGTGCTACTATCTACCATTTTAAGCTTCCAGTTTCTCCTGGAGGGATGTTTAGATTTCTTGTCTATGGAAGCAAAAAAAAAAAAAAAAAAAAAAAATGGATGTGAGAGTTGTTTGTGCTTTTGTTTGGTGGGTTGCTTCAGAAGATGCCTGCATACAGTACGCAGAGTTTTGAATGCAGATTGGATTTCCATTGCAAAAGTTAATGACTTGGAAAATAGGAATCAGTGTGATTTGCAGTAGAATTGACTTTAAAGCCTCAGCCATGGATAGTAAGTATTAATTTATCATAACTTTGTATTTATCAAGGGTTTTGTTGAAAACACAATGTCAGAAATTGCCCACGTTGCCTTAGTCTTTGATTTTCTCTTACCATGACAATTCTAGTCCTGGTCGACCTGTTTGTACTGTCAGTCCTGGGGTCTTAGCGATACCTTTGCATGGTCAAGAAAATGACAAGCCGAACAACTTTAACTATTCTTCCTGTGGATGGAGTAGATATGGCTTTGAACAACTCAACCTGCCAGTATTTTCTTTTAACTTGTAAAATGAGACATGGAGCTGACTCTCTTCAAGTCGTCCCGTGTACGTTGGAGGATATCTTATGACTCGTTATTAAACATGTTGGTGGCCAGACTACTGTTGTGGTTGTTGAGGAAGCGATGTTGAATTTGAAGGGATTTAACATTTATATTAACTTCTGCTGTTATTCCTGTAAGACAGACCACTCCATCTTCTGCAGCTATTCTAAAGGTAGAGCTGCAGAAAGCTGGCTTCCTTAGAGTCACTTGTTTTTAAATTGATGTGACAGAAATAGTTTATATTTTAACTTCATTTCTATCACTTGACGTTTCATCACAAGATAAGTCCCCAGATTCCCAGCACCTGGTACTCTCCGTGTGAGAAAATCAGTTCAATTTTTCATTTCTGCCTGGAAACTCTGTGGCTTAGGCTATGTTTATAGCTACGTAGGAAGAAACCTTGTCTCAACTAGATCTACCTAGCTACACTAAGAATCTAAGACAGGGTGAGCTGTCCCAGGATAAGCTGCTCTTGGTGAGAAGTTCTATCAAACACAAGGAGTTCAAAATATCTTCTTTCTATTGTTATACAGATTAGAATAAGGTGGATCATTAGCATTTAAGTGCCCACCAACAAAACTACTAGCTTCATTTTTTCAGTTCCTGATTCCATTTGTTACTTTGAACACTGGCTAAATTTGAATTTCACTTAAAAAAAACATTTGGAGGCATATATGTATCTCTCAATTAATAAACTATCTGGTTAAAATATCTTAAAATAATTTCACTAAAATTCCATTTTAATAACTGAAATTTGACTGGTGATATATGTAATTTATTTATTACTTATTGCTCAGTGCAATCCCGAGTTGCACCCCAATGAAATGCAAGGATGTAGAGGTGGTAGCTGTGTTATTCATATCTCCATGAAGAATAGCCACAGTCCTTCTTTCCCTAACCCGACAGAGTGCTTATAAAGTAAACTCTACCCAGTGATTTGGTTTATGTTTCCCAGTATGTCCATATAGGCACATTTTAGAGTCTAAGAATTCAGTGTTTTATATTTTGTCTTTTCATTTACTATTTACAGTGTTTCAAGTTCTATATTTTAAAACCATGTGCAATTCTATAGTGCAGGTGAATTATTTAACATTTTCCTAGAATTAAGTACTCCAATTATATCCTGCATATATATAGATATATAGATATATATATAGATATACATACATACATACATATATGTATACATATACAAATATGTATATATTGCAGTAAATTTTATGGTGACTTCTTCATGTACACAGCACTTGTTTTTGTTAAACCATCCCCTTGGAGTACTTACTTTTCTAGGAGTAGAATTGGTGAGTCACCTGGAAATGAGCATCTAAATTAGACCTGAGAAATCACACACAGTCAGGTTTCCATTTTCACTCTTGTTACAAGTGGGACAAGCAGAGAGACAGAAGAATTGCATGTGGATGCAATTTTGTCTTCCTACTCCTGCAGTGGGCAATCTCTTTGGAAAAGTATTTTAAGCCTCTGAGAGGAAGATGCTTCTATTTTCACCACTGCTAGTAAAATATCAGGTATGGAAAATGGAGTTTTAAAGATTGAGCTGGACACAAACTATTTCAGTAACCTCTAACTTCCTCTTGTCAATCACACCTTATAAACCAGGCTTCTCGGATCACCACGAGTGTCCTCAGAGCTGCTTCTGGATCTATGTGAATGCTCTGAAGAAGATGCATCTTTGATAGCTACATCTTCTGAAGACGCTGTGGTGGCATATCTGTTCATAAGCTCATCCTTTATTTCTCTCTGGGTGTGTTGGGGTAGGAAATAGGTATGGAAAAACTCAACAGACTGACGAAGCAAAGAATGTCTTACTCTGAGAGGGGAGGGAAGCACACTGGAAGTCAGGCAGAATGGTTTTCTGCCAAGGCAAGAAAGAAACAAGCAAGAAATTGGAGAAGGCAATGATATGGTGAAGTGCCCCCCCCCCAAATGTACTTGTAATTTGTCCGAATAGCAGTTCATCAATTTAAAATCAAACAAAAGACAATGGAAAAGAAAGCACAGTGTATTCTGACTCTGATTTTGATTGTTCTCTAGTTGCTTTGGCTGGTGCACCTAGAAGCCACCAGCAGAATCTGTTACTACTGAGGCTCCCCAGGCAAGCGCATAGCCAGATAGCATAGGTTTGGTTTAGAAATACTTTTTTTTTTCTTTTTAAATTCAGGTTTTAAAAAAGTCAATCTGGAATGTAGGTCAGTGGTAGAGCTTTCTTTGTGCCATGTGCCCTGCACTGGGTTCAATCTCTAGCACTGACAAGAAACAGTTAAGCCTTTAGAAATAAAGAATAAAAGCATTGTTATCGGGATTAGGATAGGGGGCGAGAAATGCTGAGATGTGTGTCAAGTGACATAAAGTAGCAAAATAAATTCGAGCAAAGTCTGAAGGTCTAATGTACAAGTGAGGACTGTAGTTGACATTAGTGGATTCTATTCGGGAATTTTGCAAAGTATAGATTACAGCTACACTTACCTCAAGTTGGATAAATGAGCAACTATTTGTGTTTGACAATTTTCTATCACTATAAGAGATTCCCAATGTAATTGTCTTACAAAGAGGAACGTTTTACTTTGGCTCAGTTTCCTCTCTTCCTGTGCATATTTTGGGTTTGTGGAAGAGCGGGTGGAGTTCAACCAAAGTAACCTCGTGGCTCATGGGTAAGAAATGAACAAAAAGGAGAAAAGGGCTAGGGTCCTCCTGCTCCCCTTTAAGTTATGTCCCCAATTATGTCACAGAAAGACCTGCCTACTTTTAATGGCCCCATCCTTTCCTGATAGTGCTACTGTGGGGACTAGGTCTATAACACACAGGCATTTGGGGGCTGCTTAAGATCCGTCTGCGGTTTATGAGGTGTGTGTTTGGTTGTTCCCAAAGACTAACCATTTAGTAAACAAACAAGCTGATAAACTTTACAATGCCATGCTATGTAATTTATTTTAAAAAGAAATCAAGCTTTCATGGTACGAATTTAAGTTTATGACGCAAAAGTACTTCAAGCTAGAGAAAAATGAGAGGAGTGTAGTTCAACAGAATTACTAGGTGCAACACCATCTTTCAGTGATTTTTCTTTATTATTTTATTATTTTTTAAAGATTTAATTGTGTATGTGTGTGTGTGTGTGTGTGTGTGTGTGTGTGCTTGTGTGCATGTATGTAAGAGAGATAGAGGGGAGAGAGTGAGGGGAGAAAGAGAAAGAGGGGAGATAGGGAGAGAACTTGTATGTACATGATGTGTAGATCTCCACAGGTGTCGGAAGAGAGCATCTAGATATCTAGAAGAGAGCACTCGATCTGTGGTGTTTCAGTTACAGACAGTCGTGAGCCGCCTGAAGAAGGTGCTAGGAACTGAACTCCGGTCTTCTGCAAGAGCAGCAAGTGCTCTTAATCATCTAGCCTTGTTGGAAAAGTACCTCCTTCACCCCTCTGCTTTGGTGAGGAGTTCTATCCACATTCATTGTGCTGTCTTCACAGAGATGATTTATAAATCTCTAGTATTTGCATAGTTTATCTCCCAACATGAGAAAAAACAAGCATGAGGAATTTATTTGCTTTGTACCACGCTTTGTACCTCTGCCCATTGGTAATGCACACTAGAATTTTGCTGGCTTTGAGAAGTTCTGAAGTAGAAAAGCCTTCTTACCTTTGTCTCACAACTTCCCAAACTGATAATCAAAGAAGCCACTTTTATATTACCTTGATGATATTTTGAGGAGTACTCATGCTCCAGGGAACAAGTTATGCAGAATTCTTAGGGGAAAAAGACATTTTAATAATCAGAGGTTAAGGCTTGTAGTTTTTTTATTCCCCACCCCAATCCTCTCCACATTTGCTGAGATACTTGGAATGGAGCACGTACAGTTCTCTTCACAGACTGAGTCTCTAGCAAGAACATGAGAGAGAAGGGTGAAGTTTGTTGGGGTTCTCTGTTCACTTGTTCTAGTTTTGATTCTAAATCTTTAGAGAGGAGAATAGAGGAATGTCCTGGTTATAAAATCATTGGACAGAGCAAGATTTTGTTTACTGAATCACGACTTCTGAACAAAAGGACAAGACATTGAAATGAGACAAAATGTATCTTATGTACAACTGAGTAGCATGTGGTTAGGAGTTATGTTAAATGACTAGACTCTCTAGAGGAGCTGGCTGGAGACTGCTACAGGAGAGAAATGTATGGAGGGAAACTACAGCAGGAAGGGAAGCAGCCCAGTGGCAGCGTGTGTGTGTGTGTGTGTGTGTGTGTGTGTGTGAATTATTTTTAAGTCAAACTACAGTTAGTATATATAGTGGTTTGAGTGAGAATGTCCCCAATAGGCTTATTTATGTATTTAAACATGTGGACCCCATTTGGTTCTATTGTTTGGGGGGAGGCATGGCTTTGTTGTAAGAAGCAAGTCACTGGACACAAGTTTTAAGAATTTGAGCTCCCACACCATTTCCAGTTGCTTTCTCTGCTTTATGCTTGTGGGTCAAGATGTGAGCTCTCAGCTTGCTGCTTGACAGGAACCAGCAGGTCATTCTAGTGACAGGGCTCTGATAGCGAAGGCCAGGAGATGAGAATATAAAGAGGATAGAAGATAGAGAAGATAATGAAGTCTGGGACCAGGAGATCTTGCATAACCTAGGTCTTATGAAACTTATTAAGAAGTATAGCACCTTATACACTATTTCCAGGGGATAAATACAATGGAGTCAGTAGCATCTATCATACGATGGGACAAAGTCATCACAAGACTAATCAAGCAACATTGCACAAAGGGAACATAGGTTATCTCAAGAGCACTATAGACTAAGTACACAGTGGCCTTGGGACTGCTAAGTCTTGTCTTTTCAGGGATGAAAGCCAAATTCCCAGGAACTGAAATCTTAACTCGTTTAAGGCACTGGCCTTACCCTACATCAGCATTGCCAAGTCCACTTCTGGATAAGGACACAGAATTAAAGTTCCCTTTGTCCTTGCATCAGGGGCTCTGAGAATACCATGGGTCAGTCTGGCTCTCAGCCTGTTCCAGGCCCCGTATCTGTCTGCCGTGATGGTATGGACTCTAACACTCTGGAACCACAAGTCCAAATGAACTCTCTCTTCTAGAAGTTGCCTTGGTCATGGTGTTTGATCACAGCAACAGAGAAGAAACTAAGACAGCATACAAAGTCCTAGGTTCACAATGGCTTTTCAAACATGTATATCATCATACTATATTCTTACTCACAGTCCTATTGCATGCTCCCTTTCTGGTTCCTCCCTTCCTCCCAAATAGGTCCCTTTTCACTTTCACAACGCATATATGCCATTACCTCTGTGTGTCCCTACCTTTAGATCCTTTACTCATTTTTCATAGCCTCCCTTTATTTCCATATCTCTCTCTCTCTTTCTCTCTCTCTCTTACACACACACACACACACACACACACACACACACATCTATATATGTTTAAATCTAGACTTCTACCAGTGACAGAAAACATGTGATGTTTGCTTTTCTGAGTCTGGCTTATTTTGCTTAATGTCATTTATCTCCAGGTCAATTTCAAGCAAAATGATTTGAAAATAACATGGATCCTTCTAGGCAGCTAACTCTCATTCTTAAGACTGCGGAGTACAAATGATCATTTTAATTTTCAATTTTAATTCCAATTGTTATTCCATTAGGCAAAAACATTGATCAAAAATATTGATTAGCTATTGCAATACTATAGTTAAAGAAGTTATAGAATATAAAAGACAAATTCTGGTTTCAAGGAAGAAATGCTATAAAGACATCAGTAAAGAAACGAGATCACTTACACATTCATCACCTATAAGATTGAACAGTATTGTTTTGTAATTATTGTTTGAGAATTTCATGCATGTATATAATGTACTTTAATCAAATCCATCCACAATTCCCTCTTCTCCAGTTCCCTCCCCTACCTGGCCCACTTTTCCCTCTCAATTTCATATCTTCTGTTTTTTAAAATCCAACAAGTTCACAGATGTGAGCTGCCAGGATGTGCATTGATGTGGGGCCACATGAGTACCTCCTCAGGAAAATGACCTTCCTATCCTAGGAGCCATCAGTCACCAATAGCTCCTCAGGTAGGGATGGGACTTCATAATCACCTCCCCACTCCATGCATGTCAACCAGAGACACACTTAAATCTGATAAGATGGAAACAAAGTCAAAGTATACAGCAAAAGTATTTGAAAACTAAAAGCAATCAGCTGGTGTAACTATGCCAGAGACAAAACACACTCCAATGTAAGAATTGGACATTCCACAAGGATGCTAGAAATTGTATTTCTTACATTTAGATGTGCCTTACAAAATAGCCCCAAAACTTGCCAAAATAAAATTGGATACAGTAACATTGGGAAATTGAATACAGCTTTATTTGTAATTGATAGAATAAGATTAGGAATACGTCAAGGATTTAGAGTACTTGAACACAGTGAGTAGAACAGGGAGAGTCCAGTGAGGTCCAGTTTGCTTCAGTGAAGTGCTTGACAGTCATTTCCAGCTTTGCCAGGAGATGAATGATCATGGGCAGCAGGAGTGTAAAGTAGGAGGACTTCAACTAATGAGACAGCCCGGGGTGTTGGAGTAAGCCCTCTAATGCCAAAAGCCCATTTCTTGGTTCAATCCTATCCAATTTAACCTACTAAAAGCTTTTTCAAGTGATGAAGAAATCAGACTTAATACATATTTTTTAATGGCTTGGAACAATGAACTAAGCCTGTGAGATGAAAGCGTCATTGGTACAAATCAACATTCTTTTATGTTGGGTTTTCTTTTATAGCAAAATAGTTCAGCCCTTAAAACATGAGGCAGACATACATATATACATACATACATACGTGCATGCATACATATATATGCCTGAACATGTAACAGCTATATAACAGCTCCATGAACTTTCACTTTCATGTATATCATGTGGCCAGATCCTATCATATTCCCAATGCCCTGGAAAACTCCTTCATAGAAACGGCCTTCCCCATAGAAATAACCAATATTCTATCTTCCATTGTTGGTGATATGATCTATTAGATACATACTAGTAAAGATACGCTTCCTGGCTGGCCTGGTATTCTCTATGTAGCCTAATCTGCCTTTAAACTCACACCAATCCTCTTGCCTTAGCTTCCTAAGAACTGGAGTTACAGGTGTGAGCTCCCATTCCAGGCTTGACTTCTTCCTTTCAACTGTGTCCAGATGAGTAAAAACAGCTTGTTAAGGGGCTAGAGTGATGGCTCAGTGGCTAAGAACACTGTTTGCTCTTCGAGAAGACCTGGGTTCAATTCCCAGCACCTATATGGCAGCTCACAACTGTCTGTAACTCCAGTTTCAGGATATCCAACACCCAAACAAGACATACATGCGGGCAAAACACCAATAAACATAAAAGAAAAATAAATAAATAATTTAAAAAAATAACTCGTTGGAATTTGATTGACTCTTTAGATCAGTTGCTTACTTACAGAAGCAGAATCTTTCTGTTTAAGTAGCTCGTCATTAATTTGTTTCAGATGAGTTTTCATTCATTAGGTTATAAAAAATCGTTCTGATTCTTATGCTACTATAGTTATATGATAAGAATTGTATTTTATATTGTTTGTTGTTAGTATATAAAAATAAAGTTAAGGGCTGGAGGAATGACTCTCAAGAGCACTGGCTGCTCTTCCAGAAGAACGGAGTTTGAGTCCCAGCACCCAAATGGTGGTGACAGCCACAGACAGATGTGGAGGCAAAACACTCGTTCACATTAAATTATAAAACAATAAAAATATGAGCAGAAAAGTTAGCTTTTCATACCGAGAGTATACTGAGTTTTCTTTTCTAATTGCTTATTAATTAGAGACACAGATTCTTTCCAAATTCATATATTCATAGCTGTGACCTGTGAAGAGTAAATAGTTTCACTTGTTTTCTTATTTATGTAACTTACTTTTTGTCACTTGCTAGGCTTCCTGTGCACTGTCAAAAGAAGCCACAACAGGGGCACTCCCCTTCTGCTTCCAAATTCAGTGGGAAACATATTTTTTTCTCCACTGAATGTTTTATTAGCTTCAAGAATGCTGGTTTTTAGAAAAAGATTTAGATACAGAATATAGACAACCTTGGGCCGGGAGACGGCTTAGTGGGTAAGAGACCTTGCTCTACGAGCATGCTGATGTGTTTAAACCCTAGACCTCACATTAAAAAAGCCAGGCATGACTATGCAGGCCTTTAACCCTTTCTCCACACATTGCTTATATAGTGTGCACATTTGCACACATGTATACTCACAAAATGAAAGAATCCAGATAGTCTTCAATGAGGTGCCAGGACTAGAGTTAACCTTGTCTCCTTATTTATATGAAATCATTCTCTTAGGTGCTAAGAACGAAGGGCCGAACATGGGGAATTTTAAAAGTTGTTTTATTTTACGCTGTTTTGACTATATGTAGAATGTTTAACAATGCGTGCTATATTCTAGGAAGATGACCAAAAAATGAAGAGATGGTATATAAAAAAGGAAAGAGAACACTACGAGCTTGGCAAACCGAGAGCTTCAGGGCTGTAGCTCTCAGAGTCCTCACAAGTGTTGGCCTTTTCTATGATGCAGCTGTAGTTATCCCTGCTCCTGCCAATAGCCACTCACCCATATTCCAACAAACTCATTGGTTCACACAGAAAATAGCTTTGCATACCATTTCCAATGCAGGATCATTGACAGGATGAAGTAAGACAGAGATTTAGTTCGTCAGAGGCTGGCAGATTTCTGTGAGTTGGAGCCACTCTGGTCTACAGAGTGAGTTCCAGTTACAACAGAGAAACCCTGTCTTGAAAAAACCCAAAACCAAACCAAACCAACTAACCAAACAAACAGAAAACAAACAAACAAACAAACAAAAAACAGGATGCAGAACTCCACCATAAAACTTGAGTCTTCTAATAGTGATGGCTGTGTGTCTCTGGAGGGAACAAGTACAGAATGTCTGATAATGTTCCCACATAGCCAGGGTGTTGATGGCAGGAAGTTGTACTAATTAACTCCTTTCCTAGACTCTGTTCTAATATTAACATTGCAATTTTTATAAACATCCATTGTAGGAAATGTGTGCTGACTCTTTTTCACATTTGAAAGATGTATTTTAAATCTGAATTCAAAAAACAAAGTTCAAAAATTAACATGATATCTGGAGAGATGGCTTGGTGGTTTAAAGCACTTGTTCTTGCAGAGGCCCAAGTGTGGTACCCAGCACCTACATGATGGCTCACAATCATCTGTAACTCCAGTTCCAGGGGATCCAATGCCTTCTTCTGACCTCTAAGGGCACATACTTATATGCAGGCAAATCACTCAAACATGTAAAATAAAACAAATAAATCTAAAAAAATTTAAGAAGCTAGTGTGTCTTGACAGAAAAGTTGACATCTGATCTATAGGATACTGGAAGATTTGGAAGAACTGTTCCTATGAAAAAAGGGTAACACATTTTTGATGACTGGCTTAGAAAAAAGATTAAATCCCTTTAATTCACTTCAATAATTTGCTTTTTATCTGGTTGCTTCAAAAAAGGTATTCTTCCCAATGGCCTTCTTCAAGTTTAAATGTGGGAATCTAGACCCAGATTGACCAGCCTTATGCCCTTGGCTAAGCTGTTACATAAACTCTTTAAACCTCTGTTTTTTCCTTGGACGATAAGGGGCAGTAGATTATATGAAGGATTGTTGAAGCACTGCATGGAGACACTCATGAATGATTCAATAAGCCCTTCTCTCTCATATGACCTGGCTAGTCTTACATAGAACATATATAGGACATATCAGAGTAATTGATGCTTCAGGCATATAGAACTTAATAACCACATGAACTGTCTGAGAGACAGCAAAAGATTATAAACTATTTAGCAGTTCCTTAAGAATTCGATTGTTAGGATAACGCTAACCTGTAGTCCTCAGGTGACGATATGGATTTTGTATCTTTTCTTCTGTCTTGTTGCTTAGGATTTTGTACCTGCTGCTGTCTGTTGCTGGACCCAGCCCCGGGACCCTTGGAAGCGGGGTGAGCTGGAGCAGAGTCAACAACACAGACTCTGGAAGTCAGGTAAGAGTCAAAAAGCAGACTCATTTATTCCAGGAAGAGGGACTTCTTTTAAATCCTCGCCCAATGCCTCATTGGCTCCTGGATTGTAGACTGCTGTCGTGGCTCTTTCTCATTGGCTGACTTGCATCTCGACAGGTCGTCTGTCTCTGGGCCCCGCCCCTCGGCAGGCTTATCCCCAGGACACATCCCTGACTCGCCCTAAGTGGGAGCCCAGAGGAGCATGCGTACTCTGTGTTCGCTGTCATGTACCTTGTGTGGGCCGTCTGTCAAACCGCTCATGTGCACTCCTTGTCAGGTTTGTCAGGCTGCAAGCAAGCCACATATGTGCACTGCTTGGCAGGCCTTGTTCCTGCCACACTGTCTCATCCCTCTTCAGTTCTGCTGGAGTATAGACACAAAGCCGGTGACTTCCGGTTACATCTCCTGTTGTGTGAAGGGCTGAGAACTTTTCACCCGTAACCACAACCCTACGAGGGTTTCTGATGGAACTCACGTCTGACTTCCACGGAGTAACTGAGGGAACTCAAACCCAAAATGTAAATCCAGCGCCGCTGGGGAAGAAATGTTGTGTTTTGAAGCCAGATAGTGAGAAGCTTCTCAGTGGTTGGAAAATTCAGCTTGGGCTGGTGTCCTGAAGACGCAAGTAAAAACGGATCCTGTGTAGATAGACTGAACTGGAACCCGCACTCCATGGGATCTCAGTTCAGCTTTGAGGTCATTGTCAAGTGACCGTCTGAGGAGAAGCTTCTCCTTTAGAGACCCTGAGTTCTCCCTCACAGTCTCATCCACGGCGTCAGACAACTAACTATTTTAGGAGTGTTTCGGCTGTGGTTTGTCAGGATGCGGGGAATATAGCAGTAGTTTAGTCTCATCCTGCTTCTTAAACTAAAAAGAAAAAAAATGTAACAATGAGACAGGGCCGTCTGTGATCACTGAAACTGTAAAAAGTGGGTCACTTCGAGAGGTGTATTTTAAGTAGAAGTGACTATTTCCAGTGGTTTTGGGCTTTCACAGGTGGAGGGTGGAGTTAATATAACTTCAAAGCGTTGTTAGTCTTTATCCTTCTTGGTAATATTTTTCTTAAATGGACCCAGGAGCAGCAGCGTTGCTCATTACTTTCTCACAAAAGCCGTACTTTAAACCCCTTTGTTTCTTCAGGAATGTGAGGGCAGCTGTCTGATATCTGTCATCCCGATGTCAGGCTCAGCCTGGAGTATAATGAGCTCATGAGGCGGCTTTGATTTGACCCACTGTTAATGCGACTATTACAATTTCTCTGCAGCAAAGAACATGTGACTTGTTTGAGAAGTGACAGAGACCTGAGCTGGCCTTCATCAAGGGCATGCATTCAGGACCCAGTACCACAGGGTAGAGGAACCTTGCTGACTCCTAAGTACCTAGACATTAAGGAAGGTCATGACTACTCTCCCATGTAAGGACCCAATGAGTCAGTGGATAGTATGTGACAGGCAGGCTTCAGACAGTGTGAGCTTCAAAAGAACATTAAAGAGGAGTTGTGGTCAAAGGGCAAGAAAACGTTAACTCTGAGCATGGTAGGTTTATTCTTCGAATTTGACTTAGAACAGATGTTCTTTGGTAAGGATCAGTGGGAAATGGCATTGGGTATTGCATTCAGTTTGAGTCTGAGCCTTTGGTTCATATGTGGGGCCAGAGAGTCAATAGAGAATTTATCATTCTCTCCTGATAAATTCGTCAGCATCTGGGGAGGATTTTTTGTCCTATCTAATCCATCTACTCACGTAATTCCGTATCTTGGGTAGGATGAGTTATTTACTTTCTTAGAGACTGGATTCTGATTCTACATTGAAAACAACAGCAAAGAATTATATATATATATATATATATATATATATATATATATATATATATATACATACACACATTGATTCTACTTTAGAAGATGCCAAGTTTAGTCCCGGGGGTGAAATCTTCCCACCATGTACGTGACCCCACCACTGGTCCTCTGTCTGGAGTACGGTGGCTGCCAACTCTGGCTCCAGGGGTAGGGAGGAGGCAGGGAGGACAGCATTTATGGCATCCTGCTTTATCCTTGGTGGATCTCTGGTGAGTCGGATGAGTACAGACACTTGAGACACTCTTCAGGGGGCGTCTCAATTTTAATGTGGGGTGTAGGGTACATATATAGGGCCACAAGCAGGGGAGTGTCTTTGGTACCCAGGGTTGGGATCCATTGGGTAGGACTAGTAGGAGTAGCCTCATTTGCATGTGGGGCTCAAGTCTAAGCATCAAGGTCTTGCAAGGGCACCTTCTGCATAAGGTGTGGTCTCACAGGGAAAAAGAGGAAGGCACCTTATCAGTGAATGGATGCATCCCTGGGCTTCCAGCTACAGCGCAGATAAGCACCAACCAAGCTGCATTCCTTTGCTTCTGTGAAGCAGGCAATATTTAATATTTAGCTGGGTTCTGGCCAGGGCTAAAGTGAGATGCAGTCGAATGCCTTCCGTTTTCAAACCCTAGGGGTGATGCGGGGTTCAAAAGAAAGTTTCGACACACTCTTAGTCCTTGGACAGCCCCATAGCCAAGTCTATAGCAAATATTTTGCTTCTTGAGGTATCTTGGTTTTGGAAAAGTTAAAAACATGGAGGACAACATTCTCAGTTTCTCTAATGTGAGAACAGTTGTTTAGTGTACTTGTTAACTTGATTTGAGGGAAAAGGTAAAAGAGCAAAAACAAAACAAAAGCATCAAAACCAACAAACAGAATAGTCTGTAGTGGCTTATTGCTTACACCGTGGTTTATTTCTGAATGTACACACGTTAGTTCAAGGAATCATGAATAGATGATGTGAAAGATGATGTGACTTCCACCCTAAGCTGGATTTGGCGTCCCTGTATGCACTTCCCATAGCCAATGATAAAAAGTAGTATTGAGGGACAGACGTTCAGTGTATTAGTTCCCTTCGAGGGGAAAAGCCTTTTACAGAAGTTAGATGTTTTTTAGATTGTTTTTGAAGGTATGAAACAATAGCTCATAGGAATATTGCCCATTTCCCAGCCTTGCTTGAGAACTGCTGTCTGCTGAAGACAATGTTCCTCACCTTTATATGGTCATTGAATTAATTTCACAGCAATGCACATTTTATGTCCATATAAATTGCTTTTTCTCTTCTCACTGTGAATATGGACTGCTTGTAAAATTTAGATTCATAGCGAGGTTACAGGTTGTTACGTTCCTTGTGTTATTGAGAGTGTCAGTGTTCTCATTATTTTACTTGTAGCTTCTAAAGTTGTCTTAAACATAATATATGTATTTTCTGCAGTCACTGGAAATGTATCACAGGTCATTTGGGGACAGAAGCAATGCTTCATTTCAGAAATCTGCTTTGATGTCCACATTTTCACGATTTTTTCTAAGATGAAAACTAGACCTGAAAACTAAACACAGTGACTTATCAGACGGTCATCTGGACACTGAAAGCAATTTATATTTTTCCTGTTTCCTTTGCTGAAACATTTTACAGATAATGTGACCTTCGAGCTACATAGATGGGGAGGTAGGACTTGTGTCTCAAATCTACGTTCCTAGAAATAAAACGATGATTGGCTATTCTGTGCAGTTTTGAGATTAGGTGGAATGGTAATGTTAAAACAGTGTTTCCCCACCCCCAATCCTTCAGGGTGCCTCACTGTCCTATTGGAAGGGTGTCTGCAGAGATCTGAGGTAAGGTGTTCACAATATATTACTTAGAGTTTCCACAGGGGAATTATGGATTGTCAGAGTCTGGAGTTCTCCATCCAAAGCCAAGAGAGCCTGAGTACCGCCTTTTCAGAGGTCATCAACAGGGGGCTCAGAAGGGCCGAGCCCAGAACATGACTGCATGAGGGCACAGCTGTGAAGTGTCCTCTGAGCACAGGTGACCTGTGCTCTGGGAACTTGCCTTAGGAAAGCCCAGCTCCCAGTTGCTGGCTCAGGATTTGTGGAAATGACACACACACAACATTGGGCTTTCTTTGAAGTATTCACCAAGGAGGGAAGAATAATCATTACCAAAAGCATTTGGAGAATTCAAGATATTAAAACTTGGGTAAAGGTTAGGTTAATTACAGTAGCCCTTAGATTTGTTTTTAAGACATGTAGCCGAGGCTGGCCTTCAAGGATGACCCTAAGCTCCTGGTCCTCCAAGTGCCACCTCATGAATGCTGAGATTGTAGATTTGTACTACTGTGTTTGGCTTCTGTGTTCTCTCTCTGTCTCTGTCCCCCCACCCCTCACCCTCTTGCAGGTTTTTCTGGCACTAGAACCCAGAGGTTCATGCATGCTATATAAGCAGTAACCAACTGAGCCTCATCCTTAGTCTCTCTTAGATTTTTGCTTTGTGGAAACAGTGTTATAAAAGAGCATTTTCCACGAAAGTTTTCTGTTTCTCACAAGGGGGTGTCACTTCTTTTTAGTTGAGTAAAATACTTCTTGTAAAGCAGGACCTCCATTTGGGCACAGGAGACACACATTTGAGTGTGTGTACATCCATGTGTGTGCTTGGGAGTGGAGAGGGGTGGAGAGAGAAGAAGAGAGAGGGGAGGGAGAGATGGAGAGAGGGAGAGAGCTCTTTGGGAGCTTCTAACTCTGCCCTTCCCAGAGCCTGTTCAGAGAGCCCACAGTGAGAGTTCTCACACAGGTAATCAAAACACTCCCCTTTATAGCCAGCTTCACACTGTTTTGCCATAAGCACAGCCAACACAACTATACACTGCTGGCAGGAAGGATCATTGCCTCTCATTGCTCTGATATCTTTTAGGCTTCCAAAAATGAAAACACATCAGTAAAACTGCTATTCTAAGCAAATAATAATAATAATAATTTTTCCATCAAAGTGTTTTCCAGGGCACCTGTGTAACTGGAGCCTGCATTAGACATGGTCGTTCATGGCGACAGGTGACTCCGTTCTGTCATTTAATGGTCACCTGTCTCCTTTTCTATCTCATGTGTGTGTGTGGTGGTGGTGGTCACACTGTTTATTTCTTGCTCAACATCAGTGATTCCTCTCTCCACATCAGATCTTCTTTCTCTGGGCTGTCGCTTTTGTCATCATTTGCCTGGATCATTCTGTTCCTCTAGTCACCTTCTCTATCCCCATGCTACCTTTGAGTACCTTTCCTTTAGTGTCTTGACAGATGGCTTTCTTTCCTTGAAATGAACGAGTTGAAATGAAATGAAATATATGAATTAGGCCATTTTTTTTTACTCACACAATACAGCTCGTTTTAATAAAAAAAGTATTTCATACAGAAATTATATGGCGGATTTGTGGGATTTTAGCTTGGAGAGGATACACGCTCCTCTGTTTTTACTGGCATCTGCCATGTAAGAGAAAAGTTTTGGTTTCTTCCCCTATGAAACTTCTAGTAAAACAGGAAAATGGGGAATATTGAAACAGTCACAAAACAAATGAAAAGTTATGGTTGCAAGCTTTGACTGTGCATTATAAGAGGAGGCATGAGATGAGAGGAGAGAGAGTCTGAGTCGGTGAGGACTGAGATGCTGCCTGATGGAGGGACGGACATTGGTGGGCAGTGTGAGATAGGGAAACCGAGCATGCGCATGCCCCGTGGAGCGGGGAGCACAGCGCAGTGAAGGAACTGGGAGGCCTGTGCAAGACCAGGGAGCTCTGCCAGATTTGTCAGTTGACCAAGCCACTGAGCACTTTTGAGAGAGTGATGATGTGATAGAGTTTACGTATCAGAAAGACTGGTCATTGATTCAGTGTGTGACAGGTGGGCTGCGGCTGGTGGCAGAAATGGGCACAGGCGGATGGAAACACAAAGCGAGAGTTTAACACAAACGTAGCAGTGGAAGGGGCCTGAAAGTTGAGGCTCTGTGTTTACGTTTCTGGCTAGCTCTGGATAGTCGTGGAAAAATGCAAGAGGCCAAAGCTCACGCCACACAGAGGCTTAAGGCCATCTGTAACTCCAGCCCGGGGCAGTCTGGTGCCCTCTTCTGGCTTCCATGGACACTGTACACATGTGGTACACTCACCCATACACATAAAATAAAAATAAAGGGGGGGGAAGCAGTAGTCACACTTCAGTTTTATGGTCCCAGAAACTAAATATCAGCAAATTGTTAACAGATTGCATTTGGTCATCTTCAAGAAGCAAAGCTATTACACAATGAATTCATGTGAAAAGATGGAAACACATTGCACTCTGGTTATGCATTTAGGAGAAAGCACGTGGATTCCTTGAAGGGTTCTGTACGCATGTCCTATTGTGATTTTTGTTGTAAAACAGATTAAAGAAGTGGGGTAGGAAAAGAATATGGACAGAGAACCACAAGTGTCAGTCAGAGGGTCTGAGGCTGCCTGAGAACTCTGCTGTGTGGATCATAAGGAAAGTGTGCTCCTCACGTCTGTGAATTGGCTCTAAGTAAGAGCAGGGCTTATAGTTACAGTTATAGCTTATAGCAGTGAGCTGTTAACTACAGGCACACCATAGCATGACAATTTGCTGCTGCATATGCTCAGAGCAGCATTTTCAAATGTTAATGACACTATTAATTCCCAAGCTCTATTTTCATATTTAACACCCCCCATTCTTCTGCAAGGTTGAAACCCATCTTCACATATTTGCGGCATAAAAATGTTCCAGTTCTGATTTGTTTTGCAAGGGAAATTTGAGTTATGTGTTCTTAGTGTCCTTTCTCTTGCCTTAAAGATGCTCAAGGGATTTTTAAGCTGAAAATTTCCATTTCAATTAACTCCAATGCTGCGTACAGAAGATGGCTGGCAAATTCTCTCCTCTCCCACCATCTCCCACTCTCCACCCTTCCACAGCCTTTGCTCCAAAGACCTATGGGAATGGCCAGGCAAGGTGATTTTTCTACCCTCACAGAACATTATCTCCTGTGCTATGTTCTCTTATTTTCTCCTTGTTTTCCTGGGTTCCTTTTTACACATGAGTCTATGGGTGTTGTCACACTCAACCACACCACGATGGTTTCCGTCTCATGAAGCCTTACCAGAGGGTTCCTCTTCCTATAAACTATTTTATGTTTATTTTAAAAATGAGTATTTTTTTTAAAAGAATATTGCTGCTGGACAGTGGTGGCTCATGCTTTTAATCCCAGTACTAGGGAGGCAGAGGCAGATGGATCTCTGTGAGTTTGAAGACAGCCTGGTCTACAGAGTGAGTTCTAGGACTGCCATAGTTACAAAAGAGAACCCCTGTCTCAAAAAGCAAAGCAAAACAAACAAACAAAGAAACAAAGAATGTTGCTGTACTTGTAAAACCGCGTTTGGGCTTCTCAGCGTCTGCTGAAAGAGCTGTAGTCCCCCTGAAGTATCTTTTCCTGCATCCTGATTCCAGGTGCTGCCTGTTTCCAAGGGTTCTGAGAATTCTTGTTTGCTGATGACTGATTTTAATAGTATCAGGGCGGTGGTCTGGCCCATTCTTTCAGGATTATGACTCTACTCTCCTTTATCTTGCTGTCACAGGGAACCTGGGGCTAGGTCATTCATAACGCACAGACATGCTCCCGGCGTCTGAGAATACTGATCTTAAGGTGACATTAGCAAGGGACTTTTTGCGATGACAAAAGCATGGCTTGAAGATTAGCAAGAGATAAAGGATCAGCTCTTTCTCTTACAAGGGACACACAGTTGTCCAACACAGCAGTGAGTCATCCTTCCATCTCTTAGAGAGCCTCTTAAGATGATGACAGTGTCAGAATCCAGCCCCGTTCATCACTTGTGTTCGAGTTTGGGCAATTATGAATAAAGCACCTTTGAGCAGGTTTTTGGGAAGAGACAGGTTTTGAACTCTTGGATAAGGACTGTAATTGGTGGATCATACAATAAGAGTTTACTCAGCTACTGTCAAAGGTTTTTCCAAAGTGACCATGTGATTTTTGAATTCCCATGGGTAACACAGCCATTTCCTGTGGTTCCAGGTCCTTGCCAGTGTTTGCTGACGCTAGTGGGCCTGATTCTGACCATTCTAACAGGAGTGGAGTGGCATCTCATTGTTTTAACCCTGTTGACATGAAAGATCTATTTGAATGCTTATTTTCTATACTTGTATCTTGTCTTCCAGGCCTTAGGCTAGGTTATCATTACTTTGACTATATAATTCTCATTCCAGTGTAGCACACCTCCAGGCAGTTCCTTAGATAAGGTCTTTAGATAATATTTTAAGGCTGAAGATTAGTTTTTGGCCTCCTTGTGACCCTTCTCCTCCCTCTCACTGTAATACTGTCTTTCTGGAGGCCCTGTGAAGAAGCAAGGGGCTGCAGCGAAGGCAACACCAGAGACTCTGTGATCTTTATGTGGCCTTTAAATGGTAGAGCATCAGTTATTTCTCGTTAAACTTGTGTCTTTGAAACTTGCCCATAGAGGACTGCAGTCAGCAAGGTTCTGGATTACAGGCAGAAAGAGCATTTGCTATCCAGCCTCGCTTTCCAACTAAGCTTGGAGGCTGAGTGTAAGCTCAGTTTATCACATTTACAGTCAGAGAGCATAAAAATAGAACACTGTGATTTTTTTTTTCTCTAGCGTTTGCTTGAATGTGTCAGTCTTGGTTAACCTGTAGTCACCTAAGGTAAATCAAGGGGCAGTATTAAATATTTATATATATATATACACACACACAGACACACAGACACATATATATACACACACGTATGTATATATGTATATATATTTATGTATATATATGTATGTATATATGTATGTATGTAGTATATATATGTATGTGTATACACACACACACACACACACACACACACACACACACACACTTTTTTCATTTGAGTGATGGAGAAAGGAGAATTAGGAATTCAAGGCCAGCCTGGGCTATAGGAGATCCTATCTCCAAAAAAAAAAAAAACCACTTTTTAAAATTTGTATTAAAGATACCCATCTATGTCGTCATTTACATTGTCCTCCAGTGGCACATGCTAAGTCAGTTCCATCTCTCATTTGTGGTCGAATGCTGCAGATTAAAATTTTATCTCAATTAAGATTAGGTTTAGCTGAGAACAATAGAAAACACACTTGTAGGGAGCCCATGAAAACAAAGTAGAAAACTATTTTTCTTTTATGTGAAATTTTGTCAACTAGGGGTTCAGGGTTTCTATGGTGAGTCTACCCACAAATTCCCAAGGTACTCGGGGACTTCCTGAAGACTGCTACAGAGTCCCTAGGGTGTAGCCCTTGTCTACATGAGCTCTGGCCTTGGATCCAGACAGAGAGAGATGAGAGAGAAAAGAGTTAACAAAAATACCAGCTAAAGTTCTTAGACCATGACACTTCCCCTTAAGAGATGGATGTGGTAGCCCTGAGAGAGGCCAAGCAGGGAGGAAAGAAATGAAACGCATCCCTTCTACAGCGGATAGCCAATCAGCAACCAGCACTGCTTAGCTTATATTGTTTCTATGACAGTTCTTTTCTTATGGCAATAGTAAAGCGACCCTTCAAATGTGGCTGATGACCTTGTAAATCACAACAGAAATTAAAATTGCTAGAAATGTAGATCTCAAAGCTTCATGGTTAGGGTTTTTGGTGCTCGTATGACAAAATTCTCTCTCTCTCTCTCTCTCTCTCTCTCTCTCTCTCTCTCTCTCTCTCTGTGTGTCTCTTTCTGAGTGTTACATTCTTTGCCAAGAACCACACTCCATGAAATGATTTAGCCTAATCATATTGTTAGTTAAAATGAAAGCGAGGGCTAAGGATGGCTTCTATGGTCTCTACGCTAACTTTTTTTTTTCCACAGTAAGATGAGGTGAATAAAATATTTATATAGAGAGACATTGACTTGAAGGATTGAATTTTCACACTGGTTGATAAATCATGGAGCATTGCTCTACAAGAAATTTATGCCAAAGAAAAGGGATTATTATGTTCAAATTAGAGAAAAATTGGCTGCACAGAGGGAACTGGGTTTCTTCACTGCAGGACTTCTCAAGGTCTTTCATATGCTGTGTGCCTTTGGGAACTTCTGGCAGATTTATCTTGCAAACTTTTTTTATTGGTAAATGTTTTATTTCACTCCCTACCCTAGAAATATTTCCTAGAAAAGTTTCGAATGAATATGATTTGGGATATGCTCAAATATTTATGGAGAACTTTGCAGCCTGAGATGAATAGAAATGCACTGTCCTCATATGCAACACACACACACACACACACACACACACACACACACACACACACCCACACATACACACGGGAAAGAAACTGCAGATACATAATATTTGTAACATTCAATAATTGTGTAATGCTGCTGTCTGTTATTGACACTGTCCGTTCTAAGTCTCGGGGATAAAACTTTCCTCAGTTTTAAATGACTGTGTCTCACGTCAACCTTGTATTCTGGTCAGTACTCGTCTTTTTGAGCAGTATTACTCGAAGGGTGGGGAACAGATCTCTGGGGCTCCATTCAGTGCATGAGATTCATGAGTGATTAGCAAGCTCTGTCTGTAGACTGTATATAACTCCTGACTGTAGCTCTGTGGGACAGAGTTTGGTTCTCTGGCAGGTTAGCTTTATTAGGAGAAGGCTGACATACAAAGACATCTTACCATTCTCTTTGTTCTTAGAAAACAGAGAACCACAAGTGCTTCGCTATCAAACACTAGCACTTAATGAGCATGGGACAGGTGTTCAGACACAGAATAGATGCTGGGAGGGATTCCAAGTATTGGAACCGTTTGTTTTTAAAGAGGGATTGCAAGGAAGGGATGGATGTAAAGTAGCTCAGTGTATAGTCTTTGTTATAATGTATGGTAGATAGTAAGTGAAGCAAGAGTTCAAAGGAGACCACTTATAGTCTCTGTCTGCAGTCCTGAGGATTAGATATTAGGGTACGTTAGTAACGGTGCTCTGGGAATAGAGCGATGGCTCAGTCAGTAAAGTATTTGTCTTGAAAACATGAGGACCTGAGTTCTAGCTCCAGATCTCATGTAAAAACACCTGGGCATAGTGTTGTGCACTTGTAGTCCCAGTGCTGGGGGTCAGCGGGGCTCCTTGCCCAGCCAGTCTACCCTAATCAGCGAGCTCCAGGCTAATGAGATACTTAATCTTGAAAATTAAGATAAATGGCACCTGAGGAGTGGCTTCTGGTGCCTTCTCACACACATGTGCACCTGTATACACAAACGTGTAGACATATGTACGCACACACATATAACAATATCCTGAAAACTCATAAATTATTGTCTCAAGAAATTTGGATGTGTTCACACATGCATGTCTATGTGTTTAAATTTTTGTTTTGCGTAGTATTGGGGATGGAACCCAGGTTGCACACATGCTGGCAAGCACTGTACCACTGTACATCGTACAGAGCCACACCTCCAGCCTAGAGAGTTTGTATTGAGACTGTACAGAAAGGGTGGTGATACAAAGCAAATGTGGGAGTCCATTTGAAGTCACATTATTAGCAGAAAGCGATGCTTGTATTTCCCTTCCAATCCCACAGTGCTCAGGATTCTGTTCAGGGAAGTGGTCATGTAAACACAAGGCTCCAGCTGAAGAGCAAGAAAGCAGGGTTATAGCATTTTGCATACCCTATAATAAGACCACCAGGGAAAGAAGATGATGGGGAAAGACACAGGGGTTGAATAGAGACCACCACAATGGTTCCCTCAGTTGTGACAATCAAAGCTTATTGCTAGTTGCTAAGTCCTATACATTATTATATATAACTTTGTATGGTGTGTAATTTTGGTTGGAAAAAATGAAGCTGATCATGCTGAGAGCTTCTTCAGCCTTCATAAAGGCCTGCAGCTAAAGACACCCCCTCTTGGGGTTATTATTCTCTGTAAACACATGGCCAGCATAACGGAAGGCAAGAGCAAAGGATCAGAACCTCCAAACAGAGCATGCTTCCATTTGAGTATGCGATGTATTTCAAATCTCTAGCTGGGAAGATGTAATTCTAAATTTCTTGCTTGGCTTATGATGTACGATGTTGAAACAAGAGGCAAGCTGGGCTTTTACAATTCTATTAGTGACTGCAGGACATTATCTCAGAAAGGAAATGAATAGAAGGAGATTTTATGATTCATTAAATAAAATAGTAGAGTTGATGAGAATAGCTCTGAAATGAAAGACTCCAGGAGATGAAGCCCCATGGAAGGAGGCAGCTCAGAAATATCAAGCGAATAACACTGAGGTGCGGTGCTGGTCAGCAAAAGGATTGCAGGGTCACTTGAAAGACCACTGTCATTTTAAGAGTCCCATTGGCTGATGATGGAAACGGTTATCATGGCCCTGCCCATTCTGGTTATGGAGCAGCACTCGAGGGATGGGAGAGACACTGTAACAAAAGGTGCTGGAACGAAAGAAATTCAGGAACATCTGGCAGCTTGGCTGAGATTACTGTTCCTGAATGAAAAAAATAAAGCCATCCTTCTCTGTCTTTGTCTCTGTCTCTGTGTGTATAAGTGTCATCTTTATTATTTATTTTTATATTTTTTCTTTTGAAAATAGATTTTTTTTCTCAAATAATGCATCCTGACTATGGTTTCCTCCCCTCTACTCCCAGTTCCTCCCTTCTCTCCTTCCATCTGGATCCTCCCCCTTTCTGTCATCTCATTAGAAAACAAACAGGCATCTAAAGGATAGCAATAAAACAAATTAGAATGAAACAAAAACAAACACATAGAAATAGGACAAAAGAATCAAACCAAAGGAAAATAGCCCAAGAAAAGGCATAAGAAGTAGTTATAGACATAGAGACCCACAAAACTGGAAGCCATAATATATCCACAAAGTATCTGAAAGGGGAGAGAGAGAGAGAGAGAGAGAGAGAGAGAGAGAGAGAGAGAGAGAGAGAGAGAGAGGAGAGTATTAAAAAAATAATTATTCTAAAAAGCTCTGACACAACATGATGAGGTAAGGAACCTCCAAAGATGCCACTGAGTTCATTTTCTGTTGGTCATCCACTGCTGGGCGCACAGCCTACCGCTAAGAGTAGTTTGTTTCCCCAGCGAGACTCCCTTGGAGAAAACTAAATTTTCATTTGCAAGTGGTTATCAATTGGAGATAGTTCTGGGTTAGGGATTGGGGCATGTGTCCACTTCCTTCAGTTCTAGGATCCCACCTGGGGCAGCCCATGCAGGCTTTCTGCATAGTGTCTCAGTCTGTGAGTTCATGTGTGCATTGGTCCTGTTGACTTAGAGAACATTGTTTCCTTGGTGTTCTCCATCTTCTCTGGCTCTTACACTCTCTTCATCTTCTCTTCCATGGGGTTTCCTGAGCCCTGAGGAGAGATATTTCATAGAGATAGCCCATTTAGGGCTGAGTGTTTCAAGGTCTCTTACTTTCTCCACATTGACTGTGGATAATTGCATTTGCTCCCATTTGCTGCAGCTTCGATGATGGCTGAGCAAGGCGCTGACCTATGAGTATTGTAGAATGTTGGGCAATGCTCCTTCTGTTTCTATCTTGTGGAATTATTTGTGGAATATTGGCATTAACTCTTCTTTGAAAATCTGGTAGGATTCTGCATCAAAACCATCCAGTCTTGTTTTTTGTTTGTTTGTTTGTTTGTTTTTGGTTGGGAGGCTTTAACTACTGCTTCTAATCTTGATTTAATTTTGTAGGTGGTATGTATCAAGATTATCCTTTTTCTTTTTTTAGATTTTGCAATTTGGTGGAGTACATGTTTTTAAAGGTTTTTAAAAGTGTCCTTACGATTTTCTGGATTTCCTTAGTGTCTGTTGCTGTCTTTAGTTTTATTAATTTGGATCTTCTCTGTCTGCCTTTTAGTTACTTTGGCTAAGGGTTTGTTGATCTTATTGATTTTTCTCAAAGAACCAACTCTTTGTTTCATTGATTCTTTGTATTGTTTGTCTCTTTTTTATTGCTTTCAGCCCTGAGTTTGATTATTTCTTGCAATCTGTTCTGTTTGGGTGTGATTTTTTTTTTTTTTTTTTGTTTTAGAGCTTTCAGGTATGCTGTTAAGTTACTAGTTTGAGGTCTGTCCATTTTTTTTTTCTTTTTGTAATGTAGGCACTTAGTGCTACAGACTTGCCTCTTGGACTGCCTTCATTATGTCCCATAAGTTTGGGTATGCTGTATATTCTTGTTCTTTCAGTCCTAGAAAGTCTTTAATTTCTGTCTTGACCTATTTTTTCATTCAGTAGAGAGTTGTTCAGTTTCTGTGAGTTTGTAAGCTTTTTGTTGTTGATATCTAGCCTTAATTTGTTTTAGTCAAATGGGATGTTTGATCATCCTATTTAATAAACAGCGTGCTATTTCATTTTTTAAATATCTGTGGAGACTTGCTTTGTGTCCAAGTATGTGGTCAATTTTGGAGAAAGTTCCATGAGCTACTGAGAAGAACTTAGATTCTTTTTTGTTTTGACAAAATGTTCTGTACATGTCTGTTAGGTCCACTTGGTTTATGACATCTGTTAGTGCCAGTATTTCTCTGTTTAATTTTTGTCTGGGTGTTCTGACTATTGGTGAGAGAGGGATATTGAAGTCTCCCACTATCAGTGTGTGAGAGTCAATATGTGATTTAAGCTGTAGTAGTGTTCCTTTTATAAACTTGCGTGCCCTTGTGTTTGGTGCAGAGACCTTAAGAATTGCTATGTCCTTTTGGAAGATTTTCTGTTTGATGAGTATGTGGTGTCCCCATCTTTTCTGATTAGTTTGGTTTGATGTCTATTTTGTCAGATATTAAAATGACTACACCAGCTTGCTTCTTAGGTCCTTTTGCTTGGAATATCTCTTTCCATTCTTTTACCATGAGGTGATGTCTGTCCTTGATGTTGAGATGAGTTTCTTGGATGTGGCAGAAGGATGGGTCCTGTTTGCTCTCCATTCTGTTAGTCTGCCTTTTTGTTGGGGAAATTGAGACCACTGATGTTGAGAGTTATCAATGAGTAGGGTTTGTGATTCTTGTTATTTTGTTGTTGTGTTGTGTGTTTTCCCTTTTTTAAAATTTGCTGATCTGGTTTTATTTATTCCTTGTGTTTTCTTGGGTATGGTTAACCTGTACAGGTTGGAGTCTTCCTTCTAGTACCTTCTGTGGGGTTGTATTTGTAGATAGAAATTGCTTAAATTTGGTTTTATCATGGAATATCTTATTTTCTCCACCTATGGTGATAGAAAGTTTTGCTGGGTATAGTAGTCTGGTTTGAGATCTGTGATCTAAGAGATTGCATCTGTCTAAGCCCTTCTGGCTTTTAGAGTCTTCATTGAGAAGTCAGGTGTAATTCTAATAGGTCTGCCTTTATATGTTATTTGGTCTTTTTCCCTTGAAATTTTTAACATTCTTTCTTGTTCTGTACATTTAGTGTTTTGATTATTATGTGCAGAGGGGAATTCTTTTTGTCCCATCTATTTGGTGTTCTGTATACTTCTTGTACCTTAATAGGCATCTCCTTCTTTAGGTTAAGGAAATTTTCTTCTTTGGTTTTGTTTAAAATATTTTCTGTGCCTCTAACCTGTTTTTTTCTCCTTTCTCTATTCCTATTATTTAGTCTTTTCATAGTGTCTCAAATTTCCTGGAAGTTTTGTGCCAGGATTTTTTTAGACTTCACATTTTCTTTGAATGAGGTATCCATCTCTTTTGTCTTGTCTTCTATGCCTGAGATTCTCTCTATCATTTCTAGTATTCTGTTGGTGAAGCTTGCCTCTGTGGTTCCTGTTCAAGTTCCTAAATTTTTCATTTCTAGAATTCCTTCAGTTTGGGTTTTCTTCATTGATTCCATTTCTACTTTCAGATTTTGAACTGTTTTATTCATTCCCATCCACTGTTTGTATTTTCATTTCTCTAAGAGATTTATTCATTTCCCCTTTAAAGACCTCTATCATATCCATAAAGGCTATTTTAAGGTCTTTTTCTTTTGTTTCAGTTGTGTTACCACACTCAGGGCCTTCTGTGGTAGGGTTGTTGGACTCCAGTGGAGACATATTTTCTTGGCTATCTTTGATTTTGTTTTTGTTTTGGTGTCTAGGTATTAAGGATTTGGTTGATTGTAATTCTAGATACTGATATCTGGTCTTGTCTTGGTTCTGTGGTTGTTCTGTTCCTTGGTTTTTGTTGCCTTCCCTGTTTCTTAGGAGGGTGTGGTGGCTGTGTGTTTCTTAGTAGAGAATTCTTCTGGAATCCTGCCAGGTTTGGCCACTGGGAATGTGTTTCTTGGTATTGGGAGCTGACACTTAGGAATGGGGAACTAATGCTTAAGAATGGGGATGGGGAAGAAGGTCAGAGGGGTTTCACCAGGATCTGCTCAGTCCCATGGGAAGGGAGCAGGGAATAAGGAGAGGATACAACAGGCCATCTGCTACAGAGCTAGAGTTGAGATGGGGGGTTGGATTTGGAGGAGACAAAGGAGAGTGAAGATTTAAAGCTCATTCACCTGCCTGCTTTGTTGGTCTACTTGTTTCTCTAGCAAGTGTGGCTGGAGGGTTCCCAGGGAATGCCTGCAGGAGTTGAGGTCTGGGACAACAGGGTAAGTGGAGAAGGTTGGAGGAGAAGATCTCCATGATTAGCTGGAGATGCAGGCAGAGAGCAAGGGGGAGGGCACAACAGGTGGTCTGTTACAAAACTGGGCATGAGACTTGGGGGATTGGATTTGGAGGAGAAGAGGGAGAAGTGAAGCTCCACAGTCATGCTACCTGAAGCTCTGCTTGGTCTTCGGTTTCCCAGGGAATGCCATCTTTATAATAGCAGATCATCACTGATGTGGAGGAGTGCATATGTGTATGCATGTGTGTTTATGTGATTTGTGTGTGTGTGTTTTGTGTGTGTACATGTTTGTGTATATATGTTTGTGTGTGTATATGTTTGTGTGTATGTATGTGTTTGTGTGTGTATATGTTTGTGTGTGTGTGTGTTTGTATGCATGTGTGTGTGTTTATGTGTGTATATGTTTGTGTGTGTGTTTGTGTGTGTAGTTTGTGTATGTGTATATTTGTGTGTGTGTGTTTGTGTGTGTGTGTGTGTGTGTGTGTGTGAACTCCTGTGCATTGTGGTCACTTTGTAAAAAATTTTTGTGTTTTTCGTACTTTGAATCTGCAAATGAGGATATAGAATTTTACAACTTTTAGGGGGCAATTATTAATAGTTTGGCTACTATCTTAGTTTTTATGTTGCTATGACAAAAACATTGAGAGAAAGAGGGGATTCATTTTGGCCCCATTTGGAAATTACAGTCTGTGCTGGTTAGCTGTCGTGGCTTGGGCAAGACTTGATAAAGTCAAGGCAGTCAGCAGTCTAGTATGGTGTGAGAGGGGGTTCAGAACTCTCTTCCCTGTGGAAGCTCCTCTTATACTGAGGAGCTATGGAAGGTTGATAGCTTCCAAGGGAAGGAGAGTCAATGTTCTCAAGAAGTGTGCTTCCTGGTAAGCTGATCTGCTCTGGTGGACGGCTCCACACTTAGAAGTACACTGTCAGCACAAGTGGGCCGAAGGAGTTGTGAACTGAGGTGGGGGAGAGGGTGTGAAGTTAGAGAAGCGTGGGGAGGTTGGCTCCAGGAGGGATTGGAGGGAGGAATGTGAAGAGTGAATATGATCAAAAGTTGTATGAAATTCTCTTAAAGAATTATCCAAAATATTTTAAAGGTAAAACGAAAAGAGAAAATTATACCTTTACTATACATATAGAGTTGGGATAAGAAGAAACGGAAGGAATACAAAATTTTCATCTGAATATTTCACAGAAGAAGCTGTATGATTGGAATATTTTGACTGTTATTGAATAACACTATGTTCTTAGTCTGCTTTCTTTAGGAACAATAACATATACATGCATACTTAATGTACACATACATATTTAATCCTTGTTCATTAAATAAAGAGTAAATCTTCTGCTAAAGACAATGATATTTTCTCTGATGCATGGTCAGTTCAATGGTGATGAGGTATTGAATATGATATTATGTTCTATAATCATATACTATATATATACACAGAGAGAGAGAGAGAAAACACTCATGTGTGCTTGGCCTTTTATGACTCTCACCATAAGCCCACAGTAGAAGCAAACTCTTAATTTCCAAGATAAGGAAATGAAGCACACAGAGATCAAGTTGTATCCTGTTCTAGGTGGCAGAACTGGATCCAAACCCAGTATTACTGATTCCTAGCCCACATTTCTATAGGCCTCTGGGACAAACATCTTTCAGGGTATTGTATTGACAATTATTTTAATGTGAATATTGCTAATTCATGTCATAGGAATCAATGTAATTATAGGCAACTTATTATCCAAAAACAACAGTTCACCTTCCTCTGTCAGGAATTTGACTTATTGACTATTCTGGATAGCACATACAATTCATAGTTCACCTTCAGAGCTCTTTGAAGTTTGTGCCATCATGTGACATAATGAAGAAGACAAGTCTACCCAGTGCTTCAATTTGCACTGTTTTGCTCTCAGGTGATTGTCTTTAAAGTCCATGGATATTCATTTCTTTCTCAATTATTTTTTATCCTTTATGGCAGAACGTCCGTTGTAAAGAACAGTAGAAATCCAGGTAGAAATGGAGATGCGTACCCCTTGTGAAACAGGAAATGTGATATAATGATTATATGTTTATGAGTGAAACAATAACATTTTGAAAATGAAAACAGTGCCTTTTACTTTTATAAGTTACCAACAGGACTATTTGGTAAAATCTTTTAATGTGGTTAGAAAGAGCTGAGGCCTACAATGGGCAGCATGGGGTTGTGGAATCTGAGGTTGAGATCTGAATCCTGCCCTCCCAATATGGAAAGCAGCAAGCCTGAGTTCTACTGCTTCATTTCTGAGCCTCAGTTTCCTGGGCAGGGGGCAATATGAGAGAGTAGTAATTATTTTACAGAGTAACAAGGTGCTTTTTCGAACAATGCATCGTTTTGCTAATTCAGGGTCTTGTCCATGGGAGGCACTGAAAATACAATTCGTTCCCACTTTCGTTTTTAAGTTCATTCCTTTAATTCAAATAAACGTGTAACACACAGCTTGTCACACCTGGCCCATCTCACGTGAAGTTGGGAACGCAGATCGATGGAAACAAAGGTGACGTTGGAAGGAGGGGGGTCACTTCACACCTTTTTTTGGCTCGAGAAGTAGAAGAGGGAAGTGTTTCATTTTGTCTGGTTTGGATTGAGATGGCTGCTTTCCCTGCCAAATCTTCATCAGGGGGAACAGAAGTGCCAAGAGCTGGGAGGTGTTTCAGTGAGAGGCCAGTAAATTCCAGCTCCTGGGGGAAGGCTGTAACCCTTATATACCATGGAGGGGGCCTGTAGGCTCCAGCTGTCTTCTGGGGCTATGCCTGGAGGAGGCTGGTCTATAATTCCCAGCTCTGCTGATGGCTTTATGGACAAAAATCTTTGAAGGCCTCCTCATCAAAGTTAGTCCTCCTTTAGCAAAAAGTGGCTTTAGCTTCACCAATGGCAGAAGAGGTAGTCTCTACTCAGAGGCTCTTTGCTGGGTGACTGAGGGGGGCTGCCCTACTTGAACATAAAACACTTTAAGAAATTTCTTTTTGAAGGGTCATTTTCGCCCTGTTTAAAATGATGGGCAAATCTGTAGATCCAGTCTCTTAACACCCATTTCAAACTTTTCTGTGTACCTTACTATGCTGCAGAAGGTGTAGAAGTACAGAAGGTAGACAACTATACATTTTATTTTACAGACTTCTGTGCAGTAATGATTTGCCTAGGGTTTGGCGTCCACTGATCTGGTGCTCTTGAAGAACACCTCGATTCAGAATTCAGCCCAGGAGTGCCACGGTGCAGCAGAGGTGGAATTCTTGGAGCTGCAGCGGTGCTGGAGGGGGGGCACCCTGCTCCTTCAGGCCTTTCACTCACTTTGTAAGTTCCCAGTCATTTCTTAACGTGTTCCTTGTATTTCTTAACGTGGCCAAGTGGTTTTTGTTACCTACAACTGAATCCAGACGCTTTATTTAAAAATAGACAAAATAGAATAACAACGCAACTTCTTTAACTAATTCTGATCACCAGATTCTGTGAGAAGGTAGCCCAGACTCACTTCACATTCTTGATCCTTCTGCCTCAGTTTTTTGAATACTAGGCATGTGCCACCACACCGAGCTGAAAGGATCACAATAAACAGAGACTGTAAATGTAAACGTATACAGAATGTGTGTGTGGAGAGAAGATGAAGAGCTGAGTTTTAGAATGGTGTATGTATGTATGTGTGGTGGGCTGTAGGGTAGCAGAAGGAATAGTAATGGGGGACAGTGATATTTAGATATGGCAAGAAAAAAGAATGGGGAAGGCTTCACAGTAAAGGCACCCCAAGAGAGCCATTGTCCCCTTCCACGTTGACAAATGAGTCAGGTTTTCTCCCCTCTCCTCCCACTCCACCAGAAAGAAAGAAAAGAAACTGTCTTGGAGAATAGATGTTTGCCTACACGTTTTTTTTTTTTTTTTGTTTGTTTGTTTTTTGAATTTTATTTTTTATTTTTTATTTTATTTTTTGCCTGGCTTGGCTTGATGGATTTTATATTTGCTGTTTGCCATTTTTTGAGTCCAGCACAGCTGTTGGCAAGCTAAGGGACATTACCACATTGGACACATAGCATCCCTGAAGTGATCTCAGGCTAAGCCACTCTGGCAAGAGCATGCGCTAGCTGTTCAAGGAGATTATGAACCTTCAGAATGTGGCACCAAAGATCATGTAGAACACCACTTTCCATTTGCCAGAGTCAGTTTTCATAAAACCATGGGATTTTAGAACCAGCTGTGCCTTCAGGCAAGAATTCAGGCTTCTCGAACTTTGATCTGCTTTCATACTATTTATATGTGATATTAGCATACAGTGACATGTATTTTTAGTTGGATATCCCTGACTTTGAAAAGTAATGTTTCATGTGCATACATGTGTCGTACTCGTGCATGTCTGTAGATGAGTGTGTGCCCATGTATTTGTGTCTGGCACGTGTGTGCAGGTGCATGTGTGAATGCCAGAAGTTGATGTCAGCTATCTTCCTCTACTACTCCCCACCTTACCTTATTTTATTTTTTAAAGTAAGGAACCTCCCTGAACTTAGAGCTCACCAGTTTGGCAAGATTATCAGGTCAGCCAACCCTAGGTTTCTGGCTCCACCTCCCCACTGCTGGGATTATAGATGCTGGTTGAACATAGTCCTCATCTTTTCATGTCAGGGACTTTATTGACTGAATCATCTCCCCAGCCCACAGGTCTTCATCTTTACATATTTGTTTTTATTTGGGGTTTGATTGCCACTGAGTTTGAGGCTCTTCACTTTATCTCCATATGTGTTCTTTACTGGTCAGGTGGGCTTCCTGTCTACCTGACAGGATTGCTCTGGGAAGCAAACTCAGTGGTACACGTGAAGGTTTCCTGTAGACTGTACCCTTCTCCTAGCAGTGAGTTGTTATTTTACCTTCTGTTGATGTACTATTCTAGAGAAGATATTATTATTAGGGTGAAAAACTGGGATAACATTTATTTGGGGCCCAAAAGGGAGTCTTCTGTTCCGTTTCTATTCTTCATTCCCAGTCAATGACATCTCTTGTGCTCTCAGTCTGCAGTCAGGAAAGGGCCGGACATTAACCGTTGGTGTCTTAATGTTAATTGAAACACTGGAGCTACTTGCATTTTAAACGTGGTTAAGGAACAAAAGCTCTGTCTATTTTTAAAGGAAGATCAAGAATCAGTGAGAATACAGACTGAGTGCCCAAGGGTGGGGCACTGAAGACAGCAGCTGAGAAGCCTTGTCATTAAGCTTTACACAGTCCCTCACACCTACCTTCAATGGTGGCTCCATTCCACATTAGAGTCCTGCTAACCCACAGGGGTCTTCTTCATGACCAGTGAACCCCTTCAATAATTCTGCCATCTTTTTTAAGTTTAGTACAGAATTCCCCTACAACACAGTGTGGATATTTATGATTGCCTGAGAAAACTGCAGGGATCTTGGAATTTTGACAAACAAGTAGAACTGGTAAGGTGCTTCCATAATGTCCTCAACTGCAGTCTCCAGCATCTCAGAAGGTGAGAGTGCGGCCTTTCCTAGGGTCAGGTCCTAGGATGTGAGAAGTAAGAAGAGGTGGCAGTGACCACAGGAAAGGGAAGGATGAATTATCCCCAGTCCCCCAGGCTCTACAGGAGAAAATAACATTCAGTCCGGCTGTGATAAAATGGTTGCCACCAATCACGTGTCAGTAATTGCTAGGATTAATGTCATATGTAGAAGGTACTGCATAGCACACACATGGTGCCCTTCATAATTTCAAAGCTCTGAGGAGTTTATGACTTAGTGAACACACACACGCGCGTGCACACACACACACACACACACCCCCCCTACCTAAAGGAGTTATAGGAACAGAAGTAACTGCTTTAGAAGGTGAGGGATGCAGGTTAGACCACAGGCTGGGTCTTGCTATGATTCTGAAGCATTCAAGCAGCTGGTAAAGGGAGTGGAGGGTAGAAAGCACTTCAAGTGGGCATCACAAGGTGTGAAATTCAGGGACAGTTCACCTCAGTAGGAACTGCAGGTGCTGACTGACCGCCCCTACAGAAAATGGAGAGGGAGGACACTGTTTATCATTAAATTACAGGGAGAGGATCAAGAGAATCAGTGCAGAAGAAAATGGGGGGCAGGCCTTGGTGACTTTGCCTACACTCTGGTCTTTGCCACGGCGGCACTGCCTCCCTTTCTGTCTTACCACGAACTGGAGAAAACCAGAAAAGAGCAGATCAAGTGAGCATGTACATAGAAGTCTGAGAAGCTCAATTCTCTCCAGCTCTGACAAGCTGGCCAATGCCTCAGGTTGACCATTCTGGGGATTCTGCTAGACGTGCAGCTGCAAGAGGGGTGAGCAGCTCGGTTTTACTGTGTGGTTCATTTATAGCCCACAGCTGGCATTGAAGCGGGCGCCTCGGCTTGCAGCCAGACACTGCAGTGCTCCAGCAGAATCTCATCGCCCTGCACCACACTGACCTGAGGGTTTGCTGGCCTTACTTAAGTGAGAGGGCTTGTGATTACTTTGCTTCAGCATTGAGAAGTGCCTGCCAGCCTTTTCATTATGAGCCAGTGTCCTGGGGAAGGATGTTGTGTGTCTCCTCCAGTGCTAAGCATCCAACCACAGCATCCATCCCGGAACAGTTATGCTTCTGTACCTCACAAATGGATTCCAAGTCTGTTTAGTTATGGTGGAAAAAGAAAAACCTATGGAAAACTTCAGATAAAGGAAAGGAGCTGAAATCCAATAACCAAAAAGTGTCAGGAACGAGGCAGGCAGAATTCTCCAGTGTTATTTCAGCCTGATAGGACTCAAAGTGGCTAATTAGCTTTCTCGGAAGCTCTCAGAGCTGTCATGAAGGCAGGAAGCAGTGGGCATGTGCTATGCAGGCTGAATTGTAGAACAGTTGGTACTCAGATCTTGATTCTCTCTAGCACAGCTGTGTCTGGATGGGCCCACGATCTTTCTTACTGATCCCTTGAGCTAGACACTTCGGTAATTAATGGACAGAAAAAGCATTATATATTTATTTGAAAGAAAAACACGAAGGTAACTGAGGAGAGTTCCATAATGAAGCCCTCACTCCTTGCAACTACAGAGCAAGAGAGGAACCCAACTCCCTTTTAGCTTGTCTGCCCAACATCACAAGTCAATACTCCAGGTACTTGAGCTGAGATGCATCATGCAGTAATTGTCCTTTTGTATCTACATATTTCACTTTGTGTAATCTCTTCAAGGGTCACCCATCTTGCCGCAAGTATCAAAAATCTGTTCTTTGAAGGTTGAGTGATGTTCACGGTATGGTGCTCCGCACACATTCATGGACACAATGGCATTTCAGTCCATGAAAAGTTGCAAGCAAGGTCACTGGCTTAGTTAGGTCTAGACACACCTTCTAGTTTTGTGCTGTGCTGTGCTGCCTGCATGGCATGGATGAAACCATGCAAGAATGCATTTCTCAGAGTGTGTCCCCGACAGTAAGTGATGTGTGACTTTATATATTTCTGTATGATTTATACAACACATGAAATGTTTCCACATTTGTGTATTGTGGTTGTTTCTAGGGACACTGGTAGACAAGTAACCATTCATTACTGCCTTTGGAATCTTTTGGATGAATATCTGGGCATGAACATCCTGGATCTTACATTAAGTAATTGTTTTCTCTTTGTCACCAACTTTTGTTTTATTTTACTTCATTTCATTGTCCTACGGTTGTATTGAGGGATATGTGAGGTACAATATACTACATATGCTTAAGGTGTACCATTTGGTAAATTTTGACCTTTGTGTATATCCATGAGTTATCATTGCAATAAAGGTAATGAACAACTCCCTGACCCAGGGAGTTTAGCAAAACATCGCTGTATGATTCTTAGTAGTAACAACCTTTATGTAAGACCACTCTAAGCACTAGACTAGAAACAACCTGCTGCTAATACTGAAGGGATTTTTTACATTGAGAGAAAAGTCCTTCTACTTTTGCTCTTTGGCACTTTAATTTCTCCCCTAAAATCTCCCCTAAAAATTAAGAGCCTGAGTGATTTCTTGGCAAGAGTTTTTGCAAAGCAAAGGCCAAATACTGGGCTTGTAGCTGGAGGTCTGGGGAGGCAATGGAGGCTGTTTAGACTGCTTAGTCATAGGTTGTAAGAAAAGCCTGTCTCAAACTTGGGTAGTGAAAAGGCCAAGGGAAGCCTCTCCTTGGAAAAGAAAGTCTGTTTTCAAGGTTGCTTGGATGAGGGGGTGCTTTGGAAACCCTACAAAAACACTTCCTGAGGACAAGGAGGTGCAGGGTGAGCCTTGTAAGAGAATTATTTCACAGCAGATGCGTTGTGTACTTTGAGTTTTTGGAACTGGAGACAGAGAATGCTTTCATTCTAAGGTCCCCACAGGACTGATGTTCAAATGCCAGGAATTAGGCCCTGAAGATAAGAACGGAGAGGTCTCCACTGAGCCTTGGACAAACACATTGTGGCCCGCGTGGGAGCTGGAGACTGTCCACAGGGAAAAGTTCCCAGCCTGTTTATGTGGACATAAGCTCAAAACATTACCCAATCCTTTCCTCTGTGGGGAAAGCCTCCAGGAAGCTGAAGATTCTGTCAAATACAAAATGGATGTGGCATGGAGACTTTATTCAAAGAAGTTGCCACAGTAGCAAAATCTCTCTACTTTTTAGATATGAGATGTTTTAAACTCAACTAGAACAATGCTTTCAAAAAGATGGGTAGGCAGCACTAGTGGGAACTTCTGAAGGGGAGGTTAAGCAGTCTGATAGAGCGACTAGCAGGCCCACACACCACTCTGGCAGTTGTTTCTTGTCTTTTTCATGCAGTTCTTGTATGAACTGCTGTAACCAAATGTTCTGTACAGCCAAAGTTGAGAGACTTGTCTGGAGAGGAGAGACACAAGTAAGGTCTGATTCACCCCATCAGCGAGTGAGTGCTGGAGGATTGAGAGAAACACCATCATTCTGGACAGCTGCAATGGAGTGGCCGTCAGGTGGGTGGCTGTCCCTGTGTACAGATTCCAAGACTGGCTGCACTCCGGGGCTCATTAGGTACAGATTCCAGGACCTACGTTTGATAATCTGCAACTCCAAGATCCTGATCCACATTTAAAGTTAAGGAAAAACTGGATAATGAGCAATAGACTTAATCAGAAAGCCTGGTTTGATGCGATGAGTTTGCTGCCTTTTAGTTGGTTCCCCTACTGTGAAGTGGGACAATCATGAATAATGCTTTGGATAGTCTCTTATAAACTTTGTTGCATTTATTTATTTGTGTGTGTGTGTGTGTGTGTGTGTGTGTGTGTGTGTGTGTAGCGGAATGCAAATGAGGAGGTCAGAGGACAACTTGCAAGAGTCAGGTCTCCCCTGTCCTGTGGGTCTCAGTAATCAAATTCAGGTAGTGATGTTTGGTATCAGACACCTTTACCCACTGAACCATCTCTGGCCCAATTTTGTTTTTGACTTTCTGACAGTCTTTGTAAGAATTAAATAATGATAGTGAAAAGGTCCTGACAGGAAACAGGAGAAGAAGCTAAGCACTAAGTCATTATTATAATGGGATAAGCAAAGAGTATTGTGGTAATAACCTGCGACCAGTTGCTCCCAGGAATGCCATTTTTGCATGTACTGAGAGAGGAAAAAGATTGAACTCTCAACTGCAGGCTTTTGACATTCTGTGACTCTTTGATTAGAATTCAAAATCAGATAGTTCAATGATGTAGAAACTCTGTACTCTGCATAAGAGCACATGTAAATGCAGGGCTTATCTGGATAGAGATGGATGTGGCAGGGTGCTTTGCCAAGAAGTTTTTTGTTTCCTCCTGTGCAGCTCTCTGTTCTAGCAGATTTCCCAGGGTGTGAAGATAGTGTGAAAATGGTTGATACTGGGCAAATGAATGTAGATCAAGAGATATACAGGGGAATTCCTTGCAGTCAGAAAACTCCACAGCAGACTGAGCCAAGACCCTAGGAGAAAAAATGAGCTGCTTGTGTTCTGTCAGCACTGGGATAGCATGCAAACTGGGAAACCCAAACTCAGTGTTGGAGATCTGATGCATGTTACTGGGGGAAGTGCTGCACTAGATTTGGCTATAGACAGACAGCTATCCTAACCCCCAATGTTCAATGCTGTAAAATTGCTACTGGAGTTTATGGTCCTTTTCCCCCAGGAATGATCCTAGGTAGGGCAGTTTGACATTAAAGGGATTCATTGTGCATCCTGGAATTATAGATGAAGATTTTTAAAGGAGAAATTGAAACAGTGGCCTATACAATAAGAGACCCACAATTTAACACAGGAGATGGGATTGTACAGTTGTTACTGTTTCCCTGTATCAAAAGAAAGGCTGCTCCTGTAGGCAGGTTTGGAAGCACTGGGAAGTAAGTATAACTGGATAACTTGGAGACGACTTCCAATGATGTCATGTTCTGCTCAGAGATCAGTACCTAACCCAGTCCTCACCAGACAGCACCCCCACAGCAGCTGAGAGGAGCATCTGGAGAGGCCAAGGGCCAAACACCGTGCATAGATTAGGAAACTTCACAGAAGAGGGAGAAGAGAGATGGTGGAAACCAGAGGGGCTGAGGACACCAGGAGAACAAGCCCCACATTGTCAACTGGCTAGCACTTTTAACACTCTTCAGCGACTGAAGCCATAGATGTGGAGCCTGTAGAATCCTCTAAATACATCTTATAGCTGTCCAGATTGGTGTCCTTAAAAACTCCTACAGGCTGGAATAGTGGTGTCACTGACTATTTTACCTGTCCTTGAGACCCTTTTTCTCCTGCCCACCCTTGATGCAGAGATTGGTGCCTGGCTTCATTCCATCCCCCTATGCCATACCCTGATTGTGCTTTGACTCTGTGGGAGGTGGGCAGTTCTGTTTGTGGGTGGTGATGGGAAGTAGATCTGGGGGAGGTGAGGGAGCTGAGGGGGCTGGAAGGAGGAGAAGAGGGGGGCCAGGATGGATTCTATAAGTTGTATGAAAGAAGAAAAATTAAAAAAAATATAGAAAGGCTCTTCTTCATTATTTGGCAACAAGCCAAGGAGATTATAAAGAATTGTCCAAGGTATTCCTTGTATAATCAAGCTCCATTGCCTGTTGGAAGTAACCCTAAGGGTACTAAAAGAGGAAATCTGGCAGATGTGTGTTTTTCATGCTGCAGAACTTGGGAAACTAAAGTTTGTACACCATATGATTGATACTTATTCAGGATTTCAATGGGCTTCTGCCTTGAGTTCTGAAAGGGCTGATTCTGTAATTATACATTTACTGGAAGTAATGGCTACTATGGGAATACCTTTACTAACCAAGTCTGACAATGCTCCTGCATATGTCTCCAGTAAAATGAAAAAAATTTTGCATACTATGGCGTATTACTGGTATACCACACAATCCTATAGGACTAGCAGTTATAGAAATATCTAACTGGACATTAAAGGAAATACTTGTATGACAAAAAGGAATAGTAAAGCCCCCCAGAGATAGACTACATAGTACACTATTAATTTTAAATTTTCTGAATGTTAATGAGACAGGAACAACAGTAGCTGAGAGACTTTGAACAATAAAAAGAATTGCAGAGTTAAATCAGTTAAAAAAGTTAAAGTTATAAAGACATATTAACATCTGAACAGAAATCAGGGCAGTCTTCCACTCGGGTAGAGGATACACCTTATTTCCAGTGGAAGTGAGAAGTTGTGGGCACCATCAAAACTGACAAAGATTAGATTTTAGCTGAGATCTCCTGAATATTCTGGCCACTGATCCGAAAAATGTGACTATGGAAAATAAAAATTCTTTTAAAAAGATAGAGCCTTCTAATAACTGTATTAAAGTACAAAAAAGCTAAAAGCAACAAAGAATCAGCCCTGGGTTATGGAGTAAAGTTTCTGAACCCTAAATTTCCACCTGTCTCCAACACCAGAGATAGTTCAGAGAACAAGGAAGATGAATATGAAGCCTTGATGGAAAGCTGTCCGTGTGAGAATCTCGCTCTGGCTGATTTGGAACGGTTGGATGGCAGTCATCAGAAGGTTCAGGAAAAGATAATAAGAGTGAGGCCTCAAAAATGCAATCACTGGAAATCTGACACAACTTCCAAGAGTCCCAAGACTTTCTGTGACCTGTACAATGGCTGACAGTGCATTAGTCCTGAGGAAATTATGGCCTCTCTTTTAGAGGAAGAGAACACTTACAGAAACCAGAAACCAGAGGGAAACACCTGAAAGCCAAAGTTCCAGGCATTCAAGGGAATAGGCTGTTTCTATGCAAAGGAGTCAGTGGACAAAACATTGAAAGAGACTGTTACCTTTAATAATATCAGTGAACATCAGAATTCCTTGAAGCATGAAGATCCCTATAGCATTTTTTTTAATGGAAAATGAATCCACATGTGTTAATGGCTCATCAAGTAAACTAACTTCATGCCAACCTGCAAAGAAGGTGAGCAGCCCAAACCACATCCATCCTCCAAAGAGTCAGTATACTTTAGAGAGCCAGAACCATAAAAGTAGTGTCTTCAATTAGCTTTGACAAGGGAAATAAAAATCCTCTCTCCTGCTTTCTGTTAATAATGCATCATGTATGAATGCTGAAGATAAACTCCTGAAGACCAGAAAGGAAAGGAGATGGCCTAGCAGAAGGCCTCAGTGAAAAAAATCAATATTGTACAAGTTATGGCTTATTAAAAGGGAGAAAGTATAGCCTGATGCTTTGTCAAGAAGTTTTTTTGTCATGTACAGTCTTCCTTATGGTTACATGCTGCTTGGACTTCTGGGAACTTTGCTTAGGTTATAAAGGAGAGTGTTGGCATTTGGAGTTGACAGTTGGTGGGATGATTTGAAAGATGTTAGTTCAGTTCAGCTCGTTCTCTCTACGGCTCCTGTTATCCAAGCTAAGGGCAGCCAAAAAGGGCAGTGAATTTTTCTTTCTCTCTTTAAAGGCTGCTTGCAAGAGCAGTGAAGATTTCTCTCTTTCCTTTCTATCTTTTTAGAGCCAGAGGTCAAAAAGGCACAGTGGGAATCTGTTACAGGTTAGAAATCAGTTACAAGTTAGGAATCTGTCTCAGTAGCAGTCGGGGCAAGAGATCAGGATTCAGTTATAGACAGATGTACTCAGGACCATTATTGATCCAGGATACTGAATAAGGGCTGAGCACTAACCTTGCAATAGTAAAATTAGGTTAGTACCCCTTGGGTAATAGATTCTGTTGCCTTTGCTTTTTGTTTTTCACGTTAATTTACAGATAGTGTAAGTGTCTCATGATAGAGGACAGAGAAGGAAATGAAAGGAAGTTATCATGTGGTAAACTCTTCTGACTGGCATTCTGTCCACAATCATTTTTATGATTATGTCTGCAGTGTGAGTCTGTTTAGCTCCTGTCTGTCTGTCCATGCCCCCATCCTCTGTTCCTGTATTTCTCTTTATTTGTGTGCATTCTCTCTAAGCTTCTTTTTGGTACTAGCTCCATGCTGCTGGAAACAATGACTTGGCTACAACAGTGGAGAAACATCGTGCTCTTTATGAGCTTGAGTGAAGCCAGGGTTTTGAGTAGCAATTGGAGCATGAAATGAATTTGTCTGTCCTCACCTGTCCTAGGAAAGTTAGATTGAGATGAAAATACAATAGTTAGGGTCAAGAAGTCTTTGAAAAGGGCCTGGATTTTTACTATCAAGTAAATAAAATGATTTAGACATCTTTTGTGCCTCAGAAATAATACTGACAGATAAGTAGCATGGATACTGGAGGACCAAATGAGAGATTTTATACAAATCACTAAGAATCTTTGAGTGCTTTATAGGAATAAGGTATTGAGATTAATAACAGGGACTCCAGTTCAGAGCAGCAACAGTGACATTAGTCCCAAAGTACAACAATCCAAATGTCTATAATGATACACAAAAGTGGTATATCCATGCAACGGAATATTATTCAGCCACGACAAATCAAAAGGTACTGGTATATGCTACCACAGGAATGAACCTCAAAAGAGGTCTATAAAGGGAAAGAAGTTGAACACAAAAGGTATGTATTATTCCATTATGCCATGGGCTGGGGCACGTTGGGGGTGGGGGATGGGGAATGAGAATAGGAAGCCCAGTTTTAGACATTGAAAAATATTTTAGACTTCAATAATTATGTTTTCACAGCACTGTGAAAGTCCCTAATGCCACTAGAATTTATCTCAAATGAAAGAAAGTCATCCGGAAAGCAAAAAGAATTTGCAGTAGGGGCAGTTTGTTCTTTGGGCTCTTGAATACAATACGACAGCTGGTGATTTGCGTAGGTAGAAGTTACTCGAGTCCTTCTTCTACTTGGAAATTGGATTTCTGAAGAGTGGCTTGTGCTGTCATTGGAAGATAAAATGTCCCTTGTCCTTCCTGGAGCCAATCTCTATTTCAGGGAACATTCTTGGCTAACTGTGGAAAAATCTGCCTTTGCCAATAAAGGTAAATCTTTATAGTAACTGAGGGGTTAATGTGACATCAAGATTTAAATTTTTGACTTTTTAAGCCTGTTTTCCTGGGGTTGTTCAGGTGAATTATCCCTTGCCAAGGTGAAATAGCTTCCTATATTTTATCTCCTGAGATTTTGTGACTGCTCCAATTTCATGATTCCAGTCTTCAAAGCAGGAAGTTAGTCCTCAGAGAACAATATAATTTAATGGGCTCTTTACCAAAATTTTCACTATGTAAAAAGTTGGTGAAACAGTCCTTCTGAGGATGACTAATTATCTCAAAATGCAGATGCTCCAAGAGTCCTCCAGGACTATAACATTCGTCTGCAATATAGATACTAATAGGAAACTCCCAATCCCCGCTGGACCCCATTATTCGGCTTTATTTTTTAACACCATGGAAGAAATGCATCCAGTCCTTGTGTATATGGCTTATTTTCTGATCCCTGGATAGCTGATTATATTATACTAGAATTTTATTTTTCTCCTGAGGTGTCTTTAAAGAACTTGAATGTCTAATTTCTAGTCTGTTTCTCTTTACTAGACAAAAGTGTCTAATATTTACTGCAGTTACAGTTAGGGGCAGAGCTCAGGGGAGGAATGACTCGCACCAGAAAGGCTTCTAGTTGTTTCCAAAGGAGCAGAAATGATGGTAAAGTGCTGATTTGTTCTCTCTGCAACTTAAATAAATCCAAAGGTCTCCTGTGGCCAAGTGTTTGTTGATATTGTATCAAAGATTAAAGCAATCTAACTTCCAAAGGTTTGAAGAATAATGTTTTCTTCTTTTCCATCCAACTATAACATTTTTTAGAATGGCAGTATAAATACTTTGTTCCACTCAGGCTTCCTCTAAATTTAGCAATCTTCCTTTCTTCATGATTTCTAGTTATTGCAGATGCTTCAGATTCCTTCCTTCTTGGAGACAATTGCTCACAGAACCCAGTCTCTGCCCAGTTGCTCCCAAGCTTCTCGATCCTGTAGACCCCTGCATGGGAGCAGGGCAGCTCTGTAGAAAGAAGAGGGCTGTGCCATTGCCTCTCCCATCTCCTGTCCCACCATGCAGACCATGCACACCCCTTCTTGTCCTCTGGCATTTAGTCATTTATTGGGGTCCCAAAGCTGCTGGCAGGTGGGGCTGGAGAACAAGGCGTTCCTGTTTCTATTTGTACCTATAGATTCTGCACAGAAGTGAGAATTCCTTAGGGGGTCAATAGAGACTCACTGCAGTAAGACTGCAGTCATAGAGGATGTGCAACATAGAAGTCGGGAGTGGAGGATCTGGGGTCAGGAAGTCTGTATTTGGGTTTCCACTCACTAGCTCTATAGCTTCAGAACAGCTTTCTCTCTTATCTACTTCCTCTTCTTCACACTTATAACAGCAGGGTGTGTCTTTCATGATGAGCATGAAAGAATCCCAGATCTCCCAGGGAGGAGGTCCCTTCTGACTGGACCTGCCTTGCCTCCATCTGCTTCTTTGTGGAGTCTTGGCTTCCTTCCACACTGGGTTTCAAGAGTTTCTTCGTTGAGACATAAGGACCCAGAGGTTTGAATGCTAGCTAGTCTGTTGGGTTGCAGAAAGACCAGCTACTCAAAGAGGTTCTGAAATCTGTTCCTGCTTTACTGTGAAACATGGCAATTCTATGTTTTTTAAATTAATTTATTTTTATTCTCTCATATAACTTATTCAAACTCTTCCCATCCCTGTGTTCCTCCTAGCTCCCTCATCTCTCCTCTTCCCCAGATCTACCCTTCTCCCTCCCACTGCCTCTCTCTAGATAACAGCAGTTCTCAAACAGGGCACAAGATAGAACAAGGTCAGGTTCTAATCTCTGCATCAAGGTTGGTCTCGGCAACCCAGCAGGAGGAAAATGGTCCTAAGGGCAGGCAAAAGGGTCAGAGATATCCTATACTCCAGTCTGTAGAAGCTCCCCAAGAATATCAAGCCAGACAAATGTAAGACAAATCCTTTTCTCTCCATTCTCTTCCTGCATCTGGTCCCTTCTGTTCCCATTCCTATCCTCCCCCAGCCCACCTGTACCATCTGTTCCATTTTCCCTTTAGCCAGGGAAATCCTCACGTCTCCACTGGGGCTCCCCTTGTTGCACAGTTTCTCTGGATCTGTGGATTGTAGCCCCTTTATCCTTTGCTTGACAGTCAATATCCACATATAAATGAGTACATACCATGTTTGTCTTTCTGGGACTTTTTCCTAGTTCCATTCTTTTGCCTGCAAAATTCATGAAGTCATTTTGTTAAAGCTGAGCAATGCTCCATTGTGTAAATGTACCACAATTTCTTTACCCATTCTTTGGGTGAGGGATATCTAGGTTGTGTCCAATTTCTGGTTATCATGAATAAAGCTGCTATGAACATGGTTGAGCAAGTATCCTTGTGATAGAATGGGACATCCTTTGTGTATATGCCTAGGAATGATATAGCTGGGTCTTGAGGTAGGTCGATTTCCAATATCCTAAGGAATCACCACATTGATTTCCATAGTGGTTGTACAAGTTTGTACTCCCACCAGCAATGACGGAGTGTTTTACATCCTCACCAGCATGAGCTGTCATTCGTGTTTTTGATCTTAGCTGTTCTTGCAGGTGTAATACAGAGTCTCAGAGTAGCTTTGATTTGCATTTCATGGGTGACTAAGGAGCTTGAACATTTCTTTAAGTGTTTCTGAGCCATTTGAGATTCCTGTTTTGAGAATTCTTTGTTTAGATCTGTATCACATTTTTAATTAGATTATTTGTTTTGTTGTTATCTAGTTTCTTGAGTTCTTTATATATTTTGGATATTAGTCCTCTATCAGAAGTGGAGTTGGTGAGAATATTTTCCCATTCTGCAGGCTGTGTTTTGTCTCGTTGACAGTGTCTTTTGCCTTGCAGAAGTTTTTCAGTTTCATGAGGTCCCATTTATTAATCATTGATCTTAGTGCCTGAGCTAACGTTGTTCTGTTCAGGAAGTTGTCTCCTGTGCCAATGCATTCAAGGCTATTCCCCACTTTCTCTTCTATCAGGTTCAGTGTATCTGGTTTTATGTTGAGGTCTTTGATGCATTTGGACTTGAGTTTTGTGCAGGCTGACAAATGTGGACCTATTTGCATTCATCTAAGGATGTATATAGCTGGATGTTGTCTTATTTCCCCATGCTAGGCAATAGAACAGAGCGTGAACTAGAGTAGAAGTGGTTTGCCATTTGCTTTGATGGTAGCCAGCACCTTCCTATTTTTTATACTTGTTTCACTTCAGTGTTCACTTCACTTCACTTGTTTCACTATCGAAGGATCATTGAGATGCCAAATTATACCTTTGGTGCCTGCTAAGAAGCAAAGAGCCAAGGCTCCTAGCATCATTTTGCTGCTAGTTCAGGATGTGAGGAGGACCAGGAATAAAGAATGCACTAAAGAGTCAGAGAGGGTGTGCTGAGTCATCGGAACCCGCTCCAGAGAAGGTGCTTAGATGCTGGACTAGCCCTAAGAGGAGAAAGGTCCACATCTGTATTCTAGGTGACAGGTGTAGTCAAGACTGTCTCCATAGCTTGCAGGGCTGGGGGCAGTGTGAAAGTGGAATCTCTTGTTAAATAATTAAGAAACTCAATATGAAGACAACAGAGCATTAACTTAAGTATGAGACCATCTGCCCACACGGTACAAGTGCACAAAGCCCATACTGAGGGTGGTAAAGGGAATTTTCTCCTGCATGCTCACTGTGGCATTATCATGACACATTGTGATGGCAGGTGCTCTTGTTTGTAAGCTTTGTAAGTGGTTGTCTTGTTTGCTGCTTCCACCTAAGAGCCTGGCAAAGAAGTCAGCACATGGGGAGAGCCACGGGAAGAAGGTAGGTTTCTAGACTTGCCACCATGTGCTTGTCTCCCCTGGCTCTTGCACTCCTGAGTTGGGCATTGAGGTGGACGTGACAACATATGGTAAGCACCCTCCACTCCAGCAAGCAGTCTACTCCTGAGGAGTTCTGTAGGGAAGAGGAACGCAAAGTCTGAGAAATCGAAACCTGCCGGTCTGTCATTTGAAGCCATAAAGTTACCGTTGGAGCGGGAGAAAGAGATAAAAAAAAAAAAAAAAAGGTCATAAACTGAGATTTGATTTCAAAAGGGACTTTGTTGACATCAGGATCAGGAGATAAAAGCTGATTATCTTCCAGGGTTTGAAACCAGCTGTGGCTGAAGGGAGGGACTACTTGCTGTCAAATCCACAAGCTAGCAAGATTTATCCTGAGAATTCTTATTCTTATGGTGATTACAGAAATGCTCTGTTCTTCTAGCATTCTTAACCCAGAAGTGTAGCCTGAAAGAACACTTACTTTTCTCTTTTGGAAAAGAATATTAGATGTCTATACTTTTATGACTTTGCACAGGAAAATTGAACAAAGTGAATGTACCAGTCAGTTTCTGACTAAAGAGGGCGGCACGGGGTGGGCTCAGCTGCCTGCTGGCGGTGCATGAGCTTCCATTAGCACTGAGCTGATTTCAGTTGTGTTGTCACTGTCATCTGTGCAGCCTCCACCAGAGGTGCAACGACTGGATGTTTTCTTGCGTGTTTATGTTTTGGACCGTACAGTTCACCTTACTCTCTTCATCTCCTAAACTATTGTTAAAAATCAAAGAATACAATAAATGTGGCCTGGTCTACTGGTGACTACGCACAGTAGTTCAGAAACTAGTCTTTAAAAGTAATAGTAGAGAATTGAAGTTTGGTTGTTCGTTATTTCTAAAAGCAGTGTTTAATATTTAAAAAGCATGGAGTACAAATATTTCAGATTATAACCAGAATTATAGGACATTGACTTTCTCCTCTGTGAAGGATTTTCCCAGACAAAAGAATGACAGTGATCAGCAATTATTTATTCTCTTGGGTGAATAAAATGTGATAAAGACAAGTTGAATTATGGATAATGCTCTGAAGCCTTGTAAGGGGTTTTCAGTCCCAGTGATAGGCAATGAAAGGACATAGGAAGAATTAGAAATAAGTACCCATTAAAATGTGCAGAGAAACATTACCTCCCATCTAATGGTCTGAAAAGTCCTTCCAGGGTCATGAAGAAGCTGAAGTTCAGACAGCAGTTTCAGTGGGGGAGAAAAATAGCCAGGGCCATTCATACTGCAGGGAGAACTGCACTCTGCTTGACCTTGAGAAGATGCCAAAAGGATTTGACCACTTTAAAAAATGATTTATTTCACTTTTATTTGTGTGTGTGTGAGGGAGGGTGTATATGTGTGTGTGTATGTGTGTATGTTGTGTGTGTGCACATGTGTGTATGTGTGTGTGCACATGTGTGTATGTGTATGTGCATGTGTGTATGTGTATGTGTGTGTGTGTATGTGTGTGATGTGTGTGTGTATGGTGTGTGTGTGTGTGCGAGAGAGAGATGAGTATATTTGGTGTGTATATGCATGTGTGTGTATGTGTATGCATGTGTGTGTTCATACACTAGAGCAGGCCACTGAATTCCTTGGAGCTTAAGTTACAGGCAGTTGTGAGCCACCAGTGGAGAGTGCTAGAACTGAACTCTGGTTCTCTGCAAGTGCTCTTAACAGCTGAGCCCCTCTCTTAGCTCTGATTTGACCATTTCTATTTATAAATGGGAATGATAATTTGAATATTTTGGTTATTCAGAAAAAGGACATTTTGTGGAGAATGCAAAAATTATGGGTATCCTGAGTAGAGCATAGGTAAAGGGTGCTTGTGTTAAATGAGTAGGACTTGGTGGGGTTGGCTGGCTGCCTGAGGGACTTGACATTGATTTTGTTTTTACTCTAATGACATCCTGACTTTTTAAGACAAACTATTTGAAACCTTTAATCTTATGGGAGAGAAAAAAAAAAGAAATATGACTTTCACTGGTATTTAAAGTGTATTAAAATTAATTTAGAAATGGTAAGGCTTAAGAAATTAATGAGTCTCGAGTAATAAAGATTGTGTATCTAAAGAAGGAGGAACACATATGTTAGGATGACCACTGTATGTTCTTCAGAGGTTAGCCATCAGTCTGCTGAGCACAGGAAAACCGAGCAATAACCAGGATCCCAGTGACAGTTCCAGTATTCTTAAGCATCACATGGCTATCATCATTGACAGTAATTTTCTCATTCTTGAATCCATAAGCATCGGTTATTAAATGAAGCAATGCTATTTAAACTTTACTAATATTATAAGATGCTATTTGTATTACTTGTCTCATTGCTAAAACCAAATACCTGACAAGAAGCAATTTACAGATGAAGAGGTTTATTTTGGCTTACAGTTTAAGAAGAAATGCAGTTCATTATGGCAGGAGAGTCATGGCACTAGGAATGGGAAGCAACTGGTCACATTGTGACAGCAGTTAGGAAGCAGGAAACAAACAGGAAGTAGAGTGGATTACAACACATCAAGATACCCACTTCCTCTGACAAGGTTCCGCATCCTAAAGGTGCCAAAACTTTCCAAAACAGCGCAACCATCTGGGAGCCAAGTGTTCAAATACGTAAGACTTAGGATACTTTTCCTCTCAAACCACTACAGTATTATTGCTATATCACGAGTAAGAAGCTAATGATCAGAAAGGCTATGTAGTTGTTTTCAGATTGCATGATAAGTAAATTGGAGCTGGGTTTTAATTCATGTTGTTAATTTCCCAGATTATGTAACTTTTAATGTCTTGGGGTTCTGGTAAATCAGAATCAATCTCTCTTTGTCAAACAGGATGAAAGTCAGACCTAAGCTTGGATAGACTATAGAGTGTACATCAGTTATTCTTGCCCTGAGCATTTGCTTCTCCTTTATATGAGAAATATTCCCTCATGGCCCATTGGGGAACCATCCATCTCTTCCCGAGCTAGATATGGTGCCAACACCACTCCTGAAACACATATCTGATTTTACAGGAGGAACATGAAATCTGAGCAGAGGCTGGCAGAAAACAGCATTTTCTCCTGAGTCAGAGGGCATGGGTAAGAGAAGAGCGTCTGACTTAGGGCCAGTTACAGCTGGGAGAACCAGCTGTGTTGTCCCTCGAGTAAATTCTCATTCTTTTTTTCTTAGATTTGAAATTGGAAGCACGTGAGCTAGCTGGTGCTGCAGCTTCTTACAGTATTAGGATGAAAGCCCCTCAGAGATAGATCCAGTGCAAAAAAGACAGAATGGAGAGATAGGAGATATATCCAGTTCTATTCATATCAACCCCTCAAAGCTGCATGTGAAATCTCAGATGAAATTTCCTTAGTTTATGAAGAAGTGTTCCAAGTTATGTCATATTCACAGGGTTCCCTGAAAACCAACCATCTCTTCCCAAGTGTCCCTCTGCAAGTCTCTGCTTTTGCTACTTGTACCCCACACTCTCCGGCCTTTCTTCTCTCTGCGGCTCCACAGGTCTCTTTTCGATTATCAAAAGTGCCAAAAGGTCTTGGCTTAACTGTCTTAACCAACAGAGGTCAGAGGTCATACTTTCCTTCCCAACTCTTCTCTTTTTGGAGGTGGGGGCAGGCGGGAGGTTAACGAGTTTCATTGTAGACTCCAGATGCCCTTGGAAAATATATCTCACCTACCCCATGACTATATTCAACTTTACATGGTAGGGTGTTGGAACAAGATCCAAGAATGGAGTTATGTAAGGAGATTTCTGAGTGCTTGTGGGAAAACCCCAAGAAAACAGGACAAGGGTCTGGAGATCCCAGTTTCTTAAAAAACATAGAGTTGTTCTTGGAATGTGCATCTGTGCCCCTCAGGTGTAGCAGATAGGAGCGAGTTTACATCAGATTATTCATTACAACTGGCTGCTGTTATTTGTTTATATATGCCTCTATGGGAAAACATAGTTTCTGCCACACACGGCTAGCCCCCGTGATTAGACGCTTTGCTCACGTGACTCTTCTTAACCTTCTGAGTATAAACTGTCCGATGTTCTGAATAAAGCTGACTATTGCGTGAGACTTTAGTCCGCCTCATTTGTTGACTTCATTCTCCTAGGTCCCACCACCTCCAGAGTGGTAAATAGTAGACGGAGCATATCTTAAGCAAAGTGGCTGCAGAGAGTTGCTTTAATTAAAAAGTGGTCCTGAATTTTCAGAGGGTAATGGGCTCTGCACAGAGAGACATCTGTGCATGTACTGTACATGAGTGAGGGAGAGGAGTATATATGTTTTAGAGGAAGTATACATCAGGTAAAGGAAGCAACAGTTTCAAATCTGTCCTTGCCAAAATATTCCTTGAAATTATTTTCAAGGAAAAATTTTAATATATTGCAGTTATTGAGAACGTTGTGTTGTGCCAACAAAATATTTGAGAAGCTGTAAGTTGTTCATCGGGTTGTGAAATAACTCTTCTGTGAGTCTACCAGCATATTAAAAGACAAAGTTGATCCAGAGAAGCAGCATGCTGTGTGGAAAGAACATTTGAAAGGACTCAGGAAGTTTGGGATGCAGGCCCAGTTAGGCCATTAACTGCAAGAGCAGCAGACTGCGTTGAATTTTGAGTCGTTGTATAATGTATGAAAAGAAGACACTTGCACCCAGCCAATTCATAGCTGTTTTGAGGTTCAAAATGATACCTTCTTACATGGGAAAAATTGTTACTATCTGAATATTTGAATACATACACAGATATAGACATACATATATATACACATACACATGCACGCACACATCACACACATGCACATACTTCACCCCTCATTTTATAGATGAAGAAACTGAGGTTTGGAGATGTTAAATGACTTGCCTGAAGCTATGCCTCACCTAAAAGGAGAAGCTAAGCTGTAAATGGAGAAGCCTCATACTCAATACCTACTTCATATTGTCCTCTGAGTCGACCCAAAGGCTTGTTATTTATTCTCTTACTATTTTAGTAGGACATTTGACATTAGGCAAACTGGCAAGTCAAGTAATTTTAACTAATGTCTTAGGGTTGTCAATATCCCTATGCTCTATTCTGTGTCTCTTTTAGATATTTTGACATCTCTTTCGCTGAAAAGAGTGACTCTAATCCCTGGTCATGCATCAGAGTTATTCTGATGCAGACTGGACCCGTAGGCTTAAAGGGACTACCTGATTAGCAAGCCACAGGCTCTAAGCTTGTGAGGTCCAGAAGCTGAGGCTTCATGATGGGATTTCACATGCACTGAATCATAAAACTAAAAAGGACACAGGAAAATAGAGCTAACAGAGTGCAAGAGAAGCAGAAATGAGATGAATGGAAGATTCGGGAAGAGACACTGAGAAGCAACACGTGGTCTTAGCCAAAAGGCTGGGGAGTTATGAGACACTGACAGAAAGATGCATTCTTGCTCCTGATGACCCCCTCTTCCTGCTTCTGGTTCTTCCTGAGGCCTAACTGTTGTTTTTGCTCTTGGCTTCCATGGGGCATCTCTAGGTTCTTAAAGAAAAATTCCCCTTTGTAGATTTCAATCCTTGTACACAAATGGCTCTTGGGAGAGAAGACAACCCTGAGATGGGAATGCACGGATGGAGTTGCATGAAACCCTAGGCTTACCACTGCTGTAAAGCATCAGTCTTCAGCCTCGACAGACGGTGACTTAGTTTCTACTTGAAAACTTCTACGACGGACAGTTCACTATGGCCAGAGAAGACCTACTTCTACCATTACATAGCTGTCTCCCACTGTCCAGCTTTTCTTACATCTATCCAAGACTGTTCTCCTATATTTATGCCTACCCCTTGTGGTTCTGACCTCTAGAATGTTACACTGTTTCTTTTTCACCAGGATAGCTCTTCAATTTATGAAATAAGTGATACATATGTTGGTAAATGTGTAAGCCATGTAATAGTTGCAAGCGAAGCAACCAGTTGATAAGATATACAGGTTTTTCCTTGGCTTACATTTTGGTTGGTTTTACTTAGAGCCTCATTGCCTGCTTTCCTTACTCTGGGTAATTCTAGTCCATTCACCAATGTTCTTTGAAAATTGTCCTTAGGATTTTAACACAGTGTTATAGATGTATAGTAACCAAATTAATGAGTTTCATAATTTGGAAAATTATTTTGACACAATAAGATAATATAATGTTGTTAGTTTTTTGAGATGTTCAATTGTCTCTGGTCATGACTGAGCAGCATTTTAACTCAAGTGAGATAGACTTCACCAAAGAATTCCTTTCTAATCTTATTGACTGGTATGCAGAAAGCACACTTAAATGCTTGCCAGTTATATTTGCATGAACCACCATGTTGGTAGGCAATTCAAACAACAATGGTACCATTCTCAAATTTTATCCATTGCTTTAGATGGGTAAGGGTATTGGATTTTGGAGGCACTGAGCAGTTCTTTACCTTTGGTTCATCCAACTCTTGTCTTTCCCATATAAGATGTACTGTTTATGTTTAATTATTCAGTCAATCTGCTCAAAGAAGTTTGGTCAGGATTTCATGATGTCAGGATTGGGGCACCAAGGAAGGATTTCTTTCTCTCCCCTCTCTTTTTAGAGGGGAGAATCCAAGTTTACATTTACCTCTAAGATCCTTCATATGTTCCTTGTTCTTTTTCTTTTCTCCAGGACCTCACATTTATCCCACGGTCCAGTCAATCTTCAGCCCTTGTCCGCTGGGTTTTTTCAGGGACGCAGTTCAGTTGGCACAGGGAAATACCTTCTTTTACTTTGCCTGTCATAACTTTCTTTATCTTAGAAAGTCTGATCATACTGATTGCTCTCTGGGATGCCTTCCTCAGGGTTCCCTGCCGACAACACTACCCAGGCTTTGTTTCCTGATGGTACTTTGCTCACTCCATCCATCGGGCAACTGAGCCCATTCTGCTTTGTTGAACCCCTTGTGATTGGGTACTGATTGTGTATTAAGCTCTGGAGTATCACATTTTCCATTTTCTCTCATATATCCCCAGTAAAGCTGAAGAATTTAAACATTCTAAATAAAAAGAAACTTAGGGCAGGAAGCCCTTGGGATCTGATGTGGTTCTGAGAACCCTTAACAAAGTGTTTGTGTCGGGAGAAAAAAAACAGAGAACAAAAGAGCATCAGCAGTTGACCCTTTCTTATAGCCCTCATCCAGGGCTTGTCTCAAGAGAACCGCATAAGCACATTCCAATAAAGTTAAGGTTTAATGTGTTTTTCAGGCATAGAATGTAGGTAAAAATCATTGTTTTCTTTTTCTCAGTTCACTTAATGTTCAAGCTCTAGGATTAGAAAAAAGAATAGGACCCAAATTAACATACTATGATCATTAATATATTTTTTTAGTTTAGTTTTATTTATTTGGAAAATAATGTCATCCGCACACTTTAAAACTCATGGCCAAACACATTAGGAGAACACACTATAACTCTGGAACTCCCATTGGAGAAGGCTTTTGTGTGTGTATGTGTGTGTGTATGTGTGTGTGTGTGTGTGTGTGTGTGTGGTGTGTGTGTAGTGTGGTGTGTGTGGTGTGTGCGGTGTGTGTGTGTGTGTGTGGTGTGTGTGTGTAGTGTAGGTGTGTGTATGTGTATGTGGTGTGGTGTGTGTGTATGTGTGGTGTGGGTGTGGTGTGCTGTGTGTGGTGTGTGTGTGGTATGGCGTGTGTGGTGTGTATGATGTGTGTGTGTATATGTGATGTGGTGTATGTGGTATGCGTGTGTGCATGTGTGTGTGTGTTTGTGTGTGTATGTAGTGTGTGTGTGGTGTGTGTGGGTGTTTTTGTATGTGGCATGATTGCACATGATGGATGTTTTCCCTCAGTTCCTTCTGCACTTTGGCTCTCTGAGGCAAGTTGTCTCACTAGTGAGACCCTGGAGCTCACTGTCTCGGCTAGGCTGGCTGCTGAGAATCTTCCATGATCTGCTGTGTGCGCCCTCCGGGTTTTGAGTTACAGGCATGTGCCACTATGCCTGGCTTTAATGTGTGTTTTGGGGAACTGAACTTAAGGCCAATGCTTGAACAACAAGCACTTCACTCACTGAGCTAACTCCCCAGCCCAAGAGGACTTCTTTTTTATTGTTAAATTTTAAAAATTAAAATATAGCTATATTATTACCCTGCCCTTCTCTTTCTTCCCTTCAATCCCTCCCATGTACTCCGCCTGTGATCCCTGTAGAACTCAACTTCTTTTGATTCAGTTGTCATTGTTATAGATAATATATTACATATACATATATTATAACATGTATGTAACACATATATAACATATATCATGCATATTATATATGTGTGTGTATGTATGTATATATATGCATATATATATATATATATATATATATATATATATATATATATATATATATGCCCAAGTCTTTAAGTACATCTTGCTCAGACTGTTTAGCGTTACTTGTATGTGTGTGATTTTTAGGGCTGACCATTTGGTATTGGATAACCAATTAAGGAAGACTCTTTCTCCTACTCAGCATCTCTTATTTGCTTGTAGTTCTTTGTCCATGGGTGGGGCCCTGGGAGATTTCCCCGTTCCATGTTGGCTTGTCTATGGGTGTTGTACTTCTCTAGGCCCTGTTTAAGTAGCTGCATTGTTGTGGAATCATGGTTGGTCTTTCCCTGTCATTTCTTGGAGATACAGTCTCTCAGCAGACCTGTTCTGGCCAAGAGATGTTTCTTTAAGTGACTGGGGTTATTTTTCTTTGCTTATTTCCATCACATTTCTTTGCAATTTGACTGCATGCATACCTTCTTGATTGTTTCAATGTGTTTTCCAAGTCTAAATGTAGAGATTATTGGAAGAGATTATCGATGCAGCCTGTCAGAAAACCAACATTAATATCAAACCTTAAGAAAAAAAATCACAGAATTTTATGACCAGCTTATTATACTTTGGGGAATGACAGTAAATGTCCTAAATTCAAGAGACTGTGATAAAGGAAATACATGGTTTGAACTTTTAGACGCCCCGCCCTCCCCCAGGTGAAGTTTTGATTTGAGACCATTCTAGAAAATAAATTCCTACTTTCTCCAAGAATTTCTTGAGCTGTTTTTGCTGGAGCCTACCTTGAATGTATTGATACTGCTTTCTGATCTGCTTTCCTCAGTTCCTCCAGGAATGTGGGCTGTCATGGGCATTTGGGGCTTGTCACTAATCTCTGAATTCTAGATACCTGTCTGCCAGGGTTTAGGGTCACCATGTTTTGGTAAGATGGCTCAGCTATATTATTTCTGTACTATAAGTAATGGTTATATTTAACAAACTATTATCAGAGCGGAAGGAGATGTGGCATATCCGGTTGGGTCCAGCTGAAGGTCTCCCATGGAGCAGGCTAGCTCAAGCCTCCTGCAACAGTAGGAATAAGGACCATTCCCTAGTGGCTCTCCTCACTACTCCCTGGAGAGCAGGGCTGTTCTAGAATGCCTACCTCTGGAGCCTTTCTGTGACATGGAGCTCTACTCTTCTGGCCTTCCTGAGGGCTCTTGATAGCACACTGTGCAATAGTCACAGAGGTGGAGGCTTTTACAGGTTGGAGGACTCTAACGTATGATTAATACTCTTCTTAGCACAAGGAGGAAAACGATTCATTCATACATGACTCTTTCCTCATCCTCTCAATTACAAGAATTAGCATTAATTAACTACTTTTCACAAAAGTACTAAAGTAGGGCCCTAAAGCTGCTTTTTGAAGCTGACCTACTAATTATTTGTTCAATATAACATTCAATTTAATTCCCATATGTCGATATTCAGGGACACACATATACAGTATACTCTCCTGCCTAAAGTGTCATGCATACTTTAAAGACTTTGACAATCTATCAAATCAGTATAACAATCAGAAATGCAGCCTCACCTATATTCCCTGCTATTTTAGAACTCCATACTTATTGAGCATTATGGGCAAGACCCCGAGGCAGGAGCTAAACTGAGTTTTTTAGCATCTGGCTTTCAGAAACCAGAATCCTCTCTATACATCGATGGGGTAGCATTCAATTGTACCTGGTTAGAGGGAGACATGGGCACAGAGGGATTTATTTGGTGAGCAATACTTAGGAATTTCAAAGCAATATAAAAATACAAAGGAAAAATAAATCACAATTCCATGTGTTGGAAAATGGCTCTTATTTTCTCCGTAAAGTAACTCAAAGCATTTGAGCACAATCACTGACCTGCAATGCTATATTGGAAGGCTTCATCTTCCTTTAGCAAGTAAGCCAAACCATATTCATAATGCCTTAAGTGATAAGGTTTACAGCTCCCGTAGACGTGTGCCATGCTCTCCTTCAGAATGCTGGATGTGAGGCAGGGGGTCCTACAGCAGCCAGACTTTGAGGGACAGGAAAAGACTAGCTTGAACTAAATTCTAATAAAGTTAGCAATTTTTATGAGGTGTGAAGATTTTTCCTGGGAGCCATGCCATAGGGAAGATGGAAGGAAGTCATATTTGAAAGCATATTGTCAAATACACTTCCCACATGCAAGTGAGATTTGAATAGAAGAACCTAGGGGGACAGACTGGCTGAGGCAGGGTTCTGGTTAGGAGATTTGTCTTCTTTTCAGTATATTAAGAAATTTCAGGACAGAAGAGGCACCTGGGCTGTGACAGGGTTTTACCTTTTGATGAGCGGAGGTTACTGCATTCGTTTACGTGCTCATCCTGTAAACAGTGGATGATAATTGAAGAAGGGACTGGGTGCATATGAGGAGCTCTTAGAATCTACTGTTTGCTGCTGAGTTGTGTGCGTCGAGTCACTTAGTCCCTGAACACGTTTCCCAAGCACGTAGTTTTAGCTCTATTTTATGGTGAAAAAAAAAATCATAACAGTCAGAGAAGTGTGTCATTTGTGGCTAGTTAGTGACAAGGTATGGAGCAGACTCTGGGTCTATCTCACGCAAGTCTATTCTTTCTTGTAGAGATGAATGTTGAGTCACATTCAGTGTGATATACCCTCATGGTCCGTTTTTTCTCGTAAATGCTATAACATTTTATACCTAGAGGAAATGCACACTTGCTCGAATCAGCTTTATTTATTCTTTCTTTTCCCATTTCCACAATAGCCAGGGATCTCCAGTGGACCGCTTGTAGGACTGGGGTATGAGAGACAGGGAGAACCAAAGTTTTTGAATCAGGCTGAGCTGTTCCTAAATGTCAGCTCTGTCACTTCCTAGCACTGTGACTTCAGACAAGTCTCTGCTCTGAGTGTTGCTTCCTTAACTGTAATATGTAAGCAATGTCATATATTTTCTAGATGGTCAGTGGTGCCAGAAAATCATATGGCTGCAGGAGGCCCATTAGTGGGGGCTACTGAAGATACCACCAGTAGCAGCTGGGAAGGGAGACAGTTGCTACTCTGGCAACCCATCCTTCCTCAGAGTGATGCGGAACCTCTCCTCACTCCACATTGGTTTTCCAGTTTCCCTGTTACTGTATCTCTGGAACAATCCATTTAATATGTTCTGGTGGGTCTTCCTTTTGGCAACTTTAATTACATCTGGTGTCATTCAAGGTCTTTTATGACACAAAACATGAAACAGATCACGAGAAGAAAACTGCTGGAAAACAAGCAGGAATCGATGGAAAATAGATTAATATGACCGAGGGCAGACAGGCTATCACACTGGGTAGTTAACATGGTTTATAGCGGGCTGGTTTCTCAAAATAGTCACTGCCCTGGGTGACCAGTAAGTCCCTGCAGGATCATGAGTGTCAGCCAGCATCAGAAAGCTCCAGATTGCTTTTCTTTCTTTAAAGGTTTCAGAGCCTCCCTGAGATGCACATCAACATTAATGAGCTTTGGCTGTGGTCAGGGGTGAGGGATAGGCAGTGAATCTATTCCCACTATGGCAAGAAAAACTCAAAATGAAAATAAATCTCCCAAGGTCACCCAGAGGCCAGGGACCAGACTCTGGGCTGTCTTTTGTATTTTCCACTTTCCTGAGGTAACAGGTCCAAAGGTAACAGGCCTTCTGTTACCAGCAGCTCCTTAGACACCCAGATCAAAGCAGAAGTCTCTTACACCCACATCCTCACCCCAGAGTCCGTGGAAACACTCATGGTTGGGGTGCAGGGAAGGACCATATCTCAGGAAAGCAAAAACCAAAAATGTTGCAAGAAAATACTTATAACACAGGGCTAGATATTACTTCAGGGCTCTCCTTCCCTCCCTTCCTTCCTTCCTTCCTTCCTCCCTCCCTCCCTCTTTCCTTCCTCTTTCTTCCTTCCTTTTAATATGAATTAAACTTTGTGTTTAAAGTCTATTCACTAACTCCTATTTTAAAAACAGTGACAGCAGAAGAATCCTTGCAAAGTCAGCATGGTACAGGAGGGAGAGTGTAGGCTCTGGGCTATGCTAGCCGCACTGGGCTCTAGGCCTTAGCTGGTACTGACAGAGGCAGAGGATGTGACTTCTGCTCTGTAAGGCAACCCTGCATATTTTCTGAGTCCTGTCCATGTCCATCCAGTGTCAGCCCTGAAGCCTTTTCCTGCGTTTCTCTCCCTGTCATTCTGACCACACCCATCTGACATACCACTTCCCCGTGCTTCTCTCATGTCATAATTACAAATCTTAATTCAGGGATGAGAATTCCAGGATGTGAGAATCAGACCTCTGGTCTTCATCCTGCCCTCCAGCTGAGTGCTTTCCAAAGTTCACCATGGAATACATGGAAACAGAAACCCAAACTGATGGTTACCACGGATCAGCCTCTGGACAGCACACCCCTCTCCTGTCCTCAGATTGTGGAGAAGACAGGATGCTTGACATTTTTTATGGATGAACTTCTTGGTCAGTGTCAGGTCCAGAGGAAACTCCCTTACCTCAGATTCTGGCCATTAGACAGAAGCTAGCATTCCTTAGGATCTTGTGGAACCTGTTTTCCTTTACCAAAGGAGCCATTTCCCTTCTCGCTGGCAGAAGGGACAAATGGCTGTCTGTGGTGCCTATTTGGCTGCCTGTGGTGCGTGCTGGCCTCCAGCCTCCTTCAGTTTCATAAGTTCCTGCCACACATTTCATAGTTCATACTGGCACTGGCTCCTTCTCACTTCCTCCCTTACTCTAAACTTCTCCAGCCATTGGCTTCCCTACCCCAGCTACTCATTCTCCTTATAACCCTGCCATTTTGCTGATCCTCTTTTGCTTGTGCTATCTTTTTTCTTTCTCTCTCTGTTTCCCTCCTCCCCTTTCTGTGCTCCCCCCCATCTCTCTCTCTCCCTCCCTCTCTTTCCACCCCCTCTGGCCCTGCTTTCTTCATGGCCAGGTCCAGTCATGGCCATGTTCAGCCTTTATCTCTCTTTTCTGGACTATTCCAGATGTCACTGGCTATTTTCTCCCTCATATCTACAATAAAAACTTTCCCCTACCTATACCACAGAGTGGTCATGTTGTCCGTTTATACAGTCAGGCAGGCTGTTAGTGACTATAAAGATTCAGAATAAACTATTCTCCATTAATCTGGTGAACAGGAGGAAACAAGGGTTGACACAGAAATCACTGAGGATGTATTATCATCCCCATTTCATGGATGAGAAAAACCAAGGCACAGAGAGAGCAGTGTTCTTAGAGCCACACAGCAAGGAAATGGTAAATGTGCAACTTGAATTTTTAATGTAACATTTTCTACCTGGCTAGTGCTTCTTTTGGTGGCTTGTTAGGAGGAAGAAGAGATTCTGAGACTGGCTGAGCCTTTAGGGTATAGCTTTACGCTGGGTACTGTGAAGACTGAGATGTTCATTCTGTAATTTCTAAAGTATAATTCCCTGTTTCGTCCAGGAAACTTTAAAACAGTATAAAACCATGAATCTCCATATTTTGTTCATATTTTGGTGAAACATATAGTCTTCGAAGTCAAACCAAGACATGAAACACTCCTAACACAACCTGTGTTGGCCTCCACAGATGTGTGAGGTTTTGGTTTTGTTTGTTTTGGTGTGTTCTTTCTCCCAGGGATGTTCTTATATGGAGAAACTCATGCAAAACCTCAAACCCATTGTTCTTGCTTAATGGCCCACTTATACTTCTGAATTTCAGTCTTCTGAGTAGAAATTTAAGCGACTCACAGGTAGGAAACTGTAGTCTATGCCTGTGGCCACACTGGGGCCTGTAGTCAGGCAGAACCAGTAGGTTTTAGAGTCTCCATCCTTGATTCCAAATGATTCCCGTGGGTTGGAGTTTCCTTGTTTATTAACAAGGTGATGAGAAAGAGAACCCTGAACTCGCACCCGAGTACCCTGTGCTGTGTGCTAGAGTCCCCAACCACAGGGTTCTTATTGAACCATGCTGAGGAAGTCTCGCATGAAACCTGTTGACCAGACAGGACAGGAATGACAGCAGAAGGAGACGAAATTGTGGACTTTGGGGTATCAGTGATGGGGATCTTGGTGGGAAGGTGCAGAAGGCTCAAGATTATGAAGCTGTGTTAGAGACACCAAGTTCCTTTATGGTGCAAGGCACGATGGTGCTAGGGAGGGAAGCTGAGCCTTCAATAGAATTTGCTCAGCACTTTCCAGACTCATTTTTTTTCATTGTGACAATTTAAACTGTCCCCAGCGTAGGCAGAAACAGCCATTAACTGAGAAGTGCTTGTTGTGGGGGTTCTGCCTTCTCCAAAGTTTGGTTTGTTTTCGTATACTGGCGTGGCCATGCAGATGCCGACACGCCCATGGCCTCAACACATAAACATTAGGAACCACTTAGCTTGGCCACATTTAACACATTAATCTGGTTGATTCAGTGCAAACCCTAGCAAGTTAGTTTTACATTAACTCAACAGCATGTTTTACCAATTCCACTGAGTCATCAGGTCTTATCCCAAATCCACAGATCATCAGACTCCAGTCAGGAAATATTTACATACACAACAGCCTGCACTATCTTTTTCTATTTTTCTTTTTTAATTGGAGTCTGAAAATTCGTAACGCTCAGTAGTATTTTAACCATGTTTCAGTATGTAAAACTGGGTGTGTTCACTTTGGTATGAAATTGATCTCTTGAACTTTTGCCTCCCAACACGGGCATCTCTATGCCTGTCAAACAGTTCCCATCTTCCACCTCTCTCAGCCCTTAGTTACCACCTATCAGCTTTGTGTTTTGTGACTTTGCCTGCTTTAGAAACATACAGTCTTTGTCTTTTTGGGACTACTTACTTCACTTAACATAGTGTTCTCAAAGTCAATTCATGTTGTGACATGTAGCAGAATTTTCTTCTTGAAGGCTTAGTGATATTCCACCATATGTATATACCGTATTTTGTTTATTGATGAATTTAATGATGAATATCATTTGTTGATAAATGGACATTTAGGTTGTTTGAACTTCTTGGCTGTGAACCTGAGCATAAATGTTGACTTGGGACTTTAGATTGAACACACATCCTGTAGTGGGATTGCTAGATTATGTATTAGTTACTTTTCTATTGCTGTGATAAAATGCCATGACTAAAGCAACTTATAGAAGAAAGGTTCATTTAGGGTTTATGATTCCAGAGGTTATGATTCCAGATCCATGATGGTGGAATGGAGGGTAACAGACTGCAGGAAGTTGGAGCAGCAACTGAGATATCACATTTTGACCCATTAAAGAAATCAGAGAATTCAATGGGCCTGGCACATGGGTTTTGAAAACTCAAAAGCCCACCTTCAGTGACACACCTCCTCCAACAAGGCCGCACCTCCTAATCCTTCCCAATTATGGACCAAGTGTTCAAACATATGAACCAATGGGGGCCATTCTAATTCAAACTACCACATACAGTAGTTGTCTTTTGTACATATGTATGTATGTATATGTATGTGCATGTGTGTGACTGTGCATGGGTATGTGTCTCTGTGTATGTGTGTATGTGTGTACATGTGTGTCTGTGTGTGTACATGTGTCTATGTATATGTGTGTGTATGTACATATGTGTATATACATTCATGTGTATATCTTTGTGTGCATGTGTATGTGAGTTTGTGCATGTGTGTCTGTGTGTGTACATGTGTCTATATATATGTGTGTATATGTACATATGTGTATATGCATGCATGTGTATATCTTTGTGTGTGTGTGTAAGCCAACATACAATAGGGTTTCAGTTTCTCCACACCCCCATCCCCATTTCCTATATCTTCATTATTAACAGTATCAACACTTTTTGGGGGAAAAAAATCAAACTTTTTCTTTCTATATTCATTACACTCAATACTTCCCAGATTCCCCACTTCTGCTTCCAGGATGTGTGGGTTTTCCTCTTTTTGTAAAGCACACTTGAACCAGTTTTCCACCGGTGGGGCATCCTGCAATTGAATGTGATTCTGATACAAAGACGTCATAGGATAAGGGACTAGTCCTTCAGGACTGTCCCTACCTCGGACTCCATTGCACATGTAGGTTTTTATTCATGCCTTTGACTGATGAGCTAGAAAGCAGGTTACCACAGGTCCTTCTTTGGGTTTAGTTATTTGCTAGGACATATCCTAGAACCTGGGGAAACAGTTTCTTTCCTACAGCTGATTTGTCCGAAGGGTAAATGGCCAGATGAAGAGGGTAGGTAGAACACAGTTTCCAAGGGCCCTTGTAGAGCTGGGAGGAACCATGCTCAGGATGTTGATATCTTCAGTCATCTGGAAGTTCCCTAAATTCATTCAGGGATTTTTATGGAAGCTTTATCACCCAGGGATGACTGCTCAGTCATTTGATTTCTGTTCCCACTATCCTTCCTGAGCGATGGCGGTGGCGGGTGAAGGCTCCACATTTCTAGCTGTAGCTTGATCTTGTGACCAGTGCCCATCCAGGAGGCCACAAAAAAAACTATCACCCAGGAGCCCATCAAAGAAATTCCTGTCATCAAGGATCTCAACACAGAAGCTCCCAGTGCCCAAGAAACTGTAAGGAATTAAGAATTCTACAACAGGAAATGAAGATAAAGACTGTAGAGGTTAAAAAAAAAAAAGACACACACACCTACCACTACTGTTTCTCTGCAATTGCAATGATTTAGATGTTCTATGCCAGGAAATTATCAAAGGCCAAAACCTAATTCTTATTATAAATTACAGTATTGCAATAACCTATTTATTCTGGCATATGCACCATATTTGAATCAAGATGTCATCTTATTCTCTGGAGAGCTTCTAAGTCAATTAAGAAATGATTAAAGAATGATCCTGCCAATGATCTCATTGCCACTGTGAATGGCCTTTGCTTGCATGTGATTAAATATTATGTTAATAAAATTGGAACTCCTACAATTTGCATGTTTAGGCAAAGAAAGTTCTAGAAGAAGAACTATTTCTTTTCTGATGGACAAGAGCAAGGAATAGTAAAACAGTGAAAGGCCCAGTCAGTGTTGGGTGGGGCTGGAGATTGCTGGCTGGGGAGGGGCCAGGATAAGATGCCGTTCCAGCATGGGATGTGCGCCAGGAGAACTCGGGAAGCAAGAGTGAAAGAATCACATAATTTCAGAAAAGCACATTTCCTTGGAAGGTGTAGAGGAGCTGGCTAGAAGAGTTGAATCAAAAATAAAATGAAGACTGAAGTTGTGATGCCTTCAGCAAATGCCTTTGGGATTTGGGAGCCTATGACTTTGAATATACCTGTAATTCAGTGAAAAGCTTCTACATGCCTGAGGGAAATAATGAAGCGGGTGCACCCTTTGTTATTATAAGCTACAAAGCAAAAGAAGAAGAGAGATGTGCCTTGGTCTTCCTTGGTGCTTGGTTTTGGATAGGAATGGACAGGATGCATCTGTACCTGCTCTTGTTCTCTGTGTTTGATCTTAACAATGCCTGTCATCCTAGCTCTCTTTATTAGTCCTTTGGTATTTGCAAGATCTCTAGCATAGGAAACAGAAGGAGTGTTCTAGAACATCCATGTATCTGCTCTTCTGTTTTTACATAGGAAGGGTAATGTTTTGCTCTGAATGCTGGTGACCATTATCCCTCATCAGGACAATGGTGCTGACATGGCCAACGTCTATGCCCTGCCTTGTGGTTTTGAACTCGTTTCCTCATAATTTCTTTAGTGCTTTATTCAGGCCTACTCTTTTTCACCGGTTACCATTTCTATGTATTTTGTAGGTTAAAAAAAGAAGTCAGGTTTTGTCTTAATGACCCTAGAAAGTCTTAGTCATGCCTCAGGAGGGTTTTTCTATTGCTTCATCTCTCACGGTCTGTACAGTTTTATCTTCCGCGAGAGGTGAGAGGTACTGTTACATTTCTGTCCATTTCCTGTGGAAGACTGACATGCTCTCCAACCGACCTCAGTAGCTCATTTCATACTAATCATTGCTGAGGTCATTAAACTCCTCCCAATGTGTACTGATCACTTTTTATTGCACATGTATATGAAATTCTCAAGAATTAAGAGACCAACTTCATCAAAGGTGCAGTTCAGAGGATTTATTGATATACTGTATGAGAACTCTCCTACCATAGTTTACTGGGGGGTAAGGAGTTGGTCGGTAGCACCCCTCTCTTCTTCTTTTGAGTTGTAGCTTATTGAAAAGCATGGCATAGGAGTTTAAAAATAACAGTAAGAAGTTATTTTGACAATGTTGATTTCAGAATATGCCTTGGCATGTGGTCCTCCCTCCTACTTTGCATTTATCTTCTACTCAACAGTCTGCCCTTTCCAGCCTGTCTTGCAGCATCCCTTGGCATCCTGAAAGACGTCCCAGTTCCCCTTCTCAATTGGTGGGAGATGCCCTCCATTTTTCTTTTGCCCCAGCCATTATTTTCTTCCTCTGTTCTGGGGGTGGGGAGAGGCTTGAAGGATAATAAGCAATTGCCAAGAAGGGCAAACACACTAGACAACATTTAAAAATATACACAAATGTAGGTGGCGTTGGGCCACAGCTCTCTCTGTCCTCTTTGTCTGCCATCTCTTAACCTTATGTGCTTTCCCAGAGCAGAGCGTGCCTAGTTTTTTGGGTTTTTTTTAGTGATTTATTTGACCCTTTTAGATTTGGCCTTGGCTTGGGAAGGAAAACAGCCATTAGCCTTGAGCTCTTTGGTGGGTTCACAGCTGTGTCACGGTTTGAGTCACAGGTGGAATGTCTGCAGGAGTCAGGTGCTTGCACAGATGATATAACTTCTAGCAGGAAGAATCACTGTACTCTTGAAGCCAGGAGAGTAGGTTTGAGAGGAGATCTAATTACAGGATTTTGATAAGTTCTGAAACTCTACATATTGAGGCAGAAAACTAAATAACCCAATTTAGGAAGAAAAAAAAAATACCAGGGAACACATCCATGTTTATCTCAAGCACAGTTTGTTCACACCCTCCTAGTATGTGTTAGGTCTGACAATGTTAATCTCCTCTCTCTGAGAAAACGTTAAAATGGAAACACTATGATGACAAAGGAAGTCTCACTAAATTAGGTTTGTTCTTTCGGCAGGGTGAGGAAGCGCATGTGGTAACATCTGAACCAGTTGCTTTTGGAATTCATGTAAGAGTCTTCCCCAAAATGGGGCCAGCTGCTGTCCAGTGCTATAATTGAAGTCTCTTTTGTCCCAGGGTCTATTCAGATCACTTGGTAGAGTCCAGATGAGCCAAGTCATGATTATCTCTGACTGTAACCTCTTGAAGGAAAGTCCCCTTGAGTTCCCACACTATAGTTTCCTTTTGGTGAGCACCCTGGCAAGTATTCAGTTTAGAGAGGCAGTCTTGACTGCAAGCTGGTGTTGGGGGCAGCTGGGAAAGGAGACTCTAGAAGGGAGAATGCATCCATGCCTGTAGTTCCAGATAGGAAACATATGGGAGGATTCAGGTATCTAAAATAAACACAACAGCCAAAGATGTTGAGAGAGGGCAGCCTCCATGGTTGAGAAGTCTAAGAGAGTGGTAGAGCCTGTCTTGACCTGTGCTGAGGAATCCTGGCTACTGAGCTTTCCTCTCTGTGTCTCAAACAGAATGCTAAGTTGAGAACAACTTGATCTTCTCTAATCTCCTGAATTTCAGAGAATGAAAACTAATTTAAAGAGCTGAAAATACAGGTAAGCAAAATAAAATCTGACTGCGGGTAAATTGACTCTGAAGTGTTATCCTATGAAACAACTCAATGTTTTAAAACAAGGGAGGGTTTTAATGTTCAGAGCTAACATAGAGGAAGCCCAGGGCTTTCCATTTCTATTTATTTTCCCTCTGCAGTGTACCCATACTTGTGGTTTTCTTGATCCTTTAAGTTGGTGATAAAACACCATGACCAAGGTAACTTATAGAAGAAAGAGTTGATTTGAGACTTAGGTTCCAGAGCGTTAGAGTCCATGATGGTAGAGCAGAGGCCAGGCAGCTGGAGCACTGGCTGAGAACTCAAATCTTGAACCACAAGTAGGAAGCAGAGAGAGTTAACAGAAGTCTTTAAATGCTCAAAGCCTCCTTCCACTGATGTACTTTCCCAAACAAGGCCACACCCTCTAATCCTCCCAAATGGTGCCATCGTTTGAGGACTAAGTGTTCAAATACATGAGCCTGTTATGGAAATTCTCATTCAAACCATTACACACAGTCTAGCCTTTATTAAGACAAATGAAGGGATGTGTGTCTCAGGTCCTTTTTAAGGAAAAGCTTAGAAACTGGCGACCTCTGTGTCTTCAAGGGCTACTTCATCAATGCCTGTGCCCATGCAGGAGTCCTTCAAAGGAGAGAGAGAGAGCAAGAGAGCAAGAGAGAGTGTGTATTGTTCTTTGTCTTCTAGCATAGTGGCAAAGGGCCCTTTACCTTTAATGTCACAAGGGACTTACATGCCTGACTCCATGTCCTGGCTGAGCATCATTCCTCAGACTGAGTGCTTGTTCAGGAGAATGTTTAAATTATTGTGTTAGCTTGTATCTAAGACAGACAGAGCAGAAATCGAGGATTTGAACAAAAGATTGCATTAGTCACAGATAAAATTATGTCTTATTCACCTTGCATATGTGAGTCATAGCAGGTTAAACTTCAACCTTGTTATACCTGACTCTATGTGGAAAGTATCTGACCCATTTGCTAAGAAGTCAGCACAAAAATTTTAGCTTGGGAAATTATACAAGTCTTTAAACAAAAGATTGCCATTTAGAAAATTCTTTTACACACTGTACAAAATGGTGTGAACCAACGTTGGAATGCAACAATTTTTACAAGGCCAGCTAGGAATTTTTGCTCCTTATTTTATGCACACAGTTCTTCACCATTCAGAAAGGAGTTTTGCCTGAGAAATCTCACTGTATTCCAGGTAGGGATTCCTGTGAGATTGATAAAAGATGTTCATTCTGTAGAGAGTATGGCAGACACCCAACTCAACAGCTTGTCTGTACCTGTAGATGCCAGATGTAGACATAGATTCAAGGTAAAAGCTTTTTATTCTTTTGCTAAATCAATCATAGGTCCTTAGTCCTGGAACCTAGGAGCTTTTCAGCCTCTGTATAATCTGATCTTAAGCCTAGAACTGGAAGGCTTCAGCCTCAGCCTCCATACAATCTAAAACATTTAAGCCTCTGAGACTTACCACTGACTGAACCACTCTGACTCGTTCCTTCTGAACTCTGACTCTTCTGGTTCAACTCACTCACTGCTCTGGCTTAAGCTCTTTTTCAAGCTGCTGGTTCAAACTGACCTTTTGAGCTGACTGACTGTTTCTGGCCGAACTCTTCTGACTTTGGCAGACTCTGGCTGACTCCCTCAACTTCCCTGACTGAACCACTCTGCTCGGCTTCAAACTGACTCATTCCTTATGTCTGATACTCTGCAGAATTGCCTCTGTATCTCTGCCTCAGACTCCTCAAACTGCTTCTGTGTCTCTGCCTCTGTGTCTTTTTCCTCTCTGAGCTCTCACTGTCCCATACTGCCTCTATGAGTCTGTCTGCTTCTCTGCCTTATCCTCAGTCAGACTGCTTCATCATCCTGTGTTTTGTCCTCTCTCTGCCTCTTATCCTGTCTGCCTCAGTATCTCTCCTCAGTAAGACTGCCTTATTGTCTTCTTGTCTTGTACTTTGTCTGCCTGCTCTAGACTGCTTGCTTCAGACTGCCTGCCTCATACTGCCTCTCTCTGAATGGAGAGCCTGCTTTTATATTGTGAGAGTTGGAGTGTCCTCACTCTGCTAACTCTTCCTCTGATTCATCACTTTGTCTGCCCTTCACTCTAATTTATAATTTATCTCAGAAGTCACTTCCTGTCTGACACTGACTCCTTCTGAGCTCTGCTTCCTGTTTACCAATTGTTGGGATTAAAGGTATGCACCACCACTGCCTTCTGAATAGTGGGATTAAAGGTGTGTACCAACATCCTTTCTACCCTAGAGCAGCCATGCTGCCAGATTAAAAGATTAAATATTCCTCTACATTTGTCTAACTCAAGTTTCTGCTGACATATATACACATATATGTGATACCACATGATGAGTCAATACACATATAAATAATATAATGTTCACATAAAAATAAACATGTCCATCATCCCAAGCAGTATTGTAGCTCTGTGCTGAAAGCATGTAAAATCCTTTCTTCGAGCTTTGTTGAATGGACATTATCATTATCCATAGTCCTCCAATTTGTGAGAATATGGAAAGTAATAATCCTTGGGTATAGTGGACATGGGGGACATGTAGCAGCTGCCTGTCACAAATCACTAAGGGACAGTTGACTGAGAATGCCCTGATATGTTGTCAAGGTGAATGTCTATAGTGGATCCTGCTACCTGTGCTCATCAATTGTATTATGCATGAAATCATGAAGTATTTTAAAAAGTTGTATTTAGGGAATTAACTCAAGACCAGTGTGAAAAACTGCAACAGAATGCTGAGGTATAAAAGAAAGTGGAAGTCAGGCAAGCAAGTAGCTAGCTTGCTGGATCACAAATGATGTGAAGCTGAGTTGAGGTGGTACATATGAAGACAAAAATGGGCCAAACTGGAAGACTCCCCCTTTGATCATTAAAGACATTAAAGGCCATCAACTTTCAAGAATCCCTGTCCTCCTGCCAAACTGTAAAAGAAGAAACGCTACCTGGAATAACATATAGAGAGACATTAATCAATTTAAGAAACTAATAAGAAAGAGGCTGGAGCTGGGAATGAACACCCGCAATGCCAGCACTCAGGCTGAGGCAGGAGAATTGCAAATTTGAGATCACCTTGGGCTAAATGGTGAGATTTTGTCAAAACACACAAAAATCCAAAAATTGCAACATGGCAAAAATTAAAGTTACAGGACCATTGATTTTATGACTATAGGTGCAAAAATAAGTATTTCCTAGAGAAAGAAAAACGTGTAAGTATGATTAATTATAGTTTCTCTCAGGAACAGAGTGACAACAGAAAATTATTAACGTGACTCACATTTACAGACTAAAGGACAAAAGGACTAAAGGATCTGGGAACCGTCTCAATGTTTCTGCATATGCTTTTTTAAAAAATTACCTTTATGAGGGATGGGCTGGAAAGTTGGATTTTAGATTTTCTTCTGATGGTTATTCCTACCCAGATGGAGGCTGTGCTGATGCCTATTGATTTATAAAGGGCACCTGTGCTTGTGTTTGCCCTCTCTCCCTCCTTTTCACCCTGTCTCTGTTCCTTGGATCTTTTGCTGTACGTCAAGGACAGTTCCTTCTCTTCCCCAGGCTGCTATTTGTGGCGCTAGTGGTTTTTCCTTTTCTTCACCTCTCATCCTTGCCCCCGCTTTCTCCTCTTATCCAGACCAACATTCTTATGAACTTCTGCATTCTTCCCATCTATCCCTGCCCCCTTCTGCATCAGTTTCGCCTTTTCCCTCTCCAACAGCGCCAGGCTGGCATATCCCACGACATCTTATAGCCAGTCTGAGGGCATCTTTATTGTACCGTCGCCTTCCTGCATAGTAAGAGGCAATGTTCTGAGATTAATGATCTTTCTTTTCCAGCAGCTTGGGATATTAGCCCTCTGCATTCACATACCCAGCTCTGCTGAACAATCTTCATCAGTTTCGGGTTTTCTTTCCGAGATTAACTTCTCATGGTGCCCTTCAGAAGTCCTTTGCTTTTGGAAAGAGCATCGTCATAGTGAGTTTGTCCCTTACAACATCTCTGCTTACAAAACTCCCTGTGTGTGTGTGTGTGCAGGCCCAGGGCTTTCTGCACACGGTTCTGGGAAAGACTTTCTTCTTGTGCTTCTTTTCTGTGGACACTCCTGCTTCCTCTGTTTTTTGTCTTCACTGTCCCTGTTTCTGGACCTTTGTCCTTCTGATGTTTCCTGGGAAGGTCCCTCGGTCCAAACTTCCTCTTCCTTATCTACAGTTTTCCTTTGTTCATTCTGGCAATCTTACTATTGAGTTTTCATTTCAATTCATTCATTTGTTTAAAAGACAGAATTTCACAGGCTGGCCTGCAACTCAGCCATCTCCCGCCTCACTTCCCAAGTGCTGGAATTATAGGCATGAGAAACCACATGTGGCTGAGTGTTCAATTTAGGGCAGTATCTTTCTTCTACAGCCAGTTTTTCAAGTATAAAACACTATTTCCTGTCACTGCTTCCCGTGTCCCATGTCTGTTATAATTGTTCTATGCTACTGTTTTTTTGTGTTGATTATGCCTAATTTAACTCTGTGCTTTCTTAGGGTCCTCTTTACATAGGTTGTTCTGATTGTGCTGTGCTTTATAGAGTCTGCTTGTCCTGATTGTCTCGTTGCCCTGGATTGGGGCTTTACAAGCAGAGCACAGCATTTGACATCACCGTGGATTCATTAGCTGTGGGACTGTCATAGAGCTAAGAGTGGGTCGAAGCTGGCTTGGAACCCCGCGTCATCCCAGGAGATGAGAACGGCAGGTGTTCGGCTGTTCCTCACTTTAGCCCTGGCCAGAACCCAGCTAAATATTAAATACTGCCTGCTTCACAGAAGCAAAGGAATGAATGTGGATTGGTTGGTGCTTATCTGTGCTGTTGCAGGGAGAGAGGCTGGAACACCGAGGAAACTACAATTAGCCCTGGGGCTCAGAGTGCAACATTAGGCACCCGGAAGTTCAAGTTGTGTCTTTGGCTCTCAGTAAATAATTTCCCAAGAGGATGATATGATCTGTCAGGACTGACCTGGGCATGGCTAACCTAGAATGATGTTCTTTTACTCAGAAATTTTGTTGAGTGAGCATGAGTGCTTTGTTAATTCTCATTTTTGAGTCATTCGTAAAGTGGAATATTCAGCAGAGCATAGTTAAGATAATTGTAAAACCAAAATGGAAGACAGGGCTAATAGCGTTGCTACAATCAGACACCCAACGCCTTTTGAGCAACTTGGAGCAGAGAGAAATATTTGTGCATATTAAATTTAAATCATGAAAATCTTTATCTGTAGCTATAGCACTTTATTAAACTATAATTCTTTATTAAACAGCTTGAGGGGAAACATGTCATGATAGAGTCTTTGAAATGTCTCAGTTATTCATTTCTTTCTCTATTGACTTATCCTCTAATACTTCCTCTGCTGCTTAATTAGCTTGTATCACTTTCAGGAGGAATTATTTAAAGTACCAGTGCGCTGATGTTCAGAGAAGAGGAAGAGGTGAACAATGGCTTTAATATCGAATAACATTTTTGGATGGGTGTGTGTATCTGACGTAGCTAATCCTCACAACACCAGAAATATCCAGTACAATCCAAAGTAGGACATCTACACAAAAATCTAGAGAAGCTGGTAGGTACTGTATGCATAGTCAAGGTAAGTGTCACCAATTTGGATTTGAGTAATGACTTTAAATCATGTTTGCACGCGCGCGCATGTGTGTGTGTGTGTGTGTGTGTGTGTGTGTCTGTGTGTGTGTGTGTGTCTGTGTGTGTGTGTGTTTTCCAAAAGGTAGATGGATAGTGAGGCCAGGAAACTCATTCATTTTAACTTCACATCACATGCTCCAAGTGTTCCTGGTACCTAGTAGAGGCTCAATAAGTTTTAGAGGAGTTACTGAAGATGTGGACTGCCTTAGTTATGGTTTCTATTTCTGTGATGAAAAAACATGATACAAAAGCAACTTGAGGAAGGGATTTATTTTGATTACAGTCATGCACCACAGTACATCACTGAAGGAAGACAGAGCATGAACAGGAACGAAAGCAGAGGCCATGGAGGAACACTGCTTATTGGCTTGCTTCTAACGGCTTGTGTATCCTTTTTATAACTCCCGGGGTCACCGGTGCATAAGTGGCACAGCCTACAGTGATCTGTGTCCTCCCTCATCAACCATCAATCAAGGGAATGCACCACAGGCTCACCAGTAGGCCGATCTGGTTGCGACACTTTCTCAATTGAAGTTCCCTTTTCCCAAATGACTCAGGCTTGTTTCAAGCAAGCACATGAATTTAACCTATAGTGACGTGGCTTACTGTTACCTGCCAGAGCCTATCATTAGTGACATTGCTACATAAAATAAGAGAGCAAACTTTGAAGTTCTACACCCCTGAATGTCAGTCATGACATTTCAATTTACTAGATGTATTATTTATCTATTGCACCATAAAAAATTATCCCAAGGCCAAGTGACTCAAAATTACTTACTACTCAAGTTTCAGTGGGTTGCACAGGAATCCTGCCGTATCCTGCTCTTGGTTTTGTGCCTCAGCAGCACTCTAGATGTTGGCAAAGGCTACAGTGTTCTCAGGACTGATTTAGGTAGATTTCCTGTTGAGTCATTCACATGCTTGTTGTCAGGCTTTGGCTTCTTGTGAACGACATCTCATTTTTTCATGCTGGTGTTTGGCAAGAGGCCACCTCAGTTCCATGTCACCTGGACCTCCACAAGGGGAAGCTCCCATTATCACAGCTAAAGTTACGAGAATGAACTAGCTAGAACTAGAAGAGAGTGCCAGCAAGGTACAAGTCACAGTGTTTGGAAGGGACAGATCATCACCTTCACGGTACTCTGGTGGTTAGAAGAGAGTCCTTAGTCAACATGGAGATAGGGGTCATTGTGATTCATTCACAGGAATAGCCTTGTGTCTTCAGCAATTTACTTAGGTTCTTTTGTTCAGTTTCCTCAGCTGTAAAACAGGGATATTTATGGAGCCTTCCTCTCAGGACAAAAGTAATGAAACTGCACAGATCAGTGCTGAGCAAAGTGCCAGACACAGAATAAACCCAGTCCTGTAACACGTGACTTCTCCTGCTGCTATTGCAACACATCTGTGTGTGGATGTTTTTTTACTGACAAACTGAAGAGTAGATGATGTTCATGGAACTCAAGGAAGCCGTCGACATTTTCTTCTAGGAAACTATTGACTTCTGCTTCATTTTCAACAGAGTAACATTTTTTGACTCAGTACGAATGTTCTTACTTTTATCCTTTAGTATCTCCTTACAATCATACTTGAGAAAACCATTACGGTGGAGGAATTATCCCACCATTGCTGTTTACGGCAAATAGTTGTTGCTCTGAGAATGAAAACCACTTATTGCTTTTGGCTTTCATTCTGCTGGTTGGGAGGCTGTAGTCAAACACTTTATCGCCCCCGCTTTGGCTTGCAGGAGTTGGGGTGAGTTCCCTGGTTAATCTCTGCTACTCCTTGTAGGCTGTCATCTTAGGATCGAGTTCCCATTTTGTTTTGGAGTCTGTTTTTCTGAATGGCTGTGCCAGCTGGTTCTGGCTTCTCTTTGCTTGGTTGGTTGTCTTCCTCTGATTCTTAGTCTGTGTGTCTTTATGCAGCATTTGGATTTACTTTTTGAATCCAGTCATCAGTCTGAATCTCTTATTATGGAACTGAGGCCATTTGCACTTTAAGTTTACTATCAAGTCATATCTACCAGTTCTCCTGCTGTTGTTGTTGAAAATAGAGCTTTATTTCAACACAATATACTCTGATTATGGTTTCCCCTTCATCAACTCCTCCCACACTGTCTCCGCTCCTCACCCACCCAGATATACACCCTATCTTGCTCTCATTAGAACACAGGCATCTAAAAAAATAAAATAAAATAAAAACAAACCAGAATATGACAAAAGAAACAAACAAACAGGAAAAAAAAAAAAAAGACTCGACGGACAAGCACAAGAAGCACATACAGGTGCAGAGACACGCACACCCACACATACAGAAATCCTACAAAAACACAGCATCAGAAACTGCGATATATAAGCAAAAGACATAGAAGTTCAAAATAAACAAGCAAACTGGCCGAGACAAAGCATCATGAGACAAAAATAACAACACAAAACAAAAACAAAAAACACCTCCCAAAATGGTTCCCTTTGTGCTGGCCTGTGACTGCTAGACCTCGTAAGTGTGGTCTGTGTACACAGTGAGGCTGGATTGGAGAAAATTAACTTTTCCTTTGTGAGTGATTATCAACTGGAGATAAATATCAGTTCTTACATTTTCCTTTGTTGTTTGGATTACAGCTTGCTCTTTTGTTTATTCCTCACTTCTAGTAAGGGTCTTCTGGATAGTTGTGTTGGATGTGCTCGATTCCTTCCCGGCTGCCCCGTGTCTATCTCTTCCTCTCATGGCAGTTACTATTTCCCATGCTCTGAGTGGAAACTGTCATTTTTCCTCTGTATATAATGCTCCTTTAAGTATCTTAGTGCTGCCTTGATTGTCATGGATTACCTTACTTTATGCCTGTTTTGCAATGTCTTTACTTCCTTGTCAATTTTAAAATATCTCTCTCCTGGATGTTACAATCTCAGTTGATATTTGTTGACTTCCAGGCTTGAGATACAGTGGTTTATGTTTTCCTGGCTTTGATGGGTGTTGATGAAAAGTCCGATAATATTCTGGTATGTTTGCCTTTCTAGGTGAGCTGATGTTTTCTTTCTACAGGTTTTAATATTGTCTCTTTGGTTTGTATTTTTGGCATCTTAACCATTGTGGATCTCTTCCTTGGCTTTCCTCCCCAGGTGGTAGCTAAGCTGCTGGCCATCAGCTCAGCTTCAGGGAAGAAAGCACAGGGTGGGTCCCTGCCAGGTCTAGGCAGGTCTTTGGTCAGAGGCCTGAGAGCCACAGGAAACAGAATTCCCTGTGAAGTGCCCACTGGGTGAAGACCCCCGAGGAACCACCAGGACTCGAGTCGAATGCAAATGCAAGAAGCTTTATTGCTAGCATGCTAGGGTCAACACTCACAACTCTATGAAGCAAGAGAAAGAGTGAGATCCTGAAAACAGCTCACATGGGGTTTTTATAGCATTTTTAGTTACAGAGTATTTGGCGCATTTTCACTGGTTCACAAAATAAGCAGTTGCTGACCTTTAAACTGATTGGTGCTGGCATGGGGTATTGTCCTTTTTGGGTGGGGGAATTCCCAGCCGAGGGTAATTGGCTGGGAACCCTGTACCTGTGGTTCTTCTCAGTATTGTTTTTCAGTTTGCCCTTCTGGGAACAGCTTGTGCTAACTGTAAACTTAGACCTGTTGTCAGGAACATGAAACTTAGGCCTGTTGTCAGGAACATGAAACTTAGGCCTACTTACTTTTTGTCAAAACTGAAGCCTTTAGCCTTTTCACCTGGAGATTGTTGTCAGTGGAACATCTCCATTTATTGAAGCAAGGGTGGTTACATTTTTAGTGGTAAAGGCAGGGCAGGTTCCTTGGCATCCAGGGATGGTGCCATTGGTTAAGATAAGGATACAGGAGTAGCTCTATTTGCATGTTGGGGCTCATTATCTAAGGATCAAAGTCCTGGAAAGACTCTCTTGCATAAGGTGTGGTCTCACAGGGAAAAGAGGAAGAAGACACCTTATCAGAAAATGGGCTCAGCCCTTGGCCTTCAGGCTACAGTGTTCAGTAAGCACCAACCAGGCCACATTCTTTTGTCAGTGACCTGCTGTGAAGCAGGTAGCATTTAGAATTTAGCTGGGTTTTGCCAGGGATAAGAAAACTGGGAGCAGCCAAACACCTTCTGCTCCAGGGTGAGAATTCCAGAGTTCACAGCATGCTTCAACCCATTCTTAGCTTGAGGATAGTCCCACAAACCATATGTCATAGAGAGGCTCTTCTCTGGTCATATCTTTTGTATTCAGATGTCTGATTCTTTCTCTGTATTTCAATTTTCTGCTCTAATTATACTGACCAGATCATCTATATTTTTATTGTTTGTTCTAGTTCCTTCTTCTGTCTTGTGGATTCCTCAGTTTGGTTTCTTGAGTATCTCTCAGTGTTCTTGGACTCATTAATGCAGCATTGTGGATCCTAAAACAGAAAAACTAATGGAGAATGTCGTGAAGTAAAAAATAGTGCAACACAGAATTTATAAATGGGTGAGCCAAGGAAAGGACTCATGGAGAGGGAGATGCTAATGTTAAATAAAAGGAAAATGGAGAAAAGACTGTTGTGCAATTGAAAGGATTAAGACAAGTGAAAGAGTAAAAAAAAAAATCCTAGTAATGTAGAAGTTAAAAGTAAAATTAAATGAAGGTGAATAAATAAAAACATGAGAATTTTCTTTTAAATCAAAAAAGGCAAAGCTGAAATACTGTTGGAAATGTAGCACAAAGAGGAAAGGAAGAGGCATAGGTCAAAACATGGGAGGGAGCGGGGAAAGGCACCTAAGCAGAAGAAAATGATTGTCCAACGCTGACAACAATGCATAAACAAAATTAAGTGGATGAATGTAGAGGAATAATATGTAAAATCATTATTATAATGCAGTTGATAGCTACTGGGTGATAGCTACTGGTCATCAATGAAGACACAGAGGCATTTTTGTAGATGTCAACACTGCCAGACCTCAGCAGAAGGAACCACTCTCATAGCACAGCAAGCATGATCCTGGACAGTGGAACCCTGTCCTCTCCTCTCCTCTCAGGTGTTTGTATTGAAACCTAAGCTCTTCAGGTGTTCTATTGATAGCACATGCAGATCATGAGCAATCAAATATCTCCCACGTAAAGCCAACACCTGCAGACAATACAAATGCCAAGGCCTAGGCAGCCCTTTTCCCAACAGTGCACAAAACGATAATTTAAAAATAAACTTCTGCAATATTATAAATATAACAAAATAAAAATGCTGGTAAAATTTTACCACTTGGGCTGTCAGGAATAGGATGTCACTGAAACATTGAGGTCAGTCCAGGCAGAGGACCTGTCTTTATACTTCCAAGGCCTCCGGAGCATTAATTGCTCTGCTGGAGGGATGCAGACGTGGGTGTCAAGGACACCACTGGACTTCAGAGTTCTCAGACTCTCTAGCACTGATCAGCAGGCACGGTGTCCCCGTCGGCTGATGCAACTCTTTCAGGCTCAGAGCTACCAAACTCCAGAGTTATTCTCAGTTAATAAGCTTGATAAGCTTTGCTCCTGGCCACAGAGGGTGGGACTTCCTTTCTGTATGCATTTTCCTGCCTAGGATGGTCTTCATGTGGTCCAGACTTTAGCTTGTCAGCATCCATCCCTGCCTGTTCCCTATAGGCCCTGTCCTGGCCTTCCCTCACCCTAGGGCTGTGGCCAACCAAATGAGGCTCCCTGACTGTGCTTGTTCCTTGTTCTCAGGTCCTAAGGTAGCTCAAATGTTAAGAAAAGGCTCTCTCTCAAAATGATGGCTAGCTTCTTCCATCCATGACTTATCGGATTGGATTCATAATCTCATCAAACTGGCAACTGGATTTGATGCTTGTGAGGGCTGTGGAGCTGTCCTAAATGTCTGTCTCTTGATTTGTTTACACTTTGAACTTGGCTTCCAATTCCCCTTACTCTGCCATGGAACTGCAGGGCTGGATTGTGAGAGACCCTTAAGCCTTCAACTAGAACATGAAGACACTAGGTCCGCAGTCTCAGGACTCTGTAGGGCGAGAACCTACTGTAAAGCTACTTGTGACCTCAGAGGCTGCTGCTGCTCCCCAGAGGGAAGGAACCAGAGTGACAGCAGTTCTCCAGTGCAGACATTATGGAGCGCAAACAAGCCAGGCGTTCACAGCAGCAGGTGCGCTGGAGACGGGCTGTATCCGATGTTTGAGGACCTATAATGAAGTCACTCTAACGCTTCCTTCTTTTTGTTAATTCTCTTTCCTCCCATTTTCTTCTACCACCCCCACTTTCTTTGAGAGTGCCCCATTTTCTTTTCACTACATTTTGCAGTGTTTTTTAACTTGATCGTTTTTAGAAGTTATGCTTGAAGTTGTTATTCCCTGACATTCATCCATCTAACCCTTGTACGTTTTTAACCATTGTACATTTCTGAAGCTCTTTTGTCTCTTTGGTTATTTTTAGAGTACTCTACATTTTCTTGTTCGGACTCTTTCATTGGATCACAAGGGAAGACAGCTTCTAGTGCACCCTCTTAACCTGTATCCATAATGTCTTATGTAAATTTAATAAAATCACAGGCTAATAAAAGATGTCCCGTTTGCAGCACACAGCACAAAGAGAAAATGAATGAGCAAGTACTTCCTGTTATGTTATTTAATTTCCAGGCTTGGCTGTACACTAGAATTACCCCAGAAGTTTTAAAAGTGCCGAAATGTTCAGGACACATCTGAAACCGATTAAGTCCATCTCCTCAAGGTTGAATCCAGATTACTAGTCTTCAGAAAGACTTTCTTACTTTCTTAGGTAACTCCAACAGGCAGCCAAGTTTGAAGCTCTTTGTATTAAATCACCTATCCCCAGATGGGTGGGTGACGAGACTAAAGATTTTGGGGCCGAGGGTTGAAGATGATTCTTTGACTTCTTAGGATTTATGTGATCAGAGGGAGTTACCTCTTTCTTCTAAACCTTCAGAATTGTGTTAACGTTGACGTTGGATCTGTGGTAAAAAATGAAGTAAAATAAGCCACACAATATCCCAGAACATTGCCTGGAGCATCAATAGAGCCTATGAGCTGTAACATCTTCAGTCTTTCTCACATGCTCAGTACAGACATTTCGTTGTTTCCTGGAGCCTTAAAGCATTTGTCCCTGGGTAGAACTCTATGGGGCCCAATAGTGTCTTTCAAGTTATCAATTTATTCAATTCTTAAAGGTGGTGCATGGACTCACGTTTCTGTGAGAGACTGACAATATTTAACAACAGAATCAACAAATCACTTATCCTGAGGGGTAGCCCAGGAGACTTAGCAACCAGGCACAGACACTGAGTTATTTGATGCTTCGATTGGTTAATATTGGTGGTTGAGAAGTGATCACTTGCAGGTTTTATAGATGATTTAAAAAGTCTCCATAGACATTCTTTCCCCCTTATGACTGTTTACTTCTCTCGCAGGGGCAGGCAGCCTTTTGAGTGTTTAATGGAGGTGAGTAATTGCTTGCAGCTGCATATATTGAAGAAGTTTGTGTTTCTCCTGGAAGAGGGGAAGATAACTTGCCAGACAACTTTGGGAGGTGTAGTCTCAGCTGTTCCCATGTGCTTGAGGATGATTTGGCCATATTGAATTGCATGGATGCTTTCTCCCTTCTGATTACTCTCTCACAGGACAGCCTGCTTGTTAGGGTTAGACAGCCAGTTTTTATCTTTAGAAAGGCTTTACCCACTTCAGCGTAGAAGGTGAGCACTACAGAGACTTGGTGTGAAGAAAAACATGGCAGGCTTTCCAGGGACAGAGATGACAATCTAAGCCCCCAGGCCAGTCCAATGGAAGAACTGCACATCTCTCAACAAAAAGGTATTGGGAAGTAATGACTGCATTTTGAGGGTGCAGGTGTGGGCCCTAAGGAAAAGAAAACTTGGATGAGTCACTGGGATTCTGATGTGATATGTTTGGGATATACTTAGCTAACTTTTTCAGATTTTACTGAAAATTTTTATAAGTCCAAATAAACAACCCCCCCAAACTAATTTCTTTGTTGTCTAGGAGGCAAAACAATCATCTCAGGATGTAGCAGTGACATTAATGTCCCAGGAAGATGGTAGGAGGAGAATTCTTTTTGCTAGTACAAATGGAATGATAAACAAATGGGAGAAATCCCATCTAATCTAGCTGTCTGTGGTCTCAATTTCTCTCTGATGTGGCAGAACCGTGAGTGACTCTGGGACAGAGAATGAAATGGGGTTCCTTTGGCATGATCAACCTCAATCTTGTTTTCATCTTCTGAGACTGGAGTTAAGTGTAGGCATTGTCTGCACAGATGGTGTGAGTACTTAAGGGTCTGTATGGAGACCAGGCCCGGTGCTGTGGGGAACAACAGATGCAAGTGTCACTGGTTAAGGGTTTTGGTCACCTATCCTAGAACTATGATTGGGAAATACCTATCTCATAAACATTCAAAGCAATATACACAATTCCTGGTTCATAATGGGAGTAGGAACAGGGCCTGGGAAAGTGATATAGCAGAGTATATAATAGGTTTTCTATAAATTATTATTTCTATAAATTATTTCTGTTATCAGGCATAAGTCTGAAGCAATCTACCCATACCCAAGAAAGTCAGTGATGGGTAAAATGTCGCTTGAGAAGTATGAAAAAAGTGAATTTTGGCAGTTGCCCTTGTAAATTTTATTACTAGTATGTGATCAAAGGTAAAAATTTCCCCATGCTCTATTATTTTAGCACATTCTTGAGGCAATACCTACTTACTAACGTTCTAAGCAGCGTTCTCAATCTCTTTGTGGATTGTCTCATCTGACCTTACACATGTTATACGATGCTGGGGAACAGGACAGCTAAGGTCATAGCTCATGTGTGGCCCAGTGGGAGCTCGACCCCAAGCACACCACAGATGCAGCATCCTGCCATGTCACCACTTCCTTCCTTAGGCAATGTCAGGGAATTCCCAGAATTCCTGGAAAACATAGAACTTTCATGTTTGCATCTATGACTAACTCTTAACGCTTCAAGTCAGATGGACCAAGTCTTAGAGACTACAGAAGCTAGTCATTCCCCCAGAGTAGGAAACAAGTACAGCTAACGTTTAGCCACTAAACCGTAAAATCTAACTTAGTGACTATGGTTCCAAAATGTCAGTCCATGATGCAAAGGAATAGACAGTCATTAAAAAGAAACACATCGACCCTACACAAATACCTACAGTCAACTAAGGAATGCTGAAATCTGGAGAACGAGTCCAGATCATGTGGAAGATCACACCAACTGCTTATCCAACACAAAATGGTCAGCCTTGAAAACACACATGTAAGTAACATACAGACTGATCAGGTAATATTTAGGGTAATATTTAGGAATATATATGCATACACATATATAATGAATAAAGTTTATGATTTGAAAGAGAGTAAAGAGGGATATATGGGAAGGTTTGGAGAGACTAATGGGAAGGAAGAAGTGATGTAAGAATCAAGACATTAATAATAACAAAAAGAAATGGGACTTTCTGTGAAGTTGCTTTTGAGGGGTATGCTATGGAGCAGGGCACTAGGAAATCCACGTATTTGTTCTGGCCACTAGAGGGCAGTGTTGGCATTGGAATAACGAATATTTCCCTGTCTTCAAACCGAGACCTAAACTTCCTCTGAAATGCAGACTATTGCCAAATTATAATATCTAAAATGATTTGATGCGTTGGTTTTATATTACAGGAGACACCACACGATCGGAACTGGACCCTTCTGTGTTACTGGCAACATGCATCTTGAACGGAATCCTTAAGTCCAGGTGCTGGGGATTGTGGGGTGATTACTTGGGGCCCCAAACCAACCCAGGCTTGGAGGATTAAAACAGATTTCTTCTTGCTTTTCCACTTCAGTTCCTGCTTCGTGTTTCAGTTGCAGATTGCATACACCTGAAGTTTCCCAGCACAGTAATCTCTCTTTTCCCTTCAAGCTACCGCCACAACCACCACACAGGCTGGTCCTTCATTGAATATGTCTCTGGAGGAATTCAGCGCTTGTCACGGAGGTCACCCTGGTTACGCTTGTTCTGACCTTGTAGGATACCCGTTCTCATAGAGCAACATAGAACCCTCGCATGGTTTTAATCACTTCCTTGTTTTGCGCGTGGGGCTGGCGCTGGGTGGCAGCTGGTCATATTCCACGGTGTGGATTTACTAGGGTTTAGTTGTCCCCTTGTCGAAGAACTTCTGGGTTATTTCCAGATTGCTCTATTACAAAAATAGCTGCTATGAATGAACATTTACGCCCAGATGCTTGTGTGTAGTGGGTTTTCATTTCTATGGAATAAAGCCTATGAGGGGTGGGGGCTGAGTTCTGTGTTCACGTTTAGATTGAACAAAAACCTGGCAAGCTGTCTCCTTGGCAGACTGTGCTTCATTCTGCCATTCCATAGGCAAAACATGGCTGAAACAGCTTCCCTGTTCTCAATAAGATTTGGTGTTTGTTATTACCATCATTTCTTAGTGTGTGGTGAAATCAGTTGTGGTTTTATTTGAAATCCTGTCTCTTGATTTTCATATATATATATATATATATATATATATATACACACACACACACACACATCATTTTGTGCATATTTGACAACTTACTATACTTTTTAGAAAAAAGATCTCTTCATATATTATCTATTTTATAATTGGATTAAAAGTATAATTATCAATTTTACTATATATTTTTTTAAATTCTCCATTTTTATTTTAATTTATAACTTAAAAACCTTGAAAATAAATGAAAGCACAGTGTACCACATTTAACCAGATACAGCCTATATTGAAAGTTCTTGATATATTCTGGATATCAGTTCTTTCCCAAACATGTGGCTGATAAACATTTTCTCCAAGTCTGCATGCAGCTGTGTCCTTTCTGGTAGCAGGGTCTTTCACAGAAAGGGTCTGGGTGTGTGGGAAGCCTGCTGAGCCAATTTCCTTGCTGTGACTTGTGAACTCTTGGCCCAGGTCCCGAAGGTTTTCTCAGATATGGTTTTCTGAAAGATTTGCAGTTTTATGTATTAATAACCCGTGATCTATTTTGAGTTAACTTTAATTTGTTTTGGGGTGGCAAGGTTTCTATTTTTTATTTTTTTTATTATTATCTTTTTTAAAAGGTTTTATTTATATCTATGCATGTCTAATTGCCACAGAACAATTTATTTAAAGGCCCTTCCTTATTTTATTTTTCAACTTGTTAAAAAAAATCAGTCAGGCATATTATTAGAGTCAAGTCGTATGTTCTGCGTTTGATTTCATTCACCTGTGCTCCTCGCAGTCTTTCTGCCAATACCACCTACTCCTGGTGCTAGAGTTTTGAAATCAGACTAAGTTCCTTTGACTTTATTATTTTACAAGTTGTTTTAGCTATTGTAATCATTTTTCCCTTTCACACAAAATTTATAATGTATTCCTGATACTATAATAATGTTGAAATGACAGACTCCCTTTGACTTTATCTTACAAATTGTTTTAGGCAACCATTTTACCTTATCGCACAAAATTTAGAATGTCTATATGTATTAAAAAGTATTGCCAAGAATTTGACATTCAGACAACTTGGTGTATTTGGGCAGAATTGTCATCTCTACTGCCATTCATGAACGTTGCTTGTTTTTTCATATTTAGAATTCTCAGTGCTTTTCTCAGCCTTGAGCAGGTCTGGTGTCCACATCCTACTGTAGTTTGTTAGGTTTGCATCTTTGAATTTCTTTGTCACTGTTGTTACAATAATATCTGTTGTTGTATTTGTTAGTATGAAGGAATCTATGTTTATATTTTCTGACTTTGAAGACACTTTTTAGGTTTTTGTTTGTTTTTGTTTTTGAGACAGGGTTTCTCTGTGGTAACTCTGGCTGTCCTGGAACTCACTCTGTAGACCAGGCTGGCCTCGAACTCACAGAGATCCGCCTGCCTCTGCCTCCCGAGTGCTGGGATTAAAGGTTCATGCCACCACCTCCCGGCCTCACTTATTAGTTCTTGAAGGGTTTTAATTTTTATAGCTTTCTTGGGATTCTTTTCTTTTTTTGTCTTAAAAAAAAAAACAAAAACAAAAACAAAGGCAAGCACATCATCTATGTATCAGAAACAATTTATTTCTTCCTTTCCAATTTATATTCCTTTTAGTTATATTTCTGGCTTTATATTTCATCACGTAGAATACAGTGAATAACTGTGGTAAGTTATGTATGTGGTCGGTAACAGCCAAGCTCTTGTGCTGCTTCCGAGCATAGATACACAGAACTATGTCCTGGTAAGGCAGGCACCACAGACTTGACTCTCCTTACTCACAGCATATAATTTTTAAATGTATTGCTATCTGCTGCTCCACTTTGAAGGAATTTTGGTATATTTATAGCTTTCTCTACCTCTTTCCCACCTCTGTTCTATGTGGTTTTTGACATCAGGGAAGTACTACTATTAGAAAATTAAGCGGAAACTATACAGAAACTATTATACTTATTATTTTGGAGATGGGGTATCATGACATAGCCAAAGGTGGCCCCAAACTTGTGACCCTCACTTCTTAGCTTCCCGAGATTACACATGTTTATCATCATGCCTGACAATTTGTATTTTTACTTTTTGGTACTGGGGGTCAAACCAGGGTCCTCCTGCATGTTGGGTAAGCACTCTGTGACTGAGCAACACTCCAAGTCCTCCTTCATCTCTTAGAAGGCCTTCTATAGAGTGAGTACAGATTCTTTGGTGGAATTCTCCATTGCAAGCATTCCAACCTAGAAATTTTTGGGGGAGAGCAGTGTTCAACAGTATGAATAAGTTATTTTAAAGGTTCACATTTTGTTCTGGGTGAGTTGTGAGGGTTAGGGTTAGGGTTAGGCAGCTTGTGTTGTGAGGAACCCAGCCCTTTCATCGCAGCAGAGAGACACACAGGAATATTTGGTGTATTCTCTCAGGTCTGCGTTGGTGTCTCCAGACTCTGATGAAACCTGTGTTGTTCCTCATGTTGGAGATTTGCATCTTCTATTTTTTGTTCTTTATTAGACTTGCTCAAGGTTTGATGGTTTTACTGGTCTTTTTAAAGAACAAAATTTCAATTAATTTTTACTGCTATTTTTTTCAATATCATCTATTTATAGTCTTATCTTTACTATTTTCTTCCCTTCCCTTGATTCAGACTCATGTTGCTGTTTTTAATCTATTTTGGGGTATGAGCTTGCGTTGCTGATGAGAAACTGTTTTTCATGGTAATTCATGCATTTCGTGCTGCTTTCTTCATTTGGCTTAGTTCTGTCCCTTAAGTGTTGACATGTTTTCTTTGAAACTTCTCTTTATCTCCCGGATTATTTACAAGTATACTTAGTAGTCAGTAGTTGAATTTTTTTTTCTCTAACCTTGTTACTGCCTTCTAGTGTGATTTCATTGTGATTAGTGACTGTTTTATGGCTCAGGATGCAGCCGTCCTTGATATATGTCCTGTGGCATCTTGAGAAGAATATCAATTCCGCTGTCGTTCAGAGAAGTGTTCTATAAATGTTGAGTAGATGCTGTTTGTTTATAGAGCTGTTGAGTTCTTCCTTGTGCTGGCAGTCGTTCTGTCAGTACCGAGAGAGGGATGCATAGACTGTACACATGTATAGATGCATGTGACGGGGCTTCATGCTCTGAGATACGTTCTCTTTTCACGTACCCTGACCCACACCATGTGCCGTAAGACCCTCGCCAGAGTCAGACTGATACCACAACAGGCCTTTGGACCTCTGAGCCAAATAACCCTCATAAAGTTAGTATTTCTCTGATATTTTGTCATAGTAACAGAAACAGGCCAAAGTACTGTGATGATTTTATTGCTCTGGTTTTCGGTTCACTAAATCTGTTCCCTTTCTTCTTTCTTCTGATTTTGAGATTAACTATTAAGTTTATAACTTGGATAATTAGATTTTTCTTTGCATTACATTTTCAATTTCTGTTTCTTCTCCCCCCCCCTCTTTTTTATTTGTAGGTTTACAACTTCTTATTGGAACATTTTTATGATGGTTTGTTTAAAATCTTTGCTAATTCTTACAACCCTACAGTTTATTGTCTTTTCTGTTCAGTTGGTGACTCTTCTTGTTCTTATGTGGAGGTTAATGTTTATCAAGACTTGGATTGATTTGGGCAATTATATTATGACTGCCTGAGCCTTCTTATTTAAGAAGTTCCCTTTGACACTCTCTTGGCACAGAAACTACAGGGCACAGTCTTGATAACACTGAGAGGATACACAAATCTCCCCTGCCCACGTAGCTTGTCCCTGGAGAAATGGAGGTCACTGCTTGCTTTCTAAGGCTTTGTTTTTACCCATAGGACTAGGAGTGGGGTTCTCTGCTGACACCAACATAAGGCTTCCCTAGTTACTGCTGAGAAACAATTCAATCACTGACTCTTGATTAGGTCTCTGATTCCTCCCTCTAGAGGGGAGGGAGAAGGTAGCCTTATTACTGATGGGTGGGACTAAAACCATCAGGCTTCACGGATGGTGATCTTCTGATGCCACTGGAAGGAGGACAGTTTGTTACTCCCCTATACTTCTCTGATTTTACTCGGTACCAGCTTTGGGTCTTTGGTGGCAGTTTCTGTTTCTTTGGGGATGTTAATTCAAACTTCACATTTGGCATCTGTTGACATTGATGACATAAGGCTGTAGACTTTTCTCTGCCCCTTTTCCCTGGAGTAGAGTGGTTGATAACAGCCAGTTTTGTGTCTTGTTAGTGCCCCTTTCCAGTCCTTCGGCAAGAAGAATGAGCTTTTGTTGGAGCTGAACTTGTGCACCTATGTTAGCATTTTCTGATGGTCAGATCTAAGTCTAGGATCTAGGAGGTTAAAAGAAAACAAAGGAATTTACCATGGTTTATTCTTTGAGTGCTGAAGTCCCAGCTCAGTTGTCTTCTCTCCATCTTTCAGAATCTTCCTAGGATTTTTTAAAAATGTAAAATATTCAGAGGTTTTATTAATAGTTGTGTTTAGTCAGGGGAATAGGGAGAATTGTATCTATTACACTTTCCCAGAGGAGAAAAGCAGGCTTTACTTAGACACAACACACTTTAGTTTCACAAGTGCTTATCGGACGCCCCACGTGTCTGGTACTGCACTGAACTCTGTGGATGGTGCTGAAAATTAAAAGATACAAATTTCAATGTTAAGAATGGCTGCCATATTCTTTTGTACATTGTGTGTTTGCACATGAACACATGTGTATGCATGCATGTGCACGCATGCACATGAACCCACGTGTGCACGCATGAGGAGGCCGGAAGTCAATTTCTGGCATCATTCCTTAACATACTTTCCACCTTTCTTTTGTGACAAATAGTTTCTCTGTGGCCGGAAGTTTCCAAATAGGCTAGAGTGGCTGGCCAGCAAGCCCTCAAGATCTGTGTGTCTCTGCCTCCTCGGCACTAGGATTATAAGCTCATGCCACCACAGCCAGCTTCTTTAAAAATAATATTATTGAATTTCATTTATTTTGTATGTGGGAAAATGTATGTTGGAGATGTGAGGATGATGACAGTTCTTTTCTTCTGCCATGTGGGTCCCAGGGACTCAGATCATCAGGATTGGCTAGAAGAGCCTTTACCCACTAAGCCACCTTGCTGGTGCAATATTCAGCTTCTTTCTGTGGGTTCTTGGATAGAAATCAGGTCTTCATGTTGCAAGGAGAGTGGTTTACTGACTGAGCCACCACCTCAGCCCTCATATGTTCTTTCAATAAGAAAGAAAGATAAAGTAAAGTAGAGATTTGGGGCAGTCAATTATCTTCTAGTATGGAAACTGTCCAGGAACCAGGTGTCTTGGGATAACGATCTGTCCTGTGAGTCATGACTTAGGTGCTTGTAATTCATGATGACTTCAGGTGAGAGAAGAGGTAGTAAGCTTGAGTTGGTCAGTGAGGGTGTTTTTGAAGATGCTGAACTTAGGATAAGACTTGAAAGATGTATCTGGGTGAGAACTCATACTCTTACTTCCCTGTCTGCCTGTGTGACAGCACCTGGAGGTACAACTGAGAGGTCAAACTCTTTAGAAAGGAGAATTACTGGTTCAGGACCAGGTTGGCTCTGTTCTTATCCTGCCCTCTCTCATCATGTCCCTGGGCCTGCTTTACCTGCTATCTGCTCATTTTCTAGCTTTTCCACAGAGTGGCTTCCTACATTGCTCCTGACTTTTTACTGATCCATATATTCTAAAATATATGTCAGACTACATGTGACTGACATATTGACAAATATGTTCTGAGAAGTCTGTGTGAATTACCTCCAGCTTCCCTCTCCCCATCAGAGATGAGCTCCTGAATCTTTTTTTTTTTTTAAAGATTTATTAATTTATGAGTGCTTTACCTGCATGTACACCTGTATGCCAGAAAAAGGCATCTGATTCCATTATAGATGGCTGTGAGCCACCATAGGGCTGCTGGAACCAAACACAGGACCCCTGGAAGAGCAGTCAGTGCTCTTCTGAGCCATCACTCCATCCCATGAACTCCCAAATCTTAGTGGAATTAGAATGGTTGCTATTTATATCATGCATACAACTCATATACCACCTATCTCTACTACCCTGCTTTGTTCTTTCTAATTAAAACTTTCCAATTGCATTTCAAGGTCCTGGAGGACACAAACCTGATGCCCACGGAGGCCAGAAGAGGGTGTCAGATCCCCTGGGACTGAGTTACAGACAATTGTGAGTAGTCATGCAGGTACTAGGAATTAAACCCTAGTCCTCTGGAGGAGCAGCCGGTGCTCTTAACCACTGAGCCATCTCTTTGGTTCAAGTGTACGTTTTTAGCTAAACATTTTCAATTGGATATTACCATTTTAAATATGATTATGTATGTAATTTCATCTATTTAGCAAAGCATTTTTCTGTATTGTAACAAAATTCAGGTATTTTTGGAGTTCTCTTAAACTGTTCAGAAGAACCGAATAAACTCAGGGTCTCTCCAGAAGATAAAGTGCAAGAAAAGAGACTACAAAACCATCCACGCATTTTCAAGCTGGCAAGCAGGAGAGCTCTTCAAGAGAATGGCCTGGCACTGAGCAGGGCTTGCTGTCCATCCCCAGGACACACAGTTATCCTCATCTGCAGCAGTGAAGTTGAATCACTGTGATAGAAAGTTGGGATGCACTTGTCAAATGAGGAACTAGAAAACAAGATGCCACAGTGGGCACCATGCCAACACATCAGGTGCTGAGGATGAGAATTGTGAGAATTTCCCTGGCGTAAAAGCAGAACAAGACACAGCTCCTACTCTCAGACCTCCAGCCCACCTTGCCTCCAAACACACACACTCGTTAGGATGAACATGGGGCAGGAGAAGATGCATCCTTATAAGGAGACGAAACATCCATACACATAAGGTAAATAAGTAAAATAGAATTAAACAAAATGAAAAATAACGCCTTTTTGTTTGTTGCAAATTAAAGCATAATTTTAGTATTTGATATCAGCAGTTGTTCAGAAAGTAAAGGGTAAACTTTTATAGGCTGGGATTTTTGTTCCTTTGTTCTTTTATTCCCTCATGACTCTCACGGAAAATTAATCATGCAAACTACGATCACACCAAGGCACATGCGCCTTTCCTTATCAGGGCAAATGCCTGCCTACTAAAGAAATCATCGCTCAGCAATGATGGGTGGCAGAGGCTGGTGCTTGCCGATGTTTTCACCATTCACCTGGAATTGACTTATGAAGCTGAGAAAATGGAGGAGGGAAGGAATGCCCCTCTGCTTTGTGGTGCACGGTGCACAGAACATGGGCATGTGGGGGAAGGGGGCGTTGTCTCACCGCAGTGCCTGCAGACTGGGTTACACACATTGCATTAGCTGGCATCCTAGTCTCGCCCATCTGTCTCACAAGTAACTGTCTCACAAGTAAATCGTCACGTTGAGTCGAGTGCCTTGGCACTGTGTAAGGGGAAGAAGGAACAAAGGCTCAGAGGCCAGCGTTTACCTCTGACTGCTAAGATGGACAGAATCGACTTAGCTGTCAGAGCTCCGCGCCAGAGCAGGGCAGATGTGACGCAGCTGAGGTGGGGGCAGCCAAGATGCCATGGTTTCAGTGTCTCCACTAGAACCCCTGCGACCTGGGAGACTTACTCAGTTCTCATCTTCTCTTGCACAGAGAATTTTTAATACATGACATATTTTTATTTCCACAAACCGCCTCTTATTAACCATCCCTTGTTGCATGCTGTTCCTTTTCATTCTGTAACATTCTTGTAATGTTTTCAAAAATTCTTTGTCTCTTGGAGCCCAACATTTATCAGTTCTTTGCAAATATTCTTCCCGTTCTTGCTTTCCTCCTACCCCCTATGATTTTTTTTTCTCTGTATGTTTTGGGTAGTTTTCATTTTAGGTATGTGTCAAATACATGCCGATTCTTAGCTGGTTGGTTTGAAAGCCAGACACTTAAAGAGTGTTTGGACAGTCCTGCCTGAGCAAGAGGCTCACTGACATCTGTCATCAGGTGCCACTAAGACATTTTATTATATAGGGTAAAGTACAAAATGTCAGTGTCAATATATTAAGCATTTTCTCTTGAGTTAACCTTTTTCATAGAATTCTCTCATCTTCTGGCTGAGGACAGTCTTGGGTTTTGCTGTCTAGGGGTTAAACTGAGAAGATAACCAGTGGTTTCCTATTCAGCCATGTAAATCTTCGTTGAATTCGAGTACTTGTTATAGTGTGAATCTGAAATATCCCTCACAGGATGATTCTATAACGCCTGTTTCCCAGCTCCTGATGCTGTTTGTGGGGCTGTGGAGCCTTTGGGAAGTAGGGCCTCCTGGTGGAAAATAGAGCACCAAGGATGGCCTTTCAAACTACAGTCCAGCTTCTAATCCAGCTGTTCATTGCATCCCTGTCTGCCACTATGTGAACACATGTCCTCCATGCTGCCACAGACAGAGCATCAATTCCGTGGTGTCTTACATGTGAGGCTGGGCTGAAAGCTCTCTGGAACCATGGACCAAAATAAAGCTTTCCCCTCCGGCGTGGCTTCTTTCGGGCATTTCCATCACAGCAATACAACAGTAAGTCCCTGAACCTCCTGAAGAATTTGGACTGCGACTGTGGGTAAAGGCATCCTGTTATTATTGAAGGAGAAATGTATGCTCAAGCTGTTCTGTTTAATTGTCAATCCAAGGTGGATTTTTAGAGTTATGTCACTTACAGTAAATACAAGTTTTGTAAGAGGACTATTAGCCACAAGGAGCAGCCCAGCAACCTGAGTAACAGCTGATCAGCAGTGACTGGCTAGCACCAAAGATCTTTAAGGCAGTTGAGGAGTTGGGGTCAGAGAGACCAAATGATGAGCTGCCACATTGCAATAAGGGATATGATTTAGAGCAAGAAAGACTGAGTGCGTTGTCACTCTCCGAGGTAGGCAAGATTTGGGCTTTGTTTTGACCTGCATTTTCTCCAGATCATCTTGTTTTCATTTTTTCAAGACTGACCAGGCAGTGCTTTTTCCTTCTCAAGATCCTCTCCTGTACATTTGGCCCTCAGATGACTATTATTTTTTAATTATAAAAGGTGAACATGGTGGCACATACCTGTAATTCACTAAGACAATTGTGAAATTGAGGTAAACCTTGGCTTCACAAAGATAAGTGTGTCATATACATATTTACAGTTATGGCTATAATATGCAAATGATTGTGTTTCTCTTAGAGTCTTACATCCCACTCTTTAACAGTGAGGTGGGTAGTTGTTGGATAAAACATTTTATTTTGAGTGTCAAGAAGAAAACTTCATAAGACAGAAGGTCCCCATCATGCTTTATTATAAGACTGGTGTCCTCTGACTCTTAGCCTTTACCTGAGAGTTCTCTTTCTAGACTTCAATAGGACTGGGACTTCATGGTCACAAAATACTCATCTTTTTGGCTTTGTGACTTGGAAGTTTGTCTTAGAGCATACAGAATCCCATCTCAGGAGGAGGCTTCTCCTAGAAGCTGCTTCTTTCCATACAGATTTGGACCTCCCTTTGACCACACATTCTTGCCTTTGCTTTGGATGGATTCTGGTGTTTATGTCAGCAAATGCTGATGGGAGAGCAGTCGCTCAAGCCTGCCATGGCTGGAACCGTGTGGGGGTCTGGGATAAAAATCTTATGTGGCCTGAATTAGATACAGTTTATCAGAGTATGTCCACAATCTTGCTTTATTCAAAAGTGAATAAGCCAGAGCTAGGGAATATCTTGCATGAACTCTTTTTTTCTTGGTTATTATTATTTAAATGGCTGTTGTGTGTATCCAATGAACATGGTACCATGCAACTTAGGACATTTTTATATAAGTATGTATTGTATGTTTACCTCCTGTCATCTTACTCTCCTCTTTTCCCCTTTCTTCCTCCTATAGTTCCTAATTGTTCCCCTAGATCACTTCTTTCATGTCATCCACATGTGTGGGGTCTTAAGCATCTGTGTATGAGGGAATACACACAATATTTGTCTTTCTCAGAATGGCTAGTTTTGCTTATAAGTTTATCTCCACATCATCTTGGAATGATATAACTTTGTCTTTACAGTTGAAGTGTGTGTATTACGCAAATCTGTTCCTCTGTTGTTGGACAGCTAGGTTGGTTCCATAAGTTAATTACTGTGAATAGTACTTGCATGAATTCTTTGCATTCATGGGCTCAGTCTATAGAAAGTCCTAGAGGAAAATCTCAACCCAGAGGCTTCCTCTTGAAAGGGACAGGTTGCTTCACTTGACTGAAAAGTGAAGAATAAAAAATTGTAGCCATTTAAGTCTGGATATATATTAATAAAGACACATGAGACATGGTTAAAGAGTATAAGCCAGACAGACCTCAGCAGAGTGTACAACATGCCACCTTCCAGCTCTCACTTCTTTTCCTTGTCCCGACAGTTAATTCTTATTTTAAAAGCCCCTCCTGCTCTCTCTTAGAAGTCTATTTGCATGATCAAAGAGATACAATGGTTTACCCCTCCAAGCCTTTGGCTATCAGGCTGTGTCTACTTCTATAGTGGGGTTCCACCAACACAAAAGGGGTTAGCAGATCCACCCATCTGAGCCATGTCCACATTTTATAATGGGGTAACTATAGCACAAAAGGAGAGACCAGGCCCTGCCTTTGCTGCCTCTGGTCTGGTGGAACATCCAAATGATCTCTTTATCAGCTAAAGAGGTTTCACATTGAGCTAAGAGAGAGTAGCTCTTCTTTACATGAAAAAGTAGGCTGTTTCAACTATAGAAATCACATCCTGCTAGGTTTCAGGCAACCCGTGCAATGAATCTTCAGTGAATACAATATCTGGAAATATGTTCAAATATACCTCAACAAAAAAATGTGGTAGTTTTTGGTAGGAATTTTGTAGATCTTTTGGGAATACTGAAAAATGTTCAAGGACACTCTACTGGGGATAGAGTACAATACATAGATGCATTGTAGGTTCCTCAATTATGGCTGCATGGGAGGGAGGCTAACATAGATTTCTTGAATTTTGCCTTGAGTCTCGGCTCAAAAGTTCTCTAGTCATTCTGTCTAAAAAAGTCATTTTGGTTTTGTTTATTTTTCTTTGACTTTCTATCCCCAAAGCTTCAGCAAAACCATGATGACTTGATCTCTGATATAGTTTGGCCTTGGGGAGGTGAATGAACCCAGGTTGCAGATGAAAGAGTTTAAGGAGAAAAAGGCACATGAGGGAAACTCTGTAGAGTTGGCACAGGTTGTCTGCGCTTCCACCAGTGATAATGATCACAGAGAGGCCTGGAGAGGGGCAGAAGACAATCAGGATGGATGAGAAGAGCAAACAAGCATTTCCCAGGCAATGCCCAAACTGTTCCAGTCAAAGGGATAAGGATCTGAGGGAGATTACCTTGTAAACTGGGAGTTCATGGGAAATGGAGGCCATTCTGGTTATATTACTAAAACAAAGTACTTTACAGTACCCATTTTTGATTCAAGATAAACTATATTCTTGTGATGTATCCTAAATGCTTGCTTCCTAGCATGAGTCACAATTCCTAGTGACTTTCTATTTCTCTTCTCTCTTTGACAAGATCCTGACATTGTTCTTGCTCTGTATCTAGTCCGAATCCACCTCTGTGCACTTGGAGGCCTGATGAGTGATCCCTGTTCTCTGTCATCTCCAAAGAAGTTGCGGCTGCTTCCTCCCACTCCCTCCTGTTAGCAGATTCTGTACCATCCCCTTTCCTAGAATTACAAGGACCTTAGTGAAAGCTACAGTATGTTCTTCATTCCACTTGTTTCTCTATTCTTCCCTAATTCTCTGTGTGTGTGCCAATGCATTTGTGTGTGCATGTGTGTGAACATGTATACATGTGTGTATGTGAGTGTGTGGTGTATGCATGTATGTGAACATGTACACAGACACAAGTGTGTGTGTGTGTGTGTGTGTGTGTGTGGTTGCACACTCGTGTGTATGTATGTGCATGTAGAGACCAGAGGTTGATGCCAGGTGTCTTCCTTGATCAATATTTGCTTTATACATCAAGACAGGCTTTCTTGCTTGAACTAAGAACTCATCAATTCAGCCAGTTTAACTGAGGAGCTTGTTTCAGGAATTCTGTCTTTGCCTCCCACATGCTGGGATAAACAGGTGTCCTTTATACAGGTGCTGGGAATCTAAACTCAGTCCTTCCTGCTTGTGTGGCAAGTGGTTTACCCATTGAACCATCTCGATCAGGCACCTTCCTTAATTCTTAATGATTTCCAAGTCATTCATAAAGTCCCACAAGTTCCACTAGTTCTGTAATTTTGATCAGCATGTCAAGACAAGCCAGCTTTTCTCGCATGTACTGTTGGGTCTGTGGACAGTTACTCTGCTCTGCTCTCAATGCGCTCCCTGTGCTCCAGGACTCTACAATGGGTGTTTCATCCCTAGACTGAAAGAAGCAAAGCGAAGCTCATCTTTCATGAGATTTTTGGGTAATCTGAGTTTAACTCCTTCATTACCTTTATTTGTAAGTAGAAACCTGCCCTTTGGATAGTGTTTTCACGTCCAATTCTCTTACCTTCCTTTCTTTCTCTCTTTCCCTCCCTCTCTCTCTCTTTCTCTTTCTCTCTCTTTTCTTTCTTTCTTTTTCACCCCATTTTGTTTTGCATTGCCAAATCTCTAGCTGCTGTTGCCTGCCATTAAGACACCCAGGTGCCTCTGACAGCGTTTCTAGTGCCATTCTTCAAAGCTTGCCTCCTTCATCTGTAATAGTGTATGATAACTGAGCAGTCACTTTTGTCAGGCATGGGTGAGGGGGGTGTTTTACAGGTACCAAGTATCTAAATTCCTACAATCAACTTATGGGAAGTTGATATTCTCATTTCACAGAACAAATTATACCCTTGGCCGATGTTGTACATCTGTGACTCTTGTTAGTATTCAGGATTTGAATGTAGGTGGAATAAAGCCAGACTCATGCCCTTCCTGGCTGTGCGATTGTCTCTTCCTGTTCTAGGTTCAAGAATCTACTTGCCTCCTTCTTTCTTCCTCAGAAGGCTATTTTTTTCTTCCCTGGAGTTCACATGAAGAAAACTATTTAATTTATGCAGGGAGATGTGCTGGTGCCTGAAGTCTGTGCTAGGGAGCACTTCTCAAGGCTCCTGCATACCCAGCCCCTACCTGATATGTTTTCTGTCTGCCATTGTTTTGTACTTTCAGGCAACACTGCACTATTCTGGGCAGAGACAGTGGCAAATTCTGTGACATGCTGTAGGCCTGGAAGAGGATGAGGTATGTGAGAAACCACATAGACGTTGACATTAGACTTTGCTGTTCCAGTTCCTCTGTTGTGGCCTGAGGAATGATCACAGTTCCTTCCAAATAACTACTGATTTCTGACTTTACCTTGCTGCCACTTCTCTGTCTTTATCTTCTGAGAAGTATCACAATTTTCAGCCATTACTCTATTCCTGCCAGCTAAAAATCTACAAAGCAGAGAGAATTGGAAATGGGAGCTTCCTGATTTATGCCGAGGCTCACTGCTCCATCATAAAGTTTAGAAGCTTCTTACCTGCTTTACAATCACTTTACTGAAGGCTTTGTGCTCCCTAAAAGAACAGGGAGTTGTCCATCCTGTAGTCCTCAGGAGGAATCTCAGGGAGAGTGAAGCTCCCATTGAGCACCCATGTGTGTCCTGAAGAGGTTTTCAGATGTTCTAGAAGTCCCTACCTGACAATTGCTTTTTCCTTGATTGTGAAATGTGGGGTGGGGAAGTTTACATTTCAGAGCTGGAGAATGATTCTGGAGTTGTGATTTCTTCTCCCTGCATGGCTTCTCTGGCAACAAAGGATGCCAGGAACCATTTGCTTTTTCCCTGTGTACAACTGTCTCAGAAGTATTTGACTTGACTTATATGAAAGGCAGAAATTAAAAAAAAAAGTCCTCCACTATTTATTTTACATTGTTAATTCTTGTGTAGCTCAACAGTGATATTTCTGCATACCACAGACTATATTTGTTGGTGGTTTTCCCAATAATACGTCTACAAAACCCTCCGTCATGTAGGGCTCAGGAACATTGTGGAAAAGGGGGTGGAAAGATGGTAAGATCCAGAGGATCAAGAGAGTTTGCTGTGAGACTGTGTCTTCTAGTATTATCTGAAGCTACATTCATAAAGTCTCACCAACATGACTGCCCAAATGTGAACTGAACAAGGTGGACACCAATGAACAAACCAACCTGGACAAGAAAAGCCCACAAGACCTCAACCTTACACAAAGAACTAGAAGCAACTGAGGAAAATTGGAAGCAGAGAGAGGTGGTAGTCCCCAGAGAAGAGCGTACCAATTGGTTATCCTGTGCCAAATAATCAGCCTGAAACACACATACATGTGAGGCTGATTGGGCTGAACAGGTTATATTTAGGAAGATGTATGTATGTATGTATATACATATATAGTGAAAAAAGAGGCCATTAATTTGAAGGAGAACAGTGAGGATTAAAGGGAGAAAAAGGAAGGGAACAATGTAATTAAATTATAATCCAAATTAAAAAAATGTTTTTCTTCAAAATACTGGATTTCACGTGTGCTTGGTTTTACAGTTTGGTATGTATGTTTGGCTTGAAAAATAAAAAAAAAAAGGGAAGTATTTTTTTCAGTCTGTCGCTTCTCATGACTCAGCTGTTAGAATTCTGGGTAAGAACAGGGACTCTAAGTGTGACGGGGGGATGTTAGGTAAGGGGAAAGGGAACTATTACATTGTGCCTGGTGACTGTCATCTGCTTCAAGTTTGATTTGGTTCGTGCTTTCAGCAGGACAACAGTGGAGCCATGGGAAAAAGAAAGGTGCCAATCCAAAGAAAAAATACCTTTCTGTAGTTTACTTCTACCTTTTCTTCATTATTCTCCATATCCAGGAGTGGGCGGTGCATTTCTGCCACTTGGTGCAGTGTCATCCCCAGCTCCCTCCCAAGGCAAGGCTGCACCTGCTGTTCCGCCTCTGGAGCTGTCTCATGACAGCTTCCTGTTTGGATGCAGCAGTCAGCTACTGCGGTCAGCGTAGCACTACACTTAGCCTCGAGGCCCCAGATGCTGTCTGAGTGCATTACACCAGATAGGAAAGCCAATGAGGGAAAAACAAACAATAGGCAGTCTTAGATGATTACATTATTTAGACCATTTCTGAATCAAGCATTACATTTTGATTAGTATACATGTAGATAAAAAATGTTAATGTGTGTGTGTGTGTGTATGTGTGTGTGTGTGTGTGTGTGCGTGTGCGTGCCTGCTTGTCTGCATGTGTACCACATGTATACAAGTGCCCTTGGAGGTCAGAAGAAGGTGTCACACCCCTGAAGTGGGTGTCGCACGTGCTTGTGAGTCACCAGATGTGGACACCGGGAAGCAAACTGTAGTGCTCTGCAAGAGCAGCAGTGTTCTTAACCAATGGTCGTATTTCCAGCCCCTGTGCTTGCTAGATTTAATGGTATTTTAATTACCCTCAAAATCTGACATACTGAGTTGTGCTTATAGAAGACCTTGACCTCCGATGGGAGAGACAGTGAAGGGCTTGCCTGGCAGGCATAAGGACTTGAATGATGCCTTGAACTCAGTGTTAAAAAAAAAAAGTCATCAGACATGGTGATGTGTGCTTGTAATGTCAGCTCTGGAGAAGGGGGGCAGGTGGATTCCTGGAGCTTGACTAACCAGCCTGGACTACTTGGTGAGTTCTATTCCAGTGAGAGATCTTGTCTCAAAAATACGATGGCATCTGAGGAATGAGAGCCGAGGTTGTGCTCTGGTGGCCTCATGCACACGTGTGCATATGTACTTGCACACACATACACGAAAGAAACCTTGGTCCTAGGTCCCACGATGGTAGTGGTGACTGCATCTTTGGTTTAGTGCTAAGCTCTGCTCATTTTTTTTTTTTTTTGGTAACTTCATTACTGACCATTTCTATGAGTCAGCAATAGAAGTGCCTGAGACTGATTTACTCTCAGTGTCAGTGCTGTGGGATGATCACACTTTCCTATAGCACTGGTAGAGAGGTCTCGCAGAGGATTCCACATAGCTGAGCTATAATCAGATCCTAATTCCTGAAGCAATCAGCCATGATTCATAGGCAGGTCTTAGTCCCCTTGTGCTAATATAGCAAACTAGCATATGTCGGGCGATTCGTAAAGAGCTGAAATGCATCTCAGTTTTGGAGCCTGCGATGTCTCAGATCTGGGCACTGGAAAGTCTGGCGTCTTGTGAAGGAAGGGTCTGCCTCATCCGTGCTTTTTATGTGTGCGTGAGGTGCTAGGGAAAGGAAGAGAAGGACGTCTAAGTGAATTCTTCAGCCCTTTTTCATTCCCGAGAATGGAGCTCACAGTCAAATCCTTTCTAAATGCCTCCTCTTGGTACTGCAGATGGATTTTGAAAGTATCATATTTCAAGAGTAGTGGTAGGGAACCTCTGGCTGGCCAGGTCTGGTTCCATGCTGATCCCTGGGGAAATGGGGCCAGGATTATTAATGTTGTGTGCTCTGTTGGTGTTGAAAGTCCCAATGACAGGAGAGAGAAAGAGACAGACATCAGTAGAGGCGAGTATCCTGGCCTTGGAAAATAATGTCGCCCTTTAAAATGGCGATCCCTGGCGTAATACCGGTTGAGCCCCAACAGCAGGAAAACCCCTGCAGAGGCCATGCTTCCACTTCCTCTGTCTTTGTGGAAACCATAGGCTAAGAGCCTTTACATACAAGCCATTAGATGATTGGGCCTTTATTGACTTTATCCCTCCCTCTCTGATTAACAAGCTTTAGGTAGGCTGGTTAAAGTGTCTAGTAATCATAGACCAATGCTATTGGGCCTCTCCCTTGAGCACCGCCCTACTTTCCCCAAAAACCCGTTTCCCTCCACAATAAATCGATTTGCACCGAGAGGCATTAATAGCCAGAGTTTGTCTCTTGGGCTAGTGACTGTCTGCCACTCATCTCCTCTGGAACTCTGCACCCACGAAAAACCCACAGTGCTCTAAAGCAGACGTAGAAAAAAGTTTTGGGAAGTTCTTCCCACTTGTTCATGACAAGGTACTCCCTGCCTTAACTTGGGCTTTGGGCCAGGTTCATGGAGGGTTCAGGAGGGTTCTCTTGACTCTGGAGAAGAAAAGGCTCTCTAGATCTAAGAACTTTGTTGCTTATCTTCCAGGTCTCTGGTATGGCATGAACACCATGGCTGTGCCTGCCAATTGTTTTCTGTTTTAGTTTGGCTTCCCTAGAAATCAGAGCCTGAGGCAGAGGTTTATGTTTAAGTGTTACTTCTTTACTAGGAAGTACGGTCACAGGTAACGCGTTGGGGGATAAAGGCATGAGTCAGGAAAGGAGGGAAAGCTAATACAAAGGTAGATTATTAAGTCGGCAACCACTTGTCAGGAGAAACACCCCAATCTTGCAGGATCATCTTCTGTGTGAGATGATATAAATGGCCAGTATATAAGAAGGACTATCCAAGGGACAAGTGGAGAAAGATTTACCCATTGGTCCCTTTCTGTCTGCCTTGGTTCAGAACTAGCCCCACAGAAGCTGTTCCCAGAGATTTCGCAGATATGTGTGTGGGCCTCAGTGGTGTCTCCCCTCAGTATAGTGAGAAATCACAGAGATGTGAGAAGCATTATATATAGCACTTACACTACAACATGGAAAACTCTCTGGGAAATGAAATAGCAGGCCAATATGCTAAGAGATCCCCTTCAAGGCAGTGGCTGCCACCAATTCTGAGAAGACTTAAGGCAAGAGGATTAATGAGACAAATTACAGTTGCCATAGAAACAGATGACTCCAAAGCCCAGAATGAAATTTGTCATCTCCCTCCTCCATAGGCTCTTATAGATTTTACTGCACCTGTGATCAATACTTCAGTGAACCTGGAATGCTTATCTGGCTAGTTGACCCCAAACTTTGATCCCTAAAGGTTTTATGCCTTGTTCACATGAAGCTGTGATTGCTTTAACTCTCCACTTACCTCTCCAATATTGCTGAGTAGAGAATCACCAAGAGATGCTTCAGGGAGTCTCCTACTTCTAAACGCCTCCCTTTACTTATCATGTGCCAGCAGCAATCCTGGCCTTTTGTAGCAGTCAGGGTGGACCCCTTCACCAGTTCATTCACACTTAGTGTGAGCAAGGCATAACATCGAGCAACCTTTGATGTCATCTTGGAAACTTCATTGGAACATTTTGTCTCAATAGGGAAGTCAAGGATGCCAGAAGCAGGAGGCAAAAGACTGTGTGGTGTGGGCACAGGATGAGGTTCTCTTGGGTTGAACCCATGTGGACCCAGTCAGAGCTCCCACAGAGCTGGTAGCCACTAAAACAACTAAAGTTGGGACAAGCAGCCAGTCCCTGGAGAGTCTGAGTACGAAAGAATTGGTTGTGGCACACAACAACTGTTTCCTTCATTTTTTTCTACATGGAAGACTGCCATGCAGAATGACGTACGCTTATCACAACGACTCTCGCACATCTGTAAGGTAGGCAGGCGGGTTGCTCACTGAGCACAGGCTGCAGGCTGGAAGCACAAGCTGAAATAGGCCTGGTGTTTTGTTTTCCTCTGAAAGAGTCTGAAGCCAGTGATATCCTCACAACTGTGGAGATTTTTAAGCTCTGAGATAACAGAGCATTGTTGAAGACAGACCCAGAATGGGCTTCTGTTGCTAAAACATTTGCTGCAGGTGACACACTTATTATAAAAGAACACTCATCCTGACTGCACAAAGAAAAACGAATGATAGTAACTTTAGAAAGTAGTTAACAAAATATAGATAAGGCAAATAACAGCATATGTAATCTCTTCCACCTTTTCAACTTGTTTAACTTGTTTAACTCTTTTCTCATATCACTTAGTATTTTCTACATATTTTAATTACTGTAATATCCCACCATATAGTTATATCACAATGTCTTCAACTAATTAATTATATTTGGATAATTTCCCAGTCTTTTATAATTAAAAAAAAAGAACCTTGTGAAATAGCCTCAGGATTGTATCTTTGTGAAATGTATGATTATTCATTCATAATTTTCTCAACATGAATTCTTGACTTTGAAAAAAATGTAGTCGGTGCATATGCAGATCAGCACTCGAGAGTGCTTTTTCTGACTTCCTTGCTAGTCATGCTTGTTAGAATTTTTAAATATTTGCCAATTTAAGGATGATAAAAGTAAATTCGCATTTAAATGACTACATGAAAAGCATTCTTCTACTAGAGGAGCAAGAGCTCCAGTTAACAAGAACAGAGTTAACATGTTTGTCTGGTTTGTATGTATATTCATTGCAATATATTTTAACGTTTGCACAAGCAGTTTTATAAATTCTCAAATGATAAAAGGGAAAGTGGTAAATGAGTCAAAGGCAGGCTGGTTTTTTTTTTTTTTTTTTTTTTTGGTTCAGAAATAGAAAGAGGACCAGTGGGTGGAAGAGGAGGGATAAGAAAGGGTTAATGGAATGAATGTGATCAGAATACATTGTGTATGTTTGGAAGTAACTTACATACACTAATACATTTCTCAAAATGGCCACAACTATATCTGCCTTTGTGTCCAACTTTTTAAATGTGATCCCGAAGTATCTCCTATTTGAAGTATTTGAAGTATCTCCTATTTAATTTGGGCTTGTTTTATAACTTGCTACTGACATGTAGCAAAAGTGATTTTTGGCTTTTGAGATTAGATTCTGAGGGGCCTTGAACTCTTATATTCACTTTCTTAGATCCTTGCAACCATCTTATAAATAAACCCGAACTGACCAAATGATGAGAATCGTGTGATCCAGGCCCTTCATCACCCCAGCAGTTATCCACTCACATCCAAGAAGTAGAATTATGTGTAGCCTACAGGTAAAGCACACATGTATTAGTGAGCATAGCTAACATCAAACTCACTCATATCAGCACAGCTTAAACTGGGTGACCAGACATAGTAAAAGTAATCGTTTCAAGACATCAAATTTGGAGACAGTGTTGTATAATTATTTAGCCTGAAATAAAACAACTCCTCTTGGAGAAGCACGGGAGGCTTGTACAGCTCAGAAAGCTAATGAAACTTATGGGGCACAGGAAGTTCACAGATCTTACAAGACTTAAAAAGCTCAGAAAATTAAAAAGCTAGTGAAAGCAATAAATAGTTGCTGGAAGAGTGGAAACTCTTCAGTGGAGTTGCCTGGAACTTCTGCAAGGAGCTCTGAGCATACTGCTTTCATGCGTTGTCGCCCATGTTGGGATGGGCTTGCGGGTAATGCAGTTGCCTTTGAGTCACCTGAACTCCTGTAACCCATCTTTCTTTCATGCTCCAATAAGTAACCTCAATAAACTCATTGGCTCACCAATTTAGACTTGAGTGGAATAATTTCTTTCACTTGTTGTTTCATCCCTATCTTGGATAAAGAGACATTTGTTCATCTATTTCCAAGAAAAGTTATATGTTTCATCTATTTTGAAGACGATCGCAGCCTTCCTTTGTGAAAGATTTTCATATTTGGAAAAAAATAGAAATAAAGTTTCAAAAAGTGACAGACAAAATTACAAGAGACATAGCATTCTATTTTATAAAGTGGTAAAAACAAAATTATGAGGGTTGACCCCTACCAGTTGTTAAATGTAAATGAGCCCCCTGCATGATACCTTCTAGAAATCTTGTAAGTGAGCAGTTCTCAGGGAATGTGTGATTTGGAAGAAATGATTCCAGATTGAGAGCACAGCTATGGAAGTCTTAAGCTTAATTGTACAACTAAAGGCCAGGTAAGTTGGGACAAGCATAAGAATAAAATCTTTAACAATAAGTTCAAACTATTAGCCCTACAAAAAACTATTTTGAGTGATCTGATACTGAATTTTTTTTCTTCATTCACCCAGAGGCAGTCTATTACCTGTAGTTGTTTCTGGCCAGATAATACAATAGACATTTGGACTCTCTTCAAGTTAAGACTTTTTCTTCATCAACAGACCCCGTTAAGAGAGAGACAGGGCAAATAAGAGAATGGGAGAAGGAATTGCAACACACAGAAAGCTACCATATGTCACGGACAGATACTTAGGAAAATGAATACCCAAATGGCCAACAAACATAAGAAAAGCCATTTGAAATCATCAGTCACAAGGGGAATTACATTAGGTCATAATAACCAGAATGGCCATCCAGATTGATGAGATGGAAGCTGGTCTATTATTTTCAGAAAATGCCTCCATTCCCTAAAGGTCAAGGCATGCATACCCACTCCTGGTTATATATTCAACAGGGGATGTGTTGAGTCCACTAAAAAATATGCACGTGAATATTTACCAAATTGCCATTTGTAATAAGACAAAACTGCAAATAACCACATATCTTTCAAATACAGACAATGAGGTAATCATATGATGATCATTAACTGTAATAAAAGAGAGTAAATTGCTGCTACATGAACAGCATGAGTGAGCCTCACAAGCATCATGTTGAACATACAAGACAGGCACAAAGACTGCATGATTCTGTGCATATGGGGAACAAGCAGACAACACTGATTTACTGTGTGAGAAGTTATGGGAATGTTATTTTAGGGAGAAGGACAGGTGACCAGCTGCTTGCTTCTACTGGTAATGGCTTGTTATGGGTAATTGTTTATCGTGAGTAGGGATTTTAGTGAGTGTGAAATAGCAAGGAGGGGCTTCTGAGCTTCTGGTAATGTTTGCTTTTCTTGTTCCAGAAGAGAACTGCGCAGACTGTTCACTCTGAACACTTACCAAGCTCTTTATGATTTGTGTACTTCTCCGTTGTTGATTATACTCTAGCAGGTAAGTTTATTTAAAAGAATAGAGCCTGGGAGCTGTTAGGGAGCTTCTGGAAAAAGAGACATGGAGTTGGAGAGAACAGAGACCTCTGGATAGCAAAGGCAGAGCATGCTCTCTAGAGAAGGGTGAGTACCTCTGCCTGTTCTTGAGTGAGACAGGTCCAGATAGTTTGGCTCTGGTTGATGGTGTGATATACAGGCAAGGATCACATCTGGGTGTCTGGGGAGCTGTAGAATCATAGGGACATAAATACTGTGGATTCAGAAAGCATCAACAAGGTCAGAAGGATTTGTCATAAACCAAAAACACAGCAGGCAAGGAGTGTGAGAGCCAGCATTGGCATTCAAATCTCTAAGCATATCACAGACATCTACAGGAAAGTAGGAATACAGATTTCTATAATGCAGGCATTTCCTGTATTAGTAAATAGGTTGGGGGCAGAGCGCAGACCTGGGGGCTAGGGCAAGCATACCCCTGTGTATGGACAGACAACATGCAGCCCTCAAGCTGCCCTGTTGAACTAGGAAAAACAGTTTCTTGCCCTGGTAGGTGTGAAGTTTTCTTTTTTTTTTTTTTTTTTTTTTTTTTTGGCATGGACAAGGATGAGGCAAGCCTTCTTGGGGGTCTGGGGTTGAAACACAGGAAGAAGGTGAGAGACTCCAGGGAGAACTCACAGTTCCGGCGCTAGGGTGTTTCAGGAAGGATCATGGTTTCTGATAATTCTCTCAGTGACAGGGAGGAACTTACTGTTGTGTGGGTGTTGTGTAAGATAATTAGAACCAAACCCGTGTAATTGGAAGAAGGCCTACCTTAGCTGCTATGGCTCCTAGGGTAAGAACAAACAACAGTTGGTCCTCAGATACGAATCGTGATATGGCCAGCATCCATCTCCCTCAGCCTGAAGCAAGCTCGCCATGGGAAATGGCAGGTGAGGTACTAATGCCTCCTTTCCACGCGGTGCCGCGGCTGTTCAGAGAACTTCCTCAGATGATTTCACCTGAAACTCACAACACCCTGAAGGAAGCAGGGCCTCTATTTCTCCCCTCCTGACAGGGAGGAAGCTGGGGCTCAGAGGTCAATGGGAAGTGCAGGAAGCACACCCTGGGAGTCCAGGATCCTCCTGCCCAAATCAGCATGGAAGCTGGGTGAAGGAGGGCAACTGAAGGCAGGAAGGCTGTTAAAGAATAACTTTGTTTTTAAATTTAGTCGCTTTTAGAAATTAAACCTAATTTGCGATTCTGTCTCACTCCAGTCAGAATGGTTATCATCAAGAAAACAAATGATAAGAAAAGCTGGTGGAAAGACTGGGAAAGGAGATTTCATATTCGCTGCTGCTGGGGGTATAAGCTGTTGCCACCGCTGTGGAAATAGGTGTGGCAGTTTCTCAAAAATCTAACAATAGAATCACCATGTTATATTGCTACTGGGTGTATACCCACAGGGCTCTGTATCCCACCACGGAGATACTGGTATGTCCATGCCTGTTGCTGCTCTATTCATAATAGCTAGGAAGTGGAGTCAGTTTAGATGCCCATCAACAGATGAATATTGAAAATGTGATGCATATACAAAATGGAATTTTATTCAGCAATAAAGAAAAGTGAAATTATGAAAATTTCAGGAAAATGGAAGAGTCTGGAAATCACTGTATTAAGTGAATTATTCAAGACTCAGAGAGACAGTTATCAGACACTTTCTTCTCCTATGTGGGTCTTAGCTTCTAATTTTTAATCCCTGTTTATTTATGTGAGAGTCAGTGTGCTATAGATCATGAAACTAGAGTGGGAACAATGAAGGGGGAAAAGAGGTTTTAAGAAGCCTGGCAAGAGACAGTAGAGAGGGAATTTCTTGGGACTAAAGGGCCCAAAGAGAGCAGATAGGAGAGGTCTGGAGCGTAAGCCTCATTACCCTGTGGTTGTTGCAGGCTGAGAGCTGTCCTGTGGACCCATAACATACAGAAACTGCTATGCATCTGTTGAGAAACAGACCCCGGCCCTTACATAAAGTTTTATTTAGGAATGTGTAGGAAAATCCAAGTTTTAGATCTACGGAGGAAAGGGCAGGGGAGGTTGGAAAATTTGATCTTACTCCTTTCCCTGGTATTTCACGGGAAATTAAATGTATGATTCTGAATGATTCACTCATTCATTTGTCCTTTTGTGATGTGCCTCCTTTGTAAGAGCTTCAATTTCAGACATTGGAGGTAGCACTGAGGACAGGATTTCCATCTTGTCCCAACTGGTCCCAGCGTCAGGAAGTTTGTAGTCATGGAAAATGGATGTGTATCGGAGACAAAGTGAATGTGTGAACAGAGTGGTAATCATAGGAAGTAATCGCCTTCAGAAAAGCAGGAAAGGGAGCTATGACTACAGTTTTGAGCACAGTGACCTCATTGAATAAAGACAGGAGAAGAAGTAGCAATCGTGCTTATTTGTGTAACGGATAAAGGTTGAAGCTGTGAGATCAGATTGGGGGCTATGGCGTCACCCAGTTGAGAGAGGAAGCTGCCTTGGCTGCTGATTTGGTCGTGGAAAGTGATCAAGCAATAGACAGATGTGATTTCCCTTGTGTGTACCCCTGCGCCAATGGAAACTATAATTTATTATTGATTAATTAATTATTCATTTTTTATGACTCATGGCAATTGGTGCCAGTTGTAAAGGTTCTATTCTAATTTTTAAGCATACCACTTCATCTTAGTTCTGCAGATGGATTGTCGTTCCCTTATCATCAAAGTATGGAATGCTTGAAGCATTTGAGGTTAGCTTTATACTAATACTGACTTCAGAAGAGTTTAGCATCTTGTATTCCATTTTTAAATCATGTATCACAGATGGCTGTCTTTCTATTAAAAATATATCAGGAGTGGCAGCAACAGTCTTTACTATTTTTCTTCATATAGTTATAACTTGAGTTAAAGATAGAAGATCTCTAGAGACTTCGTCATTCTAGAAACAACAAATACACAGGCACACAGTCACTATGCTGTTTCTGCACCAATGGGAGACATTGCTAGTTGATTACCGCATTCTTTCTCACTGAGTCCCGAAGAACTTGGGGTCAACCAAATGGCCACTAATAGGTTAGATTTGGCATGAGTTAAAATTTGCCATTTCTTCAAGTAACCACTCATTCTGACAGGTTCATGGTATTGGACAGGAACCTTTATAGCATAGTGGTATATTGATTCCACCTTTGTCTTCTCAAATGCTGTGGTTTTTTTTTTAACTACCTACTGCCTCTTTGATCTTCTTCAGATGACTTAGAGTTTCTGAGCCTCAGTCTTCTCATCTATAACTCACTGAGTTGTTGCCTTGTGTAATGTGTGATTTCAGTCATACTGTGTGTCTGCAGATGGGATCTATCTAAGAAGAGGTATGTACAGAAAGGCTTCTATTTGTAGTTTTGATGAGCATTGTGGGATGCTGTGGATCTGAAGGGTAGTTTCTGTGAGGCAAACACAAACTTCATTTATGAACCAGAGCAAGTACAGGCCTGCGATTCAAATTCGTATAGATACATTTACTATTCTCATCCAAAGGCCAGTAGAGAGAGGTTTCTTTCACTGGTAGGAAGTTTTAGTTTCTAGTGAAAACATTCACTGAAATTGTAGTTCTTCAAGAGTCTTAACTCAATCCCATCTCTTGCTCTCAGCCCAAAGCCTCACCTCTGATTTCTGTGTGGTCACTGGACTCCCATCCCAGCTTGTTAAGATCGCTACCCTGTGTATCCCACCAAGTGCTACCAGGGGAGCCACACCATCACAGAGCTCTCTGCTTTTGCTTCTGACTCTTCTTTTTTATCACTAAGCAATAAGCTAAAATGTCATCTATTTTCTATTTCATCTATTTCTGGACACTCGTTGTGGGAAGGTCTTAAAGCTATCTGATTCTGCCATCAGTTCACAATCAGAAACAATTGCACATCAGGTGTTTATGAAACACAAATTGACGTCAACCACCGAGCTTAGTGTGGGAGATAGGAATGCCTATAAAATAAGGCCACTGCCCACAAGATCACATTCTAGTAGGGTGGGGAGCCATGTAGGGTTTGTGTCATCTAGTATGATCGGCACAGAGACCTACTAATATAATTTCAGAAGTGAAATAGGGCCGCCCAAGCTTCTGGATGAGCTCAGATGGAAGAAGGAAGGCTTCTGGAAGAAGAATCACATAATCTGATACTGAAGTATGAATGCAGCGAATGAGGTGAAGAGAGGAAGGTACATGGTCAATTTGAAGAAATTGTAGTTTTTACAAATTACAAAGAAATTTCATTGCTATTTGCCTAGAGTTCCAGGAACAGGCCGCATCTTATTGCTGGACTCAACACACAGATTTCTGATGAAGCTCTCCTGATACTTTGGCAAGAAGACAAAGGCAGTGCCATAAACATAAAGCTCTCTAGTTACAAGAAAATGAGAGTTCCCTCGGGAAGTCGGAACTGTAGAAAGAGATGCCAAAAGTGTGAGATTCCAAAAACGAGATAGATATGCAAGAGATTTAGGAGGCAGAACATGCATAAAAGGGCAGCTAGAACAGCAGAAGGCAGGGAGAGCCCTCACAGTCTGCAGGGAAGATCTTATATTTGCGAAAGAGGGGAAAGGAAACAAGTTTAGACAGTGCTACTTTGATACACAGCTTTTGTATAACTCAAGGTATGTGAGTTCACTTTAAATACAGATTATAAACAGCGGTAACCTTTAAGATATTATCCCCTTTTATCAACTTATACTTCAAAATGTCATAAATAAAAGACACTCAAAAATCAACTTAAAAATAAAACTGGGCATTTCTTTCCATATATTCAGTTATTAATGGCCCTAAAGCACGGCCCACTAAGACGGGACATAAGAAAACCCCTCCTCCCCAAAGGGAAAAGATTTTTGTCTTCTTACAGAAATCTATGTTCCAGCTACTTCAACAAATCCATGCTGACCAAGAAGATGGCCCAACTCTCCTTAGAAGAAAGAAAGACCTAATCAAACTTCACTCCAAGGCTGGTACTAACTTACAAAAACATTCTTCAACAAGAAGTTCAAACTTCTTGTTGAGGAGATTTCAGCCATGCCCTCCTGGCTGGCTCGACCACCTTAATGCTCAGTGATTTTCCTTGCCTCGGGTCCTATCCTGTTAACCTCTCTTTACAGGAAGCTACAGGAAGATGGTCCCCTGAGACCTCCACTCAGAGATGTCTGTCTCTCTGGGTCCCACTTGACTCTCAATTCCCAGTACCTACTTAATGTCTCTGTTTCAATACTGTACCTAACTTTCCAGTCTACTCACAGCTGCGCCTATTAATGCTTTATAAGACAAATCTCCAGTGCCCCTTTACAGACGCTACAGGATACCTTACAGGATTTTCCTCTGGATCCCATTCTATATGCTCTCTTGATTTCTAAACCAACAGGTGTCAACCCTCCTATGCTTCTCTGGTGCCAAGGACTCATCAGTCCCTGTATCAACTCTTCCCTCCAGGATTTTACACACCTCTACAAGATTATCCACAGGTTTATATGGGCCCAGAAGCTGAGAAAAGATCAAGAAAGAAGAAAGATCATCCCATCCCCCCACACATTGACTTCTACTGGAGCCACGCCTGTCTAGAGACACACTATTTGGCCTGTGACCTCCAGGACAAACTGGATTGAGCCACGACCTCCACTGCTGCCAGCTTCACATCTCTTCATGGACAGACAACTCCCCTTTACTGGGATTGTGCTGGACTTGCTAACCACTGAACAGAAGGAAACTAGTGGGAGGTATGCTCTTTTATGTTAATGACGCTGGCTGGTAAAATGGGACAGACATGTACCCCCCAAACCACCAGTGGGATCTGCATGCCTGCTACACCCGTAATGCCTTTATGCCATGATATTTAGCCCTTCAAATTGTTTGATCCCTTCTGCTCCTTGGTCCCAATCTTGTCTATTGGGACCCTCCTTGCCCTAGCCCCTGTGTCATCCAGTTTTTACAGTAGCAGATAAACAACTTTACCAAACTTGCTACCAATTGGGTTTCAATTTAATACTAAACTGTCTATCAAATAGAGACTAATAATGATAATTATATCTCTATCTTATAAATAAAAAACAAAGGAAGAGCTGTGGGGCTGTCCTAAAGCTTCAAGTGGGTTGAGGCATGCTTGAACCTCAGATTTTCTCACCCCGAGAACGGTAGGAGTTTGGTTGTTCCCCACTTTCTTAGCCCTGGCCAGAACCCAGCTAAATATTAAAGACTGCCTGCTTCACAGAAGGCCACTAGCAAAGGAATATGGCTTGGTTGGTGCTTATCCGCACTGTAGCTGGAAGCCTAGGGCTGAGCCCATTTACTGATAAGGCGTCTTCCTCTTTTTCTCTGTGGGACCACACCTTATGTAGAAGATTCCATTGCAAGACCTTGATGCTTAGACTTGAGCTCCACATGCAAATAAGGCTACTTAAGGACAAGTATCTTTGTCTTAACCAATGGCTCCCATCTCTGGGTACCAAAGACCCTCTCCTGCCTGAACCCTATAAATGTAAACACCCTTGCTTTAATAAAAGAGATATATGCTCCTCTGACTGGCTCTCCCGAGAGTCTGATTTGCTCTCATCAGCACTTGGTCCTCTGATCTGGTATCCACTTGGATGTGTTGACCCACGCCTTGCACTTTCCTTCTTGCGGAGGAGGGGCTTAACCTAAGTGGCCAATAGCTGTGGGCAGAGGAGAGAGAGAGAAAACAACAGTGCTATAACTCAGGAAATATTCCCCAAGCCAACAGGGAGTTATGCATTACCCTTAGTTAGAAGAGTCTAAGTTGGGTAGAAATGGCCAGACCATAGTAACCCCACACAGTATTGTTAGGTAACCACATAGCTTCAGTGGGCACTCAGTGACAGATTCTGAAAGAGGAATGACACTCCTTGTGGCAGGTGCTGTTTAGAACCTCTATGGCTACCATATCCCCACTGGAAATGTCATACTGGCTTTCTGACTTATATACAAGTTCCATGTAAATTTAATCATTATGTTTCTATCACCTAGAATCTGTTCATTAATAAGTTTCCAGTTCTCATTGGTGTAAGGCTGAGACTGAGTCATGTTATGTCAGAATTATGCAGCTAATACCTGGAGAGCCCCATTCTTCCTAGCATTCTTTCAGCCTGTTTATATAAAAATAAGCTGTCCCAGCCCCTGGCCCAGTGTATCACATGCATACTTTCTGGGTTTAAGTCTAGTCTTTCTATTGCACTGAGCCTTTGTCTCACCAATTCAGTGTTTTTACTTGATTCCGATGCTAACTTCTTTCCATCTAGCCCAGAGAAGACTAACAGCTTTGCTATTAACACATAGAAATATAACTGTCCACCAAAATATTTGATCTGTTTTAGAAAAAGTATTATCAATATCCAAAATAAACTAACATTATTTTCTCAAAAGAAACTTTTTTTTCCCACTGAGATATTCTTTAACATCTTATCAGGACTGTTCAGTACATATAGCTTGCGTGAAATTCTTTGTTTATAGGTAAGAGAATGTGCCTCTGCTTTCCTTATTCTAGGGTATGCAGGGTCAATGTATAAAAGTAAGCATCTTGACTAGTGGTTCTCAAGTTTCCTAATACTGTGGCCCTTTAATACAGTTCCTCATGTTGTGGTGATCCCCAACCATAAAATTATTTTTGTTGCTACTTCATAATTGTAATCTTGCCACTGTTATGAATCATAATGTAAATATCTGCTATGCAGATGGTCTTAGGCGACCCCTGTGAAAGGGTCATTCAACCCTCACAGGAGTCGAGACCCACAGGCTGAGAACCACTGCTCTGACACTCATACAGATGAACATGATATTTCTGTTTCCTGTGCACAGTCTTCCATCCTAATATGATCTACCCCTGCCTGACACTGTTATTTGGTTTCTTACATTGAAGACTCTTATTCACAGAGTCAAGAGAGCTTTGTTTTATGTTTGCAAAGAGAATTCTAGTTCCATTCCACTGCATCTAATGTTCTTTGCTTCCGCTTTGATGCCAGCAGTATATTTTTAAGAACTGTATTTTGAAGCACTTGATCTAGGCTCAGATGACTCAAAATGGCATGTTCTTTGAGAATGAAGACAAATTATCAAGTGCTTAAGTAAGTGGGCTTAAGGGAAATGTATAGTTTCCTTGTGAGAATTAGTAAGAAGAAAAAAAAGGATAGACAAGAACACTGAGAAAAGGTCAGAGAAGTTGCTCCTTCCAGAAGTTTCTACTGGCACTGAGGATCTGGAACTGAAAAAAGGTCTTTGAAAACTGCCTGACATTTTCTTTTACAGTTAATGATAGAAACATTCTTGATAAACTAAAGGGTCAAATGCTCAGTTGGCAGTGAATTCCAAGACTCTGTGCCTAACATGGGAAGGAAAGATCTGAATCCATGCCCCACTCCCATGCATGTCTTCCCTTTTGAGCACCCACAGTGTTCTATAGTCACGTGTCACCTGTTTTTTCAAGGCTCCTAGGCATAGCTCTGAGTGGAAACTGGTGTATAAGGTGTGCATAAGTGTTGACACCTAACTAAGAAAGACACTCTGTAGTGTCTAATTACGGAAAACTAAAAAGCAAACATGCAAAAATTAAAGGAGAATATGATAACATGGATAGGAAGGTCACCAATGCCTAAAACTTAGGATTTGCATATGTAGATTAGGTCTCCTACCCAGCTCTGTGATAACTGCAATTGCTTTATAATTGTCCTGTTCCATGTGTTTATATAATTACTCCATTCTTTAGCTCCCGTGTTTTGGTTAGATAATTCAACTAAATGTTAAGATATCAAATGAATAAATAGAGCTGCAATTGAATGGGGATGATGCCAGCTCTGAGTATCATTATTAAGGCTATAGGTTTCAACAAAGATAGGATTAAATGCTGATTGTATCTAAGTACTTTAGTGTGTAATGTTATTAAAAGGTCTTTGGAAAGTCCCCTTCCCCCTTTGTGAAACATAGTATGCTCTTGTTGCTGCTAATGACAAAGTTCCAAGTGGGTTACTTATTGTAATAGGATATTATAGTGGATTTGAGATTATTTTTCTGGGACAGTTAAAAAGAAACAGTGCTGTTATTTTGTCGCCATTGAGTTCAAGGGGAAAAAATAAAGAAATCACAGTTTTAACATAAGATTTGAAGACTAAATACCAATGTTATTTTTGATTGTGATGCAAAAATAATAATACATAAAATTCGACAATGCTTTAAGAAAATAATATACTGTATCCAGGTGAGATTTATTCCAGGGTTGTTTCAGCAGTAGGAAGTCCACTAAGGTCACCGGCAATGTTAATATCTCCATGGAGAAATCATGTGCACATCTCCACAGGGGTTAATAAAGACGTTGATGAAAACCAACACCTATTCATGATAGGAGCATCCAACTAAACAGGAACTGAGTGAGACTTTCTCCATATACTAATGAGAAACACAAGAATATTTCCACTATAATCAAGAATTGACACCACGATGTAGTCATGAAAAGATGAGATTTCATCATTTATATCAATGAAGGTAGACTGAGAAGACAGTCATGTTAAATGAAATAAGCCAGGCCTGGAAAGATAAGAACTTCATGAACTCACTTCTATGTGAAATATAAAAATAGCTGATCTCATAGGAGTTGAGATTAGAATAGTGGTTACCAGAATCTGGAAAAATAGGGAGCAGCAAGAGATAGGAAGAGATTGACCAATAGATGCTACTTAGGAAAGAACTTGCTGTCCTGTGATACAGTAGGATAGATAAGAATATTGTACTATAAATTAATAAAAACTAAAATGAGAAGAAAGGCATTTGAATGCTATTTTATAAGAAATGATAAAGTAGCTGGACAGTGGTGGTGCACAGCACTTGGGAGGCAGAGGCAGGCAGATCTTTGTGAATTTGAGGCCAGCCTGGTCTACAGAGTGAGTTCCAGGATAGAGTTACAACAGAAAAACCGTGTCTCAAAAAAAAAAAAAAAATCAAAACAAAGAAATGATAAAGTTTGAGAAGACAGGGACACTTTGATACATTACAGGATGTATGCATGCATTAAAACATCACATAGTGCCCCATGAATAGGTATATGCCAATATGTCAATTAGAAAAAAAATGACAAAAAAGAATGTTTTAGATGCCCACTAAATTTATAAATGTTAACCTTTTGCTAGATTTATTAGTCATTGCAGGTAGAGTAGAAAAATTGAAAATAAGGGCTAGAGAGAGATGCTGCAGCAACTAAGAACACTGGTTGTTCTTAAAGAAGATCCAGGTTTAGTTCCCGGTACCCACATGACAGCTCAGAACTGTCTGCAACTTCAGTCCCAGGGCATGTCCTCTTCTGACCTCTGCAGGTATCAAGCACACAGGTGGTACAGATGTACATGCAGGCCAACTAGCCATATGCAAATTACACTCAAGAAAAGGAAAAAGTGAAAGTATAGAATGGATAAATGAAAAGTTCCTCTATACATATAGCATGGTACCTTGAAAACCTAAAAGAACGAAAATACAGCTTACTCAAACATCATCGTGAAGATGCCAGTTATTCCTGGTGATTTCTAAGCGTGCCACATTACCGATGAAATTATGAATAAGCTTACCGATAGACTTTTATAAGCCAATATGGTAGTGCTTTAAGAAGTCTCAATACAGGAAAACACTGAAAAAGAAAATTACCAGGATGGAGTAACTCTACTAGATATTAAGACTCACCATAAAACCTCTGTAATTAAAACAGTGAGGTGTTGGACTTGTATAGACCAACTGACCAGGAAATTGTTTTTATAGATGCATTGTGAAACTTTAATAAGGTACTACATATACTTGCTTTAAGTTAAGATTGAGGTAAGTTCTGGGTCCTTCTGAACGGTACTTATATCATAGATACTTTGCAAACATTTCTGCATAACTACTTCTCAGTTTCCGACCCCATCCACCACGCAATTGCTGGAACTCCTCACCATCGTCTACTTTTCTGATTTATTCCTTCTTCCCTAGAGACCTTCTCTCTATCCATGGCATTAACTCCTATATTCTTTTCCTGAGAGCAAACCATAACAGCATCAGATTTTGTGAACTGTTTATATTGATCAATACCAGAAAGACAACAAAATTACTTGGGTTTCCAATGTAGAGGCATTACTCCCCATTAAAGGCCCCCACCTGGAGTCTGGCTGTAAAGCATTTGTAAGCACAGCAGTGTGTTGTAGGTGAGACAGAGGTACAATCAGTGCAGAAGGAAGGTCCACTAATTAGGACCAGGGAGATCTCTGCTGAAAGAACAAATGGATCTAGGATGGATCTTAAAGGAGGAGAATTTCAGGAGAAAAGTTATTTGAGAAATGAATTTTTTTTATTTGCAATTTACCTTACTTTTACACAGTGGTATAAAGGGGAGGAAAATCAAAGAAATCTAAGAGAATGGGCTCCATTATGTTCCTCATTTTTTTATACAGCATACAGAAAGTTATTACAGGAGCAGAGAGTTATATAAAAAGGCATTTCCCCCCACTGAGTCATTTCCAAGAAATCCTAGAAAAACCAATATTAGGAAATTACCTCTTCTTTTATTGAGACTAAGGACTTGGTTTAATGGAACCACTCATTAGGGAGGTGCAGAAAGAAATTTCTATTAAGATTATCCCCATTTTGTTATGTGGGAACAGCAGAGCATGGAATCTGGGTATAGATTGGCAGCCAGAAGTTGGATGTGACTTTGAAAGAAATGTACCTGAGCCTGGAAATACTCTAAGAGGGACACCCATGTACCTAAAACACAACCTCTTTGTAACCTAAAACTACTTATCTTGATCAAATGTATCTATCTATTCATTCTCTTCCCAGTTATCCATGGTCAAACCTTTAGTAAGTTACAGTACATGTTTTCTCTTGTATTTTTCTCTCTCATGTAATCAGTGGTTATAAAGAGATTGTGGAACTCGACCAGGTGGTAGTAGCACACACCTTTTATCCCAGGATTTAGGAGGCAGAGGCAGGCAGATCTCTGTTAGTTGAAGGCGAGCCTGGTCTATAGAGTGAGTTCTAAGACAGCCAGAGTTGCAACCAGAGAAACCCTGTCTCAAAAAAATAAGAGAAGGCGCGAGAAGTAGGGTGGGCTGGGGGTGGGGATTGTGGAACTCACATTAACTGAGTACTTGGTTTCTATTGGGCACAATGCTTTACATATGGGTACCATGGTTTACATATGTTGTTTCATATAAAGCATCTAAAAGGGGGTTGTATAACAAGCCCAACATCCCACAGATTGTGTTTATTGTTAACATCTCTCGTACCTCTTAGTTCTAGCTGAGCCCAAATCCTCATGATTTCTGTTATATCCTTGAAATTCTTTCTGTGGGAACTCAATGTAATATTAGAGTAGCTTTGTTTAGAACAACGATAGGGCCATGAAGAGTAACATTGATGGAAAAGTCTTCAGAGCTCTAAATTGTTAATTTGCATAATTAAGACTAAGGAAGGTTAAATGACTTCACCAAAGCGATACGCTAATTAGTGACAGAACTTTGGGCAGAGACCAGGTCTTAATTTTAGTGTAGTGTTCTTTTCTTCCCTTTTAATAGCCCCAAGAACTAGAAAGGAACACGAGAAGACAACAGGATCCACAAGGAAACTCACTTTTACTTCATCAAGATGTCAGGGTCTTTAGATGAAATTGGTACCCTGACAATCCTTATGTTTGGAAATCCTTTGAGATTTTCCTTTGAATCATCATGGGCCAATGTAGTTATGAAAGCCCTTTTCTGAACGATTGTGTGTTGTTTGTGTGGAATCTCATTGGGAGAAAGAACGAAGTTATTAGGAGAGAGTCGAAAGTCCTTCAACCAAACCACCTAATGAGAGATTCCAAGTATCTAGGAGACAAATGTCCCTTGACTTTATCTTCCAGACAGACTCCAGATGGCCAAGCAAGGCTGGAATTCAGAGCTCTCAAACTCAAGACTGGAGAAGCAGCCAGTGGTCCTCTACCCTACACGCCCCTCCGTTCACTCAATTGTTGAGCCTTGCTCTGTTGTTGATTCATTCATCTCAACTTTAGGGAGTTCTGCTGTGGTCTTTTTATAATGTTCTGAAGTTAACTCAGCTCAAAGTAGGGTTTGTTTACCTCTGTCTACCCACCCAACAGCACCACTTACGCATTCCTAGAAATGAATTTTTTTTTTCAATTTGCTCTCTTCCTTGAGAATTAAGAGACTGTTTATGGTTCTGGCAGTTTTATAGCACAGACAGAAACCATCTCTTTCATGTTCAGTTTCCAGCATTCTTTAAATAAATTAGTGTGGTGTATAAAAAAAAAAAAGTGCCTTTATTTAAAAACATTTCTCTTATAGGAATCATTATAAAGTGCAGAGTTATTGATGCGTTGACTTGAACTTTTAGATAAAAGATACACACTAAAAGAGTTGCTTTAAGTAAACACTATCTTGTGCATACATTAGCCTCAGGTAAAAGCTATTTGCTGTGATTTAAAATATTGATCATTTCAAAAGACTAGATGTGTGAACTCATGACTAATTTTATCACAGGACAGGTCTCCTCCTAAATCCAACATTCCTCTGTTTTATTTAGAAGCAAAACAATCCAAAGTAGATGTGAGAAATGAACTCCCTTTGCACCACACATGCTGTGGTCTTTCCTCTCCCTTTGCCTATATTTGCACTAATGCCCTCTCATTTGGAGTTCCTGTCCTGCTGTATTCTCATCTGTAAATTTTACCCAACCTTTACGTTCCCAAAGCTTCCAGAGAGTCCTTGTCAAATCATTTAGAAATAGAAGACACATAAGATGTTCTTCTGAATCATCATATTTAACACTTCTTTAAAAGCATTTCACTCCTGAAATGCCATGTGAGTTGTCTGAATGCAATGCCTTCTGAAGAAGAGAATGCAGTCGCTACAATTTCTGCTTCACTGTGAGCATTCACACATACAAGCCAGCCTTCTTAGAACTGTTCCTCTTAAGTTCAGTTTAGCACTTACATTTTCTCTCAATGTCCTGAGTGTCTTTTTTACGTCTGCATTTGGCAAACATCTCTCTGCACATACTTATTAAGCACCTACTATGTATGGACTGCTAGGTACAATAAGACAATAAACTACATTGGATAAACTGTCACCAATCTCAAGTCATGAAGCTGTGCATTCCTCACACAACCATTTACTAAATGCTTTCAGTAGGGTAAACCGTGGGTTGAATATTCAGAGTCATTAATAAGAGAGAAGAAAGAAAAGTAAATCCTTGCCCTCAGAGTAAAAAAAAAAAAGAAAAGGAGTCATTAATAAAAAAGTCATTTTGCTGAGATGAAAATGAAAATGGGATGAAAAGACTGATGGGTGCTTCATCCAGGAGGCAGAAAACCTCCTCCCCCTCCTCCTCCCCCCTCCCCTTCCTCCTCCCCCTCCTCCTCCCTCCTCCCTTCCTCCCCTCCTCCCCCCTCCTCCCCCTCCTCCTCCCTCCTCCTCCTCCTCCTCCTCCCCCTCCTCCTCCTCCTCCTCCTCCTCCTTCTCCTCCTCCTCCCCCTCCTCCTCTTCCTCCTCCTCTTCCTCCTCCTCCTCTTCCTCCTCCTCTTCCTCCTCCTCCTCCTCCTCCTCCTCCTTCTGGTAAAGGAATAGATAGTGAATATTATACGCTTTCCCATGAGGTCTTTGTTTCAACTACTCCCCTTTGCTGTTATTCTGCAAAAACAATCTTGAACAATATGTAGATGAATGGCTTTGGCTGTTATCTGGAAAACTTCCATTACGAAAATGAGAAGGAGTTTCAGTGATATTGATGATCATCTCCCCAAAGTTTTGTTGGGTCTTCCCTGGTGGCTGCAGGCACCTGCCTGTCCCTGCCTTGCCAGCACCAGCACCAGTGAGTCTCAGTGATCTTCTTGTCTCTAGGTCTTCAGCGCTACGATTATAGACGTGTGCTGCTATGCTACTAGGGCTTGTTTTTTTGTTTATGTTTTTGTTTTTGATTTTTTAAATGTGATTCCTGGGGATTTAAATCAGGTCTTTATGTGTGTGCCTGAGCCTTTATGTGTGTTTTGAGCTCTCCAATAGCATGTTTTTTAGTGATTGTACTACGCTTGTTGCTTAAATACTCCATAACTCATTTAACCACCCAAATAATGTTGAACATTCAGTTGTTATATTCAACATTTATAACCTCCTCCCCAATTCATATAATATACATTTAAAAAAATGTGACCTTTAAATCTAGGCCAAAGGACCATTTTTAGTTCTTGGGCCTTTAAAGATGGCAGCTTCTGAAACTTCCTGTTTCCTGATCTTCTCACCCTTGGGACCCGATACCTATGCATGGGCAGGAATGCTAAATAAGGTATAGAGAGGACTACACGGAGAGAACCTGCAGCTCTGGGCTCTCCACTGCAGCTCTGGGCTCTCCACTGCAGCTCGGCTCACAGCTGGAGTATCTTGGAGGTGGTCTTCCCTCTCTGTGCCCCAGCCAGGGTTATGTGGAGCCCAGATGAATTTTCCTTGCAAAAGCCATGTCCCAACTACAATTTATAAGTTAAGTATGCATTGGCTATACTTTTTCTTTAAACAGCTATATTTTAGAAGATCTGTCGCACAGCCTTACATAACCAGAACAATCTGATTATTGTTTTAGAACTGATGCCTGGAAAAGGAAGGACTGTGTGAGACTACACATATCTTTTTATATATACACATAACTTTTATTAATTTTATTTTTGACAGTTTTATGCATGTATATGACACATTCTGGTTTCGCTCTCTCCTACACACACCCACACACACACACCCACACACCACACTTCCTATTTTCCTTTAGCCCCTGCCTATCTCCTCCTCCTCCCAACAGGTCTCTTTTCATATTCATGTCTTTTTACTTTGTTTTGTGACCCCCCCCTGAGTTTCAGGACTGTCTTGATGACCACAAGTTTTAAACTATCCACTGGAGCCTAGTGAACTCACTGTAGATACACAAGTGAAGATACTGACTGCCTCTCCTCTAGAGTTGCCCAGTAGCCAATAGCTCAGCTGAATGTGTTTCTTTAGTCCCTCCCCATCCATCATTGACCCATGATAGGCCCAAAGACTACAGTGTCCTACCAGTTATTGGTACATACGGCTTTGTGGCCATTTAGAAGATAAGCCTCAGTTTCTACTCCTGTCATCAATGTAAAAGAGTGTCTGTTTCACTATGCAGTTGGATGGATTGAATGTTATAAGCAAACTCCTGTAACTGTAATTTTCAAATGTTAGCTTATTGACGCAAGGCAATTCTGTTAGCCATTTACTTACTTATGTGTACATCATTTTTACTTTTAATTTATAAAACTCTTTAATGAAGAACACTATCTTCCTGCCTGTATCTATGGTACACTTTCCTTTCTGCTCATTTGCTTTAAAATACCTTTCTGAAGGTTTGTTTAAAATTTCAAAACATAAATGAACATCTGACAAAAATTATTGCCACTTTCCTGTGTGGAAGAACAAGCAGAAGAGGTGATCCATGAAGACTGGCAGAAATAAAGCCTGAAAATTCCAGATTGATAACCTGAGCAATCTGCAGATGTCACACGTCCAAGGAGAAGGGCTGTGAGACCGTGTCCGTGGGGGAAGGACTCTTTTGAGGGTCTACCAATAAGGAGCTTTGTTGGGGTGAAAGAGGGCTGAAAGCACAGATGAGAACGCACATTAGTGCCAGAGTCTCTGACCGACGGAAGCTGTAATAGCAGATGATCACTTCTCTCAATATTATACATCTCTCTGCCAAGTGTGCATCTCTTTGAAACAGCACTGTCTTCCAGTCTAGGAGTCTGTTTTTCTATGGGCTTCTCTGCAATAGAATGTGCCTTGACAAACTCGATTATTTATTTATTTTCTATGCTTCTTAAAAGTTGTAAACTTACACTGTAAAGTTTAAATTCAAAAAGGAGGAAAGAAAATTACCCAGTTCCATCATCCAGACACAATGCTATTAACAGCTTGGTGAATTTACTTTTAAGCCTCTTTTTTTCTATGCATTTTTAATATAGTTGAATTAATTTTGTATAAACAAATATATGACCTGAACTTTTGTTTAATATTAAATGAAAACATTTTCCTTTGTTATTCAAGACTAGTCATAAACATTTTAATAACTATACAAAGTGATATTGTATATTTAATTATTTTGCATTTTTGTACAATATTTAGCTTTTCCATTTTTGTCCCTGTTATGGGTAATTTTCTAGTGAACGTCTTTGTATTTTTCTGCATTATTTTTAATTCTCTAGAAGCGAATTTTGGGGTTCAGGGCCTATGAACTTTGTTAAGTCTCAGTGCATTAGACATGTAGAAATGTTAACTTATCAGGAAGAAAGTTTGCTTTCTTTGAAAGGCTTTATTCTATGTGGATGGCTCATCTCTTAGGCTTCAGGCTTTGGGGGCTGGTGTGTTACTATTTCCTCCAGACATTCCTTATCAGAAGGAGGGCAGTGAGGGGGTAAGGGTGGCAGGGGCACAGACAGTGGGCACTATGTGGGCAGTTAGGCGTGGGGATATGGAAGGGTGGGGCAGAGATTAAAGGCTCTTAAAAATGTTGGGCTGATCAGGATGAGTGGAGCTAGGAGCTTACTGCCTGTTCCTGCAAAGATTCCTTAGACACAGCAGTGAACTGTATTGGTGAGATAGGTCTTCAGAGGGCATGGATTTCTGTGGAAGATGGACACATGGTTGCCTTGATCCTTTCCAGCAGGATGAGGCAGCCCTTGGAGTTAAGCTCATGCTGATGTATTTGAAGCTCCAAGTCTCTTTACACCTCAACACAGACATGCAGGATTTAAGGGTGGCTGGTCAGCCTTGCCGTGCTCAAAGGCTAAAATCCTCTTACAAAAGTTGTTGAGGTGCTTGATCAAATTTACTCGAGGTGTTTACTTTATAAATTTACATTAATATTGTTGGCTTAGTGGTAGAATTTGCAATTCTCCTTTTCAAGTTCTTGCTTTGCTCTGTGGGGAAATATTTCTTAATTTGCCCATGTACAGTAATATTCAGCCTTTAGGCCCTCATTGAGAAGGAAGAAGTTGGGACCCTGGACTCTGCTCTTTCAGATGCTGTAGCTGCAATAGGTTATTTGTCTAGAGGTAGAGAGTCCCTAATTGGGTGTCAGTGAGGCACAGGAAGCTGTTCATCCCAATCTCCTTCTAGGAGGGAATGTCCTCTGACATGAGAGTAGAGTCAGCAGAGAGCCCTCAGCTCTCAGCCTCTGCGGTGATATCTAAAGCCATGTAAAGCAACCTCATTCACATCTCACACAGGTGACTGATCTAATCAAGGACTACAAAGACCCAGTTTGTCCAAGACTGTCAAATCTAGTGGGCCATAGTTGTATGGGTTTACTTATGAATCATTTATTCTATATAAGACATCATTACTTTAAACATAGTAAGCTAGAGTCAGGAACACAAGTATTGCATGGTTTTATCTTATATGCCGAATCCGTTTGTCTGTCCATGCCATGAAGTAATACAAAAGGAAATATGGGTGGAAGGAGGTCTAAAGGGAGGTGTGGATAGGAGAGGGTACTAGAATAAATGTAACATGAGAGGAGGAGGGACTCTGTGGGGTGAGGGGAGGGAGGGTCCAGGAGGAGTGGGAAAGAGAGAGGTCAGTGTGTATGTAGAATAAGCACAAAGTATAATGACATCAATGCATGACTATGCCACAGTGAAACACCTTTTATAAGCAAACTAAAAAAGAATGATAAAAAATTTTTGTATTAAAAAAATCTGATGGGTCATTTAGCTCTGGAGCATCCCATGGGCTGAGCCCCAGCTGTAGTTGCCTTACATGTCAGCCTGTCCTTTCTACCATCTCCTTGTCCTTTCCCTGCCTCACATCATTGCATCCCAGGTGATCCCGAGACCCTCACCAGTAGTCTTCCTGAACATTAAATCTACCTGAGTCATTTTCTCAGGGTTTGCCTCTAAAGGGGGTCTGCTCTCATGCCACTCCAAAAGAAGGATGGAAGGGAACAAGGCCGAGTGTAATGTCCATCCGCTGTCTTCGAACCTCATTGGCTCCACCTGTCACCTGCAGCTTGTCCTATGCTGTGCACACGTCTGTTCCAGTCCTTTCTGCAATCTTCCCATCTCTCATCACCCAAGGCCTATCCTTGTTTTACTTAGTGGAAGTGAATCTTTGTTGGCTACGTTTTAACTTTAATCAGATTTCTCTCTGTTTGGAAATATTACAGTCTGGAATAAATCTGGAGAACACAAGGTTCTTTGTTCCAAGACTCCCTGTCTCTGGAGGATCCTGGTTTACAAATCGCTTTCTCTCTAAAATCATGATACGGATCATGAAGTGCCCTCCTTATCCAAGGAGTGGGGCCTCTTAGCCTTCCCTTTGCTCCATTTTGGATCTTCCCACCCTGCTCACTCATCCCACCCATTATCCAGGGTGTAGATTAGAACAACCATCAGAGAAGATATGTCAGCGTCAGAACAAGAACAACATGTATCTGGCACGTGTGAAAAATGGAATTTTGAGCATAATAGTCTGGTTTTAGGTTTACATTCACAAAAAGGCTAATTACGGAACAGAGTTCACTGACTTGATAGAATAAATGTAAAATTATTTTAATTCTGCCAGATACCTAGTAAAAGCTCAGTAAAAATGGAGTTGATATCTCTAAGATACTTATTCTATACTAGATGCAATTGATTTAATGTTGACATACTCCAGTGTCGTTAATTATCATAATTAACCCATATTCAAATGAATAAACCGATACACAAAGATTAAATAATACTGTACATAGCTATGTGTCAAGAGTTGGGCTCCAAATTCAATTATCAAATATAATTATCAGTTGTACTCTCTCAAAAACAATATTGATAATTATGCACATTAATGACTAACATCAGCTATAAAATCACTACTGTTAATAAGTAGAAGACAACCATCTTTTAAAAAATAATTAACTGTGTTCTCTGACAATCTCAAACATGTCTGTGATACAGTCTGATTAAGCTCACCCTCACTCTCTTATCTTCCTTTCCCTTGTAAACCTCTTTCCTTCTCTATGCAATCTATATCCAACATTTCATATCGTTTTGTTTTGTTTTGTGACCCAGTGATTTTAACCCGGTCCATCTGTGCAACTATGAGTTTGGAGCTATCTTCTGAAGCCTCGTGGGTTCACCAGTGACCATGCAACTGGACCTATGTATCTCTATGACAGGGCCAGTCTTGTGCAGGCCCAGGGCACGTAGACACAAATATCATGAACTCATGATCCCAATAGCTGGATCATGTCCAGAAAATGATATTTTGCTGCCCTTCTCCCTGTCTTTCGGCTCTTATATTCTGTCTGCACCTCTTCTGTGATATTTGGAGAGCCTTAAAGAAGGTGGTATCAATGTATTGCTCAGAGCTTATCTTACCAAACATCACCAGAGCACACTCTTAATTTGGAAAAACAATCAATGAATGAGGTAAATCTCAGAAGAAGAGAGAATAAGGGTAGTTCCCAAAGGCAAGGGGTGGGGCTGTAGAGGTGCTGGGTCAAACTGGAGAAAACAGGTCAAGAGATCAGTTATGCAGCATGGTGACTGTACTTAATTTCAGTGTGCTATACTCTTGAACATCAGTGGAAGGAGACTTTCAGTGTTCTTGCCACAAGATGGTATATGAGGTAATGTAGATTTAATTGGGTTAATTTTACTATTCTACCTTGCATGCATATTCAAAATTGTCACGATCTGCATGATGAATACCTTTTTTATTAGTTAATTTAAATAAAAATGTCTGAAGTCTAGTGGAGTGGCTTTTTCTTTTTGAGGGACTAATGCAATACTGCACCTATTTCTGGAGTCATTGCAAGTGGGTTATGCTCCGAAGGACTTCTTTCACACTACCCAAATTGTTATGACTCTTCTTTTAGGGAAAGCTACCAGTCCAAGAACAAATACAACTAGTTAAACAGACAATTAGTTTTTTGACAGATTTTTCCATGTTCCCCCAAAGCTCCATTCTCTTAGACGTAGGTTACTTTCTGTAGTGTCTTCAACTGACCTCCTACCCAACATCTAAACATTCGTGGGACTTTGGTGACAGATGGGAGCCCCAGCAATGGTCCCAGTGGAAACAAATTTTAGAGTTCCTTTGCTGGCTGTGCTTGGTTTATGTTTTCATTCCTTTAGCCCATGTCCTTATTTACACCAGGCCTGGAAAAAAAGGGAAAATGCCAAATTATGAAGCAAAACTTTGGAAATGAGATAAATTCCAGCTGCTTCAGCAAAAGGGAACAGCTGTGTTCTTGCAAAGTAAACGATAAAGACTGGATTGCCCTCCCTAGCTGAAGACCAAAAGAGCTCCAAGATGGTTAGGACAGAAATGGAATTTAAAAATATTCCTTTCAGTTCAGTTTGAAGCATCGCCTGCAATGCAGAGGCCTTAGCTTTAACTATTCTTTCATAGAACCAAAATGATGGTCTTTGACAAAAAAAAAAAAATCCTTTGAATGGGTGTGAGAAAGGATGGAGGCACTGGACAAACTCTCCCTCTTTGTTAGTAAAACAAAACAACAATAAAAATAAATTCAAGTTTTGTACTACATCAGTAAGCAGCAGCATCATCCTCATTATCCTCACAATAGCCAGTTGCAAAGGCTTTCCCCCTTGGTGTCCATCTCCAGGCTACACAGATTCTCCTTTCTCCATGATTGGGTCTGCACTTTGAATGTCAGACCTAACTATTGCTTAGTAATAATTCTTTGCGTTCCTTTTGTCAACATCAGTGGTATTCAGGTATTCACCAATCAACTGTTATTTTTTGGATTCACTTAAGCATTAGTATAGTCACTCATTTATTAGAGAATTGTTGGCCATCTCATATGAACTAAGCTGTACTAGGACTCACAGCCTCAGAGGGGAAAAGTGGAGTCATAGGGAATCTCAATACAGAGGGACCTGAGTTTGAACATGGTGCTTTCCAAAAGGACTGAGTCTCCATTGCTGCTCAGAAGGTCTTATGGGAGTCAGGGACAGCTCATGGGAGAGGAGGAATAGGTGCTGTTAGTTATAAATGAGTAGGAAGCATTATAGCAGTCTATGAAGTTCACTATTCCAGCTGTGTTCTACAGGTGTTTAGCAGGGCTTTACCATTTGAGGGATTGTCTGCCACTCTTCTCCTTCCTACCCATCCCCCCAAGCATAGGTCCCATCTTGTGATGTGACTTCATCTTCTCACTGTAGTTGATCGGATGGGGTAGGTGTTGGATCGCATGTGCCCTGGCATTCTTAACACCACTGCTAGTTACTCCTACATCAGTTTTATGACTTTATAATAAAGTCCATTCTTGCATCAATGGTGAATCTATGTTACTTTATTAATAACTAAGAAAGGAAAATGACTCAAGAGAATGTTGCAAGGTAAACCCACCAGAGATCATATAGGTACTCTTAAAGCTGAAAAGTCTTTATTGCTGCCTGGTGACTGCACGGAGAACTTACCCAAATCACACAGACCCAAACCTTACAGCCTTTGTCTTTTATGTACAAAAAAACCCACATCCTGGTTGTCACACTTCAGTTAGCAAGATATAGGACTACGGAAGTCAAAAAGAAAGGCTAGTACATTTAGGGACTTGGTTGGAACTATGGACAAAGTCTTTGATGTATTAGGTCTTTGTTCCCATTTTGACAGGTCTTAGGGCCTATGTGCCGGGCTTGAAGGTCAGAATGGCACCTCTAACTTTGTGTCAGTTGTGCTAAGATCTGGAGGCCTGTTACAAGAGAGACCAAACAATACACCAGGCAGAGGTGGCTCAAGATCATGTGGACCTTCATTTGTCCAGAATCCTCACCCAGAGAAAGCATCTTCATGGTAACTGAAACATTTCAACTGTGTGTGTGTGTGTGTGTGTGTGTGTGTGTGTGTGTGTGTGTGTGTGTGGTTTGAAGTCACTATCAGGTATCATTCTCAATCTTTCGTTTGAGACAGTGTCTCTTGATGAATCCATAGCTCACTGATTCAGCTCAACTGGCCAGCCAGCAAGCCCCAGAAATCCTCCTGTCTCTGCCTTCATGGGTGCTTGCTTTCCATGGGTGCTGAAGTTAGAACCTGGTTCTTTATTCTTGCAAAACAAGCACTTCACTGACTGAGCCATTTCTCCAGCCCTCAACGCTTTTGGTTAACCTACATCTTTGAGCATGGTGGCGCATGCTCACAGTCTAGCACCTGGAATGGTGAGGCACAGTGAACTTGAGACTGGTGGGGGTTACATAGCCAGTTTCAGGCTAGCCTGGGAATTACAGTGAGACTTTCTTTTAAAAATAAACAACTGAATTCTACCTCATCACAGACAAACCTGCATTTTTTCCAGTAATAAAGTATCTGTCAGGCCAGGCGGTGGCGGCGCATGCCTTTAATCCCAGCACTCAGGAGGCAGGGGCAGGCAGATCTCTGTGAGTTCAAGGCCAGCCTGGTCTACAGAGTGAGTTCCAGGACAGCACTGTCTTAAAAAACAAAACAAAACAGAAACAAAGCAAACAAACAAAAAAAACCTTAACCAACCAACAAACCAAGCAAACAAACAAAAAACAAAGCAAAACAAAAGGAAAGTATTTGCCAGAATTGCACACTAGACCCTTTTTATGTTTGGTTTTCGTCTGTCAATGCCAGTCAGTGATAACTTATTTCTAATGCTTTATATCTTTGAGGTTTCATCTCCCTATGGCAGAGGAGAAATTAAAATGAGTTCCAGCATGAGAAAGGTGTTATGAAAACATGAGAGGGTCTTGTGGGCTGGGCAAATTAATTAAGGCAAGGCAAGGCTAGCTAATTGACATACACACAATGATTTTGTTTATTTTTTGCTACAAGAAGCCTCAGAGTCTTTAATGTTTAGTTTGAACACCAAAGGCAGGAGTCTAGTTTTCAGCATCATCCAGACATATTTGGCCATGGAAACCTTTCCTCAGTGTTTCCACTAAGTTAGAGAATTGTAACCACGCTCCAAATCTCTGACCTAATTCTTAGGCACTTAATCTGAGACGGCCAGGCTTGCTTGACATAAATATCACAGCGAGAGGACAGCGGAGGGAGGCTTCATCCCTTTCTCTCTCATCAGTTTTCTAACCTCTTTATAAACAAAACCTTTTTTATCCTCTTCCTTATTATTTTAGGCAAGTACATAGCAAAAGTCAATAAAAATTAAAAATAGAAATGAATTAATGGCAGTAGTTACAGAGGTAAAGAAATTCTGTCTCACACACATACATACACACACACAAGCACACATGAGAGGGGCGGGGAGGGAGAAGAGAAAGGGAGAGGAGATGGGGAGAGGAGAGAGAACAGAATAAAACACCTCTTCAAAAAGCTCCCTTTAGCCCAAGACTTGGCCCATAGAAATTCACTTGTACAGCTTCACTGATGGTGATTTAAAAGAGTACCACCCAGCAACTGATAGCATCTTGTGCAATGGGTTCTCTAATTTCCCAAGTATCTTTCTCTGAACAGTTGTGCACCTAGGGTTTTGTAAAGGGAGGACTATTGTCCAGGACATCTATATATTCTTTCTGGAACCTAATCAGCCCAACCCTCTTCTTGCCATCTGTTTTCCTCCCTTGACTGAGGTGGTCCTGATCCCTCATCCCATAATCTTTTTATTCTGGAAGTTTCCATGGAATGTGGCACAGTCTTGCACATGCCAGCTCTTGGGAGAGTATTAAACAAGATATATGTGCACACAAAGTTGTGTAGCATTTGTGGGGGCTGCAGTTAACTTACCTGATATGTCTGGAGAGCAACTTTTATTTAAAATTAACCCGATTTGAAAGGATTCTTAAAATAACCCACAATTGTGATGAAAATATGAATTTCAACATTATATTTGTTTCTGGGGATCTTCAGGGTGTTGCTAAGTAGCAGATAGCTTCACACCCTTGATCTGGAGTGAGTTTTCTAGCTTCTAGCTCCATTGAATGCAAATTAAGGAGAACAATAAATGAAATGACACAGGCAGTGCATACTGAGTGGGGAGCGAGACTGGAGAGAGCTCGTCTCTCACTGAGACATTGACTTGTGCTGATGGAAGATACTTCTATGTTGAGTTGAACTTTTACCTTTTAGATATGCCCCAAAGAGAGTAAATGATCTACCTGCAGACATCCAAGCCTCCCGATCGAGTGCACTCGATTATAGTGCCCTACATCTTGCATCACATAACCACCAAGTTATAATCATATCTGCTTTAGAGACGTGTTTGATTTCTTGACTGATTTTGGAATTTCTATCAAAGATAAATTTGAAATTTGGAAAAATTTGATGATGAGCAGAGAAAAAACACAAACCTCGGGCTGGAAAGAAGGCTCAGTGGTTCCGAGAACTTGCTGCTCTTGTGGAGGACCTTAATACCATTTCTAGCACTAGTGTTGAGTGCTTCAGGACTGCCCATACTCCTGTTCCAGGGGTCTGATACTCTCTTCTTACCTCCATGGGCACCTGCACTCAAGTACACATATCCATGCATGTGTGTGTGTGTGCACACGCGCGTGCACACACACACACAAACTATTTTTAAAAATCAAAACAAAACCAGGAACTATGGAGCAGATGAGGCTGTAATGAAGCTGCCCAGAATTCTGTAGAGACTTGGGGAGGTGGAGTATACACAGACATTGTAGACTTGCATGAGCATGGGACAGAGATGAAAGCTGATTTTATCCACATTTGGGGGGCCAGGATATCTTCTTGGTCAACATCTAGTTTTCACGTAAGTGATTAGGATGATGATGGGTTTCTGTGGATCCACATTGTAACTGCATAGCATCTGCTTCCCATAAGTTGCTTGAAGGGAAGGTCAAGGAGGCTCTCCTCCAAGGACAACAGCAAGTTTACTTTTCACTTAGAGAGGAGCCCTGGAAAAAAATCGAATGGATAAACTTGTTAATATGGTAAATGTGAAAGCCAGAGAAGAGTCCCTTCACTTTAGAGTTCATTGCCAGCTGGCACAGGGCAGCTGCCTGAGGCTTGAAGGGCTGGCCGAAGAGAAAGAGTAGAAATGGTTCCTGTTCCCACTCATAGTTGAGCAGACATGCCAGGGAGCAGAAGTGCCGACGCCTACAGTGGGAAGCCACCTTTCCTAATGATAAAAATTAGAGTTTAAAGAATTGACCCGAATGGTTCTGGAATCACCAGAAATCCTTTCTCTCTGAAAGAACTATAACAACTACTGGGAACCCTGCAGCACAGGGTTGAGCAGGGCACTGTGGCCCTCTTCCCATCCATCCCAATTCAGAGCCACGAGAGACTTTCTAGCAAAGAGGGTGTCTGTAAACAAATGCCTACCACTGTGTACATTAGGATGTATATGAAACCTTTGGGCATACAACTTGTATTTGGTGCTGTCCTAAGAGCTTACATCACTTGTTTAAACTGAAGTTGTACTGCAGGAATTATTTGTGCCTGGGAGAAGTCCTGCAGTTTTTCTACTTGAACAAACACTGGCTTTGTTATTGGCTGAAATCAACCCGTCACTGTCACTGTTGGTTGATTAAATATCAGTGTCATTTTTACTGCACTGTCTCAGCTCAAAGGGTAGTCAGTTATCACATTTCTTGTAGCTAGTGAGTTACAAAGGTTTTTAATTTTTAAAAAAATATGAAAAGTATATATTTGAAGCACTTTTTCACCTATCTCTGAGGTTCTTGAGATCAATCGGTCGAAGCTGAAAATAAAAAGCTAATATTGAAGGAAATCCAGGAAACATGGACCTTGTACAATTCAATAACATTTCCTACCCACAAATATCTATTTGTGAAACAAGGGATTTAGAAAGGAGATGCTTTTTTCTTGCCTCCGGTGAAATATATGACTCTGTGTTTCAAAGTCTCGAGAGCAATTTCTTTTTCCCTACACTGGTTTGTCTGATTACTGATGCAATCCCTTATCAATACAAGATCAATCATGGGTTGAATCATTCAGTGAAGCTCTAGGACAGCTGATGTCGACGAAACCAATGAAATGACCTTGCTTTGAGGATGGAGACTGAAATGATGCTTCAGGTGAAAGAAAAGATGATTTAGTGTTTGAGGACAGGCCCTGATGTGGGGGTGTATCTTTGCGTGCTGTGGATTTGCTGGATGTTCAAAGAGTACTACCCATTTTTGTTCCTTTAGGTTTTATAGCGATTCATTGATGATATATTTTTAGAGATCTTCTGTGTTCATCATTCCATTTTATCCTTTATGGATTAACATGCTCAATTTTAAAGAGAGAGATCTGGAGATGAAAGGAATTAAACATTTTGACAAAGTGATTTAGCAAGAAGTTATGTGGAGGTTGTAGTCCCACATAACTGGCCTCAGGATGCGGAGCCCTTGGAGTGGCAGAGCCCAGAAGGTGTGGTCTGATGGCACAGCTGCCTGTTTTAGGTTGAGAGGTTAGAGACAGTAGGATATGGCAGTACTCAGTCAGCATCCTGTTTACCATCTGGTTGGTCCACAAGAAACAGGTGACACTGAAGTGAATAGGTACTGCTTCAAGTATTGGAACTATAGAAAAGAACAGAGGGAGAACTTCCTGACTTTGTACGACCTTCTGACATGTTATTGTGAATCACCTCCCCTCCCCTTTGGCCACCCCACACCTCCTTCGTTTATTCAGTTATCTAATGAGCACGACTTACATTTCAAGTTCCAGTGAAAACCACCAACGGCCTGTTGTAGAGTTTCCCAAATAGTTTGGAGTTCTTGACAAAGATCGAAGGTTCTGGCCTTGGCTGTTCCAGAAGTCCGTGATATGTGTCTGAGTAAACTTGGCTTAATCACACGGAGTCGTGGTTGGCTCACTTTATCAGTGACACAGCATCAAATAAATAAATGGCTCCTGGAAAACAGCTCATTCTCAAGCCAGCTGCTTTATTGCTGAGCTCTGACTTCGCTCTGATTAATGAGAATGTGCTTTCCCATCTTTGGAGATTGGAGCTGCTTCGCAGAGCTCTCTCCTGCCCTGCCCTGTCTTGCCATTAATCTACAGGACTCAAGACGATGCTGTTTCATGAATACTCCTTGACAGTGTGGAACAAAGCTCTTCATAGGTAAACAGGAACATTGTAATCTTTGGATAATCACAAGACACAGCCTCCTTCTACTGAGTAGAGTTTAATTTCAGAAGGACATTAGTAATTCTTTTCATCACTCAGTGTCTCATAGACTTTAGCTCTTGGAAATGCCCTAAGAGCTACTCACTGATACTGAATAGAGGTGACATTTCTCCTAAGAAGTGTTCTAACTTTTCTACATAGATTAGGTCTAAGCTCCACCTTCTCAGAGTTTCCCTTTGGATGTCCCTCAAGATTTGGCTCTGTACTACACAGTCCAGAGATTGATCTACAATAATCATACTTTTGATTTTGAATTAGTAAATGTAGTAAGGATATCATAAGCCAAAGTAAAAGAATAAATAGTAAGATATAGATTGACAGACAGATATAAAAATATCATCAAATTGGGTGTCCTGTTGAAATTGACTGGGGAAAGCCCCATTAAGCCAATCAACTCCAGTTCCCAAAACAGAGAGTCCTGACACAGCAGAGTGTTCCCTGGGGTGAGCCTTCCAAGTAAAAGAACAAATAGCAACAAGCTGACATGATATCATTGAATAAGGTGCTCATAACACCCAGCAGAACTGACTAGGGAGTCAGCTGGAGTTCTTTTTTCTCTATGCATGAGCATTCCATGATTGAGCTTCCCATAGCTGAAGCTGAACTTTTCTTCTGCAGGCACTTTTATATCATGAAGAGGCAATTGTAACCTCTGTTGGAAGTAACTTATCTTTCAGCTATTCTCAAAGGAGAAGTGATTTTACTCAGGCCACTCTGAGGTTCTCCTCCCTCTCTGTCACAGATAGGAAAGCCAGTCCATCCCTAGACAAGGGGCCCGAGAGGACACTTTGAGATAAACATGCTTGGGACTGAAATGTGGGGGAGAAAACCATGCTTTTTGAGCCAGTATCTTAGCGAGTATAAATAGCACATGACAATTTACCAATATAATGACCACAGTGTTTTCTCATCATTATGATCTCTTTCATTAGTCATGTAATCTCATATCAAATACTCTAGATAATGCAAGTCTACAGAGAAGAATACTGTAGTCTCTCTCCTTCCTCTCTGTTGTTATTTATTACTTAAGACTTCTATTGTTAGTAGTCTGTATCTTTCAGGCCTTTGCGGATAGATGAATGTTCCTCCAGTTCATTTGTTTTCCTGATATGTGATCATCCTAAGTGCAAAATTTAGGCATATTCTCCATAGAATTCAGAGTTAAGAAATATTCAGTATTTTAGGCACAGAGAACGTAAGTCATAATAAGATAAATTGCCACCCAAGTTCCCACCTTAGGTTTGTTAAGTGAATATGTTTTGCTTCATAGATGTTACTGCACATTATAACTATTTGCTTATCCCACCCCCCTTTCAGAACCAATCTTATCTTAGACTTTGTTGCATATTAATCCCTATAGATTTAACTTGTTATTAAACATTTTCAAATATAAAGAGTTGGCCCTTCTCCTGGCTAAAGATTAAATTATATAAATGGTAACTCCTACTTCTCTCTCTCTATATATATATGTTTTTACAACTTGCTTCTTTAACTTAACATTGTGTTTATCTATGTAAAATTACGCAGTTTTGCTTATTTTCTTGCTGTGTGGTAGAGTCTCGTGTGAACATACCACAGGCAATTTACTCATTATTCTATTTAGGGATTGTAAGATGCCACTACTTGCTTTGACACATTTTTTTTCCCAGCGGCCATTGCTGTGGATATTGGCTCGAATAAGACCCGAGTTTCGTCACTGCACTCAGTTATGTGTGAAATGGGTGAATTATACCATATGAGCTATTTTAGCCTTAACAAATATTACTATTTCGAGATGTTGAAATTGAAAAAAATTTCTAGTTTATCTCCCTCAGTATTTGGTGTTGTCAGACATTTCAGTTTTCACATGTGACTTCTACTTTAATTGTATTTCCCTAAGTTTTTAGGAAAACTGGGAAATCTTCCTACATGGTAGTAAACATTCCAGTTTCTACTTATTGTAAATTGTCTGTTTATAGCACTTGGGAAGTTTTCATTTTCCAAAGAACTTCAAATTCTAATACAAAGTAATTACTGCAACATGCTAATAGTGGACTACTGTTTCAGTGGTTTATAATCATTTTTCTGTATCAGCCACAATAATCGTATTCATTTGCCATATTCTTTCCTGTTTTTCTACTATGAATAACTGTCCCTGCAGGTTGTCTCTCCCTCCCCCTTACTCTCTCCTCTTTCCCTTCTTCCCTTCCTTCCTGTCTTTGAAAACTATTTATGTCATACTATTATTTCAAGGAGCATTCCAAAATGGTGAAACTATAGTTGTGGACAAACAAGATATCCAGGTTTTGGCATTTTACATCGCGAGAGGCAAATTTACCAGTAAACAAGCAAATAAGTAAAAAAAATGTGGCTTACTATATAGTGATACATGAAGGCAAACAGTAAACAGTCAAGAAGGGAGAGAGAGGGTATTCTGTGGTAGAGGAATTATGATACTGGATAGGATGCTAAGAAAGTCTTCAAAAGGTGCTTTATGCAGTGAGGGAGTAGTCTGCCCTTGTTTACTAGAAAAGAGAACTCTAAGCATAGAGCAGCCAGCTCAATAGTCCAAGGGCAGGAGCAGGATTGCTGTGGTCAAGAGTCTTGGGGAGGTTGGATGGGTGGAACAAAATGTCAAAGTCGAAAGCGGTCAGAGGAGTGGATCTGGTGCAGGTCGTGGAGGGCCTTATAAGACCCGTGAGGATGCTGCATTCACAAGAGCACCGAGGCAAGTCATTTCACCTCCATTTCTGCCAGTTTCCCTCTGGCCTCCTCGTTGAGAGAAAAGGCTGTATGGGCGCCAAAGTGGGCAGAGAGTTCGGCAGGAATCTGGAGAGCAAGGATCCAGCCATGCTACCGTGGCAGTTAGCCTAAAGCTCTTCTCTTTCATTTTTCAAAAACTGTTGTTTAACGTCATCATCGTACCCATTTTACCAGTGAAGAACCCAGGCTGTTCAGAGGGAACGGGTCAGTCAGTGCTCTAACTTGCTATTATATGGCCCGGCTGGAGCCTCTATTTAAATTTCCTTACATTCTCAGAATTTCATGCTTCCAACAAAGGTTTGTGTGTGTGTGTGTGTGTGTGTGGGGGGGGGGGGGGGGGGTTAAAACCAAAACATGAGACCTAGTTTTACAAACTTGGAATTTTGTTTGGAACCCGACTCTTTTGTTTCAGCTCTCAGATACTCCCACCTAGATAACAAAGAAGTATTACTGTAAGGGAAGGAGAGTGCAGAATGTCTCTATAATGCCCTTAGAGGTGTGCCAGCCACAGCTCTCTGAAGGCCCAGCACTGGAAGATTATCCTGTGATACAGGCTCATAACTGGAATCATCAGGGAGTAATTCATTGTTGTCACTGCTGTTTTGTGTTGACTGTACTCAAGCTTTCAGGAAGGCTGTGGCAATTTGTGGCTCCCCAGGTTCAGTTTTGGTAATTGTGCATTAAGAAAATTGCTAACATAATGTTTAATCAATAGATTATAAGTAGAATTTTGCATTTTCGGCTTTCAGTGATGTCTATAAATCCCAGGTCACCGCTGCAGGGTGGCATATTTTGCGATTTGGTTTTTCAACTGTGAAACTCTTGTGACAGAATAAAGATTCAAAGCAAGGGGGAAACCAAAATTATTTAGTAGACTGTCTTTATTTTATAGATATATAATCTGAGGCAAATAGAAGCTGTTTAAATTTATTCATTGATCCAGAACTGAGCAAGGAGCTGTGAAGCACTCCAGCATATTTGAAAAAAAAAAAACAAAACAAAACAAAAAAACCCAAAAACCTCTTTAGACATCAAATAAATTTGGTTCTCACTCTGGCTGTGTACTCCTGGGCATGATAACTACACTTTTGAAACCACAATTTCTCCATTAGTAAAAGCTGGATATTACTTACTTTGCAGAGTAGCCAAAATGATAAATGCACCTAAAGTTGTCCGGTTCTGACATAGTACAAAGTAAGTGCTAGCTAACATTTATGTCATTCATTATTTTTGTATTCATTTTTTAAAGTCAACTTTTTTGAATGTTTAACCGACTCCAAATCTAAGTCCAACTTTTAGCATCATTAACTCTGACAGATTATATTCTCGACATTCTTCTGGTAGGCCATCTAAGTACATAATCACAAAAGTATGTGTTTTATGAAGAGCCTAAATGGCAGAGGTGGAAAGGTGTCCAGCACTAACAGCACCTGGAAGGAACGTCCTTGTAAAGGTAAGAAGGGGACAGTTGCATCAAGTGGAGACGGGGCATGGTGTCACAGGCCTGTAATCCAAGTACTCAGCAAGCAGAAGCAGGAGGATCACTACAAGCTGGAGGATAGCTAGGTTTATATGTAGTTAGTTTCATGCCAGCTAGAGCTATGTTGGAAAATCCTGTCTCAACACAACAACCCCATAAAGAATGTTGATGCTTTCTCGGGTTCAAGGATTCTGAATCCTATGCATATGCCTTCTTGCCTTGGTGTTCCAAGTATTTTGAGTGTCTGGTTCTTTCTGGATGTGTTTGGTGTACTCTGGGACATTTGATTGCAATGAAATAGTCTCCAAGCAATGAAGTAATCTCCAAGCATTTCATCTGGGTGCTCAAATGAGAAATTTGCTAGCCTGAGGCACACTTCACAGTGAAATGTCTTCTTGTTATAACATCTACCTTCAGAAGTGCTGGTCTCTAGAGCAAAACATAACAGTGATAGGGGGCTGCAGTGGAATGATCTTCTGAGGGCACATGATGCTGCTGGAGGAGGTAGAGAGATTTTAGAGTACTTTACTCAAGAGAACATTTTATCTGTCATAACTATCTATCTATCTATCTATCTATCTATCTATCATCTATCTATCTATCTATCATCTATTTGCTTTTAAGCAGGAGACATAGTAACTGAAGCCAACAACAACTATGTTATAGCCTACATGGATGGTACTGTTTGGGCACAAATGAGAAATCTGGATTCAACTTACTCAGAATTTGTTAAGCACTTTGATATTTCAGATTCAGTTCCAAACCATGAAACACGTTTAACTAGGAGGCTAATATATGGATTTGCAAGTGTGCCTTTCTAGTGAGTAAAATCATGTGGCCAGGATTGGAGCCTCTTCTTGATGTCGTGGTATCTTGGAGAAAAGAATAATTATAAAGTGGCTTTGGAATTACAGAATCAGAACAAAAATCAGCATATTGTCCTAAAATATATGCGTGTTACAGAACAGCCTTATCAGTGGGAACTCTGCTCTGTGGTAGAACAGGTATTCTTATTGCACAGAAAGCACATGCTCAGGATATACTCAAAAAGTCTCTTTATAGACTACCCACTTCTTAACACAGTGCTTCTCCAGATGGATCAGGAAGAGGGATTGCCTTACAGTGCTTGTTTATTACCGGCTGGCTGTTCTTATCTTGAGTCTTTTCTAATTCTTCAGCACAGCTGTATGTTTGGGAGTCACATCCAAATCAATCTGGTTGAAGCTTCCCAGAAAACATCCTCCCTATAGAAGACATCTCTCTAGATCTTGGGAAGCAATGTTTACTGTAGACCACCATGCCATCTCCTTGGCTCTAAATATGCAATCCTACATATGAGGACATGTTAATAGTATCAGGAATTTCAAATGGCCATGCAGGGATCTAAATAGCAGGAATGTAGAATGGAGAAAGAGAACACACATGGGCTTTGAGAGAAGTAAATAGTATGATACAGGCTGAACATTCCTAATCAGAAAATCAAAAATACTGTAAAATTAGAAACTGTTGATGTTCACTTGGAACTGCCATAGTTGGCCATATGAGACTGAAGGTTTATTAGGAGTATTCTATAAAATTAAGTACAGGTTATATGTATAAGGTACTTATAAAATGAATTGGTTTCATGTTGAATTGGGCTCTGACTGTATAAATCTCACTATGCATATGCATATATTCTAAAATCTTAAAAAATCTGAAATCTGAATTCAAAGCACTTCTGCTCCCAAGCATTTTGAATGAGGTACAATCATTGTATATTCTTTTATTGTCTACCCCAAATGCTTAGAGTTTCCAGGAAAGCCTGCCTCAGGCTTTTCAACTGGCAGCCATAAGCTCAGAGAGTATTCATTTATTCATACAGTAAATTATATGAGCCGCATCTCAGAAGAAAGGTGTGGGTACCATAATTTCCTTACATAATGGAAATGCCTCATTGAACAGACTGTCTCTCTGTCATCCTGCTTTTGGGAGAGCAAAGACCTGAAATCTAAAACCTAGTTGTAGTTAACAACTTGTTGGGTGTGGTGGTGCATATCTTTAATGCCAGCACTTGGGTGACAGAGGCAGGCAGATCTCTGCGAGTTGTAAACCAGCTTGTCTACATAGTAAGTTCCAGGATAGCCAGGGTTATACAATTTGAGCCCCAACCTCAAACAACAGCAATAATAGCAATAACAAGGAAACAATACTAATCTACTCCTATATTATACTCTTACCTTGCTTGGGTTAGTGCCATTTGGTTTTTGTCTTTTTGCCCCTTTGAAAGATCTCCGAGTTACCTTAAAATTAACAAACATTCAAGCAAACAAAATATATCTGTAGTAGCTAATCTTGGATGTTGACTGGACACACCCAAGAAATAACATCAACTGAGGAACTGCTTCCAGGAGGTTAGCTTATTGGCATGCGTATGGAGCATTTTCTTGACTGCTAACTTATGTAGGAGTCCACTATGGGCGGTGTCATCCCTGAGCAAGAGGGATGCACAAGAAAGGTAGCTGAACACAAATCTGGACACAAGCCAGTAGACAGATTTCCTCCATTGGTCTCTGCTTCAGTTCCAGATCTCAGGCTTCTGCCTTGGCTTCCACTGATGTTGGACTATAATCTAAAAGCCAAACAAACCCCTCTGTCCCTTCCCAAGTTGCTTTTTGGTCAGTGTTTTATCGAGAAAAAACAAACTAGGCTAAAACCATAAGTCCTTGAAAAGGGGAAGGGGAAGTTTCTGATGATCAAAGAAATTAGATAAACGCGTGTACTGCACAGAAATGATCAGAACTTAAGAAAGTCAACTGAGGAACACTCCGAAGAGTTAATGGAGTTTGTTGTAGTTTGCTTTGTGGTAACAGATCTGATCATTGGATACAGTATCTGCCATTCAGCTTTGTGTGGGGCCAGAGAGCTGAAATTTGAAGCCTCACTGTATTTAACAGCCTACCTTTATGTCAGTTACCTTGCTTGGGAAACCGCTATTTCAGCTTTAGTGAAACTTAAAGGGCAGTGACCAGAAGCCTATGTTCTTTTTAACATTAAATATAATGTTCAATACATGTTAAGGTAGGAGAATTTCAACTCATGGTACTCTGATTTAAATTGTGCCATGTCATTGGATGTACATCTCCTTTACAATTTAAAAGTTATTAAAATGGTTGCTTTCGTTTCTGGCTGTTCCACTGAGAGATAATTTACCCAGTGGTCTCCCATTTGCTCATCTCATCTTATAGCCATTTGTTCTGCTTTCTTCTAAACAGTTTCAGATTGCAGATAGTACACTAGTTGCTTCCCAGCCCGATGCCCCCCTGCAGTATACTCAATAAATATTTCTTTTTTCTAAAAACACAAGGACAGAACAACTGTCTCCCTAAAATTAATGAGAAAATTATCCCATCCGAATGATTCCCACCTGGCTATGTGCAAGCAATCTATCAAGTTCTGGAGCTCTCATATTTCTGCTTGGTTTTATAATAGACATCTCAGGTCCTGGGTCTCAGCCTGTAGAAATTCAGTAGAACCCTCATGGGAGGCTAGTTGTTCCCATGGTACACCTAGAAGCAACAGAGAGCATGAAAATCTCAGCATGGCTGTATAATAACTCTCTGTCCTCAGGCAGACTGCTCAGTCTGAGTCCCATTTCTTTGGTTCTGAAAGATAAACAGCAATACTCATTTCCTTGAAGGGTGAGTGGGAGGACTGAGAGAACGGAGGTGAGGCGGTTGGTATTGGAGCATCCACACAACAGATGCTCAGTAAACACTCTCTCTTTGAAGTCTCATGAAGGCTTCAAAAGTTGGCCCTGTGCCATCATGAGAATTACACAAAGCAAAGCAAAATCCATCTGTGAGTTTTTAGTGCTGAAACCCATTCAGGATGGATGATGGCTACCTTTTTTCTTAAAGTGTGCTTAGAACCACAACAGGAAAGTAGACCATTTTGATAGTTTCCTTTGCCAAGTTTTGCTTATTTTACAACAACAAAAATTATCTAAACAACTTTTTAAGGTATCAGGCATCAGGAATATGCACTGAGTAGCTGCTTAGTTAATGTTCACAGCTAGACCTTATTCCGTAGTGGTCTGCACGTACAGTCTGTGTCATAAAGTCCAGTGTCACATGCTATGACTAATCTTTCCAAGGTGATGAGAAGAGAAGCAGAGGCATGGTGGCACACTCCTTTAATCCCAGCACTCTGGAGGCAGAGGCAGGTGGATCTCTGTGAGTTCAAGGATAGTTCAAGTTCTACAAATAGTGGGTTTCAGTATAGCCAGAGCCACATAGAAGAGACTCTGTTTCAGGAGGGTGGGGATAAGATACATTGGAGGAGAAGCACCAGTCCATATGTGGGGAATCCTTTCATCTCAAGGTACTTTTCTTGATTGGTTTCAGTGAGACCTGGTAATGGGTAAAGAATTCACAAAGTCTTTCCTCTATCTGCTGAGCCTTGTTCTTCTCTCTTTTCCCAGCTCAACAGTGTTGCTCCCCTTCCCCTTCTTCCCTTCCCTTCCCTTCCCTTCCCTTCCCTTCCCTTCCCTTCCCTTCCCTTCCCTTCCCTTCCCTTCCCTTCCCTTCCCTTCCCTTCCCTTCCCTTCCCTTCCCTTCCCTTCCCCCCTTCCCTTCCCCTTCCCTTCCCTTCCCCCCTTCCCCCCTTCCCTTCCCTTCCCTTCCCTTCTCTGCTCTTCTCTTCTCTTCTCCTCTCTGTCCCTATCTTGAGTTTGTAGAGTAAGAAGGGACAGAAATGTAGGAGTAGGGAAGTTCATTGAACTCTTACTATTTCCCTTACTGTTCACTTGGTGGAGTTGAGAATCTTGGGGCTAATTTGTTATACAACTTTGACACTTCCTAGCTTGTACGAGTGAAGAAGCAGCCAAAGATTTGGGAAATGGAAGCTCTTAGTCTCCCTTTCTTTCTTCCTTAAATGCTGTTGTAGAGCACTGGAGACATTTGTCGTCATTGAATAGCTGATAGCAAATGTGATTTCTCAGGTATGCGAAGTCTACTTGAAAATTTGTGCCTTGTTCAAGAATAAATATTCAATGAAAGAGTTTTGGCTGCTCAGTTCTACAAAAGTGATGAGTGTTTCAAGTGTCAGTAGCCAAGCAAACCAGAGGCAACATTTCTCTCTATTTTTCCAAGCGTTTACCAGTCAGGGGGACTAGCCCTTTGATGTGATTTTCATATTTTGAGATCTAAATGAGGGTGAGAAAGCAAGCGTTAACTTCTCCCTGAACCCTGCCCAGTGCGGGCATTTGAGGGATGTGGAAGGTTAGCGCTGAAGACGGTTTGAATGGTGTTGCGCAGGAAACATATGCCGTGTCTCTTACCCTTTGGTTGATAGAAGCCATGCAAACTTAGGGATACATTCTCACATCTTGTACCAATCTTTTTGACTCAGAAATTACAGTGTTCTGTGAAATATGGCTAAGGGGGTGGCTCCTTGTGACAACCCACACTGCCGAGGGAAGAAGAGTAATTGCTTTATTGTGCTCCCGGTGGAAGAAGCCACATTTAAGCTGCAAGCCAGGACTATAGAGGCGTGCCTTGTGGTCTTGTCTTCCACAAACTTGGGCAACAAGAGCAGGTGAGATTTGCCTGTGACTTTGTGCCTTACCCACTCCCTGTTTTCCATCTGCCGATTTCCCATGGCTCTCTCCAGGCTCTTCACCCACTTCAAGCTGTGTCTACTCTATTGCTGGCCTCTCATGGTTTTCTTCTATTCTTGTTGAGGGATCAAGTAATTATTTTGTAAAGTCTGTCTATTATGCTTTAGGTTAGTCAACTTCCAAGTATTTTGAGAAGTCCATCTGCTTTTTAACCCCATGCAATAAGAGCCAGGAGAGGCAAGAGACCTTTTTTATTATCGATGCCCTCAGTCTTTGAAAGCTGAGGACGTGGGTTTCTCTCTGTTCTGTCAGAAGGAAATCTAGCTTGTCGGCTTAGTATTTAGCTATTTAGACATACTGTGTAAAGAAGGAAGTGAGACAAGGCATCTGCACAATTGACGATTGGGGAAGGTCCAAGAGGCGGGCTTCTGGCCATCCTGAAACAGGAGGGCTTTTCCTGCGTGCTAGCACACGGGGAGCCCTCGACGCTATATTTCCTGGGGAACGCCTTGGGTCTTTCCTGAGTGATCCTGATTGGTTAGTTCTGTTTCAGCAAGCTGGCTTGTGTTAGCAGTCAATCTTCTCAGAAAAATTTCCGGAAACATGCTTGGTTGCTCTCTGGACCAGGGAAACTTACGCTGAAGTCTTTTAAGGGACTTTTGAGGGAAACTCCATGTCCCCTCCCCCCAACGTCTCTGCTATTCAGTGCTGCACAGACATGCACTGAAATTTTAACATTTATTCCCCTGTCACTCTTTTTTTATTTTTCTTATTCGTGAAAGCAGCAGGAAAACCCATACCAGGCAGCATGTGTGTGTACCTTGCATTTCGGTGTAATCATAAGGTGCTGTAAGATGATACGCCCTCAATGCCTGTGGCAATCACTCCTGTCCTGCAGCCTCCAGGTGGCTGTGGTGATGACACACTTTTATCCATAAATGCCTTGTAATCATATATTTCACAGTGTCTCCCTGTGGTCCCATTACCATGATGTATTTGTTCATGCATTTTCCCCTAGAATCTCCAACTTCCACACATTCTTCCTACTGCCAACCCTCTGACTTCTCCTCTTGGGCTTTGTTATTCGGTCAAGCCCATAGCCTCCAGCAATAAGAACAAATAATGGGAATGATAGCAGCAGGATCTTTTTGGCCACGTTGCTAGCCAACAACTTCCTATGAGCCATTTTTGCCTTTGCAGAATTTACCAAAGGCTCTTCCTGTTTGTGGACTGATAAACACAACCTAGAGGTACTAATGACTATTCCTCTGTAATAAGGTAGTAGGTGAAGAACTTGAGACTCAAACCTGTTACTCCAGGCTCCTTCCTCAATGTGCTGTTTAACAACAACAACAACAACAAACAATATATATATATATATATATATATATATATATATATATATATATATAGTCACATACAATGACATAAGCCCATCTTTTCTTGAGCTTCTTGTCAGTGTCCCTTTGAAAACAAATTGTGGGTTTGGAAAGGTGATTTATTTGTTCACAGACAGTGGCTTGTAAATGGTAGGAAATGCATCCTGAAGCTAGAAGGGCAGAATGTAGCACACATCCCACCCTGTCCCCGCCACTCCTTGTTGCTTAAGGAACTAACACTTTGGTGCCCTTTGTTTGTAGCTGTGAGGAGTTGAGTGTGGATGGCTCAACTACTGGTTTATAATTAGGTGAAGACTCATTAAAAATTATCAGAGAAATTGTCAAAAGTTTGCCTTTATCTGTCTTAATGTGTCACTTTTTATTCCCCTGCTGGTTTGAAGCCCTGGGTATCAGCTAGCTCAGCTGCTCTTTCTCCTACTTTTTCAATCGGTGTTGGATGCAGTCAGCATGCAAAGCTGCTTTGAACTTTTGGCTTTGCGGGGTTGAATCCCTGGCCATTGTGCATTAGGGTAGTGACTGGACTCTAGTCTTTGTTTTTAGCCACCTTTGTTTTTTAATTCCCAGGAGAAGGATTGAAACACTGGGCTTTAACATCAGTTACCTTTTCTCTTTTTCCTGAGAATGTCTTTGACATATACATAACTTATAAATCAGTACATGGTGACCTCCAGATCCCTGTTCTTCCCTATAAACAGTCTACAAGCATCAGAAGTGGGCATGCTGGGGAACCTTCCATGCTGGTTGAAGATGAGACATTTTTGGACTTAATATGATGAATTTGTTGCTTTCGCTATGATATATATTTTGACATGTTAATGTTTTTCTTTAAAAAGTGTAGTCACTTGATTCAGATACTCTAAAGTGCTAATGACGTGTTCAGAGTGGTCATTTGGCTATTTATCATGTAAAGACACCTTAAACCCCAGTGTGATCACTGTCTTTAAAGTCCATTGTTTAACTTACTCAAGTTATATATTTAGATAATGTAAAATACCAATTTAATAGTGTCATAGAGTATAAATCTTATTTGCTTTCTTTTTCTTCATTTCCTGTATTATTCATCTATTTCCTTGTCTATATGTCCGCTAATTGAGATCATGACCCAGCTTAACATTTTTGGTTGTGAAAGACGTTGCAATGAACTACAGCATGAACATGAAGAGATGTGCTTCTCTTGTCAGTGATGACAGGTAATGAATCTTTCCAAAGCTTTAAGGAAAACACTGGATCCAGCCAGGAGCATTTTTCACATGCAGAGCATCTCCTTCCATTGTAGAGCACCAGCCCTCAAGTGCACACACTTCCTGAGCACCCCAAGGCTTCCTTTGGGGCTCAGGACCTCACTAGGCCAAATCAAAATGTAAGAATAAAAAGGGTTGGAGGGACCAAAAGGAGCCAAGAAGAACAAGGGGGAAACATTAACAGTTTTTACCCAGAGGCCTAATCAGCTTACAACAGACCTTGGGAAAGGTAAGGTTGGTTAAGATAGAGCAGGGCTCATCTGACTGAGAATACGTCACCCTCATAAAGCCAAGCTCAGCACCAGGGGTATTCTGGTTTCCTTACTCCTTACATTTCTTCCTGTAAATGCAATGTTTTTCAGACACATTAGTTTCTTTTTTTTTTTTTCCTTCCTTCTAAGTCCTGAAGCAGGATTGAATAATTCCTTGAAGGTTTTGGGCTATGGCTGTGACAGAATGTCCTCTTGGAACTGGTGGGCCATCCTGTCAGTGCCGTAGTACAGGGCTCTCACTGATAAGGTTAAAGCTCATTGATGATACGCTTAGCCTCGGGACTGAAAATGTCAGGACAATTAATATTCAAAGATGGCAGGTTTTTCCCTAATGAATCTAAAAGGACGCTGGGATGGATGCTTGTGAAAGAAACAGCAGAAAGAATTGGGAGAGCTTACACAGAACGTAAGAACTTGGCAATGTTGATGATTTAAACCAAAAAGCTTTGTTAGTGCTGCATTTTGACTCCAGCTTGTGTTCATCATCACTGGACTCAACAAGAAATATTCATCTTTATATTTGTTCTGCACCAGCCCTGTGCTGGACACTACAGCATGGGAAAATAGAAACATCGTCCCTGGCTTCATGAGGCTTGCACTCAATAGACCTTGTTGCTGACTTTCACTTGGGGGTTTAGTCTCTTCTGTAGACACTTTTACTCTGCCAAGAAGACGTTTAAGTTTTTGAAGTGAGCATAATGAGGTAAGCACAGTGATGCCTCTTGTATTGCCTTTCTTCTACAAGACACGGGTCTCCAAATATTGTCTGTTGTTCCAGAGGAGGAGTGACAGAAAGGATAGAAGGTTACAGAAGGTGAGGTGATATTTGTAAAAGGATAAATGCTGGGAAGATGTATTTGATAGGGGAGAAATTGTCTCTTTTCCTCCTTGCTTCAGGGATACTGACACTGGCTCATTACGCATGGACCTTGTAACAACATTGGTGAGTCTTGGGGTCATCATTACTTCAGATATTACTCATCAGCTGTGTTATACCCAAGTCGTCAACGGCCTGAGTCAAAGAAAGAAGAAAGCCTTGCAATTTTTTTGTTTGCTCAGAATTCTTAGACCCAAACTGTTTAGTATGAAAAATATAATATTGAGAGAAAAATTCAAGTTGCAGAAGTGATACTCAGAGTAGGACGCTATTTGTGTAGTTAAAAATGTCAATGCTACTATCTGCTGTTTGTGGGTCACATACACACCCACTCACACACAGTTTCATGCATGGAAAATGCAGTCTAATCTTCAGTTGTAGGGGTGGGAAAGAAGGGTAAAGGAAAGCAAAAGGAGATTCTATTTCATAAGCGTTCATGTTTTCTTTCCTTTTTATTTTATTTTTTTTCTCTGGTATAATACAACTTGACCCTCCTCCTCCACTCCCTCCACTCCTCGCAGCTCTCCCTTCACCCCTCTCCCTCAGATCTACACCACCCTGCCTCTACCCACCAGCCAAACCCACAACCCCTGCTTCTTCCTAGAAGAGAACAATCCTTCCTGGGTTATTGCTCCAACGGGGCATGGCTTAACAAGATGGGACAAGACTGGGCACTACCCCTACATCAGGGTGGACTAGGCAATCCAGAGGGAACACAAAAGGGTCCCAAGGGAAGGTAAGAGGGCCACTCTAGCCTCTAGGAGTTTTGCAAGAACATCAAGCCAGACAGCCATATGATATATTTAGGGGACCCTGCAGGTTCTGTGTCTGCCACTCACAGTCTCTGTGAACCCCTAAAAGTACTGGTCAGATGATACTGTGGAGCTCATTCTCCTGGTGTCTTTGTGCCCTCTGGTCCCCACAATCCCTCCTCCCCCTCTTCTGTGGGATTCCCCAAGCTCTGTACAATGTTTGTCTCTGGGCTTCTCCATATGCTCCTCTCAGCTGCTGGAGAGGGCCTCTCTGATGAAGACAGAGCTAGGCACCAATCTGCATGCAGAGTATGAAATCATCTCCGGGCTATCCAGTCTCTAGTTCCTGGCCTGACCTGCAGTATCAGGCAGAGGTTCTGTCCTTTGGCATGGGGTTCTGCCCTTCCGTTGAACCAGCAGATCCTTTCTGAAGAGAAAAGGTAATAAAAAAAGAGGAATATTTCATTGTGTGTTTGTTTTCTTAAATAAGTGAGGGTACAGATGATTTATCACATTCTCTTAATCTCTCTCTCTCTCTCTCTCACACACACACACTCTTTCTCTTTTTTACAAATTTCGTATTTTAATAGTTCTATATACAGATTAGAGGAAACATTTTAATGCACATATTAAATTCTTGCTCCAATTAATGTTCTTTCATTTTTCTTCATTTCTACTAGTGGTTCCTGTGAGAAAAATACTAAGCTTTGGCTGTATGACCCTGGGAGCTCTTGGTTCTATATAACATGTCAACTTCTGTCAGCCTCAGATACAGGATGCCTGGCTATTAAATGCTGATTTTGAATGTCTAGTGCACAGCTTCACCCTGGGCATGTTGACTGAGCTCTTCGGTATTGATTTTGCATCTGCCTTCCTACTATTTGTATTTTTTTTTTTTTTTACCTAGAAAGTTACAACAGGACTCAAAAGCATTTTGCAATACTAGAATTTCGCTAGAGCTACTAGAACATTCTTTCCTTGGATGGCATGCTAGCTGCAGACCAAATGTGAGGTAAGACAGAAACTGCACACTTGAATATGCAGGACACTGGCTCCGAAACCTCCAACAGAGGCGGCCACTGCTGAGTATTGTCACTCTCAGTTGCTCATCGGACTAAGGAGTACATGTTTTTATTTTTCCTCATTTGACTTGAAATTATGTTTTAAGCCGTTTCTCTTCATTCTCAGCTTTTGCTAAATATGAGAAGCATGCGCATTTCTGAGAAATTAGGAAACTCTGTAGGGAACTGTCTACTTTACAGTAACCACTTAGTAAGTCACGTACTCTGTAGAAGTAGTTGTACGTGCAAAAGGGAAATCAAGAACGCAAATGAACTAACGAAGGGGAAGGTCACCGCGACTGTTGCCGAGGCTGCAAACTCGTCTTGTTCTGTACATTTACGTTAATTTATAGGTATCACATCAATTAATCCAATAGGTAAACTAAACGGTTATAAAATTCAGAAAAGTTTGGTTTTTCCTCTATAAAACTCATATATAAAGATGTATGTATGTCTACCTATGTGTACATGTGTGATGTATGTACGTATATGTGTATGTATGATATATGTGTGCATCTATGTATCTACTGATTGCCTATCGTGTCCCTTTAAAATTCTAAACCCACATGCCCACTTGCTTTATGTACTATAAAGACAGAGTGTAAACAGTGTGAAAAATAAGCATCAAGTTTCATGCCAACTTTGGGGCATAGTTGTGTGAGAGGGCTAGTCTCCTTTAAGCCCTTGCAGATAGAAAGTGACCACTACTTACTGTTGCCCAACTTGAAAATTTGATGTTAGAGACATGTGTGGTCCTTTTGTGCATGTTATATGAAAGAGGGGACATTGATTAGGGATTTAAGCATCAGCACTTCCCCTTGCTTAGTGTTTCTTGGAATGACCAGTAACACTTGCTGTAGTACATTTTCCAATAGATCCTGTCCCTGCAGAGTGGAGAGATCTCCATTTGGTAGAGGAGAGTACAACTTAGAGACTTTTAAGAAGCCCAAGTCCAGTTACTTTTCCCAAGCTTAAAAATGATCGTTTTCATTGTCACTTATCCATTTCCCATGTCTCTCCAAATAGCTTTAAATACATAAAGGGGCAAGGACTGAAGTGTTCTTAATGATTGCTCTGTCTCCAGGACTGCCCGTGGAACCTGCTGATACGAGCATGTGGAGTACTAGTAAGGATGTGGTAATACCCATGCCCATCCCCGCCTGATATTAGAAAATACCCTACATTCTATCTGGAAGCCATTTCTATATACTAGCATTGCTCGATTTCAGCACTATGGACATGTTTGGTCTGAAAATTCTGTGTTGTAGGTACTGCTCTGTGCATTGTATGAAGTGCTAGAATCCATTACTTCTGTCTGTTAGTTTCTCATAATATCCACACAGTTCTCATAATCAAAAGTGTGGCAAGAGCTGTTGTCATACAGTGATGGTGAAAGCATTATTTCCACATCTGTTAAGATGATTGTTTAATTTCAGTTCATAAGTTTATTTACGTGCCAATTGCATTGACTGCTTTGTGGATATTGAGCAAACTTTGCATCCCTTCAGTGAAACTACTTTTGTTATGCAGTATGCTTGTCTTAATGCATTCTTGAATTTTAGTGAAGATAATTCCCAATTTTATTGAGAATTTGTACATCTATGTTCATCAGAAAAAAAATGTTCTAGAGTTTCCTTTCACTATCATATGCTTATCCAGTTTTGGTATGAGGTTGATGCTGGCTTCATAGAATGAGTGTGACAACATTTCTTCTCTTCTACTCTATAGAACAGTTTATGGAGCATTGGTGTTGGCTCCTTTTAAATGGTTAAGGAGAATTCAGAATTGAACTTCTGAGCTCCTGGACATTTCCTCATTGAGAGGCTTTATTATTGCTTCTATCTCATTGTTATGAATCTGGTTAAATTATTTATACATTTGGATTTAATTTTGGTATGTCACATGTGTCTAGAAATTTATACATTTCTTATAGATTTTCCAGTCTTTTCTTTAAAATATAATTTTCTTTAACGGTTATCTGAACTTCACTGGAATCTACAGTAACCTCATTTTTATGCTAAGTTTACTAATTTGGGGTATTCTCTTTCTTTTAGCTTTTTTGTCTAAATATTTGTCAAGCCTGTTTACTTTTTCGAAGATCAACATTTTTGATTGATTCTGTGTATTATTTCTTCAGTTTCTGTTTTATTAATTATTGTCCCAGTGTTACTTATTTCTTAGTAGATACTTTTGGGTTTGGATTTTTAAGACCTTAAAATGTATAATAAAGTTTTATTTGAAATATATGTTTTTTAAAAATGTAAACAAAGTTTTAAACTTTCCCCTTACAACTGTTTTGATTATATCTCAAAGGTCTGGGAAGCTATGCTCTTATATTTATTTGACTCTATAGATTTTTCAAATTTCTTTTCCTTTTCAGTGACCCACTGGTAATTTAAGAATACATTATTTGTCTTATATTTATATTATATTACATTATAAAATACATTATATTTATTATAATATATTAACAATTAATGAAAAAAGAGATCATTAATTTGAAAGAGAGCAATGAGGGATATGTGGGATATATGGTTTGGAGAGAGGAAAGGGAAGGGGAGAGAGGAAACATAATTATAACCTCAAAAATACAAAATAAATAAAATAAAATGGAATAGAATAGACTACACAGTTTAATATTCATGTATTTAGTTTCTGTAAATTATGTACCTATCAATCAAACACAAGAGGCATTTATTACCCAGTTAGACATTACCAGAAAAGAACCTCTCTATGATATATTATATCAAAGTGTCAGAAAAAGTAGGCATAGAAACAATATTAAAAGCTTTAAGAGAAGAATATCGCTTCAGTACAAAGTAAATTCTTTTGCTATTGCCTGTATCTCTTTATTGTTGAATTGAATCCATTTATTTTAATGTGACTTCTGCACCAGAATGATTAAGAAGGGAGTTACACTTGTGTTGGGTGTGTACCCAATGTCCTCCAGTGCTATCTTCAGTTTGATGGCTTTCCTTCTTTGAAGTATGGGATACAGGGACTTCAGCTGGTCACAGTTAGCTCTGAAATCTGTGGGCTGAGAAGACTTCCTCACCTTCCCAGAATTTTCAAGATTGTAACTTTTGGGGTGGCCAATATTCTAGCTGAGGTACATCTCCCAGGTCCATTGTAAGGATAGAAGAAACCACAGCTTTGAGATCAATATACAGTCAAAGGCCTGTCTTTTTATTTTCCTCTTAATCATCCTGGTGGAAAAATACAGCCTCTCTTGAAGTAAATGACATATGGTGGCTCTAGAAGGCAATCAATCTACTGACCTGAAGCTCAGAGCTATCACACTTTAGATTTATTATCAGTAAATGAGAAATTTTCCTGATAATCCTTAATTACTTGTTTGTATGTATGCATACATGTTCATGTGTGTTTATTCCTATGTATTCAAGTATCTGTGCCCATTTATGCTGGTGTGTGTGTTATGTGTGCAGGTGTGAGTAGAGGCCAGAGATGGATGTCCAGGTATCTTCTGCAATTGTTTTCTGCATTATTATTATTATTATTATTATTATTATTATTATTATTATTATTATTTGTCTTTGAGACAAAGCTTGTTCCTGAACCTGTAGCTTACTGATTAAGCTAATCTGCCTGGCCAGCTATCCCTAGGGATCTTCCCATCTCTGCCTCCCCAGACCTAGTATTACCGGAATACCATCTCTTTACCTGGGTGATGGGATTGTGAACCCAGGTCCTTATGGTTGTGTGGCAAATACTTTCCCATTCATCCTTCCCCTAGTTCACCCTTGCCTTCTCTCCCCATGAGCTTCCCTGCCTGAGCCACCTGCTGCCTGCATTTTTTTGCTTGCCAGCATCCCATCTTTATGCTCCCCACTCCCAGTTATCTCTCTGGTTCTTCCCTCACAGGGGGGCTGTGGCAAATCAAAGTGAGGCTCCCCGACCTGTGATTGCTCCCTGATTTCAAGCCACAAGTGTAGCTCAGTTTTTCTATTTAAATATATTTTAATGAAAACAATTCCTTTTAAACACAAGTGATTTGCATTTTGTAATCTGGAGCTGCAGGGGCTTTGCTTCCTGCTTCGCAGGCTTCAGATGTCACTGTTACCATAATTCCCCAGTGAGCTTGAGGTACAGGGTACACTCATTATTTTCTGTTTTAAGTCCTTGTGGACGCTCCAGGGGCTGGACTTGTGTCAAGTGTTTAGCCACTTTCAGTTTTGCATTCACTGAAGGATATTCTTGTGCACTTGAGCTGTATATGCTTTTTCTAGTCCAAGCATCTTCAGGGCATCTCTTTCCTGGGATGGATGCTTTTTTGCACTTCTTATGCTGATAACAGTGTGCAATTATGGCATATCCATCATATTTTTTTCATATCTTTTTGTCTAGATTGGCTCACTTTATCTGGAATTCTTGTTTCTGTAAATTTGTTATGAATCTGATCTGTGCCAATGAGAGAGACCACACCTTTGTCATTGACTACATCTGTCTTGAATCCTCTGAACATGGAGCTCAAAACCCCTGCCGTAAATGTGATAATTTTTCTTCTCCTGCTGGCATTTGGTAATGTCCAGTCTGAGCTTCCCCAGGAGCTGGAGGATGCTGGACAGAGGAAGAATGAGAGGACAATGGTCACCCCCTTGGCTTTTAACAACACGCTGCTCTCTTTCCAGGTGTAGTCCTGCCCTGCCCTGAGTTATACAGAGAGACAAGATGGGATTCGATTCCACCACTGCTCCTCATGAGAGGAAGCATTGTCTCACCAAAACCTGTGACTCAACTTGAGGCTTGCAAGGGTTGTGGGCTTGTCTCAAAGGTAGGATTGCCTGCCAGGGCTTACGTTTGTAAGTGGCTTCTGCATCATCTTCCTCAGCTAAGGGGCTGCAGCAGGACCATTCCATTCTCTCCATTCTCTGCACTATGGCACCCATCTTTTCCTTTTCCCTTTAACCCCCATGTGGATTTCTGAGCCTCTTCCTTCCTTTCTTTGCAATGGAGCCTTCCATCCTATTCTGATGCTACTTCAATGCATCACACAGTGATGGCTTCCATGCTTCCATCTTGCCTGGAAGTCAAGAAGAACTTCATTTATGATTTAAGAACCTTGAAGAAATGTAAGTTGGCATCCCACGTACTTCTTATCTAGTACACCAGTGCAGGAATCATGAGGCCCAAGTGCTTGTGTTGGCTCGACCCCAAAAATCTGTGTGACCTTAAATAATTCAACTCTAAATTCCCAAAGTTAATTTTTTGTGTATGCAAATTAATAGTTAGATTTTACACATTCTTCTTGGTTTTTGTTTCTATAATTGTCCATATGAAGGTACACTTTGGGCCAGTAATTCTATTTCACATAATTTACTCTAGTACAGTGCTCACACATGTGTTCTAAATTTTTTATGTATCTATGCTCACTTCAGTGTTGTATGTAGGGACACATGTTTGAAAATAATTCTAGTCCTAATCTTTAGATGGTCAAATAAATAAATCATAGCACTGCTATGCTACATCACACCATTAGATTACTCTTAACCACTTGGCTTTTAAATTTCTAAGTTTATACCCATGGGCAAACTCTCAGCCTAGAGAGAAGCCTCTTTGCAGTGAGCAGTGGTGGATGCAGACACTCAACTTTCAGTTCGCTGGCCCAATGACGTTATCTGAGTGCCATGTTCTTTCCATCTTAAGAGTCTGCCATGCTCCATGTTGGCTTCACCCTCAGCATTATGGCAAGGAGAATGTAGCAGGTCCAGAGGTCAGAGAAGAACAAAAAATGTCCAAAGGAAGTAGGGGAGAAGCTTTTTTTCTGTGGTTTTGTCTTAGAAACTGCTTGGGGTACTTGTTCTCACATCTTGGTGTCCAGAGTTGGTCACAGAGCCCATCGCTGCCATAATTACTGGACTCCTGAAGAGAATTAACTTTAGATGGATCATACTCAACCCTGGAGCTTGGTCAGCATCTAAGATGTTGGTCAGCTTCCTGTAAGGCTCATAATTATGTGTGTGGGGGGGGTGGTAGATAAATGGAGAGAATTTGTATTTTGTAAAGAAAAGAAATGGATTGGTTTGGGAGGAGATAGCTCACAGTGTCACCTCCCAAGAGAATCTGTACATGCTCTCAAGTATCTCAGTGACCTTCTGCTCAAGGATAGCCCTCTATGGTTAACTTCCCAGTAAGTCAAGTTAGTTATGGATCATAAACACCCTGAGAACAGAGATAGACATTTGTTCATGAGTTTATTAAGTATTTATGCCTTGTCTGTATTTTGAAAGGACTTGAGATGACTTACAACACAGATCTGAACAACAAGAATCTTAAAAACCACAGCCATCGAGCTGGAATCGGATGATTAAAAGGTAGCAATAAAATTCTTCTTTTTACTTTTCAAATACCTAGACGGGTGCTTAGCACATTAACAGTGTTTATGAATAAATATTTAATTAAATAAATGGCTATGCTTACTCTTGGCAGAGAGCATAAACTTTATGAAATGCTGGCAGAACCATTTTGCAATTAGCAGCCAGTGCTTCCCAGAGACAGGCTTCAGGGCTCATCAGGCTAAGGTTGAGCAGAGTTTTTGTGCTAAGGGCAAACAGTGCAGATGATGATTGACCTTGCCATTGGCATCTACATATGATGGGCTGTCTGTCCTTGCCCTAATCTTCCCAGTGAGACGCTCTCAGCAGTACAGCTCCATCTAGATCGCAGTATCTAAAAAGTTCCCTGTCAGGAAAAAGTGTGTGTAGATTAATGTGCACACTGCTTTATCTCCGTTATCTGAATATCCAAGAGGCTCTGTGAGATTCCTCATTTCAGCCTAGCCCTAACATAGGTAACTTGAGGCACTCAGATTTTCTATATTCTTTGTCCCAACCCCACCATATGGGACAGAATAAACATACATATTTACTTAAAATATAAATAAATGAAATTTAGGGGTGTGTTCTTTGCTGGATTTTAGATATTAAGAATAGAGAAAACTTCCAGTTGTAGACAGCTCTCTAGTTTGTAGACTCCAAACATTGGGAGTTCCACTTCTGGTGATGGGAAACTAGACAGGTAGGGCCAATCTTCCCATAAGAGTAATGCAAAGTGGTATCAAATATGAAAAGCAGCTCTTCTGAGGCTTAAGAAATTAGTAAGATGGTGCCTAGAGATCTGAGAGAAGAAGGAAGCCCAAGGGGTGGCGCTGGCCTGCCCTTGGGACTGCTTCTCCTTCCATGGGTCTTCTATTTCTGTAGGAGGAAACAAAAAGCTCAGAAGACAACCAAAGTGAGGTCCATAGGGCTGGCGAGGCCATCTGAGGGAGATGTTTACTAAGAAGTGGGGCTCTGCTGAACTGCTTTTGTGTTGAAACCTCAAGGTTGTTCCTTCCTTCCTTCCTTCCTTCCTTCCTTCCTTCCTTCCTTCCTTCCTTCCTTCTCCCTTCCTCCCTCCCTTTCTGTCTTTAAGTTTTATTTATTTATGTATGAATGCTCTATCTGCATGTACAACTTCATGCCAGAAGAGGGCATCTGATCCCATTATAGATAGTTGTGAGCCACCATGTGGTTGCTGGGAATTGAACTCAGGACCTCTAGGAGAGCAGTCTGTCTTTTTAAGCACTGAGTCATCACTCCAACCCCAAGGTTGTACTTCTTAAAAGTAATGGTAGATGACAAGTTGTTTAGGGCTGGAGATCAAACCCAGGGCCTTGTGTTTATTAGGCATGGACTCTACCACTGAGATAAATATGTAGCCCCTCTAGCCATTACGAGATCTTACTCTGTCACCATGTGGCACTTTGAATTCACTCTGTAGTCCAAGCTAGCCTTGAACTTATGATACTCCTGCCTCTGCCTTTTGAGTACCAGAATTATAGGCCTGTACCAACACTCCAAGAATTGGAAATAGACTTTTTTCATGTCAAACCTTGATTGAACTGAAGTCATTCGGAATACCACTTATTGTCTATACCCAGAAGCAAATTTATAATTCCTAATTCCTAATCGAAGAGCCTTACATTTTGTCTATGTTTCCATATACAATTTAGAAATACAAATTTGTCACTACAAACCATGAGAGACAAGGCATGAAACAACTAGACCCATAGAGGATCCAGATAATGGAGGAACAAGGGTGGACCTAACAATACTTATGATTAAAATATTCAGAATGGGCTGGTGTGGTGGTACATGCACTCAGGTAGGTTTCTGAGAGTTCCAGGCCAGCCATGGTGAGACCTTGCCTCAAAAAATAAAATAGTAAAATGTTCAAGGAAAGAAAGGGTGAGAATAAGAGATTGTGGCAGAAATTATTTGACGAGGTAACTGTAGAATTTTCCCAGTGACAAAAAATTTAAGGCAGAGACTCACTCTTTGCAATAGTCATGTAAACACTGACAATAATAAGGGAATGTAGACAAAAATAATGAGAGAGAGAGAGAGAGAGAGAGTGTGAGAGAGAGAGAGAGAGAAGCTGAGAAAGAGCAAAGGAAAAAACAGAAAGCAAAGTGTAACATGATAGTTTAAAATCAAATATATGAGTAACTACACTTGAAGTCAACATGGTGAAATATTCCAATTTGAGATAAACATTGTCAAACCAGATTTAAAATATAAACTCCAAACCTAACTATCATGCTGCTTACTGCAAAGTGTCTTAAAATACACAGCAACACAGACTTTAGACATTAGAAAACTAAGTTAGGGTTTCCAGTGTTGAAACATTGTAAAGGATGCTTGGAGTTCCTGCAGCACAGGGCAGCTTTATCTATCTGGTAGATCAGGACTCCAAAGTCTTGAGAGAAGAACTGACAAATTAGGATACTGTGTAAACTCTGACTGACTTCAGAGAATCTTGTCCCAGTCTGGGATAATAAGTCTGAGCAGGAGAGTAAAGCTTTCTAGTGAGTTATGATGCTGTTATGTTTTCAGTTCTCTGATGGTGCACGTCATAGTGTGATATGTCAGAATGGAAGAAAATGTGTCCCTTTAAGTCGCGAGATGAACGCTGAAAAATCAAGGCAGATTTTTTTGGAATTAGTGAAGAGAATTGGCTATGTTTTCTCAAGTTGTGATGAGCCCTGGAAGGGAAGAGGAGGTTTTAAGAAAACAAAGAAAACTGTTTCAACAAGTGGGTCTCAGCTCCACTTGGAGGTGAAAAAGTCACCCAATCTCCCCAGAAGTCTGCCTCAGACTTTAAAATGCATATCTTTTTAATACCTGCCACAGAAGGAATGTGGGTATTGCAGAATAAAGGGAACAGTTTCAATAGCACTATGATTGCCATTAATAATTAAAACTAGCCATTGAGATGGAATTCAACTAAGTAGTCATTACTTTGATATCATCTGCAATATAGTCCAACATAATTAATGCTTTTAATCATTCTAATAATGGTCATGGTGTTATTATTAGCACGATTATTTTTATCCTAATAGGACAGTAGCATACCCTCTGTGCATGGTGCCTGCTCTGTGTGCTTAGGACCAGAGGGCCCTGGAGGAAAGACAGCTTTGGGTTTAATAGGACCTCTTTTGCCTTCACTTCCAGCTCAACTGTGCTTCAATTTTAATTAAATTCTGCTTTCATGTCAGGGATGGATCCATCTAGTTTATGAAAACAATAAGGTTAACTCATTGGGGACTCTTTTCAAACAGTGGTTCTAGTCTTAGAATCTAAGACCATTTGGAACAGAAGAAAAAGCATATATTGTGTCCATGGGAATCATGAGGTGATTTACTAACTGATCTATGACATCTCCTTGGACCTCTAATATTTACCACAGTGAAATTTTCTGACAAGCCTTTTGCAATTAAATTGGAAAGTCAAGTGTCTGGAAGGTGTAGCCTTGGGGTACCGTGTTCACTTTGTCCGTTCCATTAAGCTCTGCCCTAATTTTAAGGTTATCAGTGAACCACTGAAGAAAACCTCCAGGAGTTCTGGTGTAAAAGAATGAATCATTTTACTACTTTAGACAAACCTCCCACTTTCCCCACCAACTCATCATTTATACACAGATTTGTATACATTTATATACAGATCTTGAAGTCATGTGAATTGGATTTCCACAAAGTAGTGGATGCCTTTTGGTTGAAATATTGCCTAAAAGATGATTGTTCCCTTCACTGGATACATATTGCATCTGTCATTATTTCAGCCAAGGACCATACAGATGAAAGATGGAAGCTATATGTTAGGTGTTTTCATATACTGAGCATTTGCTAAGATTCAATAAAGAGAATAGGAGATCGTTCTCGATAAGGGAGAGCAAAGTAGTCATTCTGTGCCATCTTACTGGGTCCAGCCTAATTTCCTGATTTCTCTACCGTTTACATCCACCTGGCGGCTGAGGTTTCTTGTCTATAAGGTCAATGAAGAAACACCATTAATTTTTATCTAATCCAACCGTTGATGAGAATGAAAAACAATCACACTGGATGTAATTCTGCCCTCTGCAGACATGTGCTGTTGGTTCTTTTAGGACTTTGTGTGTGTCCACTGACATGCCATGGCATAGGCTGCATAGAACCACATACCTTTGTATGACGCCTCTCGATCTGGTAGAGACTAATATGATCCTTTAGTTTTCATTGTCATCTGCAAAGTGGGCCTTCATTTTTTTTTCCTCTAGAATGCACAATCTATTAAAAACCTAGTAAGATTCAATGCACATTTAATGATCATAAATGAGTTATACTCAGTAAGCCATTCATGCGGTTTCCATTATGTAAATAGTTATATTTAAAGATGAGTAAGTACAGCACAAATATAGCTGCCATTGTACTCTTTTTTTTTTATTGGACCATTGATCTTCCAACAAAGAAAAACAAAACAGAGAGATTTATGTTTTTGTAGTAATCATTTAACAAAAGGAGTCCCCCTTCCCCCCCCCCCCCTTTTTTTTTCTATTTTGTGTTTTCCACTGAGAAAAGCATGATATTTCCAACCTGGTTCTGTCCTACTAGCAAAAAAGGAACTATTCCAGCTTTTTCCATTAGGGTATTTTTGCCTCATCTACTCTTTTCCCAGATTATCCAGGGGCTGTCAGAGTAGGACTCTATCAGAAACTAAAATATCACAGCAAGAAACATTTTATTTGCAGTAAACACACACACACACACACACACACACACACACACACATACACACACAAGTGTGTGGGGGGGAGACATAGAGAGATGAATCCATGCAATGGCCACCAACTGGGGGTCAATCCAAATCATGTGGAGAGTCAACAGGGGTGTCATGAGTTTTAAATCTGCCTTCAGAGCAGGGTTCTTTCTGGAGAGAAAATGGGATTGCTGAGCTAATCTTGGAGAGAAAAGGGAGTGTGCTCAGAACAGCATTGAACTCAATTTCTCATATCGCTGCCTCATCTCTCCAGCTATAGCAGAGAGGTTAAAAAGATTCACCCGAAGTGGTTCTCGGAGATAAGGGCTCATACATGGAAAGCACCCAACACAGAAATAGCCGTATATAATAACACTGGTGTCGCTGGTAGTGTCACCTGACAGCTGTCATGGTAGCTGATAACTATATCTAATTCCATGAATCTATATGTATAGCTCTTCTTCGAATTTAGGTAATTCAGATAATCTCATTCACTAATTCCTCATCATTTCTTCCCATGGACTCTGCTGTGCATGATGTTTTGTGTGCAATATAACCAGTTCTGCAGTCTTGAGGGTTGAAAGTTCATTCATTGAACAGATATTTAAAGAAGTCCCACTATGTGCTAGAGTACTGGTGATTCAGTGATAAACCAAAATATGACTCTTGTTTTTTTGTCATTTACAGCCTGGCAGAGGGGAAGGAGATCAATGCAACTAGTCTCCAAGGAAGTGTGAAAATATGGCCTTCCTCACTGTAAATGGAGCTGAATGCTGCTACGAGAGCTGGTGCAGCCATCCGTGGGTGCTGCAATTGAAGGGGAAATTATATATTGCCGGGCAACTTCAAATTGTATGGCTGAAGCAGAATTTCTCACCTCATTGGCTCTCTTGTGTGGCAACACATAGGAGACACTAAACATCATTCTCTTGCCAACTGCTGTGGTCATATTTGATTATCCAGGTTTTGAGGGTTTTTTTATTTTTCCTGAATATAACCTGCAGATGTTCAGAATTAACAGCCTTTATCTCTGTCCTTGAGTCTGTGGGTACATAAAGAACAGACTTCTATTACCTGTATTTCTAAAGTCTAAATGTGTGTGTGTGTGTGTGTGTGTGTGTGTGTGTGTGTGTATCGTTTGCATCACTGTGAGCAGACCTGAAAGTTCCACTAATGTAGTTGGAACAGTTGCCCCACACTGGCTTCTCAGTATTCACCAGTTTAACTGACTTAGCTTGGAAAAAGTGACAGCTTCAGTTTCTTCGGCACTAATAATTCTAGCGCAGATGTTAAGTGGCTGGAAACAGTTTCCAGGGGCTTAGTTCTTAGAGTCCTTGTATTCACATTACCGGCACATTTTCTCATTTTGATGTCATTGGCTTTGTGTACCTGCTAGTTTATGAAAGCTTTTGATCCCAATTATTTCCATTTCCTAGGGCTTGTAGTATGCTTTTATGCATAAGTATATGCCCTTCAAGAGCCTGTTGCAAAGAACACAGCAGAAGAGGAAGCGAAAACCTTTTTGCTATTTTCAGACATGGGAAACTTTCTATTTTTAGACCTGTGTGTCTAAGAAAAAAACCAAGATGGCCAAATGCTATGGTTAGCCCATTTTGAGCTCCCACTGGTAAGAGATGTTAGTCAGTTTTTCTCAGTACTATATTATAGTATTTCAGAATAGCTGCCATATTTTGTGTCCTCAATAAGTATTTGTTGATTGTGTAGGTAAGAATTTCAAACGTGACTTGATTTCATGCACACTGGAAACTTGCATGTACCTTCTTTGGATTGGTAGAAGTAATTCTCCAAACCTTACTCAGCACAGGGATTCGCATTTCTCTGTTTTTAGCCACGTTCTATTTTCTTGTGTCCATTCGCTTCCATTGATTTCTATGTGTGAATCACACCAGGCCTTCCATTGTCTTTGGCAGCTCTACCAACTCACTTCCTCTTACTTTGTCACCCTCTAATTTATTCAATTCAACTTAATCTGGACAGCATGGAGACTGGCCTAAGTATATGTACCAGGAGGATAGAGAATCCTGGTTCCTAAATACCATGTGGAGAGAAATCGAGCAAGGCAGGGAGGTGTACAATCAAGATGCTATTGGCTGCAGAAAACTGATAAGCCAGTGGCTTTAGAGATGGTTTTAGTAAAGGGTCAAGAGCTGCCACTGCTGTCAGTGGGTCATTGCTAACAGTGAGAGTGGTGACACCTACAGTGAAGCAGGTCTGTTTCCCCTACTAGGAGAGATTCTAATTGATAATATACCGGAAACACAAGCAAATCAGGGAAAAAAGAGAAAGTGGTTACTCAAAAATCAAACTACATTAAACAGACGTGGAAAGAAAGAAGGTGAGTTTTAAAAGAAAATAATAAATCTAAACTCAAAATCATCCTCTTTTCATATCACTGTTTATGTCTTAGGACTGTATAATGAATGCTTATGCGCATTATCTCATTGCGTAGGTATGCCACCCTATGATATAAGGTTATCCTGTGTGCTTTTCATTAAAAAGGAAATAAAGCATTGAGTAACTAGTGGGTGTTGGAACCTACCCAAAGCACAAAATCTTAGCCACTCTGTGTCACCTTCTCAACTAGGACAGACTGCTTCTTTTAACCATCATTGAGGATGATAGACTTGAATAAGTTTTTAATTGTGTTTCATCCAAAGTAGCCCTTGTGTTTGACTTAATGCCAAGAACTTGGGCAAAGAAGACCCAGAAGACCTTTACTAGTTACTTTGTCTTCCTCTAAATAAGAAGAAAATAGCAAGGGTGTAAAGGGTAACTGCTTTGAATTTAAGCAGGTATACTAAATTATCTTGAATAGTGTTTATCATTTAATAAATGGGTTCATTACTAAATACATGCAAACAAAACAAAACAAAACAAAAAACCCAACTACCATATGTCTGTTTTGTTATGATCTATCTCTTGAGAAAAGAGACTAGGGACTGGAGACAGCGGAAAGAGTGATGAGAAAGGAAGGAAGGAAGGAAGGAAAGAAAGAAAGAAAGAAAGAAAGAAAGAAAGAAAGAAAGAAAGAAAGAAAGAAAGAAAGAAAGAAAGAAAGAAAGAAAGAAAAAGGAGAAAGGAAAAAGAAACCAGAAAAAATACGTTGCCCCCATCACAAACAAGGTAGGAGGAAGGGGTGCACTCAATTTCCAAACGTGCTTTCCTCACCTCAATTTTGATCTTGTACATTCAAGAGGAAAAGTGAAAGATTGTCAAGTAGGCGAATGGAAGGCACCAGAAGAAGCAATAGTGACTTTCAATTTTTGACAAGGCTGATTCTAAAGAAATCCTATATTTCAAATGCAGTGGGGGCTGAAAAGCATTCTCTGGGTATTTCAAATGTCATTGAATTCTTGAGATTAGTGCTTAAGGAGGTCGGGAAAGTCATTGTTATAGTCAATCACCTTCCTTGCTTATATGATGCTATGTTGAAGGACTGGAGTCGTATACTAGTCATAGAAAAGGTGTGGAGGTGTGGTACTCGACATCTGCAGTAATGCATCTTTTGAAGCCCTGTGTACTTCAGAGTACTCAGCCAGCTGAAGGCTTGCTGTTCAGAAAATGTTCTAGTTAACTAAGGCTTCCATAGACGGACTGCCAATTTTTGAAGCATGATACTACATCAAACTTAATTTTTATATAATGAAATTGGTTTCCTTTCTATTATTATGAATTCTCATTGTACCAGCAAATTGTGGGAGCAATGGCTCATGGAGAGCTCATATTGAGACAATGCCAATGAGCCACTATTTACTTACTGAGGGTAACTTGCCCATTGTGGGAATACTGCTGGTGGCCCAAGATGAGAATCTTCTAGAAGGCATGAGACTGAGAAGTAAGTCTTTTTTGATATGCATAATTATTGAAATGGTACCACCTGAGCTAGTGTGTGCAAACTGATCAACTATGATACCTATGCTCCTGCCTTCTGCAGGGTTATAAAGCAGATCCACTGTCACTATGTTCTCTTTTAAAATGAAAACAATTACATAATCTCATCATCTCTTCCCTTTGGTCCCTTCTATATTCCCTCCCTCCAAGCCCCCATATCCTCCTCCTCACTCTCTCTCAAATTGATGTTCACTTTTCTTTGATTGCACACACACACACACACACACACACGATGCTGAGTCCCTTTAGTGTTTCTTGGTGTATTTCAGGCCTGACCACTTGGTATTAGATAACTAATTAGGGAGCCATCCCTGGGGAAGATTTATTTGCTGTCTCTTGGCAGACATTAGTTGCCTTTAGTACTTTGTTTAGTGGTAGGGCCCAGTGAGAGTTCTCTCCTTCATGTTAGACTGTCTATCAGTATTGTCTTTGTTTGGATATTGTTTAGGCAACCATACTGTTGTGTTACTATAGGTGCAGCTTTCCTGTCATTTCTAGGAGATACAATCTCACAGACTTCCTGGTCTTACAATGTTTTTAGCCCCTCTTCTGCAATGTTCCCTGATCCTTTGATGCAATACCTGTATTGTAAAGATATCATTTGGGGATGGACACACTCTGATCTCTGCATTTTGAGCAGTTGTGGTTTTCTGTAATGGTATTTGTCTGCTGCAAAGAGGAGCATCCCTGGTGAGAGGTGAGAGCTACACTTATCTATGGTATACACTTCAGTTGTGTGGCAATTGTAATTCAAAGGCATGAATGCTGTTAGTTTGGTGTAATGAATCTGAGTAATTGGGAAAGAGGAATCAGGGAAGGTACAGAATTCACTCCAAAGTATTTTGATAAGCATGCGTCCCTCTCTGGACATATGGAGGAGGGGTGGATTCCATTGGAAATCTCTGAGTTTCTCTGTGATACATGTTTGAGGAGTATTCAGAGTAGTGAGACATTATCTATTGAATCCCAACCTCTGTCAACTAAGGATTGGTCTTTGAATTGTCTACTCCACAGCGATCACCAGGGCCTTAGACTAAGAAGGTTCTTGGAGAGCTTGTAGTTTCTTTAGTATATCAGTTGTATGTTATTCAATACAGTAAACTAGAAAAATAGAGTACATTCCAAATTCCAAATTTTAAAAGTAGTCATTGTTGCCAGTCTGATCTATTTCTTACTAAAATCGGTCAGGTAGTTTGTGGATGCATGCGTTCTATGCATATGTAGTAGATGGGTATCATTTTTTCTTTTTTTTAGCCTGAAATTTTACTTTGGCTCCTGCTTTTGATTTACTCAGAGAAACTTAGTCTTTAGTATTTACTAGTTTCCATGAATATGAAGAAGTGAAAGTTGACAGTACATGTGGTCAGAATATTTAAAAAAAATTGTAAAGATCTAAGAATATTGCAGAAGTTGTTTTAGAGGGAAAGGAGAAATGAAGAATCCTTTGATAACTTTAAGAGAAAAGAAAGGGATTTAACCTAACACTAGATAGTTATTTGAAGCCCTGGAGGTCTCTGTGTATCAAGGATCCTACCCATCATGGGCTATGCCTTGGGGTCGGTGTCTGGAGATTAGGATGGCAACTACCTGATGACTCAACTTGAGACTTAGAAATTCTCAGTCTGGCTAATCCTTCCATGTGATTCCACTTGAGGCACAGGAGAAGTAGATCTGCCTTTCTAAATGTTTCAAGCCTGTACAACAGTGGCATCTGGTGAATGATGGAACAATGCACACTAATGATTATGATGGATTGTATAGAGCAATGAGCCTGGCTCTTGTCTCTACACGATGAACTAGGACCTTTCCTAAGATTTGGAACTCTGTAAATGATGAGTGTGACCACCCCATACTCCAGTGGTTATGATTCCTACGTCACTTTCCATTTAAAAAATAAATGAAGCAGTGTAAATTATAGATTTCTCTATTTTGCTAGAAGATTATTTTCTCACCCATTGTGGTTTCTAGCTCCTTTGTCTCAATAGCTGCCTCTGGCATGGGATATATCAGTCCAATATACAAACATTTCTCTTTGTTTCTCTTTTTTAAAAAATTATTTGAAAACGTTTTCATACAATATTTTGATCATATTCTTTTCCTTCCCCCAACTACTCTCAGATAGTACCCACTCAACTTCCTGTTCTTTGTCTCTCTCTTTCTCTTTTAACTTGCCCCCCCAGGAAAGACAAAATTCCCCCCCCAACAAAAAAAACCCCAAAATGCTAACAAAAAAGACAAAATAAAGAAAATAAATAAGACAAAAATATCAAAACAAAACAAAAAGTGTGTGCATGTGTACATGTGCACACACACACACACACACACACACACACACACACCACATCATGGAATATGGTTTGTGTAGGCCAACTACTCGTGGTCACGGAATGTGGTTGATATACCCAGTACTGCTCCATTGGAGAAGACTAATTTTCCCTTTCCCAGCAGGTATCAATTACAGACCTTCTTGTCTTCATCTTTGTCTTTGTACCTTATTCATAGAGTGGTAATCAACAAATATTAAGGGATAAAAATACCATCTGCAACACGCACAAGAAATATTCAAAAAGTTTTAGTTATTTTGGTGACTATTATGATGATTAAATTCTAAAAGCTATTAGTATAAAGTGCCAAGCAATTAGCACTTAAGGCGATTCCAGTGTCTACATTTTGTTTGTTATTTACTGGGTCCATGCGTGTCTTTTACTGTGGTACAATCAAAGATATGCATGCTTTGCTCCAATAGTTTCATATAAAATTATTTTGCAAATATTTCAATCTTTTATGACAATGATTTCTCCCCTTTAAAAATAATTCTTCAGGTGGCTTTTTTTTTTTTTTTTAAATTCTGCTTCTCATAGTTTAGCTTGTTTTTTAACCAGTTCCTATGTTTGTAAATGGGTGATCCCTCAGACCTTCTGATGTTGGCGTAGAAGGAGATCTCTGATCATGTCTACACTCTTTCTCTGATGCTATTGTTAAATGACGGGGAGCCATTATGCAAGGATAGGAGATGTTCCCAGGGTCTGTTGTATGGTGGCTGAAGTTAGGCAGTGGCCCCTTAATAATGGTAACAAGAGCTGTTTCTGTGCCTAGGCTGAGTGGGTACCAGCACAGAGCACAAAGCAGTTTTTGTCACATAAGTTTGTGATGCTGACAGAGCTCATGAAGTGGATACTTCCTGTGACTTCTTAGATATGGCTTTTGAATTCAGTGAGTTAGTTTCCCACATTTGGGGATTAGTCACTTTAAAGATTTATTTCATTATTGATGTGTGTGTGTGTGTGTGTGTGTGTATCTCCATGTACACTTGCATGCAGCTATTCTCAGAGGCCAGAAGAGGGTGTTGAATTCCCTGAAGCTGGAACTACAGGTGTCTGTGAGTTGTTCCATGTGGGTGCTGAAACCAAATTCTGGGTTCTCTAAAAGGGCACAAACACTCTTAACTGCTGAGCCATCTCTCCAACCCCAGATTACTTACTTTAAAAGAGATGTTAAAAACAAAGGGATTGAGGTAGAACACTTCTCCAACTTACAAAATGGAAGGAAGTACAGGAAAGTACAAAGGAAATGATAGTAAGAAGGCCAGATGTGCTCTCTACATTGAAGGGAAAATGCTGTGGGAAGTATCTGACAGGGCAGACACTACATGATTGTTAAATGAGTGGATGAAAGAACATCCAAATCACTAAATGACACAGGGCTCTTTAGGAGAAAAGGGCAAAGGCAGTGCTCATCTGGCTCTTCCAGATTCCATTTGCACTTATTTGTTTTTTGGGGTTTTATTTTTTATTTTGTTTTTTCAAGACAGGGTTTCCATGTTGTAACTCTGGCTGCCCTGGAACTCACTCTATAAACCAGGCTGGTCTCAGACTCACAGAGATCCACCTGCCTCTGCTTCTCAAGTGCTGGGATTAAAGCCTTCTGCTACCACCACCCAGATCATTTGCACGTGTTTGTTGGCTTTATTTCTTGTTTTGTTTGTTTGGTGTTTTCCCTCCGACTTAGTTATAATTTGTTTTACCTTGATGCTTTCATTCACTTAAACAATTAAAGTAAAATATGCATAAGAGGATTTTAAAGTAATTCTAAATAAGTAGAATTTTAAAAAGGAAAGAAAAGATTTACAATTTTCATTTTACCTTACTTCTTTCCCAAGGAAATTTACTATACAGCTCTGAGTAATACATTGTCATAAAGAATATATGCCAAATGCATCTTGAGAGAAGACATCATATAAAAAACACGAGGTTTCCTTTCACAAAATACTTGTATCTAGTTTCTATTCTAACGGGTAGTATGATACAATTATTTGAGTCCTCATCCAATACTATACTAAAAAATGTGTAGAGCTGTGGAGATAGCTCATTGAGGGATAGCTTATGTGTAAGCATAGGGATCTGAGTTAGACCCAGAGCCACATAGACACATACAGAGAAAGAAGAATTCCTGGAGCTCACTGGCCAGGCAACATAGCTATTGAGATGCTCTGTCTCAAAATTCATGGGGGATGGCTTCTTAAGAACAATGCCTGAGGTTTGGTTCTGGCCTCCATACTACCTCATGTGCACATTCATTTGACACATATTCAAACACACACACACACACAAGAATAATATGGATTACAATGTTGTGTGTGTGCGTGTGTGTGTGTGTGTGTGTGTGTATTAGGTGGTTCACAAAGAATCATGAGTTTAGGCTATGAATTTTAAATCATTGTAACTAGGTTCAAACATATCTTTATTAATCAAAATAGAAACTATTAGAGTCCACAGACTTTTGTTAAAGAAATATGTTTATGTATTCCCGTAGTACAAAAAAAAAAAAATCTACACATCAGGATTTGACAAATCTCAAAAGCATTTTGAGATTTGACTAAAAAGAATTTTCCTCATCTTGTTGGATATAGAAGCATTTTCCCTGCAGACAGATGTTGAGATGCTTGAAGAGTTGGAAGTTGGTAGGTGAGAAGTCAGGTGAATATCGGTGGATGAGGCAAAATCCTATTGTTCATTTTGTTCAACTTGAAGTGCTGATTGCATGAATTTCTGTTGGACACCGTCTTGCAGAATACTTGAGCCTTTTTCTGTGAACCAGTGCCAGCCGTCAGCATGGCAGCGTTGGGTGCATGGCATTGAATTGCTGAGCACACTTCTCAGGTGTAATGGTTTCTCCAGGATTCAGAATGCCGAATGGTTCATTACTGAGAAATGGTTCGTTATTGTTGAATATAAGAAAGGACAATGGTTCAGAATGTAGATTTATTTTTATTTTAGTTGGCTCACAAGGCAACCACTTAGAGAGTTTTCCCATCATTTCAACTTGCTTCAAGTGCTGAGGGGCTACTGAATTGCTCAGGTTGAATTCTTTGGCAACTTCTCATGTATCTGTAAGATGAGCAACTCTGATGATTGTTCACAATTGGTCATTGTTAACTGCTGATGGCAGGCTACTCTATTTGCCTTCAAGGCTCTTTGCTCCTTTGAAAAACTTCTAGAACCAGCCACCACACCTATATTGGAATATAGGTGTTTTTGATGTTGAGAGTTGTCTTTGTTGCTTTCCAACTCCATTGAACTCCACTAAGAAAACCATTCAAATTTGCTTTTTTGATTTACATCATTTTAATAGTATAAAATAAATAGGAAATAAGTAGAAAATAATGCTTAGTAATAAAAAATAGTGAGAAATTCTTATTAAAATAGTATATAGCATAACCAAATTTGTTTAAGAATGTATCCAACATTAAATCATTATAGCCTGGATTTATTTATTTTGTGTTTTCATTTTGTAAATTATTTGTAACCTGCTTCCCAAGTGACTGGGTAACTTGTTTTTCTATAATTTTTTTTCCTGTAGCCTTGGTTAAAGGCCTAGCTTTATGAGCTCATGCTCAACTCATGATTAACCTGTCTCGACAATTGTTTCAAACTGTGTCTGCCACAGAGTCACAGACTACTCCAGCTCCTGTTTTTTCCTCAGAATCTGCATCTCTGACAGCTTCAAAGCAGCTAGCGCCAGGTGGTCCAGCCACAGACTGTACCAATGCCTGCTTCTCCCTCACCTCAGATGGTTCAGCCACAAAACCTGGACAGCTTGGCCAGTATTCCAGCCTTCAGGGTTCCCCCAACAAGGACATCCCCATGTCAGCAGGAAGTAGTCATAGAACATTACATCGCTCCCTAACTCCACATTTTAGCAACAAAAGATTGGAATGTTGGGTCTTAAAATCACAGTGCAAGAGTTTTCCTTCTAGTAATCAATAAACCAAGACAAAAAATGGGATAACAGGAATGATGCTGGTATAAATGCTAGTCCAGGGTCCAAGTGTCAGCCCTCAAAGGGCAGCGGGAAGGAGAGAACATCTGTCTGGAGTAACTGCTAATTCAACCACAGTCCACCTGGTATTTCTGTCTCTGTTACAGCTGTTAATTTTAAAACTTTATGACATGGTTTTGCTAGCTGCATCTCTATTGGCTTTTGTAACCCATTTGCTTGCTCTGCTTGCCCAGCGACAAGATTTGGATAAAAGAGAACCAAATGCTCTGGCAGATCGCACTCTCTCTGAGCAGAGTGAGGCCAGCCACAGTAATTAAATTCCTTATCTTGCAACCTCGTGGTGTATTGGGTTTTTAATTCTGACACTGTTTCAAAATAACAAATTCCAACAATGTAAAATTATTCTTGTGCCAATCTAATAAAAATATCTGTGTATGCATATACAACTGTATATACAGTTATACATCTTCATATAAAGTATTTCTGCAGGGTCCAAGGCGAGGAGGTTACCTACTAAGAAAGAGCTCGACAATTTTCCTTTTACAGTTTGGTAGATCTTAGGATTTTGGCTTTTGTTGCTGCCAGAATAAAATGTTCCCTCATCTCTACAAGCTGTTTCTCATGCCTTTCCTTTGAATCAAAACATAAAGCCTTGCCCTTACCCCAGCCTGCTGGCTTGACCATTTCCATCCACTGCTGCACACATGTGAAGGTCCTGCTTAGGCAGCATTGGAAGGCTGAAGAATTTGCAGCTCCATCACTGGAGGCTGCCAGGACACCCATGACCTACGAGATAGGAGCACAATGCCCTCTCGAGCCAAGGACCAGTTTCTCTTCATGAAAATTTTGTAGTCAGACTCAGAAACAGAGAACATTGGAAGTGAGCGTGGAGCTAAGAGATGAGAGAATGGGACCGTGTTGGGAGAGGGTCATTTGGTGACTCAGCCTCAGTAATGTGCACTGCTCCTCTATGCATGAAGCGGTTCTACTGGCTTGGATGTCCTCATTTATTTTTCACATAAACAGGCAGAAAGACGGCCTGAAGGGATGAAAGCAGGCAGTGTATTTTTTTTCTGTGACAGCAGGTAATGTGTGTCTATTCTGTTTGCAGAGTGCTGTCAACAGACATTGGCTTAAGTAATTGCTTGAACCTTCATATATCAATCATGTGCTAATGCAAACATAGGTTCGGCAGGAGTGGGAGTCAGGGTGAAAAGTATTTTATAAGAATGTGAACATTTCCCTCCATTTAGGATGGTGGAGGGAACACGGTACAGGGAAAACACGCAGAATGAAAGCAAAGAGCTGCTTGCTTGAGTTGTTGCTGGTGTCAATGCATGTGACTCAGGGCCCCTTAGGATTTTGTTATCTTCCTTCATTTAGATTTCATTTATTACAGACACTGGCTACATCACTCTGTTATAATTTCAGACACATTTACCACAGGGCTTGAACATGTATGTATAATTATCAATCTCAAATAGAAGTAAGTATTATGTACTTAAATGATGCAAGCTATCATTCCTAGAGTTCTTTAGTTACAGGACCCGGAGTGTGATACCTGAGAAGTTCCTGTTATGATTTAACTTGTGAAATTTCCTAATGCTGGCAGTCATTTATATGTTTATTATCTGTTTTTGCACTTGGGAACAACTGTCCAACCTTCATGTAGTACGTTTTGTTAATAAGTCAGTGCCTTTACCTTGATGGGTGTGCTGTTTCCTTTCCATCTTTGTTGTTGGTTCTAGTTGCCTAATGGAAAGCCTCTAACAGGGCATGGCTGTAACCCCAGGGGGAGCTGAGGCAGGAGGACTTCCATGAGTTTACAACCAGCTTGGGTCACATAGAGCCTGCCTCAAAAAACCCCAAACACACAGAGAAAGAAAAGGGAGAGAGGGGGGGGGGAAGGAGATAGAAAGAGAGAAGAGAAGAAGGAGAAGGAGGAAGATATATATATATATATACATATATATATATATATATATATATATAGAGAGAGAGAGAGAGAGAGAGAGAGAGAGAAGAAAGGAGGGAAGAAGGAAGAAAAGAAAGAAAAGGGGCCTATAACTGTTATGTTTACTTGGTGAATGACTTCCTTAAATTCACACTGGAAGTACGCATTGGAGTGTTTAAGGGAACTGTTTTGTCTGACTTCTTTGTAGATCCTCTGTTGGCTTATATCTTTCCTGTCACTGTACTTTGTCAGGTTTTGGAATGAAACTAGAGTACCCATAAGTAAAATTAGACTTACGTATCAGTGAGAAAGAATGGAAAGATTCTGCTGGCTAGAATAGGCTTGAAACCCCAAAGAATTCCGAGTTCAGTATCAGCTCCTTTTAGTTATATTTTTCAGGGTTGCTTTTGGAGTTTTACACTTTCAATTTTATTTACTTTTCAGTACATTCACTTCCACAAATTCTGATAATACAGAGTTTGTTACATGTGGCTATTTAGGATACTACAGTAGTTACTGTTACAGACGGAATATGGTTTTTGCATTGGGATGTAATTTTGTTTTAGAATTTCCCAGTCTGGTACTCGAGGAGTTCTGGTTATTTCCTTACAAATGATGTTGCCACCGATGCAGGACAGTACTGGGAAACATCCGGATTCTACGTCTCCTCAAAACATCTACTTTCTCATTTATGTGGGGAACAGTTTGTTCTAAGAAAAGTTAGCAAGGACCAATCCAAGTTCTAGCTGACCTGAAATCATCTCCTTCCTGCCTCCATCTTCATTCCAACTTAATTCTTTTACTGGAATAAAGGAGAATATTCAATGTCATTCCTTAAATATTTAAGCCGACAGGCTAGGAGTCTTATAGATCATGTAGCAGTCAGCTTCTTGATTTAAACAAGTATTTTTCAGCAATACATTTTCTTGCTAACAGGATATTATGTGGGAATCCCTGAACTGGCAAGAGATGGGCAAAGAGAAACCAAGGGACCCTGGAGGCGCAGGAGCCAAGACTCTGAGCCCGAATTCTACTGTAAAACACTTGGTTTAAGTGCTGCTGGTCCTCCACCACTTCTGCTTAATTTGACTTCTAACTTGCCTCCTGCTTTTACTGTAGTTGCTCAGGATTTCCTGTTTTGGAGCAAGCATTCAACAAGCTAACTGTAGAGTCTATGAGCCTCCACAGGAGAGGATGTGGGGATATTAGAAACTACGCTTCCTTAAGCCTAGGAGTATTAGAAAAGACTCTTCCCTGAAGCCCTTGTGTAACAGATTGTTCTTTCTGTGAATACTGCACAGTGCTGAATGGATGATGTACTCATGGGAAAAGGTAGCTGCAGAACTGCTATATCAACATAGAAAAAATATGGAATTATCAACAAGAGCAAAAGTCAAACAAACAGTCCTTGAGGGGGGAATCTAAACTATGTATGCGGATCTTTGTGACTAGAAGCCAATTGAAGAGAATCCTTATCCAGGGATTGCACAAATCCCAATCTGAGTACAAACTGCATTGAAGGAAAGTGGAGAGGGACCCTTTCCAGATTCATTAGGGTTCTTACTCATCTTGAACCACTGATCACACTGCTCCTTGAATTAGATGAAGCTGTAAAGGATTCCTTGGTACATTTCAAAGTTCTCAACAGCTCTACAGCTTTCCTAGCTGAACTCTAAGGCAATGGTTTTCAACCTTCCCAATGCTGTGACAGTTAAATACAGTTCCTAATGCTGTGATGATCCACAACCATAAAATTACTTTTGATGTTACTTCATAACTGTTATTTTGCTGCTGTTATGAATTATAATGTAAATATCGGATATGCAGATGGTCTTAGGTAACCCCTGGGAAATGTTCATTCCAACCCTCAAAGGGGTCACAACCCACAAGTTGAGAATTGCTGCTGTAAGTCCTGACTTCCATCCATCCCAACCATTTTACTTCCTATCGCTATTTATCTCAGCTCTCCTCCAAAAGAAGTTTCTCCCTGGACCTTTCTGCTTCTCACAGGGACAGATGAGTGGGCATGCCAGGATTCTTGGAGATGTTGGAATGGGTGGCTGTAGTTTTCTGTGACTTCCTTATAAAATATTTAAATTTGCCTTGCTTCAGTTAATACTTTAAATTCATACTTTCAGTAAAATTTAAATATAAATTAAACACAACACAACACACACACACACACACACACACACACACACACACACACACACATTTTTATCTCTACCAACTTCATTTTTGTGCCTACACAGTATATCCATCATTGGAGATCAGCCAGCAGCTGGCACCTCCTGTCTCAGTTGGCTAGAGAAACTGAACAAAGATGGAGCTGTTCCATTTGCTCAAAATGAATGATTTATTATCTGAAATTAAAATACTTTAATATGCTCTCCAAGAAATTATATAGTTTGGAAAAATTGTAAAAGGAAAACTAAAGGAGGAGGAGGAGAGGCAGAAGACAATGACTAACAAATGGGAATCTTTTCTGTCATGAAAACGAGAGGAATAAAGCACTCATTTAAAATAAGGTTTGTAAGGCTGAGTCAGGAAATGGAAAAAGAGCTTTTAAAGTCCATGCTGTCTATCCTGGACACTGTGGATACTGTTCAAATTACAGCAATACTCTGAGGACTGATGGTTTTGTTTCCATTCATTTCCTTTGGAAGTTGGAGAATGAGTTCGAGGTCTGGAAGCCCTGGTTGGGATCCTGCCTCTTTGGGCACAGTGGGTCATTGTGTCCTCATTCAGAATCCTCTAAGCTTTGAAAGCCTTCTGTTAGCCTGGTAGAAATCCCCTTTCTTTGTGTATTCTCTCCCTTTAAATCTTCTAAATTATTTAGCAAAGTATATATAAATACTGAAGCTTATATAAAATCTTGAAGGTCTTCAAAGATGAGGTCCTAGGTTCTCAACCTTCCTAATACTGCGACCCTTTAATACACTTCCTCATGTTGTGGTGAATGCCAACCATAAAATTAGTTTTACTGCGACTTCACAACTTTGATACTGTTATGTTACATAATTTTGATACTGTTATTAATCATAATGTAAATATCTGATATGCAGTTGGGTGATCCATGTGAAAGGGGTACCGTTGAGAACCTAGGGAATTAGGTTATATAGCTATGACTGTACCAGTCTTTTCTCAAACAGCTACCAAAGCGAAGCCCCATGTCTTCAAATGCCGGATCAGACAGTCTTTTGATTTTGAGAGGAAGAATAATGACCCCTCTGTAGAGCATTTAATCCAACAACCTGGCTACTCTGGGAAAGCCATCTGAGAACAGAAATAAGGAAAGCAGATGGGCAGAGACAAGAAAACACTAGCTTTACTACCGAGAAAGTGTCTTTTCACTCGTGTTCTTAGCAGACGATTCAGTACTTCACCCTTGAATCAGAATTACGCTGTCAGCCATGGATAGAAATCTACCAGCTCGGTCTCCATGAGCAACTGACACAGACCTTCATTAGAGAGCAGATAGTGGGTTCATCCTGACAGCAGACAAAACTGAGGAGGAAATATGGAAGGTCCCGAGGCCTTCTCTTCAGTTCGCCAATGAGATTCATCACTGTCACTCTGTCTTGGGAAGGAAAAGCAACGGCATGGGGGATGTGGCGAACATTCTTCCATAAGGAGCATGTGTTTGAGGAAGCCAGTATTCGTCTAATACTTCCTTCTAATAGCCATTATTTGTCTTTGTTATTGAGAAGGTGAAAACACAGGGGAAAACTTATACCTCAAAAATCATTCTTCCACTTGTTTAATGCAAAGCCAGGCTTGATGGCACATGTCTGTAATTCCAGCACTAGAGAGACTGAGGCAGTTTGATTGCAAACTCCAAGCCAGACTGGGCAATATAAATTTCTGTCTAAACAGAGAGACTGACAAAATGCTTCATATGCTTAATTCAAGTATTAACTTTCCTCTTTTGCACATGACAAATATAGATTTTTTTCAACCAAATATCAATTACCCTTTAGTGTGTTTTCATAAATGTTGATGAAATTCATAAAGAAATATGATTATGATGTCATGAAATCGCCAATACCCCCCACGCCTCCTGTCTCAGCTTGGAACTGTTTTCATATATAATCATGTCTGCCCTGACATAACCTCATTGCTTTCATTCATTTGGCATTCAGAGTTCTTACTTAATAGATAACAGGCTCCCCTGTGTTCTCTATTTCCTTAAAACTTCCCACCTCTTCTGGTTGTGACATACACCCAGATCACTCCAGAAGAAATTTCTCCCTGGTCACTCCTTCATACTTAGGTTAGGCTTCAAGGTTGTGTTGCATAATCTTCATTTCCTAAGTCTTCTATATCTTTATTCTGCACCCAGTTTCTCTAAAGAGATGTGAATTAGTAGCTGGTAACTAAAATGCCTCCCAGAAATGACTTATGGGAAACAAGGTTGATTTTGGATCATGGTTTCAGAGGAATTTCAGTCTTTCATGGTAGGTAGTGGGAGAGGCTTAATCCATGGTGGCTGAAGCCTGAGGCAGGGGGTCTTCATGGCATGCAAAGTAGGAAACAAAACTACAGCCTAGAACCTGAAGCAGGAGTGAACTTCAAGGTCCAACCCTAATGATTTATTTCTCCTGGGAAGTTCCCTACCTAAAGTCGCCACAGTCTTCAGCATAGCATCACAAAATGGGGCCTGGTATTCAAAGCATGAGTCTTCAGGGGACATTTCTGATTTAAACAGTAACAGGACTCAAGAGCCTTGCTTCTGTTATTCTCTAATCTCTCTTCTTTGCAGTTACCTAATGACCACACTGTCCACCCCACATTTAGTCTTCCATCCCAATTACTGCGTGCCTCTACTTCCAGCGTCCAGTCCTGAGAGCCTTCCATTGTCCCCTGACCACGCTCCACATTTGGACTCCATTTCTTTCTTTGCAGGATTCTTTCCTGACAGTCAGTTTCAACCATCCATAACCATAGTCGAGAGCCAAAATTGTTCTGAAATCCTAACCCAGACTCATTCCTCTGAGCGTCTGGCCCAATTATTCTCAGGACAATTGGATGGTATAATATCTGGATGCGGTAGTCCCTGATTCTTCTACCTCTTACCATTTCTCATTCTTATCAAGCATATATGCATTATTCTTTCATTGACACTGTTCTTTCTAACATACGAACCTCATATTTTTAAGTTCATTTCACAAACCTAGGAACCTGCGAGCGCTGGATGAATCCAGCTGACATTCTCAAGCTCTTCCACCTGATCTATTGGTCTCCACGAAAAGCCATATTTTTGTGCAGACTGGTACAACTATGAGGATGTGGGCACCATTTCTATCTGAGGGTATACTATCACCCAGAAGTCTTCCATCAATTCATTCTTCCATTTCGAGCTGTCACACTGCCTTCAAGCTTCTAAACGTTGTTTAGCTCCATGTTCCATGAAGCTGATGACCTAACTCCTCTTCAGTAGGGATGATAAAAATCATCAGACAGGAACTTCCTCGACTTCTGCTCCCAGTTGCATAGCTCTCCCACACTTACATACTTCCCTCCTCTGTCCTACTCCAAGGGAGTGGGTATCTCTTCTCTTCTGATAGTGCAGTTCTTGCACCTTACTCGTCCGTTTGTTAAACTCCTCTTAATTCCAAAGGCTGTACTTCCTCAACATATGCTGTATCTCAGCCAAATTCTTCTTTTTCAAAAACAACAACAAAGAAAGCAACCAGATGGAGTAGGAACGAGGGAGGCAAGCCAGTGTAACTTAATTGCTGGAGCAGGGTTAACTTCAAATAGGCTGGGGCTCACCTCTTTCCAGTGTGCTGACAACCCAAAATTTGTTTCACCTGGACCAAATTATTTCTTGGTGGTCCTCTTTTCCACTCGTTTTCAACTCTGGCTATTTTATCCTCAGACTCATTTTTAAGTCTCTTATTCCTCCAGCCGCTATAATGTGGTTCTCCCTCCATCACTGCATTGTGGCTGTCTCCACCAGGGCTGCCAACGGCCTTCACTCGCGTTGAACATCCCAGATGGTTTTCAGTCATTACCTCGCTTGACCTTAAGGGAACCTTTTCCTTTGCCGACTACACTCCTTCCTTAAGACTCCACTCTTTCCTGCCTCTCTCATTAGGCCTGTTCAGGTTTTGTGAGCCGCTCTAAGTTGCTACCAGCTCTCTGAGTCCTTTAAGTAGCCAAACAATTTTTATTTCCTGGTCAAATCTCACCTAATTTAATAGTTTCACTGACTAAGCAAGCACGTCTCTGGCCATTTGTAAACACTTTTTGTTTCCTATCTTCACTTGAATGATTCAGCTCATCTTGACTATTTTGGAAGCAAAACTGAACTCACCTGTATCTCTCACACACCTACTCAACCCTCATGTTTCTTAAAAATTGCAGGTCTATAAAGAGTTTGAGATAGAGATAACATTCTTTTGCTCCTTCTTGCCTATTTCCTCCTGCCTCACTGTCTTATTCAGGGTCACTTAAAAAAACCATTTGTCTGCTCTGTCCCAAATAGGGGTCCTATTTGATATACATTTACTTCTTATTCTTATTTAGGTTATTAATTCTTTTGAGCTTCCTACAGTTTATGATTTTTTTTTAGTGCTACGTCCTTTGTGCCTAGGGGGAAAAAAACTTAATGATGGCTCATTGGTATAGGGGTGCAATTCTTGCTTAGAGTGAAGAATAGAGTTTGGCACTGAAAGCTATATACATATATGTATAAGTGCATAGGTACATGTACATTATGTTTGTGTATGAATAACTTATTTTCTTTCTTAAATCTAGACTCTGGTATACAACAAAAAAACTCTTTGGAAACTGCAAATCCAAAACACACACACACACACACACACACACACACACATACACACACAAACCAATAAACAAACAAACCAAAAAATCAACAAAACACTGCAGTATTACTCAGTCTGTTGTTATAGATGAAATGGCTTTGATGGACATATTTGCCACGAAAGTAAGTCTAAAACTTGTTGATCAACCATTTGCCTCTGTCACACTGCATCCCTTTAGTCCCGTAACTGCCCCACATGGGGTGCCCTTCGGCTTCGGGCTCTTGCCCCGGCCTGTGAAATGCCTATGCTCACTGGCAGTCTACTGTGTTCCCTTACCTCTGAAGTTTCTCTCTACTCATTTTTTCTCATTCTAGATGTTTTTCTTTGGGACAGGCCCAATTTGACCTCCAAATGACTTTCCCATTGTATTTCTGCTTCACATTTCATAGTGCATCTCATGCCTTTTTAAATGTCTGCAGTGCCTCTTTATATCCGACCATTAAGATGCTCATCAGCTTTCCCAACACACAATAGAAACCCCTGGGTAAGCAAATGAAGCAACCAAGTGGTCACTGAAGCTAATCACCCATCTCCTCCCACCCCATCCGTCATTTTGTGTTTTCTTTTTACTCTTTTACGCTTTTGGATTTTCATATCTTTTTTTTCCCCATGGATGGAGTAAATGACAAAGTGGGATGGACATAACAGTCAGAAATGTAATAGCTGTTTTCATGATAATGACAAAGTTCATTTTGATCGCAAGTCCTCTGACTATTCTGTCTTGGAAATAATAAAAAAATGTTCTGAGGTCTGTCTAGTGACAGCTAGTACAAATCACCTTCTAGCCCTTTTGAAAGTAAAGAAAAATTTAAAGTATACTTGATAAACACTTGAATATAATTTAGATGAGATAATTCCATCAGAGTTTTTTTTTTTTTTTTTTTTTTTTTTACTTCTGGTTTCATTAGCAGTTGGCAAATCTGTCCTAATGTCAAGCTATGTTAAAGCAGTTTTAAAGGAATTGACACCAAAAGCCACTCTAATATTTTTTTCATATGAATTACAGGCCACATTTATTTAAAACATCATCCGTCCTAATCATTTTCTTTGGAGTACTTTAAAGAACTAGAAAAATCTTTTTGAAATTATGATATAGAGCTCCTTCTTTTGGTCTTTTGGAAGGAGAGAGGAAGGGAGAGAGAGGAGGGAGGGCAGAGAGCAGTCCTTAAGAAAAATGAGAAAGGTCTTTTTCATTGTGTCATTATTAGCGTGTGTAATGTCTTACCCTGATGCCCCAAGTTCATTTTCAAAATATTATGAAATTTATCAATAGTTGTATTTCTGAAAAGAAAAATGGAGAGGGAGTACTTTCCTTGAGGTTTCACACTATCCATTGTTATAAACCACAGGGCGTTGTTGTCAAGATTAGGGATCAGATATTAATGGTTGACTTTAAGGAATACGTCTAAGAACAGATTCCCTTAAACTAGAAGATTGATAACCTACACAGGCATCGCAAATTTTGCAATTAATCGTTTAATGCTCCAAATTCAAGGAAATATTACTTAGAAGTCTTTGGAAATGCAAACCTCTTACATTAGTTGATCTCTCTCTCTCTCTCTCTCTCTCACACACACACACACACACACACACACACATACACACACACACACTACTTAAACTTTTTAATGCTAGTTAACCAAATACCCATCCTTAAGAGAAAGAAATATGGGAGAAGGGCACCTGTTGCGCGGTGAGACTGGGTCATAATACTTTAAATACAAAAATTGTTTCTTTTTCTTCTGTTTTTAACAGCTGTTGCTGTTGAGACTGTCTTTTTATTATAAGCAGTTCTTACTTTGTATTAGCCACTGAATTAAGTACACACAAGTACTGACTTGTTTTAACTTTACAACACCATAAACTCAGCATTAACATTGTCTTCAATTCTCCAAATGATAAAACAGAGGCCAAAAGAGGGGACATCTTGCCTAAGTTCTCAGATCTACCTTAGACTTTGTCCTTAAAAGTTGTTGGTTGCCTCTTTATCTAATATTGACTCTACCAAAGTTCTTCCAATAATTTATTATTAAAATTGAAAAATTGAAGCTGGGGATGTAGCTCAGTTTGTAGAGTGAGAATGAGAGAGTGCTGGGTTCCATTTCCAGGGCTGGATAAACTGTGCATGGCTGTGTATACATACACTCTCAGCATGCAAGAGACAGAGATAGGAGAATCAGAAGGTGAAGACCATCCTTGGCTACACAGAACATTTGAAGCTAGACTGGGACTAAAGCTAGCTTCTGTTTTATCATTTGGAGCATAGAAAGATCTACCTGTAATTAAAAACAAATACCTCTTATTCTGAATGTGAAAAGCCTATAAAGTCTGATCAGAGGAACTCTGATCAGTGGAGAGAGAGTTGAGATGTATGTATGTATGTATGCCCAGGCTACCTTCAGTTTTCTATGTAGCCAAGAATGACCTCAACCTTTTGATTCTCCTATCTCTAATTCTTGTGTGTTGAAGCCTGGGCCAGAGACAACCTAATGAACACCTTCACAGGTAATGTTGGGACCCTGGTCTTGTCATAGAATGAAAGAATCCAACCCTATTTTGTAATGGATTAAATGTGACAGACAAAGAAACAAGGAACTATTGTGGTTCCAAATCAGAGCAAATGGAAAGTTGGGAGCCAGCCATTATTCAGAGAGAAACAAAGGACAGATAGAATCTAGTTCTGTACAAACTATATTTACCTCCTAATCTCAATAAAGATATTAAATTTAGTGCTAAGTCTGTTATAACTCTACAGACTGCTGTAAAGCCACCCGTATATGGGAGGTGTGCAAGAAGGAGTTCCAGGCTTACATGGCAAATGCATTATAACACAAGCAAAAAGAACATTGTAGCCATTTTAAAAGTTAATTTCAAGGGTACTGCTGATATTAATGAATTTCCTCTGACATTATTAATTATGTTCTCTTTACTTCAGCCAATGTCTCTACTTACTCAGTTTCTTTGTCTAATAGAGTAGTTTAAACTTCAATTCCAGAACTTTCTGTGCCATTTGTAGAATTGCTTGTAGTACATTGTTAACATCTTTTACTAGACACAGAAGATCAAGATGGTACCCAGAGGATCCTCTTGATTGACAGGCCTTGGAAGTTATCCAGTGGAGAACTTGGCAAAATGAGACTACAAGCAAGCTCTATGAGGGAAGAGGTCCGGGTGTGTGGAAAGCAATGCAGCTGAGGGGGATGTTGAGACAGGTCTGTCTGTCTCACTATCATTTTTCAGTCTTTCTTCAGGGACCTGAAACCATCACAGACACATAGCATCTCTTTTGTGTCCCACTGCCTGCTCAGTGGGCGTCTCAGCAGGGATACCTGTCTTCAACCTCCACTTCAGCACCTGAGGTCAAGGCAGGCTGTGCCTGCTGTTAATTGTTGCTATCCGAAGAGTCATTAAATGGAGCTTAGCTCAGATTTTCATTTTTCCATTCAGTGTTACCACCACCTGACTAATTATTAAAAAACGCAAGCAAACATCAATTAGCTCCAGACACATACATGACAATTACACTGTGGAGAAATGAGAGGGTCAAACAGCACATCCCCTCAGGGCACACACTGATCAGGAAGAGAACAGATTTCTGTGTTTCAGTCACACATGCAACTAATTGACTTCATGGGAAGGAAGGTCTTCAAGACAAAACATCTGGGTACAATTTTCTGGGTGTTTAAACAGCCCTGGCTCTGGAGAGTTGGCCTGGGGTTGCATTCTGACCAGATGTAATCACCTCACCCTTTCCCTTTGCTCTGTATCTTTAATCCTTTCTGCTTCTTGCTGAACAAAGCTCTCACTTGAGCTCTTGGTCAGACCCACCTATCAGAGTTTGAAGCGATGACCTCTTCTCCCCATATCTCATCACTGAGGCCTCTGCCATGCTGATTTTCTGACCATTTTATTGGCAAGACAGAAGGCCAGTTAGGCATCACAGGACTACTTTAGGCTGCCTGGTTCGGTGAGGTCTGTAAACTTAACAGCTAGCCTAATGTCACTGTCTTTATTCCTCAAGCAGTTGGCCCTCTGTACCCTGTTTTCTGCCCCTACCTGGAACAGTACCTGCCAAACTTAGGCTGCAATGTCACTGCTTTCACATGTGTCTTCTCACTTAGCACATGACCCACAGGGGTTTAGGGAGTGGACAGTCCTGTACTTGACACCTAAGCTAGGGTTCATAAGCTATTCAGTGAATATTTGTAACTCTGATGAAATGATTTTCTTGTGGGCAGAGAAAATAATTAGGCCAGAAGATATAACTGAAATGCTTTTTACTCGATAGTTGGTACTGTTTTCCAACTAAGAGGATATTTGTGGAAGATGTATATTCTCCATAGGTCTGAAGAGTCATGGGAAGTATGTGTGATATGCAATCAAGTAGGAATTTTCTGTGTGGCCAGAGACTATCAGAATCACATAGTGTATAGAATCAGAACCTTTGGGGCTAGAGTTTAGCAGTTAAAAGCTAGGCTTGCAACCAAAAGAACCTTTGAAAATAAAAATTAAGACAGCATCTCATCAGATAAAATAGCTTTCAGATAAAATTATTTCCTGTGAGTCCATTTTCACCATCTTTTCCTTAGCCTATTGGTTATAAATGAATGTGATGGGTTTAAAGGAAAATAAAGGGCAAGACACAAAAGACCACTGAAAATGAATGACAAAGCTTATGATCTTGTTTTTAGAAAAAGAAAACAATGACAAAGAAGAAAACAAATACTACTTAGGATCAGCCCTGTTGAAATATAATATTCACGTAGCTTGCATTTTTCATAATAGATAAAGTGTCAAAGCAACCTGATGGATATTCCAAGCTGCCATGTGGGTCCTGGGAATTGAACCCAGGTTATCAGGAAGGGCAGCAAGTGCTTTTAACCATCGAACCATCTCTACAGACTTAAATTGGTTCTATTGCACATTGTCAAATGTTACCCTTTTCTTTTTTAAAGCTAACTAGTATCCTCTTGCATGTGTATGCCACATTTTAAAAGTCTACCAAGTGGTTAGTGGACATTTAGGTTGTTTATATATCATAACTATAGTTCTGTGAAAAACGCTGGAGTGCTAATAGCTCTTTGAGATCTTGACATCAACTTCTTTGTATAAATGCCCCGAAATTATATTGCTATATCATCTGATAATTATATTTTTAGGATTTTATGAATATCCATGTTGCTTTCCATAGCAGCTATGCCATTTTGCAATCGTAAGAAAGGTTCCAAATTCTATACATTCAGGCTGAGGCAGGCTTGCATAAGGGATATCTTGGCAACCTGGGACTCCACTTAGTTTGGGCTGTACACATACCCCTCTCTTAACAATGCTTCTAGCAACTTGGGACTCCCACATGCATCAAGGTTCATATATACCTCATTCCAAACAGTAGAGTAAGTTTTTATTCTCCCTAACAACAATTAGAAATTCCCTATTTTGGGTAGCATTCTATTCAAAGATAGTCCAGAAAATATCCAGATAGGCATAATAGATGACCAATGTGGTCAAGGCTGGTTTTTAGTACATATGCAAACATGTAAAACATGTCCTTTGAATATAGTTTTATAGCAAAACACCTATTCTCATTTTATACCTATGCATGATTACGCATAATATATTATTAAAATCAGTTATATCTTAGGAAGGGACATATGCATTAGAGAAGAAATACATAATTCAATTTTGTCCATCAAAATAGAGAAACAGCAGGGTTTGGTGGCTTATACCTTCAATCCCAGCACTGAGGAGGCAGAGGCAGAGGCAGAGGGGCAGAAGGGCAGAGGGGCAGAGGGGCAGAGACAGAGGCAGAGGCAGAGGTAGAGGCAGACAGATCTCTGTAGTTGTAGGCCAGCCTGGTCTACATAGCCTATACAGTTAGGGCTACATAGAGAAATGCTGTTTCAAAAAAAAAAAAACCCAAAACAAATGAAACCAAAACAAAAATTTAGAGTCACCCAAATTATTCCCCCTAATTACCAGATGTTTCTCTCCTATACCCTATAAAGAGGAGCCCCAAACAATCCCTGGAGCCCTTGAGTATGCTCTCACACAGGTGACCACTGAACATCTTGGCAGCATGTTCAAAAATTATACTTTGGCTTTGCTCTAAATTCTAACTCCTGCTGCTTTACTTCTTGTACATCTTTTTCAGTTTCTTGAATAAGACACCAAGAACGTGGGAAGAACTGATCCAGATACTGACCACTGGTAACACTGCTGGCACCAATCACTTCTTTTCTTATAGACATCCTGATAAATTGGTGACTATATCTCATGCAGCTTTGATTTGTATTTTCCTCTTGATTAGTAGGAATGAACTTTTTTTTTCATATATCCATTGGCCCTCCATATGCCTTCTTTCTAGAAACATCTGTTCAAGGTTTCCTTTTTCTTTTCTTTTCTTTCTTTTTTTTTGCTTTTATTTTGGAAACAGTGTCACTCATAGCCAAGACTGGGCTAAACTTGCAACATAGCTGAGGATGGCAGTGAACTTTTGATCTGCCTATTTGCACGTCCTACTTGCTGGGATCACAGGCATGTTCCACTACTCCTAGTTTGTGTGCTGTTGAGGACTGATCCATGGCCTTGCCTATACAAACACTCTTCTGACTGAGCTACACACTCGGTCTCTTAATTCTAACATTTTATTTACCAAAACCAAAAAGGCTCACTTGTGAGGAGACTCATCTCTGCAGCCATCGGTAGATAGACTGGGGTACAAAGAGTTGCCAGGGGAAAATAACCAGTGAGTGGTAAGATCAGGCCAGGAAATCGGTGTTTAACATCTCAACTTCTTTGCCCTTCGGGACTGAATTTGTTAAACTCCTATGACCCTTTGTTTAACCACCAATGTGGAACAGTCGTAATCTTTTTATACGTCTGTTTTGTTTCCCTTGCCTTTGAAATCACGCCTCTCATTTTGAGTGTTTGCTATTGTCTGAGCTAGGACACAGTGTTTGCATTGTCATTTGTTCATGGGGCACTCACTGCGATGGCTCTGTGTGTATCTGCCAATTAAAGCATGAATACAGCGATTATGAATCGTAAAGCCAGATACTCATTAATCTTGACATGTTGTCATTGTGCTGTTCTGTGGCAGAAACTACAACTGGGCTTGAAGACCAACTTCAAAATCAGCGACATTTTAGA